>OY740719.1:11415666-12017662 GCA_963513945.1 Hydrotaea diabolus | reverse complement strand
CACTTGTTCTTATATTGTTTTAATTAAAGGGAAGGTCACAAATATTCACAGATTTCCATAAAACTAATTATTAAACAGGTTGGTGCCAATGACTACCTCAATTGAAATTGGTCCACATAGGTCCTTATTCAAATGTATAGATCCCATTCAAAGCTTTGTCTCAGTTTAAGGTCTTGCCACTCACATATGAACCCCCCCCCCCATCTCCTTCGAATTAGCTATGATTTGAAATATGGTACCAATAATTTACTTTAAAGCTCAAGGGCCTGATCGGTCTAATTTTAATATGGCCCCCATATCGAGATTCAGGGATTCTGGAGTTTGATGACTTCATGGTCAATCTCTTATGGTCTTTTAGGGGTACTTTTTGTATCAATAATTTACTTAAAAGCAAAAGGTCCATATCGGTGGTATTTTAATATGGACCCCATATCGAGATTCAGTAATTCCGTAAGTTTGGAGACTTAATGGTCAATCTCTTATGGTCCTTTAGGGGTACGTTAGGAACGTTGAGTTTGGAGACTTAATGGTCAATCTCTTATGGTCCTTTAGAGGCATTTTAGGAACGTTGCCCACTTCGTTTTAGCCTTGGGTCTACACTGTTTTGGGTTAGGAGTAGTTTTCGAAAAGGTAAACATTATGTTGTGGTGATCAAAGGAGGACTGTGTGTCTGAGACAAACAAACCCTGAACATCATCTAAAAGTGTTTTGAAACATATTGTTATAACTATGACCTATTGCCTAGTTCTATTATTAAATGTAGCCTTATTACACCCTGACCCTACTAAGAAGGTATAAATCATTTTAGACCCTAGAAATTGTTTCGACCAAATCCATTTCATGACTTGTTAAGTCATTTGGGCCAGGTCCGGTTAATTTAGCAAGCATAATAGTAATCATATCAAAGAAAATATTAGTTTTTGGTGAGTGTTCATAGTCCTTACTCATGCGCCTAAAATTCGATAGCCAAGCGAAAGTTCTTTTAAAAATCCATCGCTTAGGAATGACCCTGGTTCGCACAAAAATTCACGAATGGAGCTGGCAATCGTTTTTAAATGTTGCATACCTGTGGGATTAAAAATAGGCCATATTGCCACACCTCTTTTGTAACCTCCCACAGAAATGAAATAACCCTTATGTTATTCATACGATCTAACCTAAAACTAATACTTAAGAACAGAGTAAGGTTAACTTGGGAACAACTAATTCCTAACCACGCCCTTTCTTGCACATCCCGCACAAATTACCCCGTTTCTGTGCCATTAAAAACCAACAAAACTTTTCTTCTAGTGCATGGGATTCTTTTAAATTGCGATCTCCATTATATTTTTTTAATGGAAAAAGAATAAATGACACGCCCCATGGCTGCTATATATATTTCTGGCCTAATAATGAAAATGCGAATATTTATCATCAAAAATGGTTTCGTTGTTTTTCAAAGTATTCTCCAGCATGATTTATTCACTTTATTCAATCCGATTGAGACACCTCCAAAACATGGTTTCTGTACACCGCAACAGCATCTTCTGGCGACGAAAATCGTTGACCACGCATTTATTTCTTGATGTGCGGGAATAAAAGAAGTCATCGGGTGGCAAGTCAGGGCTGTAGGCCGGTCAAAAAGGCGCTGGTTTGATCCGATGTGTGCGAGCTCGCATTGTCATGGTGCACAATGATTCGCCTTCTCTTGTTCGTTTTTCGAATTTCTCTTCGGGCAAACAAATTGTGGTGTACCCCTCAGAATTGACCTCCTACGCTGCTCAAGTCGAACAGTCGCCACTTGACCAGTTTTGCCGAAGAAACAGGCGACCATTAGCCTCGAAGTGCTTCTTCCATGAACAACTTTCGCTGGATTTGGCTCGTCTTCGAAGACCCACACGGTCGATTGCTGTTTTGTTTCGGGCTCATACGCATAGATCACCTATGACGATTTTATAAACGTCTTTTGAAGCACCGCGATTGTATTTTTCAAAATTTCTTCGCACCAATCGATACGAGCCTTTTTATGAGCGATTGTCAAATTGTGCGGGATCCAACGAGAACAAACCTTTTTAATGGTCAGGTGTTTATGCAATATCGAATGTATGCTGAATGTATGCAGAGATGCCCAAGGATGCCCCTATCTCACGGTATGTCACAAGACGATCTTGCATTATCAGTTCACGCACGGCATCAATGTTCTCTAGCACAACAGCGGGTTTTGGACGACCTTCACGACATTTTTCTTTAAGCGAGTGTCGGCCAGGATTGAATTCATTAAACCAGTTTTTCACATTAATTTAGGATGGTGCTTCATCGCCATACAAAGATTTAAGTTCATCGATGCCCTCTTGTCGTGATAATCCCCGTCAAAAGTTGTGAAAAACGATCGCACGAAAATGTTCACGAGTTAATTCCATTTTTGTTTGCCAAATTGATTTTTCAAGTCACTGTAAACACCACAAATGATGGTCGTACGTCAAAACGTTCTGAGTACGTTCATGTTAAAAAATGTCAAACTTTACAATGGAAATGTCAGATGGCGCCAGGCAATACTTAGTGTTGCTTAGGCCAGAAATATATATAGCACTCCTCGTACCAAATGTCTATTTTGTTCGCCAATCATATAACATACATCGTCGAGTTTAACAAAAGACCTCCCAATCCTTTACTATGACGCTTTAGTTAGAGCTGGAATCTAGTCTTATTCATTTGACCTAGCTTTGCTTCTTCCCCGGCACTCGGAAGATATTTCACCAGCAGTTTTAAGAGGCTATATTACCCTAGGAAAACCCGCTGAGGTTTATTTTAATCGCTAAATCGTCATCTTCAGATGACATGATGTATTTAACGATCTAGGCATTGACCGGCTACTCCACAGATTTCTTTTGGTCTTCTTTTATGTTGCCAGATGAGCAGTTGATGTTCATCACAAAAAAACACAAAGCGATCTTCCCATTGACCAGGCCATTGACCCAAACGCTATATTTAGGAGGCCAAAATCAATAGGAAAAAAATATTTAGAACTAGTGTAATTGGTACATATCGGTTCATGTGAACTATTTGAAAGTATGTTTCTCACATAAACGTATGCCAGATCTATCCATTCCATCCTGTCCATTTTTGCATATAGCCTCTCTTAATTTGAGGCCGTGTCGCTGTAAAAATCATATTTTAAATCTGATTTTTTTTTATTTATGTTGTATCGGACATTGTCGGCAATGTCCGATTTTGGACTTTTTGTTTTAAAATATTTTATCGTTTTTATATTTGTTTGTTTAAAAATCGGGCATAGTGCGCATGTGTGACTTTATAATTGTGCAATCATGCAGTTTTTCTACTCTGATCCTTTACAGCTCATTCAGTATACCATGGACATCTTAAGATTTTTTCTTAGCCTCATATTGGCAACGACATATTCGGGAACTGGTCGCCTATAGTTTTTTTAATCAGCCTTTTTCCGACCGCTCATCAAGTTAAGAAAATTGGTTTTTCTTTTTTCGAAATTATATTTCCATTTGAGTTAATTTTTGTTGAACCTAGTTGTCATTTAAACGGGTATTTTGACCATTTCACCTGGGAGTTTTTTTATTCTACTTCCTTTAAATTGTTTTCTTCGCCAGCGCTGCAGGGAAATGAATAAAAACATGTTTTTTTTATTAATTAGTAGGTTATAAACGAGTATATTAGTTAGTAGGTAAATATTCAATGACATCCCAGCAAACCAAACGTTCAGAATTCGGTCAGAATTCTGTACGACAATCAGCAAAAAGTTCCGATTTCAGATCAGAATTTTTACCGAGTTCGTAACGAAAAACACATGAGAGGGTTGACACAAATAACTACGAGGGCGAGGGCCGCAAAAGTAACTGGCCTAACATAAAAAAAACCGTTTTATTATTATTATTATTATTTTTTTCAACATAATCTCCTTTCAATTCAATACACTTCATCAAACGTTTTTCAAGTTTTTTTAATTCTATCCGAAAAATGAGATTTTTCAAGGCCTTCAAAATGTGCCTCAGTTTCAGCAATAACCTCGCTATTGGACGAAAATTTTTTGCCACCGAGAAATTTTTTTAAATTGGAAACAAGAAATAATTATCTTGATGAAAAATAACTTTTTTTTCCAAATGCGGTCGTTTTATCTTGATTTCTTCACTCAACCGATCCAATAATGCACAATAATATTCACTATTTATAGTTTTTCCTTTCTCAAGATAATCAATAAATATTATACCCCTTGCATCCCAAAATACTGTGGCCATTACTTTTCCTGCTTACTTAACAGTTTTCGCCTTCTTGGGACCACTTTTACCAGCTTCTATCCATTGTTTTGACTGTTCTTTGCATTCTAGGATGCAGTGATGGATCCATGTTTCATCAACAGTTATGAATCGGCGCAAGAACTCTATTGGATTACGCTGATAAATCGCCAAAAGCTCCTCGGAAATGGTCCAACGGACGATTTTATGGGACAAAGTCAACAAACGCGGCGGATAGTTTTCGGATAGCTTTTTCATGTGGAGTTCATCATGTAAAATACTCCAAACTTGTTTTTCGTGTATTTTAACAATATCAGCAAGTTCTCTGAGCTTTATTCGTCTATCTTTAGTCACTTCATTAAATATTTCTCTAATGTTTTCAATAGTAGTAGCAGTTTTCGGTCTTCCAGAGCGTTGTTCGTCTTCCGTACTTGAACGACCCATTTTAAATTGTTGAATCCAGGATATCACGGTGGAGTATGATGGTGCATTATCACCATGAACAGAATCCAATTCATCTTTGATTAATTGTGGCGTATAACCTTTCATATAAAAGTGTTTAATTACCGCACGAAACTCTTTATTTTCCTTTTTTTCAGAAATTATAAAACTTGTTTACTTCAATCACCTGTAACAAAGAAAATAATCATTAAATATTTCGGAAATTTTGACAGATGGCTTATAAAAGATTGCTTTTAAAAAACAAAAAAAAGTTGCTAGTAAAACAGAAAATGTGCCAGGCCAGTTAGTTTTGCGGTCGCCCTCGTAGTTATCTGAAAAAAATCCTCAGACAAACCGAACAGAATTCGTAACGATTTCGATAAGAATTCTTGATAGAGTTCAGATATTGTTCAGAATTGTCTGATATTATACATTGTCGGCAAATTTAGTTTACTGGGATATTATACAACTAAACGTGTATAGGTTTTTTAAACAGGTTTTCCTACCGCTAATAAAGTAGGGAATATTGTTTTACTTTTTTCAATAATTTCGGTTCCATTTAAATTAGGAACATAGCTTTCCTCTAAACGAGGTTTTTCTTGCCACTTCCTCTGAAAATTTTTCATTTTACTTCCTTAAAATTGTTTTCTTCGCCAACGCTGCAGGGAAATAAATAAAAAAATGTTTTGTTTTATTAAAAATACTATTCAACATTTATCATATTTATTATTAATTTCCAACTAATTAACATATTTTGAATGCTTGTGCATTTTTGAGGTTATTTTCAATGAAATAATTTCAATTTAATAATTTCGCCTGAGCGCACACACACGAAAAGTAATATTGAAAAATTCCCCTCCTCCCAAAAGAAAAAAAAACATAGCCATACGAATATGAGTATACTTTATAGGTGTATGGCTAGAATGAAATATCATATTTCATTTGCAAGTAGTAGATACCATACGAGATACTAGATTTATTCAAAGCAATTTATTTCTTTGAATTTCTCGCTGGCGTTGGTAATGGTGTTCTCCTCTCCTCATAAACAATTTTGTTGGCCAGCTATTTTTTTTTCTTTTTGGGTTTTGGCAAATTTGCATTTTTACGCTTGGTGTTTGTTGCTGTTTCGCCTATTCGATACGCTTCATAAATCAAAGTTTTCAGACAGAAACCCCAAATCGACCAAAACGATAAGATAGCCAAAAATATAAAAAAAACAGTTAAATTAGTGTGATCGTTAATGTCATAATTAAGCTTTTGTATATATATTTTCGGGGGTAAACAAATATTGATTGGGGGCTATTTTTTGGGGGCAATGTTAATTGAAATTTGAGATTTGTTTTTAGGGGGATATTTTATATCGAGGAAAACTTTGTACTCTACCCTCGATATTTTCTGAATGAGAAAATAAAGGCTCAAGCTGATAGAACGCCTGAGCTTCTTTTCTATCTTGCTTGCAGATAAAAAGCCTTAGCTTCTTTCTTACCTTGCTGTCTTCGCATATAAATCTTGCTTATCTTTTGCTATCCACATAAAACGTTTTCTTCATGCTGGGGAAACAGAGATTTTTCACGTTGTTTCTTCTTAAGTTTAACAATTTTTCAAACTTTTGTTTAATATAAGCAAATTCCTGTATTTCTTTGTATTTTTTAGATACATTTTTAATTTGTTTAAGAAAAAATGAACAACAACATTTACTTCGAAATGTCAAAGACGAAGAAATTTTCAGAATGATGAATGTTGGGCAACTAATGGTACACTAAAGAAGGTAGTGTTATGCAGTCAGCTGATTTACAATTTTTTTCTCGTAGAAATCGAAACTTTCAACTTTTGAACTTTGACAAAGACAATTCTTAAAGTTTTTAAAGCTAAATTTCTACATTAAACATGTACAATAATTATCAAGAAGTCACAAAAAATTATTTTCGACAATTTCTCCTAAGTGACTTTGACAGTACAGCGAACTGCTTATTTGTTCTTAGACTATACCTCGTTTAAGGATGTAATTGAATAAAATGAACAAATTAGCACAAAACACTGTGTAGGAGCAAATCGATACTGAACGAGGAGAAACGAATATTAGAAGTCGTTAAAGGAGAAGCAATTGTGTGCCCAAACAAAGAAAGGACGATGCTTTTTTTTGGCGCGCAAAGTAATCTTAAGCGGCGTTAATGACCCTCAACTAGAGAAAGATTTTTCTAACAAGCTGAGTTGAAAAGACAACATAGTATTCCAGAACTGAACATTTTTTCGTAGATAAAAATTGAGCAAAGATTAAAACGTAGACAAAATGTACTGTATAAATTTAACCATAACTGACAATACTCCTCTCTCAACATACGGTCCAAACGCTGCAAAAAGTTGGGCTTCTCGGCTGGAATTTATTCGAGCCAGCCTCGGCGGCCACTTACCCAAAATCATTTTTAAAACATAATGGCAAACCCTTATCTTTATAATAAAGCTAAATTTTTGGCCATAACAATAAATCATATGCGTTTTATTTCTTCTTGAAAACCACCCGTCTGAAAAAACACCCTTTACAAAAAATTGTGTGTGTGAATACAATTTTTATATACACCATGGACCAACTTTTCGTCTCGCTTTGTTGCTTTACGGCAAAGCAAGTGTTCTTCCATATCAATACAAGTATTTCATTATTTTTGGAATTAAAGTCAAGCAAAGAAAAATGCTCAGGCTTTCTATCTGTTTGGACCTTAAACGTTTTGAGAACTGGTTAGAGCTTTCAGGGATTGCAGTTTAAAAATGAGGTCCCTTCCCATCTGCTAATACACAAGCAACATTTTACTACGGAGCTTGCTTAAAATTTGCATGGTGCATGGCGGGAGATTTACATTTGGTAAAATTGGAACATAGTGAGAGATGTTTCTATACTTTTATAATCCTCGTGTGCGATTTAAAATTTGAATCGGCTGTAAAAGGACTGATAGTTTTTTTTTTCAAAATTCTGGTTGTATTGGAAAAAGATTGAACTTTGTCAATTAATAATAAAGCACAATAGCATCCATATGACTACCCCAACTGGCTCGGCAGTACCTCATCCGATCAAGCCAATTTTTCAGTGCCTTTGCGATTGTTTCGGGTCGAATCTCCTCAATGGCAACTTCGATTTCATGTTTCAACGCCTTAACTGTCTCTGGATGATTTGCGCAACATTTATTCTTAATGGCTCCCCACAGAAAATAAAAAATAATTCAAAGAACTAAAATCACAGCTCCGAAGCGGCCAATTGACATCACAATTTTTGCTTATTATTTGATTTTCAATAACAGGGCGTAAAATATCATTGGTTGCTGCGTTGGCTGTGTGACATGTGGCCCCGTCTTTCTTGTTGAAGCCAAATGCCCTCCATGTCATTCTCTTGAAATTTTGGCAACAAAAATTCGTTCAGCATGGCGCGGTAACGCTTTCGGTAACGGAGGCTCCTTGCTCATTTTCGAAATGGCCGAATGATGACGCCAGCCCAAAGTCCACACCAAACAGTGACTCTTGTGAATGCATTGGCTTCTCAATAGTCACGTGTGGGCATAGAGAAAAGGACCTAAGGGTAAAAAAAAATCAATTTTCACTTTTTTTTTTGATGTAGACAACATCTGAGCATCGAATGAGACCGATACCATGCCCCAAAAGTGTTCCCTCCCAGAGATATGCGCGTTTTATGAAAGTGATGGTACACCAAAGATACACGTATTAAAATCTTTAAAATGGCTCTCCTGAACAAAACTGGTTTTTACCCTTAGGTTCCTTTCTATTTTGCGCGTCACATATGCAGCAATTTTGCTTATTGACATTGCAACCGAGATAAAAATGAACTTCATCTGAAGACATTCTTTATCATTATTCTTTATCTGAAAACTCGATTGTTCGGTAAAATTCTTCATCTTCTGCCAAACATTCTTCAGACCATTGGGCGAAGCGAAAACGCATCGGATGATGTTCAAACTTTTCAATAAAACCAGTAATTTTAAAAAAATTAGTCCTTTTTACAGCCAAGTTTTTAATGTTAATCCGCTCACTCTATAAAATCGATTTCTGACTTCTGTAGCTTCAGAACCTTAACTCGGAATGGAACTTCGTGTGGGACTAGCTGAAAACAAAGAAATTGGCTCTATCCGAAAACATGTTCAGATATGGTTCAATTTCATCAGTACAATGTGTGATATTTAGAGCGGCAGGGAAGCAAATCGGGATGTGCCCTTGTATGAGGGTTAGTCTTTAAAATGGACATATAATTTTCAGTTTCTCCAGAGATACTTATTGGTCCCTCATAACAAGCCGTCCAAAATTTTAAGATTATATGTATGTAACTTCAAGGATTTGATATGTAACTTCTACAGCGACAGTACATCAAATCGGGAGGGATCTTTGTGTGGAGGCTATTCTGTAAGGTCCAGTTTAACTAGATTTTATTATTTTAAGGCCCGACTTCTCGAAAGGGGCAAGCCTTCTCAAAAACTTGTGCTATTCTATTCAGCTTACAATCCATGTTTATACTTTTATCTTTGAAAGTTTTTTAGGCTTAGTTCTATAACGACTACAACAAATTATTTTCAATATATTTTTGAGAGTATACTGCTTTTGGATAATTCCATGGTACAATAAAAAGGAAGAGTTATGCTAACCGTTGATTTTAAATTTTTTTCTCCTAGTAATTTAAATTGTCAAATTTGAAATTTGACAATGACGTTTGTTGAAGTTTGTAAAGGAAAAATTCAATATCGAACATTCACAATTATCATCAAACATTCACAAATATTTATTTTTGGCATTCTGTTTTCATTGACTTTGACAGTCTAGCGAACTTTTTTGTTGTTGTTGGACAATACCTGGTTTATTGTACCTTGGATAATTCCTTTAAACTCAATTGACACATTTTGTAAAGAAATAACTTTCAAAAATTTATCTTTCAAAAAAACTAATTTTATTTTTTATTTACCAAAACTCGCAGTGTTCCAACTTATGTGCAAGTGATGACGTTCGCACCGATACTACCGATAGTGCTATCGATTGTTTGACAGCTCTTCCTCATGATCCTTCCCGCTTTGAATCCTACCGCCCTAGAAGCCACATATTACAAATGATCTTGCTAAAATCTTGCATAGTGTATTTCGGGAGTTCTTTAACCAACCCTGCTGAACTAGTGGACTTCTCCAGGGGGATTCAAGATTCTAGGAAGCCCGGATAAAATGTTGGCATAATTCATGAAACTGTTAAGTGGCTAGTGAAAGTTTTCGAGAAGTCTAATGACGTAGTTAATTAGACAAGTTCACAGGTAAGAACTATATTTCACGAGTATGTGGTACATCAATAATCTTCCATCTTACATTTCCCAGGTATATTTAGAAATGCTCAATAAGCAGGGCCCCTTGCGTCATAGCGTTATTCGGAAAGAAACTTGGATCCATAAAAACTAATCAGCTACTATGGAACAGCAAAGAAACATAGCTCGATTTAATATCGAAGAAGGTCAGCATGATATGTTTGACAATATTCATAAAACGGAAATAGACTCTTGACTTGTGAATTTATGAGATACTGCAGACATTTTAAGTTAACGAAAGCTCTTTCATCGGAAAGAAGGACCAAGGAACAGCCATCTTCGACAAGCTCAAAAGTGGGCACAAGGTCCTCAAGTCACTTGTCGGTAGTACTTGCGGAGCCGACAAAGAAACCTTGTTGACCTCTTTCAAAGCAAAAGGTCGGTCTGTAGCGAACTACGCAGCACCTGTATGGTCGGCGAACGTGAGTACGACGCAGAGGAAGAAAATTCAAACTTGACAGAATGTCGCCCTTAGAATATTAACAGGGTGTCTTCTTATGTCTTCTGAGGACCATCTACATGAGGAGACGAAGGTCCTTACCGTGCGCAGACACAATTTCTAAGCAATACCTGCTAAAGTGTTTTCGCACCATTTATCCTAACCACCATCTCTTGGACAGGATGCCTTTGCCCAGGCAGATCAAGTACGATCTTCATAATCTAGAGAGAGGTCCAGCGGTATAAGAGAGAACCTTTAGATAATCGAAACATTCACGAAGCAGTAGTATCCTGCTACCGCGTGAATGTAGTGCTAGGGGAGCATCCCCCGGAGACTTCACCTGAGCAGAAGGTACTACCTTGGCGAGTGGTTCTAGTGCAGCGGAGATCTGGATAGTTCAGCGTCCTCAATTCTTACTGGTCACGAATTGATGCTAACGTTCCGGATATCTGTCCCGCCTGCCACCAGGGACCACATGACACCTCTTCAATTGTCCGGCAAGGCCTACTCATCTTACCCCCCAGGTCTCTGTGGACGCATCCAGTTCAAATGGCGCGTTTCCTCCACCTGGATATCGAAGCAGATCCCCCATAGACGAACAAGAGTTCAAAATAAAATATATTGTTGTGACAACAACAACAACTAAGGGACAATCATACCAGCGAATATTTTAAGGGAAATTGAAGAAGGTAAGCATAAAATTTTTGAAATAATAATAAACAATTTACCAGCAGAAATGCGCGAGAGAACAAATGATGGAAATATTTCACCTAAACTCCAATGAAATAATTTACGTAAACGAATATTTGTAATCGAATATTCCTCTTCCACGTAAGTACCGCTTATAATTCTTATAGTCGACAAATACATTAGTCTGAAAAATCGTTGAACATATTCAAACGTTATAAGTAGACAATTTTGCGGCTTACAAAATTAAACAAGTTAGTTAGTTAGAGGATTGGGATCGAACAAATTAAAAAAGGGCACAAAAGCCCTAAAGTTGAGGGCATCTGCAATGCTTGTGGCATTATTTACATTGGTTACCACGAAAAGGGACCTACACAAAGACGAGTAGCGCCTCCGAAAAGACCCCTCCCTATTTTACAATCTCCAGTTCTGGAAGCTACAAGTTAAACCCGATCACGCTCACATATTACATCCGCTTCCCTCCATATTTCGCTTGGAGCATAACAAGCGTTCAACATTCACCCATCTCAGTTGAAATGTAACTATTTCCGTTTATTATTTTTGAAAGCCCCACATAAAGTTTTCGTCCGATTTAAGGTCTTGCTACTCTAATGACAACATGGTAAATGAAATCCAATCATTGTTAAACTCGGCACAGATGCTTGGAATCTTTTGAATAGCAGAGACGGCCACTAGAGTGTCCAAAACCGACGTTTCGGTTTTTATAACCAACAGTTCCGATAGTAGGTTTTTTTCCGTCTGACTATCTGAAGCTTCTTATAAAACTCAAAGTCGCAATTGTTGTCCGATTTTCTTGAAATTTGATACAAATACGTTTTCTGGGCCAAGGACGGACGCTATTAAAGTTGGAGATAATTAGTTTATGTTTAGATATAGCTCCCACATACGTATGAGATCATCCGATTTTAAGCTGCGGGCACTAGAAGCCACATATTGAAACTAAGACTTAGACTTTTAAGAAACTTAGTTAAAATTTTAATATAGCTCCCACACTTATTTTCAACCGATCTTATCTATTTAGCTCTTGAAGCCACATATAACATCCATCTTTTTGAAGTTTGCACAGTTCTTAAATATCGATCAGTAATCAGATTAGGTATACTAATTTGAATTATTGACATATAATTTAAATATATTAACTATTGAGCTATTTAGGGTGCCTAGACCCGTTCAGATTGTTTTGAGATGTTCACAAAAGTTGTTAAGCTTTACCGTGGCTACAATGTGGAACATTGTTAGTAAAACGTTCGGGCACTTTCAAAGTTATACTGAAAAAAATGAATTTTTTTATTTTTATTTTTTTAAAAACATGTCAGGAATGAATTACTTTTTTGGCAAAAAGTGTTTAAAACATTTGTGCACCGAGCTCCCAGCTACATTATTGCCGAATATAGCTAAGCGCTATCACGAAGTATGTGTTAGCTGTTGGGCAAAAACGAATGACACCTTTTTTCGAGGGGCCCACTGATTTTCAAAACTTTTGAGGGCCATAAAAAAAATTGGTTACCAATCTAACCAAACCAAGTATAGGAAAATAGTACCCTTTGGTAGTAGAATCGAATCTATACTGTGGTGTTCTAGCATTTTTCAAAAAGTCATCATTCGTCTCTCTGTGTAATCAAACGTACCATTTTGAAATCAAATCCTGTATGCATAACAACCGGCTTCGCGGGATTAGTTATAAGTGGAATTGTAATACAAGTAACTGCGCAATAAATTTTAAATTTAATTAACACAAATAAGTCCTGTTAATAATTCCCATTTTTATCAAATTTGGCAAAGCATAAAACGATATGCAAGCAACTAGGTCATTTTTTGACATAGGCCCCGTACAAATTGGATGGGGGCTTCAAAAATATCGTCCAATATTTATGGACATATGGCTTTAAAATAGCTATACAGTTTTCTTACGAAGCCAAACACAAAACTATATTTGCATTTTGATTAAATTTCGGTGACGGACTCTAAGATCTTACCCATTTAAACATGGACAGGTGGTACTAAAAACAATGCAATTTTCTGACAAATTCTTTTTTTAAAATATGGGCAAATTTAGAGCAAATTTAATTTGTTTTTAATTCGATTTTCTACACATACAGAATTAAAGGATATAATCATGACGGCCATGAAAGACTTAAGCTCAACAAACACAGCAAGTGATTTTATTGCCTTCTAGAGTTTAGAAATTGAGGAAGTTAATTATTTGGGAAATATTGCCCATTCTCTGGTCAAAGGCTGAAACCGAAATATCGGTTAATGCAGATTGTTTACTTTTAAAAAACTCCGACAGTAGGTTTATGTTTTTGAAAAAAAAAAATGGATTACATGGTTTAAAAATAAAACACGAAATGTCGGTTTTCTGAAAAAACCGTTTTTTTGGCCACGCTCTTATTGGGAAAATATTGCCCATTCCCTGGTAAAAGGCTGAGACCGAAATGTCGGCTAATGCTGATTTTTTACTTTTAAAAAATTAGGACAGTCGGTTTATGTTTTAAAAAAAATAGATTAAATAGTTTAAAAATAATACCCGAAATGCCGGTGTTCTCCAAACGCCGTTTTTTTGGTTACGCCGACCTGAGCTTTGTTGACTTGTTTTCAAAAGTTTCGTTGTTCGTTTGTCTATACTATTTTTTGTTTTGGCCAAAGTTTCATTCAGCTTAATTCGCTACGTTAAACGTCAACTATGTTTATCATTAAACCGCTCAATATTACCCTACGTTATCTCAAAATCATTTCAAAAAGTGCTGTAGGGTATCATTTAGTCGGTCGCTTTTATTGTTAGCCTTTCCCCTTAACTGTCTTTTGCTTGACTTATATTAGAACACCGTATCACAGCCAACGCTTTTATGTTCCTTTTGTTTCCGAAAAACCAAATGCCGAATCTCAATCATCATCCCTTTGTTTGCTTGAAATTCATCACATTTGACTACGTCTCGTAGTTTATCGCTTGATTTGAGTCGAGCTGATATTCATTCATTCAACAACAAAATCGAAAACTACACAAGCATTTATCATAAAATTGCATTAATTTTAATTTCAGTTTTTGGCATGTGTAGAAATGATGATGATGTTGGCGTTTTTTTTTTCACTCACTCACTCTACTGTTGGTTCGCTACGTTCGTTCGTTCGATTGTTTTCGACACGAATATTTAATGCCTTTTTCATATCATCATAATGATTAGAGTTTTTGTACTACGAAAACCAAAAACAACAACAACACTTACTCACACACACAGGTACACACTCTGACACAAATTGTATTTATAAGGTGTTTTTGTGTATTAATTTATTATTTATTAATGTGAACAACAACAAAACGCCATGATGAAGAATAAAAATAATTTTTGCTTTATTTTTTATTTGCCCAAGATTTATGTTCTTTTATGCGGAAGCCTTTAGCAAAAATTCGACATGTCTTGGTTGTTGTCTTCAATAATTTCTACCTCGTTTTGTGTGTGTGTGAGCGAGGCGAGGGGGAAGGAAGTCTAACCGACATTTGAGTAATTTTTCATTTGTACGATTTCAATGAAATCGTAATCAAAATATAAATAAATTGAAATCATTATTTGATGGATGGCACGATTAGGCACGTGGGGTGTTAACAAAAAATGTTTGGCTATAAACCGGTTTCAATTTTGGGCTAGGAGAACAGAAATTAGTTTTTAAGAGAATCCATAGAAGAAACTGAAATTCGTAATTGTTTGGCTTTACTAAAATTTTATTAATCTATACTCTGGATCTTACTTCTATAATGGGGAATATATACTCTACTATCGGCTATATTCCTAAGTTCTTTTAGGTTAAACTTAGTTTAAGCTCCCAGAATTTTACTCTATGGGTTAAAAAAAGAATTTTCTAGAATCAATTTAAGTGTGACCTCAAACTATTATTCTACAGGAATATCATCTACATTTAAAACCACGACCACTCTTTAAGGATTTCTTATACCCTACACAGAGAGAACAAATAAGGAATATCCTCTACATTTAAAACCACGGCCACTCTTTGAGGATTCTTATACCCTGCACAGAGAGAACAAATTAGTAGAAAGTAGGTTGGAATTACAAAAATTCCCTTGCAAAAGGAAAATTTCCATTGCCACCACCAAAAGTTTTCATTCGTAATAAATGTTCGCATCGACATACCATTAGATGATCAATATTATCAAAAAACTGTACAGAGAAACAATAGATCGGTCATACGAAAGAAATGCGGAAAAATATTTTAGTTTCACAACTGGTAGGTTGTGCAGAAAATTAATTGTATCAACCAATTATTGGACATGATAACAAAAAATGTATAATTACAGGTAGTTTGTCAACAAAGTTTGCTCTAGTCGAATGTAGGATTTTTTGAAAAAAAAAAATGTAATCCCTCGGAAATGTAATCCCAAGCTGAGGTTGCAGGTTAACCAATCTAAGCACAAATTTGATAATATCACGGTTACTTAGAATTTTCTTAACGAATTTTTTTCATCAACTAGTTGAGGCTGTAAAAGAAAAACCTGATTGGTTTGACTATCGTTACCAAATTTGATTGAAATTGGAATTCAAATGTATGTTCTAAAGCGGTTATATTTTATATTGGGAGAGATCTTTGCACTGCAGCTTTATTAAAACGTGCATCGGTACGTGCTATTTAAATCTGAGCTGATTACTGAGCGATCGTATTGAACTGCACCCAATTTTATGAATATTGGATGTACAATGTGGCTTCTAGAGCTAAAGACATAAAATCGGTTGAATGATTTTCGTAAAAGTCAACAGCCTTAATTCAAAAGACATACCTACGCAAATTTCATGAAGATCGGACAATAATGGCAACCTTTGGTTCGAAAACCAACTTTAGTCGAGCGGTACACTTAAAGGTGAGTTATACTTAAATAACTTTTACATGCAACAAACAAAAAAATTGAAAATCGGAAAACGGGAACACTCGACAGCAAAAAACTGAAACGGGATCTAACTATTCTTGAGCAACCGACTTTTTTAGGAATGTCGGTTTTAAGTTTCGGTTTCAGACACTCTAGTAGTAATTCGCCTAGGGTCACACACACTTAAGATTCGACTTTTCGACTTTGTAGTTTAAAAAAGTCGATTAAAGTCGACTTTTATCTTCAGGAGTATGAAAATACAATATTTTGGAATAAAAAACTAGTTTGTATAGGGTGGGTTATTTAAAAATTTAAATTTGAATCGGCTTTAAAGAAAAGGACTGATAATTTGTTCAAATTTCTGATTTTATTGGAAAGGTTGAATACTCGTATTATTTCATTAATATTGGAACACCATTCGACGCGTTTTCGCTTCACCGAATGGGCTGAAGGTTGTTTGGCAGGACATGAAAAATTTTAGCGAAAAATAGTGTTTTCAGATAAATATAATTTTCATCTCGGTAGCTATGTCAATAACGAAATGGCAGAATATGGGGTTCAGAGAAGCCACACGTGACTATTGATAAGCCAATACAACCACAACGAGTCACTGTTTGGTGTGGATTTTGGTCTGGCGGCATCATTGGGCCATTTTTCTTCGAAAATGAGCAAGGAGCTGCCGTTACCGTCAACCGCGCCATGCTCAACGAACTTTTGTTCCAAAAAATTCAAAAGAATGACAAGGACGAAATATTCACACAGAACCATAAATATTTTACGCACTGTTTTTAAAAATCGAACAATCAGCCGAAATTGTTATGTCAAATGGCCGCCTCGGAGCTGCGATTTGATCCCTTTGGATTATTTTTTGTGGGGTGCCATTAAGGATAATTGTTACGCAAAGCATCCATAGACAATTGAAGCGTTGAAGCATGAAATCGAAGTTGCCATTGAAGAGATTCGACCCGAAACAATCGAAAAAGTACTGACAAATGGGGTTAATCAGATGAGGTACTGTGGTTGTCATATGAATGATATTGTTTTCCATTATTAAACGACAAAGTTCTACTTTTTAAATAAAACTAGAAATTTTAAAATATTAGTATTACTTTTTTTACAGACGATTTAAGTTTAAATTGTTAAATCGCTCACCCTGTATACAAAACTTTTATTTAAGAAAGTATGAGCGATTATAGTAAACTAATAAACATTAGGAATTTCAAGTAGTTTTTGCATATTCAAGTTTTAAAAACTTTTCAAACAAAGTTTATTTTTAAAGCAGTCGATTAATATACATGAAGCCACATGTCCGCATCAATTGATCTGAAAAACATAATAATATTTAAGTTTTTTGGTAAAATTGGGCTCCGAGTGCATGCGAAATTAATCTCTCCTGCGAAACACAAGTAATAACGATTGACAACGCTTTTTTCGTTACTTTTGCAATAAACGTGTACTCGCTTTTCATGGTTCTCCATATAAATATTGGACTATTTTTGTTTTACGACAAGCAGGCAGATTGGTTTCAATTATTTTGGAACACCATTGGCATCATTATGGCCTTTTTGCACCTTGTGCTACACTTTTGTCAAGGAACCCCCATATACAATCCTCTTCGTTGGTGTTGGATTCTTCAACCTCTTCGGCCACATCAACATCGGGTAAGTGGGTATAAATAGGTATTCGAGAATATCTAAATTCGGTGTTTAGTAGTTCGCCTTCAAATATAATAAAAATAAAATTGTTATACCGATGAATATAATTTCGATGTTAGTGTACTTACCGACTTGATTAATTGCTCTGGTTGGATCTAGAACATTTTTGATGGTATACGTTTTTAACCTCGGGTGACAATTAAAGTATTTGAAGTTAAAAAAAAAGGCATGAACAAGTCGACTTTTAAACTTTTTTAAAAACAATAAGTCGACCTACCGACATTGATTTTTTATACCCAAAAGTCGATTAATTGACTTATATATAGAACCCAATACTCGTATAGTGGTTCATTTGAAAATGTCCCATTTGCTATGTTGCACACACACACGTTTTTTAAAAAAAATCTTTAAAACTTAACAAAATAATTATTATATCGAGCTCGAGGCCAAGGTTATTATTTTTTGTTATATTTTAGTACATTTCTTAACAACAAGAAACTGAGGTACTCGCTACGGAGTTATTTTGTTTAATTTAGTTATTCCTGATAATGTTCTTCAAAAAGGAACGAAATATCGAATAAGGAGAAAAATATAACAAAAAATAATAACCTTGGCCTCGAGCTCAATATAATTATATAGTACAATTTAAAATAAAGGCCGAATACAAAAATTAATATTACGTAATTCTTTAAAACTTTGAAATGCTTAAAATCAAAAATATTCATTATAGCGTTTTCTTTAGGTGTAGCAACTAGCCTATTTATTCAGAGCGGTCCATTTCCTCTGTTGCCTACGGGCATTTTTTAAAATATCCCTTAATGTTGATCCATAGTTTTTCAGAAAACCATTAGACATTATAGTCAACTCCTAATCCCGTAACATTTCATCACTGTCCTAAGCAAAAAAAAAAAAAAATAAACAAAAAATTACTGGGAAATGACATAAATATCTTGACAAAGGATTGACTTTTGGGCTATTTTCTAGAATTCCGCCCAAATTTTCTAAAGTCAACCAAAAAAAGACAAAGAGATGTTCTTTAAACCCACCAAAATAGCATTTTTCATTGCTTTTGGACAATAATGCGATTCACATGAAATGAAATGTCCGTCCCCGTAACCCACAACAGAGATTCGCAACTCTCCCTTCAACGCGAAAATGAACAAGAAAACGGTTAAACAATCGTAAAGAGATTAAGCGTTTTTTAAAAAAAACTCGCTTAATCCCCTGCTTTTGGTCAAGCCAAAAAAAACTAATCCATGCTAATCGATTTCAGCTCTCATATGCTCATTTTTTAAGACGCACACCCAGCCACGCACATTTTTTTAGAAACAATTTTAGTTTGTGTTAAAGAGAATTTTTTTCAGAATTTCCAAAAATTTTCGTTTTTAATTACTTTACGTTTTGTTCGCGAAAGGTGCTGTGCTGTGTAGCCGTGATGTTTTTTGCTCGGCCTTAAAACCCGGATTAAAGTGCGGATTAAGTTTTTTGCAGTTGGAGGATTAGCGAGGGGGATTAACGAAAAAAAAGAGCGAACGACAAAAAACGTAAGCCCATAAAGAGTTGTGAGTCGGAAAGAGACGGCAATAGGCGATAAGAGCGCAACGGCTAGCGTTGGCGTACATGCCGCACAGGTATCATAATTATGATCCTGGGATTATCTGTAGCTTAGGTAGGATCATCCTAGGATTAGATAATAAATCACGTGCTTAGGTAGCCACTAATTCCTTTAAGCCATAAAAAACGCGGATTAGCGACACGAAAAAACGAAAGTAAGGCGTTGTGCATGATTTTATGGCCCACTGTCGCTCGTACGGCCATAAAACAAAGGCTGGCTAATGTTGACATCGACCGAACCTTTACTTCTAACCCGAAAAAAGAACACAGCAACAACAATGCGAAAAAGCCAAAGAACAGCGAAAAAAGAGTGTGTCGCCGTTCGTTTGCCAGCAAATTAACAAAAGGAACGCAGAAAAGAAGGTCAGTTGGGCAGCGAAAAGGTTGTATAATATTTATAACATTCAAAGGAAAAAAGAGTAATTTACCCCGGAGACGCAGAGAGCGACGAGAGACTTTAATGTCAAGAGTCAAATATCGTCGCGGAAAAAAACACACATGCACAAATGTCGCATATGTTGTACGTAAGTGCGTGTGTCATAAATATGATACGCGCTTGCTTGTGTGTGTTTGTGTACATGTTCTCCCACAGGACATTTTCTCTTTGCTTGGCCGACCTTCAGTGTGTTTGAGCATTACGTCAGTTTTTTACGAGTTGCTTCGTTTTTTCCCCGTAGTGTCCTTAAAAAACAGCTTCGCTGCATGCTGGTCGTTTTTTAAGCAACACGAATCTAACATTGACTTTTTTATGATTGTGGCCAAAAGTCAAAACTAATTTTAATTGCACCCTTTACTTTATGGACAAGAGCGGACGATGTCAGTTTCAGGAAATCTCTTTGTTTGCCTACAGGATATGTCTTCCTGTTTAAAAAAATGAGAATGTCTATTTGTTCCGCAATTTTAATGAGTAAAATATCAGTTTTTACCGGAAGAGAAATATCGATTTTCTTTTTAATAAAAATAAAAAAAATTAATAAAAAGTTACGATTTTTTTATTTAACTGGGTCTCATGCTTATTTTAAAAGTCGAGTATTTTTTAAGAAAATTTAGAATTTAGATTTAAGACCATAGGGGGAGATTAACGCTAAGGCGATAACTTTAAATTTTAACTTTGGGGAACGATTAGTTGACAAGGTTGTATAAAATTTAAATTTTGAAATGGAAAAAATCAAAATTTGTGACGAAAAATTATCAAGCACTGATTCTGCTGTAGAGCACCTTAAAACAAAGTTCATGAAAACTGTTTAGGATATGTGGCTTGATGAGGGACAAATATACAATGCAGATAAGTCAGAGCATCCGGTAGAAAAATATCAAAAAACAGATTTAGTTTCATGCCCTTTGCGAACGCAGCTGGATCTCATAACTTGCGTCTCCCACGAGCGTTAAAAAACATTGAACTTCTCTTTGTTATAAGTGTACCAAAAAGGCTGGATGTCGACTTCGGTTTTTGAAGATTGGTTTAAGAGTGTACGAGTAGTATCAAAAATGTGAAGAATTTTCTGACCAATTTTAACGAGGCATTGCAAGCACTTTTGGTATTGGATAAGGCATCATCGCATGCAAAAGAAAGGAAACTCTAGTAGAAAATTTTTTTTATATCACTTATTTTCAACGATGAATGATGAAGATTCTGTACCACTGATTCAGTTAAGAGAGATAGTTTAGATCTGTCAGGATATGAATAGAATATGTTCAACGCTGTCCATTCTTATTCTTTCTGACAATTTTGAAGTTAATGCTTGGGCATGTGTTGAAAATGAATATTATTTATTTTTTATAATTCGCTTTTTAAATTACTTATTTCATAATAAAGTAAATAAACATAACCAACTTGCGAGTTGACAAAATTTCTGTAGTCCGGACAAAGCTCGAAACTATATCTGTCCGGATTAGAGAGGTTATACTGTATAACTTTAAAACTTTGCGAAATTTTTTTAAAAATTATTTTTATTAATTAAATTTATTTTTATTTATTGTTAGTTATTCGGTCTTTTGTCATTATTATGACTTGAGCAGTTTTTTATTCTGGTTTGATACCTTTATGTTGTTTCTTTTTCAGAATCAACGTAAAAAGAAGAAATTGGTGAAATTTATTTGCCACGGTTGCCAGGCAGACTGTACAGCTGTTTCCAAAACCGCCAAGGTTTTTCTTCAGTAGTCTTTGGCAACGATTACTTCGGCCACAAATCAAATGACATGATAGAAGGCAACGTTGAACTTAGTTTTTTTACAGCTTTTTAGCATCGAGTTCGCATACTTTTGTTTATATGGAGTTTAACACATTTTTACAGAAAACATTAAACTTAATACCAGCCTAAATATAGAATAAAATATAAAATTAATTTTAACACTTTTTTTCTATTATTGCATAAAAATTGTAAATCGTATTTATTTCCAATGAATTTTGTTCAAATTCTAATGGTCTCTTATATATGTAGTTTAACACATTTTTACAGGAAACATTTAATTTAGTATTAGCCTTAAAACAAAAACGAAGTTTACAAAAAAATATAAAATTCTATAGTGGTTTTAACAATTTTTTCTATTATTGCATAAAAATTGTAAACCATATTTTGTCCAATGTATTGTTTCTTAGTTATGTATGAATTCTAAGCGTTTGCTTTATAGAGTTTAAATTTTTTTAACGGAAACGTTGAACTTAGTACCTGTCTAAATACAGAAACGTAGTTTCCAAAATATATATAATTATGTAGTGTCATTAACACTTTAGTTTTTTATTATTATTTAAAAATTGTAAACCATATTTATTCCAAAAAATTGTTTCTTATTTTTGTATGTATTTTAAGCGTTTTTATGTGGAATTTAACACATTTTAAACGAAAACATTGAACTTAGTACCACCAGCCTCAATATAAGTACAGAAACAAATGTTCCAAAAAAAATATATAATTCTATAGTGTTTTTAACACTTTTTCTATTATTGCATACAAATTGTTAACCATATTTTTTCCAATGGACTTTTTCTTAGTTTTGTATAAATTCTAAGCGTTTTCTTTATGGAATTTAACACATTTTTAAAAGAAGGATTGAAGTTAGTACGACCAGCTTAAATACAGAAACGAAGTTTTCAAAAAATATATAATTATGTAGTGTCATAAATAATTTAGTTTTTTGTTATTGTTATTTAAAAATTACCATTAAACCATTTTTTCCAAATTAATTATTGCTTAGTTTTGTATGAATTTGTTTTTTTAAGAAATAACCTCCGCCTTAAGTTTGGGACTTTTATTTAGAAAAACGACTTTTTTGCACGCCTTTTTTTTAAAAAATACTTTTTGTGCATCTTGTTTTAAATCTATCAACTGTAACTCTGGTCCCTACCAAACTATTGAGAACTATTTTTTCTTATCTCACTTTTCGAGTTTTCCTCGTTCTTAAATTAATTTGATAGGGACCTTAACTGTGGTCCCTCCCAAGCTATTAAGAACTACTTTTGTTAATATCACTTTTTAAGTTTTCTTCATTCTTTAATTAATTTTTAATTATATATTTATCCAAAAAATACATTTAAATTTTACATAAGGGTGATGGCGCTCAAAGCCGAGCCGAACTTATTTCATGCTTATAGGAAATTTGTGGTTGCCAGAGTGAATGCTAAAATCGGCGCTGTTTTTGTATTTAAAAATGTTTATTTAGTAGTCTTTTTATTCATTTGTAACAAAACAACTGCAATTTGTCACATAAAATAAATACAAAGCAACATGGTAATCGAAATTTTTGATTAATCGAAATTTTTGATTCATCAGTACTCTGATTAATCAGTTAACTATGAATGTGATTAATCAAATTTGAAAAATGTTGTTCAATATTATTACTACAGTATCAAAACGTTAAGAACTTATTACAAATCACAAACAACTTAAATCTTTACACATACAATAAAATATAAGTCACAATCATGTAAAGTGGCCGTTTATAATAATTGTAAGTTAACATCTAACATCAATATCGTATAAATTCATATTTAACTAAAGCATGGCAGCGCCTTCTGTATTTCAAAAAAGTGTTTAAGAAATACACAGAGAAAAATCTTAGTCATTAACATAAGGTAAAAAGGATAGGATAGGACTTTAAGGGAAAAAATATTGAAAATGGAGTGATTATTTTAGGGCCATTCCTTAATTTATTCAACTCACTAGAAATAAATTAAAGGTATAATTCAAAATTTAATTCTTCGTGATTAAAATTTTTTTTTTTTTCCAGGTTTGTTCGCTTAACTTGTAATCATTCTAATTCATACTTTTGTTTATGTCACTTTTCGATCTTTCTCCATTCTTGAATAAAATCAACCCATTAAAGATATACTATACGATTTAAAGTATAATTCAAACTGAAAATAATCGTGATATTGTTAAAATTAAATTTTTTTCCAGGTTAGTAAGGTCGGTTAACGTGTAATCATTCTAATTCATACTTTTGTTAAAGTCACTTTATGAGTTTTCTTCATTCTTTAATTTAATTAACTTACTAAAGATATACTATAAGAATTAAAGTATACTTCAAACTGAAATTATTCGTGATATCATTGTTAAAATTGTTTATTAGGTAAGTGAGGTCGCCTAACGAGTAATCATTATAATTCATACTTTTGTAAAAGTCACTTTTCGAGTTTTCTCCACTCCTAATTTTAATCAACTCACTAAGGATAGACTTTAAAATTCAAAGTATACTTCAAACTGAAATTATTTGTAATATCATTGTTAAAATTACTTTTTTTTCCAGGGTAGTAAGGAGCTTAACGCAATCATTCTAATTGATTTATTTGCGATGGCCACTTTTTAAGTTTTTTTTAAAAAAAGGACTTTTTGCGCTTCTTAAAACTTTATGTGCAACTTTTTTTAAATCTTTCAACTGTAACTCTGGTCCCTGTCAAACTATGAGAATTGCTACTTAATAAAATTTTCGAGTTTTCTCCATTCTTAAATATAACCAACCCATTAGATACCATAATATTTAAAGTACAATTCAAACTGAAATTATTCGTGATATCATTGTTGAAATGAATTTTTTTTTCAGGTTAGTGAGGTCACTTAACGTGTAATCATTCTAATTCAAGGTGTTTGGCAAAATTGAATCATCCTTTCTAAAGTATTTTATAACATCAGTTTTAATTAAATTTTTCATTTAGTCAAGACTTAAGCTGCTCTGGAGTTGCAGAGAAATCGATTTTGTTTATCTTTGCGGGATTTACTTTTTCCCTAAACATTTAGTATATCTGCATAGTAGACTGAAAAGTCTTTAGGTAATATTAAAAATTATAATCCGACTATTTTCAAACAGGAGAGAGTTTATGACTCATTTTGGGAATTTTCGATAAAGACGAATTTATTTTGATTCAAAACGAATTAATGTTGTTATCGAAAATTCCCAAACTGAGTCATAAACACCCTCCCCTTTTTGAAAATATTTTAATTTATAATATTACCTAAAGACTTTTCAGTCTAACAAGCGGATATTCAAAATGTTTAGGGAAAAAGTAAATCCCGCAAAGATAAACAAAATCATTCGCTCACCGACTCCAGTGCAGCTTAAGTCTGGACTAAATGAAAAGTTTATTCAAAAGTTGCTGTTATAAAATACAAAACCCCCGCCACAGTAAAATTCTAATTAATCGCTAATATCGATTACGGTTTAAAGTTAAAACGTAAATACGGCGAGAATAGATTTCTTTACTCTGCACCTCCTTTATGTGTCTTAGCGATATATGGCCCCAAATCAGTTTTATGGATGAAAGAACAATAATTTAATTTTTCTAAAGCAACAACAACTAGCTGCCGTTCAGAAAACAAGTTTTTTTTACGATATTTTCAATAAATCATTTCGAGACTGGAAATAAAAGCAAAAAAAAAACAATAACTGAAAAAAATAGAAAACAAATTGAATTAACATAAGTAAATAACTGTAACTAAATTGAACTGAACTAAACGAACATACGATCGATTGTTTGAACGGCGGAATAACCAAAACTCCGCCCCCTTTTCGGGGTTTCTGTCTTCAGATAACACAAAACAAACCAGAGTGAGATATTGACTCAATAACGAAATAAAGCGGGTTGAAAGAAAAAATCTATAACAGAGCTCATTTGCCAAAGAAGCGGTAACAAAATGTTCAAATGAACTGAATTTTAAGGAAATGTTAATTTAATTTAAGAGAACGAATGAAAAAAAGTACTCTTTCAATGTTAGCCTCATGTTAAAGCCAAATTTAGAGGTTAACAGTCTCATGTGCAAGGCCTAACAGCGAGACCGGCCGGTCTTCATGAATAACAGGCCATGTTGGCGGGTTCAGTCATCTCGATCCCTTAACTCTTCTGGGGATTTAGAAGAGATTTAAAATGTTAATCTCCCCACAGTCGGCTTAAAATGTTAAGCCATGCTTCCGTTAACATTCAACTGAGACGGACTGACTCACACTCACGGGCTCTGCTAAACACTTCATTCATTTCGGGTTACCTCAGGCAGGGCAGTGTGCTCGCCACACACACGCACAGTAAGTAGCCCGAAAGAGTAATACTGAGCAGGGGTTAAAGACGGCGGCAAGAGTTGTGCGTGTGTGTATGTGTGTGCGCTGAGCTAGCCAAAGAGAGCTGGTTAGTTGGTGTGGTGTACGTGAGCGAGTGTTGTTCGTATGGATCGTTGATTGAGGTTAGAACGAGAGGTGTTTATGTGTGAGCCCTGGCGTTAGACAGAGTTTCCGTTGTTGACTTACCTGTGAGAGAGAGAGAGGTTTTGGTTTTTTTGTTTGTGAACGAACTGAGAGCGAGTGTGTGGATTTTTTTAACAGCTCTTATGATACGAGGCGCTTGTGCTCGGCGGTATATAATGTAATGAAAGAACAGTTTGGTATTTTGTACATCGCTAGCAATGAGTAGAGAAACATATCGCTCTTAGAATTTTAAGATTTCACAAAAGAAAAAAAAACACAAAAGATTTAAGAAACAAACGTTTTTCACAACTGAATTGAACAAGAAAAAGACGCTGAAATTAACGCAAGAAATTTACAGTGAAAAAAGAGAACAACTCAAAGAAGTTAGAAAAGAACAAAAAAGAAAATATTTTGAATTAAAGAAAACTTAAAAAAAAACAAGTGAAGTGATTTAAAGAAAGAAACACAAAACAGTGGCAAAAACTTAAAGAACCTCACGTTCTTTTTTTAAACAAAAACTGAAACATCACAAAAATTTTGGATATTTTTTCGAAAGGATTTAAAACACAAACTCCCACAAGGTAAGTTAAAACCAGAAAACCTCTTTAAAACTAAAGTTAAAGAAAAAAAAAACGATAGAGAAAACTTCCGCCGGCATTTGGACTTCCTCTTTTTTTTTTTTACCAAGTTCCTAAAATTTTCTAGTTTTTTACTGGAAAAATCCCTCGCCAAGATGTGTGTCATAAAATTCTTGGAATTTTCCAAATTTTCATAAATTTTCAACAAAATTGCACAAAACTTATGACCGTCCGTTTGCACGTAATTGAGTTTTTTATGACCAATTTGTTTTTTTCGTTTTCTCCTTCATTGGCAAGTCAAGGTCTCGTGGTCCTTTAAGCTGAAAATGACTGCTTGCGTTTTTTTCTCTCTCAATTTTCGTTTATTTTCACAACAATTTCATTTTAATGTGACATTTGCTACCTGCTTGAGGGCGGGAGTCATAAAACATTTAGGGTTGCATAATCCGCACAGCTTAAGTTTTTTGTAAATGAAAGTCATAAAAAGAAAAATTCTGAAAATATGTCAGCAGTTTTTTTTAGTATTTAACTCGGATTTTTTTAAATATTCAACTAACTTAACTAAAACACCTCAACGAGTAAAGACTTAATACTAAATTAATAATATAACTAGATTTAAAAATGGTACATATTTTATTAAAAAGAAAATTCTTTTAGAATCTTAACTAATTTCAATATTTTCTTTTCTTTATTTGCAGATGAATCAAACGTGCAAAGTTTGTGGTGAACCCGCCGCCGGCTTCCATTTTGGCGCTTTTACCTGTGAAGGCTGCAAGGTAATTATCTCAATTTTATTTATATCATTTCCCAAACAAATTAAATCGTTTTTATTTTTTTTTCTCCAAAAAATAAAACGTTTTAATCATTTATTTTCCCCTTTTTGCTTCAAAAATATCTAATCTCTTATTTTCCCTTACTTTTTTCTTCTGCTTTTAGTCCTTCTTTGGCCGCTCCTACAACAATCTCTCCTCCATTAGCGAGTGCAAAAACAATGGCAAATGCATTATAGACAAAAAGAATCGCACCACCTGCAAGGCCTGCCGCTTGCGCAAATGCTATACCGTTGGCATGTCGAAGGGCGGCTCGCGCTATGGCCGCCGCTCCAACTGGTTCAAGATCCATTGCCTGCTGCAAGAACAACAACAGCAGGCTGTGGAAGCCGCCACCAAAGCGGCTGCCAATGGCACCGTACCCACACAAAACGTGTCGGCCGGTTCGCCTTTTGGCGATATGGCTGCTGCTGCCGCCGCCGCTGCTGCCCAACAGCAGTTCTCCCAGCGCTCTTCACATTTGGCCGCAGCCGCTGCTCCCCATTTGGGCTATCCCTCCTATTTGCCTGAAATGTCGGCTGGGCCCTTTATGTCGGCGGCTGCTTTGCCCTTCTTTAGCATGATGAACTCCATACCCTCCATGAGTGCGGCTGGCTCTCCACCCTCGGCCTTCCAAATGCCACCACATTTACTATTCCCCGGCTATCATCCAGCTGCTGCTGCCGCAGCGGCTGATGCTGCCTATCGCTCGGAAATGTACAAACATCGCCAGTCGGTGGATTCGGCTGGTTCGGCTGAATCACATGCGCGTTTCTCGCCCACCAATCACTCGGTGCACTCGTTGACTCATGAAGAGGCCCACCATCACCAACACCACGACCACCACTCGAACAGACAATCGCCTGAATTGTGCGTATCCGGTGATGATGATGAACATGAAGGCAAATATGTGCCATCCCATCAGTCTATTTCACCCGTTTCATCAGTATCCGCCGCCGCCGTCAATGCTGCCCCTCATCAAATTCACAGTCCCATAGCCCTAAGAGCTTCTCCTCAGCAACAACAGCAGCCTGAGCAAACCCTTACACCAGTCATGTCCAGTTCAAGCGCCTCACCGGAACCCTCATTTGCTGCCAAAATGGAATCTCTATCGCCCGTGTCCGTGTGCTCCATAAGCCATGAAACAGCGGCGGTGCCCATGTACGAGGAGCCCATGAATCAGGACTGCCCCATGGATCTGAGCATGAAAACCTCCCGCAGTTCGGTGAACAGTGACAGCGATATGTTAAGCGAGTCCAGCGAGGAGGAAAGACAGCAGAGTCTGCGCCGCAAATTCTATCATCTAAACAATGAGGCTGACAACTCGGAAAGCTCTTCCGATTGTGAGGCTTCCAAGCGACAAAAGTTGGCCGAAAATGCCTATTGTTTTGGATCGCATGCTCATGCGCAACGAGGTATTGTATGCGTCTAAAAGGCTTATAACACAAAAACAAACAAAACTCTTGCTCATAAGTTACCAAAACCACCTCTTGCAAAAAAAAAAACGAAAAACACCAGAAAAGAAAACCATTTATAGTCAATGCAAACATTTAGTTAATAATAATTTGTATCTCGCTCTCTTTTTGAAAAAAAAAAAAAACAAAAAACCAATAACAACAAATTGTATATAAACGCCCAGCGCCCTATTGTACGAAGAGCTGCTTCAGCTATCGCTCGTCAATGGGCCTTTGCAACTCCAATTCAAATTGAAAAAATCCAAATATTATTTTTAAGTTGTTTAGTGAATTTTATTTTTTTTTATGATTTTTATTAATTATTATTTTTTGTGCTTTATTGATTTATCTTTTACTAGTTAATAACTTAATTGTTTATACCAAAATATTTGTATATATATCTATAAACTCTAAGAATTTAAATTGATTGATCTATTTCTTTGCATGCTTTTTCTCTTTAGTTTTAAGATTTTTTTCATTTTTTATTTTATTATTTTATGATTTTTTTTCTTTGATTGTCGTCTTATGTTGACCGGCCTTTGGCTCGAAAAATTGTATATACATATTTTTTTTGGAACGCAACAATTGTATTATTTTTTAATGATTTATACTTTATATTATATATTTTTTGTGTGAAACTCGCAAAAAAGAAAAAACTCACATTTTTTGACATTTTATTGTAAATATTTATTGCAAAAAATACCAATGAATTGTAGATTTTACAGAAACTTTTTTTTATTATATAAAAAAAAACAAAAACCCCTACAAAAACACTTTTTTGAAAATATATGAAAACATGATAATGAAAATTTAAATGCAAGTGGTTTTTAATTTACTTTATTTAAATTGAGGGTTCGAGCTTTTTGTACTTTGGAATAGGGAGGGAGGTCATCATGAGTGTAGCCATAGTTCCACTAGTTTCAGTTATCGTTCTTCCTTTAAAAAATGCCACAATTCGATTTTTTTGCCGCCTTAGGTGACTGATTGTCTTCACATTCATGTGAATGGTTTATAAACCACCTCCAATACGTTTGTGTCTTAAGTCTTTTGTTTTTATCATAAAATTTTCTGCTGTTGTATCTGCCGATACAATAATTACACAAGGGAACAAAATGGAACTTTTTGTGTTTTGTTTGGAATTCAAAAGCCAGTTTTTACTTATTTGGGGTCGCTGATTTTAAATCTAATCTCCATTTTTCTCCATCAGCTCGAATTTTTAAGCTTCAGGTACTAATCGTATTTTCGACGTTTTTTTTCCAAAAATTTAAAGTTCAAAAATCATTAAATTTCTTTTCATAAGCCGATTTTTTAAATGGTGTTTTTTAAAGGTGTAGTTGTTGCCTTTGGAAAAAAATCAAATTTTTTAATATCACAAAAAAACCACCGAGTAATGGCTGTTGAATTAAAAAAATTACACATTTTAAGTTTCTTTAAACTCAAAGTTGATCGGTTGGTAGCAAATTGTGCTTTTTCTTAGCTTTATTGAATATCATACGAGAGCTGCTATATATATTTCTGACCTAATAATGAAAATGCGAATATTTATCATCAAAAATGGTTTTATTGTTTTTCAAAGTATTCTCCAGCATGATTTAAACTCTTTTGCAAACGCTCAAACCAATTGTCAAGGCACTTTTTCCACTCCGATTGAGACAGCCCCAAAATATGGTTTTTGAACGCTTCAACAACAGCTTCTGGCGACGAAAATCGTTGACCACGCATTTTTTTCTTGATGTGCGGCAATAAAAAGAAGTCATTGGATGGCAATTCAGGGCTGTGGGGCGGATGACCCATCAATTCGTCGTTTTGGCCGGTTAAAAAGGCGCTGGTTTAAGCCGATGTCTTCTGGCGACGAAAATCGTTGACCATGAATTTTTTTTCATAATCTGGGGCAATAAAAAGAAGTCATTGGATGGCAAGTCAGGGCTGTAGGGCGGATGACCCATCAATTCGTCGTTTTGGCCGGTTAAAAAGGCGCTGGTTTAAGCCGATGTCTTCTGGCGACGAAAATCATTGACCACGCATTTTTTTCTTCTGGATGTGCGGCAATAAAAAGAAGTCATTGGATGGCAAGTTAGGGCTGTTCGGCGGCTGACTTATCAATTCGATGTTTTGGCCGGTCAAAATGGCGCTGGTTTGAGCCGATGTGTGAGAGCTCGCATTGTCATGATGCACAATGATTCGTCTTCTCTTATTCGTTTTCGAATTTCTCCGAAGACTTCGGGCAAACAAATTGTGGTGTACCACGTAGAATTGACAGTCCTACGTTGTTCAAGCAGAACAGTCGCCTCATGACCAGTTTTGCCGAAGTGACAGGCGACCATTTGCTTCGAAGTGCTTCTGCCACGAATAACTTTCGTTGGATTTGGCTTGAATTTGGAAGACCAACACGGTCGATTGTTGTTTTGTTTCGAGCTCATTAGCATAGATCCATGATTCGTCACTTGTGACGATCTTATAAACGTCTTTTGAAGCAACGCGATAGTATTTTTTTTTAAAATTTCTTTGCACTAATCGACACGTGCCTTTTTTTAAGCGATTGCCAATTTGTGCGGGATCCAACGAGAACAAACCTTTTTTACGGGCAGGTGTTCATGCAATATCGAATGTATGCTGATGGAAGAAATGTCCAAGGAGGCCTCTATCTAACAGTATGTCCCATGACGATCTTGCATTATCAGTTCACGCATCAATGTTGTCTGGCACAACGGCCGTTTTTGGACGACCTTCACGAGCTTCTTCTTTGAGCGAACATCGACCACGATTGAATTCATTAAACCAGTTTTTCCCAGTGCTATAGGATAGTGCTTCATCGCCATATGTGACAGCGCATAGAGAAAGGGACCTTAGGGTAAAAAAAAATCAATTTTCATTTTTTTCTCTTTTTTTTGATGTGGACAACATCTGAGCATCGAATGAGACCGATCCCATGCCCCTCCCCTAACCCCCAGAGATATGCGCGTTTTATGAAAGTGAAGTCGACGATTCTAAGCGCAAATAGAAAGGGACCTAATCTTTAAAATGGCTCTCCCGAACAAAACTGTTTTTTAACCTTAGGTCCCTTTCTATTTTGCGCGTCACATATTAAGATTTAATCGATGCACTCTTGTCGTTATTATCCACGTCGAAAATTGTGAAATAAGATCACACGAAAATGTTCACGAGTTTAGTCCATTTTTTTGCCAAATTGATTTTTTCAAGTCACTGTAAACAACACAAATGATGGTCGTACGTCCAAAGCGTTCTGAGTACGTTTATGCTAAAAAATGTCAAACTTTCCAATGTCAGATGGAGCCAGTGTTGCCTAGGTCTGAAATATATATAAAGAAACCGTCGTTTTATTTTTTACTTTCAATTAGTTTCACAACCGTCTCATACTCGTCGATATCTTAATTGCTTCCACCCTCTCGAGAGCTAAATTAGCTGAGAGGAATCTCAGCAGTTACATGATGAAGACCTAGGTGATTACCTAGAGAAGTGGCGCCTCAAATTAAATGTTTCGAAATGCAGTTCAATAATCTTTAAGGGAAGAAGAGGTAGGCTCTATGCAAGGGGATCTATTCCTAGGATCAGGATAAATGGCGAGGAGATTGCCAATACCGCGACCGTCAAATATCTTGGCATACTTTTCCAAGAAAATATGAGCTTTACTCAACATATTGACCATATAAAGACAAGGTGTAAGCGAGCGTTCATGACTTTTAGCACTGTCTTAAGGAACAGGAGGGGCTTGAGCATTAGGATTAGAGTTGCAATTTATAAATCCATTGTTAGGCCAATAATTACTTATGCCTTCCCCATTTGGAGCGGGATATCATCCCACCAAATGGAAAGACTGCGAGTCACGAAAAGGCAAGTCCTAAGATAGTGTCTTGGGCTGAGGAGTTTTCGTAATGATTGGGGTTGCTACCCTTACCCGTTCTGCAGGTGAAATATACGATAAAAGCGGCATTGACGTCTTTGCCTTGAGATTGGCCACTGATCTCCTTAAAAAAGCATCCGAAATAGATGGCGATATGGTAAGAGGATGTATGGTCCCTCCAGATGAGTTTCAAAATATCATAAATACTAATGGTTTCTTATGACTTGAGCAGTTTTTTATTCTGGTTCGAGACCTTTATGTTGTTTCTTTTCCAGAATCAACGTTAAAAGAAGAAATTGGTGAAATGTATTTGCTACGGTTGCCAGGCAGACTGTACAGCTGTTTCTAAGCCCGCCAAGGTTTTTCTTCAGCAGTCTTTGGCTAATGGTTTCTTGACACCAACGTGCCTATTGAATCTTCTTGAACCGAATATGGTATATGATAGGGAAGGACGAGCTGTCCTCTATCACAGAAGACATATGAGTTTTAACGACAATAACCTTATCTATAATACCTCACAATAGCTTTAAGTAAGAATCTTGGATTTACAAAATTTTTGTTTGTTTTTTATCGTTTGTTTTGCAGTTTTATGTTGTAAATAGTAGTTTTTTAAGTTAGATTTAGTTATTCATAAGTAAAAATGTTAAACAACCCCGTTTCTTTACCATTTACTTTAGGGAACCTAATGTAATTGTAACAAACGTCAAAAATGTTTCTCAATAGAAAATTGGGCTGGCCTCAGGTCAATATATAATTTTTAAACAAATGTGATCAATTCTAGAAAAATTCAATGTACGCTAGGAGTAAGTATTCACTAAGTGTCTTAAAAATATTTGTAATCAAACTTTAATGGAAATAAATACATAAACACCGTCTCATACTTGTACTGGACTTCTGGAGTGGACTTTACACCATAACTATTCTTTATTTATATTTTTTTTTTAGATTAATAAAAAAGAAACACATTAAATCTTTTACTTGATCTCATTATAAGAAAATATGCGAAAAAATAATAAAAAGGAAATATTATATACGATTATAATACGAGTAGATAGACTTAGATAATTGACGGGACTAAGAATAGTTGCTTTTTATTATTATTTTTTTTTGACCATACGAGGGCGGTTCGAAAACTTCTTAGCCTAACACAAAAAGGGCGGTGTAAACAGAAAAAAGTTAAGTGTTTTGGAAACTTCCATCTCTGCTATGAACACATGTTAAATTTTGTTTCGATCTGGCAACTCCTTCATATAGAAACAGGTGTTCACAAAAGACGCATCCGCGATTTTTTTACAATGGAAAAATTAGAAATGCGTGGTGTCATTAAATATTTACATAAAAAACGTTTATCGGGACAAGAAATTCATAATGATATGGTGAATGTGTAAGGTGAAAGTGCTCCTTCATATGCAACAGTAAAAAATTGGGTTGCTGAGTTTAAACGTGGTCGTACAAGCATTGAAGATGGACCACGTAGTGGACGTCTAAAAACAGCAACAACAACAGAAATTGTAGCCAAAGTGCATGATATGGTATTAAATGATCGACGAATAAAAGTGCGTGAAATAGCTAATATCATGGGCATCTCAAATGATCAAGTCCATTTAATTTTGCATGAAGAACTACAGATGAAAAAGCTTTCTGCAAGATGGGTGCCGCACTTGTTAACAGTCGACCAAAAACGCATAAGAATGAACATTTCTCAAGCTTGTTTGGATCGTTTTCAGCGAAATAAAATGGATTTTAAGCGTCGTTTCATAACTGCTGATGAGACATGGATCCACCACTATACTCCAGAGACAAAAGAACAATCCAAACAATGGACTGAAGCTGGAGGAAGTGCCCCAAAGAAGGCAAAAACAATTCGATCGGCTGGTAAGGTTATGGCAACGGTTTTTTGGGACTTCAAAGGTATTTTATTGATTGACTATCTGCAAAAGGGTAAAACAATAAATTCAGAGTACTATTGCAACCTTTTAGATCAATTAAATGTACAACTTCGAGAAAAACGTCCTGGCTTACAACACAAAAAAATAATTTTTCATCAAGACAACGCACCAGCGCACAAGAGTGTTTTAACAATGGCTAAAATCAACGAATTAAAGTACGAGTTGCTTGACCACCCACCTTATTCACCTGATTTAGCTCCCAGTGGCTTTTACCTGTTCCCAAATCTAGAAAAATTCCTTGCTGGCAAGCGTTTTACCTCAAATGAAGATGCAATTACAGTTGTAAACCACTATTTTGAAGACCTTGAGGAAAACTATTTTAATCAAGGGATAGAAATGCTAGATAAGCGCTGGACTAAGTGTATTGAAGTTTCAGGAGATTATATTGAAAAATAAAAATATTTTTGAAAAACTAACTATTCTCTTTCATTGATAGGCTAAGAACTTTCCGAACCGCCCTCGTATTTTCGTTTAACGAGATCAAGTAAAAGATTTAATGTGTTTCTGTGCTGACTGAGTCCCTTCAGTTATCTTCCTAATGCAATTTGATTTAATCAAACAATTATTGTTATTGAGGCGGTGCAAATAAAAGTAGATGATTGTGTTTACCGATTGAAAAAGTATTTAAAAAAAAAAGAAAATGTAGAACTGTACTTAGCATATTTTCTTGTGTTGCTAAGGTAATGTTTAATTTTGCTGCCAACCAATAAAAAATATGAACTTTAAGCTAATTTTAAAACGGTGGACCTCATCGACCGGATATAGTTGACGTCATCGAAGATGAAATTAAGTATGTCTTGCTTTACTGAGCGACCTCCCTTGCGATATTACTGTTCAAGTTAAAGACACACTGATTTTGCATGCCGATAATACGAGGGCGACCGCAAAACTAACTGGCCTGGCACATTTTCTGCAACTTTTTTTGTTTTTGTTTTTTAAAATCAATCTTTTATAAGCCATCTGTCAAAATTTCCGAAATATTTAATGATTATTTTCTTTGTTACAGGTGATTGAAGTAAACATGGAAAATAAAGAGTATCGTGCGTTAATTAAACACTTTTATACGAAAGGTTATACGCCACAATTAATCAAAGATGAATTGGATTCTGTTCATGGTGATAATGCACCATCATACTCCACCGTGAAATCCTGGGTTCAACAATTTAAAATGGGTCGTTCAAGTACGGAAGATGAACAACGCTCTGGGAGACCGAAAACTGCTACTACTATTGAGAACATTAGAAAAATATTTAATGAAGTGACTAAAGATAGACGAAATCAGAGAACTTGCTGATATTGTTAAAATACACGAAAAACAAGTTTGGAGTATTTTACATGATGAACTCCACATGAAAAAGCTATCCGCAAGATGGGTGCCGCGTTTGTTGACTTTGCCCCAAAAAATCATCCGTTGGACCAATTCCGAGGAGCTTTTAGCGATTTATCAGCGTAATCCAATAGAGTTCTTGCGCCGATTCATAACTGTTGATGAAACATGGATCCATCACTACATCCCAGAATGCAAAGAACAGTCAAAACAATGGATAGAAGCTGGTAAAAGTGGCCCCAAGAAGGCGGAAACTGTTAAGTCAGCAGGAAAAGTAATGGCCACAGTATTTTGGGCTGTAAGGGGTATAATATTTATTGATTATCTTGAGAAAGGAAAAACTATAAATAGTGAATATTATTGTGCATTATTGGATCGGTTGAGTGAAGAAATCAAGATCGTAAAACGACCGCATTTAGAAAAAAAAGTTCTTTTTTATCAAGATAATGCTCCTTCACACACTGCATTTTTAACTCAACAAAAACTGGGCGAATTACGATTTGAAATTGCTCCGCATCCACCATATAGTCCAGATTTAGCTCCTTCTGATTATTGCTTGTTTCCAAACTTAAAAAAAAAATTCTCGGTGGCAAAAAATTTTCGTCCAATAGCGAGGTTATTGCTGAAACTTAGGCATATTTTGAAGGTCTTTGAACAGGTTTAATCCCTGTTCAATGTGTAAAAGCAACAGACCGAAATAAAACAAACGAGCTAAACATACGTACATGCACGGCACGGCACACAAGTTGACATAGTCAACTAAACTCTTTTTACAACACACACACACACACGTTGTAAAAGAAATCTATTGATGGCTCTCGATGTGGAGTCTCTTTAGAGGTGGCAAGAGTGAGTTGTATTTTCGTGGGCAATTGTGTGAATAAAACTTGAAAAGTAAGGTTTACAACAGTAGTTCTCATTCGTTTGGGGAGAGCCTGGCCTTATAGAGTTCGGTTTTACTTTCAACAATTGCAGCAAGGCTTTCTGAAGAGGGTTGTCACGGACCCGAAATCATGATAAAAGTAGTGTGCAGCCATGAAAATCCATGTCACTTTGCCATTTTGTTAAAAACTTGTCTTTTATTTAAATATAGAAGCAAGAGGTCTTGAGCCGGTTTGATCCCTGTTCCATGGTTTTGAAAAATCTTATTTTTCGGATGGAATTAAAAAACTTGAAAAACGTTTGTTGAAGTGTATTTCGTTGGAAGGAGATTAAGTTGAAAAATAAATAATAATAATTCCAAAAAACGGTTTTTTTTATGTTAGGACAGTTTTTTTTGCGGTCGCCCTCGTAGTTGACGGCATCGAAGGATGAAATTAAGTATGTCTTGCTTCACTTAGCGACCTCCCTTGCGATGTGATTGTTCTAGTGAAAGACATTAGATCAGTGTCTAATGATAATATTAAAAGTCTACAACTCTAAAACGACTATATCACGAGTGTCTTTTGATCCTTAGGGATTGCAAGCAATAAACTTGACCCTTTTACGTAACCTACTCCAGTTCTGCTCCAAGTTTACCTTTTATAATCTGCCCTCAACTTGCAACATATTCGAACATTTTCGAAAAATCCTACTCCATGACCCTTATACAGGTTGATGCTTACTGCGTCACTTAGAGCTTGACGAGGCTCTTCTTCCTCGGTCAAGCATGGGTTACGCTCAACTGAATATAAATGTACTCGTTGCCAAAATCTATCGTCTTTAGTAAATTTCAGCAAATAACAAAAAGCGAATTTCGCGACACGTAAAGCATCTCATTGACTTGCGCCTGCATTAATTCAGCTGTGCCCGTTATAATTCACATACTCACTAAACGGGACCTTCGGTTAAAAGCTAGCTCCGACCGAGCAGCTCATGCCTTTTATCTTTTTTCAAACTACTTTATTAATTATCTGTCACCAGCTCATCATATCATTATTGTTCTCTATAGTCCGTTGACAATAACCCCCAACAATTTTGTTTAAGTCATTTAAACTTTTAACACCCTGAACAACTTTCTATGCTGCGACCATTTGCAGATAACAGGAACATCTTTTAATGGATACTCGTATTCAATTCAACAGCACGAGTAAATTGATTTGATTAAATGAAAACATCTTTTGTTTTGCAAATGATTATTTCTCGGTTTTTTTTAAGATATCAACAAAATCCGTAGAGCAATCAAAAAAAACGTTAGCGTTTAAACGTACATGCGCGCGCGTGTGTGTGTGTGTGAGGTGACATTTTTCACATAAAATGTGGTATAAATAAAACAAGTTCGCTTCTTAAGTCTTTTGTTTTGATATGAACGCACACCACACAAACGGGAGTTATAGCAAATTAATGAAGTTCAGCGCCTAAGTGTTTTTTTGTTTAGGCATTTTTTGAATTTATGGCCCCATCAACTGTTCGGCTGGCGTCTGGAGCTGCAAATGATAGGAAAAGTAGTTTGAGCTCAGCTAGTAATTAGTAAATTGTAAAATGAGGATTAGATAATTAAACCCAATCTGTTAAGAATGGCAAACTCTTCTCTTCTAAGTACAAAATGGCTACTTGTCGTCCAAAGATAGCCGAATGACGTAAAAGTTTATTCAAGATGATGTAAGTGAATAGTTAACCCTTGGTGTTATAATCTTTAAAAATTATATTTCGGCAGCTTATTTCACGTTTTGGACAAATGAGTTGGACGCCTAGATCGAGTGATATCACACTTTTAGACTTTTTTCTTTGGGGTTACGTAAAGTCCAAAGTCTATGCTGACAAACCAGACAAACATGCCATACCCGACGAAATGCTCGAATGATTCATTCAAAATTGGACCCTCAGAATGTACACCCTGGGGCGTTGTTGCGGCCATACTTTGAAGGAAATATATTCAAAAAAAATGGCAAAACATTTCCATTTGAACAAGAACAATAATGATTTCAAACTTGATTTGAATTTTTGTATTTTGAAAAAATACCTCTTGATTGATCAACCGATATTAAATAACTTATTTTTCGATTTAATGAATCTGGTGATTTTTTTTTTATTTTGCAGATTGATTTTTAGATTAAACAAAAATGGCTAATTCGGACACTGAAACAAGAATTTGGATTGTCCGCCGCTATCACGCACTGGAGTCCGTAGTTTCGGATCAAAGAGAGTACTTAGTAGGGGCAGAAATACTGTTACACACGTGTTATGGTGTAAAATAAAAAGTACTGAATGTTTTTGACCAAATATTTTTTAATATATTTATTGATGTATCCATAAAGAATCTACTTATTCGAAATGTCGCCTTTTGCCTTTACACATGCCTTAAGTCGCACTGGCCAATCGTCAATAGCTGCACGAACCTAGTCCATTCGAAAATTGGCCACAGCTCGAACCAAAGCAGTCTTAAGAGATCCAATGTTGGGGTATCTTTCGTGACAAACCTTGTCCTCTAAAACCGTCCACAATTTGTAGTCCAATGGGTTTTAATCAGGACTTCCTGGGGGCCATACTTCAGAGGAAATGAACGCTGGCCAATTGTTTCGAAGTCAAGCCTGGGATGTTTTAGCCTTATGGGCCAGCGAAGAATCCTGCTGGAAAGTCCGTTGCTGGTTTTGGAACAGGAAATTTTTAAGAGGCTTCACAACAGCACCCAGAACGTTTTCTTGGTCAACTTTGGCCGATGTTTTGACTCCTTGTTTGCAGAAATGCAGGTCAGTGACCCCATCGTAAGAAACACCCCACCAAACTATGACTGAAGCTGCGTGATGACCCTTTTCCACCCTCGGGATCAGTTCAGATGCTTCATTAGATGACCGCGCATACACTCTATCATTGCTTGTTAAATTTTTTCTGAACGGTAAAAATTTCATCGGTGAACAAAATTTTTCTGTGCAATTTATCAGCGTGCTTCACCAAAAAGACGTATCCATTTTTCAATCTTATTTTTTTGTTAAGCTGCAGTCAATAAATGTCCGGTGCGTCGTTTGAAAGCCCCAAGTCCCAAGTCTTTTTTAATGATTCGACTCATGGACTTTGGCGTGATATTCATCTCACGGGCCATGATTTTCTGTTTTTGGAGCGGATTTCTGTGAATTCTTGATTTAACGGCTTTGATGACATGCGGTGTTCGAACAGAGCGTGGGCGGCCCGACCGGTGGCGGCTGCAAACCGAATGCAGCAGACTTCCCGACTTGCTTGGAATTTTGCCAGAAAATGCTTTAAATGGCGAAAGAGAACGGAAACATGTTGAACTGTCTTTTCATGTCTGGCGAGGCCCATTTCGATTTAAACGGCAACATAAACAAACAAAATTGTCGAATATAAAATATAAGTAGAGTGCTTTCAACCCACAGATACTCCATGAGACGGAATTGCATTCACTTCGTGAAGAAAAATATTAATCAGTCTTTCAGATGCTGTCTGTTTTTGGTACCAATCTAGCTTCATTGTGTTGCTTCCTCAGTGCACTATCGCGATAGTTTGTTGCCATTTTCATATTTGCTGTTAAATGGGATCCTGGAGGCTCCTTTAATATCACTGGAAATGCCCAAACATTTCTACACCTAAACTTAGCCTTACTTTGTTTGGATAAGCGCATAACAGTTAAACTGACTCACATTGTCCACACATTTATGACTCTTGATCAAGTAGACTTTAATTGGATGAAAGCTTAAATTCTAACAACGTTTCAAAAAGTGTCTCCCCCTATATTTTTTGATCAATGACTTTTTTTTGTCATGTTCGTGTCTTAAGTCTTTTGATTTAATTGCACTGTACACTCGATAGAAATTCAAATATTTCACTTGTTTATTTTCCAAACGTTCCAACATTATCAAAAATTTTGAAAACATACGACTTTCTGACATAAATCACGATAACTTTTTTAATGTTTTTGTGTGTTCGCGTGTTTTTTGCTTTTATAGAACACATAATTCATAGGAAAGATCGTAAAAAAGTTATGATTTTACGATTTCCGTTAATAATAAATTTCTAATAACAACAATAAAATTCACAAATTATTGAAAACAAAAAAATTCGAACATTAAATGAAATGAAATTTTGTAGAAATGACTCCGTCCCTCCCGTCGCATCAACGGCAGCTAAGCTACGGCGGAAAAAGCTGGAACGGTAAGCCGCCCTAGCACAAGAAGTGCATAGCAAATAGCCCTGAAATATTTAAGCAAAATGTAATTAAATTTATATAACACCTTTGCATGAGCAACCAAGACGAACCAAATGGCCTATACGAGGGTGGTATGGGCGAAACTTTTGTACTGGTTTGTTGCTGAACGGTTCAAAAGACAAACAAGGGACATTGGCAATTGATTTAGTACACGTTTCTGCAATGAAAAGAACGACAAATTCGAATAAATGTATTCATTTTAACTCTTTAATACAGGAGGTGAATCTAGAGGTTATTTTAATAGGGGCTTTTCGCAGAAAACGCGTAAGTTGTGTTGAACTTTATTTCTTTTTCTTGTTAGTATTGTTTGTCATTTCTTCATGGAAAGACTTACACCGAAACCACGTCTACAAATTGTGCAACTGTATTGTGAAAATGAGCGTTCGGTGAAAAACGTTTTTCGTGCGCTTAGACCTTTTTATGGTCGACATAATCGGCCAACCGAACGCACTATTCGGCTTACCATCGCCAACATTTCACTATTGCAAAATTATTGACCTAATAGACCACATCCAGCACAAAGTATTGAACAAATAAAGGCAGAAGCTGAGAGTGTAGGTGAAAACCCCCAGGAATCGATTCGGCACCGTTCTCAATAACTTGGCTTGTCGTATGGAACAGCTTGAAACATTTACGGAATGATCTTGGTTTGAAAGCGTACGAAGTGCAGCTCGTGCAGGAATCGAAGCCTACAGATGTTCCTGAGCGTCGCCGTTTTAGTGTGTGAGCTCTCCAAAAGATCGAAGGAGATCCGCTGTTTTCGACCTAAACTTGGTTCAGTGATGTAACCCATTCTGGCTCAACGGCAACGTCAATAAACATAATACCGCATTTGAGCTGTAGAACAACCAGAAGAGGTTCAAGAGGTGCCATTATACCAAGAGAAAACCACGGTTTGGTGTGGTTTATGGACTGGAGGAATCATCGATCCCTGTCTTTTCAAAAAGGATGGTGGCGTTAACGCGTCATGCTATCGGACTTTTTGCTATCTGAAATTGCAGCCCTAATCTTGACGACATTTAGTTTTAACAGGACGGTGCTACTGGCCATACAGCTACTCAAACAATGGATCAAACAATGGATCTATTGAGAGGTTTTTTCAAAGGACAGCTAATTTCACACTTTGGACCGGCGAGTTGGCCGCCTAGATCGTGTGATATCATACCGTTAGACGTTTTTCTTTGGGGCTACGTAAAGTTCAATCCTATGCAGACAAACCAGCTACGATTAAAGTTTCGGAAGTCAACAATACGCGGGTCACTAACGCCATACCGATCGAAATGCTCGAATGAGTCATCCAAAATTAAACCCTCTGAGGCGTAGTTGCGGCCTACATTTAAAGGATTCGAATGTCCTTTCGCATGAACAATAAAGATTCCATACTTGATTTGAATTTTTATATTTTTTTTGTATTTAAAAAAATACCTCTAGATGGATCACCCGATATGTACCTGAAGTTTACATACCTCTCACAAACAAAGATTTATGTCATATCAAAACAAAAATTCGGTAGACTTAATTTCATATTGAACGTCTGTCTCCTCGTCAGCGCCTGTCATCATGTTAGAAGCGGCTGGTTTGCAATCCTGGTGGTAGGAAAAAAGCGCTGGGTGTACGATTGAAAGGTTACTCGTCACTGTTAGCCTCCATTTAAGGAGGAGTTGTTGTTGTTGTAGCAACAATATATTTATTTTGAAGTCTTGTTCGTCTATGGGGGATCTGCTTCGATATCCAGGTGAAGGAAACGCGCCATTTGAACTGGATGCTTCCACAGAGACCTGGGGGTCAGCTGAGTGGGCTTGGCCGGACAATTGAAGAGGTGCAGTACATGTGGTCCCAGATGGCAGGCGGGACAGATGTTCGGAAGATGACCGGAAGGAGTAGTTGTTGATTTTGTTTACCGTTTAATGACAAAACCTCTGAGGAATACAGGTTATTCAGAAAAGTGCAAAACTAAGAAGATCTCTAAGCGATCAAACGAATAAGGCTGTACCAACAAGCCCCAGAAAAGGCATTCTGTAAATACAAATCAAAATGTCTTTTAACTTATACCCTCCAACGTCCCTACGCTACTAAAGAGGTCAATTTATTGTAGCAACTTTCAGACCTTTCGGTACGTCTCTAATCTCAGTCAAAACTTCAAATTATTTTATATTTAGATGCATAGCAAAATTTTTCTTTAATTTGAGTAAGAGGGTTGCTATTTATATAAAGGGTCCTGACAATACTAAATTCACACTGGAGCTTCCCTTGTTTGACATTTTGTTTAGCATAACTTCACTCAGAAAGTTTTGTCCTTTGAGCGAGAATTGTTTTGTAAGTTGAAAAATTCATGTTGGCCAAAAAATTAAGTTAACCCATGAAAATGTTCGTGCGATGATTTTTCTACGATTTTCGACATGGATTGTCGAAAGAAGAGTGTCTCAATTAACTTGTTTCGACTTTTGGCGATGAAGCACCATCGCTGGTACCAAAAGTTCAGTCTCGGACGCCGTTCGCTCCAGGACGAATTAGGTAAAGGTCGTCCAACGTCGGTCACTTTACCAGAAATCATCGAACTGATTAAGCAAGGCTGAAATGTGACATACCGTGAGATTGAGGCATCCTTAGGCATAAGTAAGACAAGCATCGATAATATATTAAATGATCATTTGGCCGTGTAATAAAATTGTTTCCGTTGGACCCCACATAATTTGACGAATACTCAGAAAAAGGCTCGTATGGACTGCTGCAAAGAGATGTCGAAAAAGTATAACTGCGGTAGCTCAAAGGCAGTGTATAACATTGTCACAGGTGACGAATCATTGATCTATGCATATGAACCCGAAACAAAACAAAACGATATTTTCAAAACGCTCCGGCCACTAGGGATTAGCCGCATGTTCCTCTACCGATGCTTAAAACTGTTTGAGGAGACCGGAGATGTTAAAGACCGCCACCGTTCGGGCCGCCCACGCTCTGTTCGAACACCGCATGTCGTCAAAGCCGTTAAATCAAGAATTCACAGAAATTCGATCCGAAAACACAAAATCATGGCCCGTGAGATGAATATCACGCAAAAGTCCATGAGTCGAATCATTAAAAAAGACTTGGGACTTGGGGCTTTCAAACGACTAACCGGACATTTTTTGACTGCAGCTTAAAAAAAAATAGGATTGAAAAATGCAAATGTCTTTTGGTGAAGCACGCTGATAACTTGCACAGAAAAATTTTGTTCACCGACGAAAACATTTTTGCCGTTCAGGAAAAATTTAACAAGCAAAATGATAGAGTGTATGCGCGGTCATCTAAAGAAGCATCTGAACTGATCCCAAGGGTGGAGAAGAGTCATCATCCAGCTTCAGTCATGGTTTGGTAGGGTGTCTCTTACGATGGGGTCACTAACCTGCATTTCTGCGAACAAGGAGTCAAAACATTGGCCAAAGTTTACCAAGAAACCGTTTTGGAAGCTGTTGTGAAGCCTCTTAACAATTCCCTGTTCCAAAACCAGCCATGGATTCTGCGCCGGCCCATAAGGCTAAAACGTCCCAGGCCTGGCTTCGAAACAATTTGCCAGCGTTCATTTCCTCTGAACAATGGCTCTCAGGCAGTCCAGATTTGAACCCATTGGATTACAAATTATGGACGGATTTAAAGGACAAGGTTTGTCACAAAAGATACCCCAAACATTAGATCTCTTAAGACTGCTTTGTTTCGAGCTGAGGCCAATGTTCCAATGGACGAGGTTAGTGCAGCTATGGACGATTGGCCAGTGCGACTTAAGGCGTGTGTAAAGGCAAAAGGCGGACATTTCGAATAAGTAGATTATTTTTGGATACAATATACATCAATAAATATATTAAAAAATAATTGGGAAAAAAACATTCAGTACCTTTTTATTCTACAGCATAAAACGTGTGTAACAGTATTTATGTCCCTACCTAGTGCAACCATCTGTTTGCCAACAGTGATTCATTTCCGAAAAAATGAGGAAAGATAATAAGAGAAGATAATTTTGCATCACGAGAAGATCATTTTGCATCACGGCAATGCGAGCTCTCACACATCAGCTGAAATGATGATGTCCACGATGACCACTCAAGATGTCGAATTGATGGGCCATCCACCGTACAGCCCTGATTTGGCACCCAATGACTTCTTCTTATTCCCTAGCATCAAGAAAAAAATGCGTGGTCAACGTTTTACATCGCCCAAAGCAGCTGCAAAAATCATGTTTTGCAGGTGTCTCAATCGGAGTGGAAAATGTTCTTCGAAAATTGGTTTGTGCGCATGCAAAAGTGTATTGCTCTTAAAGGAGAATATTTTGAAAAACAATAAAAACCAATTCCAATGATAAGTTATTGAGCTTTTATTGCCGGACCCGAAGTATAAATAGCAACCCTCGTACTAAGTATGACCTTGCTGAAACCAGACAATTGGGCAGAATCTTATGAATAAGAAAGAGGTAAAGGGTATCTTATAGACGGTCAGGCTTGAATCTAGGCTTTTCAGGTTGTTTCAAATCATCTGAGTTTATTGAGTTTTTTGTTGGCATTTATAGGTCCATTTTGTCGTATAAAATATGGAAACTCTCGTCTGGCTATTTTACTTTAAGAAAGCTGAAAACAAAAGACTTAGGACACATACCTCCTTCGATAGACCGTTTGTAGTTTGTTTTTTTAAAATTATGGGAAATGTCGTCTATTCTAAAGATTTTTTAAGTTAATCTTTAGTTCATTGAAATTTACAAAATATCCCCTCCCTACACCAACACTTCCACTTATCATACCAACCCTCTTTTAGGTATTGAACATAAACATTTTTTAATGGTCAAGTTCTGTTCACTAATACGCTTTTTTGTTAATAACTTTTTTTGAGTTTTTTTTTTTTTTTTTTGTTTTATTTCGTCTAAAACAAGTGTTGTTGATTAATATTCCCGCGGTGGCCTGGGCATAGGCATAGGCATAGTTTGTATTATTGTTAGTTTTTAAACATGTCTCTATGAGTAGGTATATTAGAAAAGCAACAAGAACAACGACGACGACGCCGACGCCGACTAGGCATAGTTAACTTGGCGAGTAGTTGTTGGAGTTGGTTAACTATTTAAAGCAATTGTTAAGTTTCTTTTTGTTTATGGCCAACGGTAGTACTAGTAGTGGTAGTGGAGGTAGTAGGAGCCACAGCAAAAAAGCTTCTCTTTAGCTCAATGAATATGTATGTGTGGTGGTAATGGTCAACTGCGTTGGCATGAGGTGCTGGCGGTGCTGCTGGTGTCGAAAGCCTGCAAGAAAGACAGCCGAGCGAGAGAAAAATGGAGGTAAAAATTTGCCTAAAACAAACACGTGCTGCTTTAAATAATAAACTTAATATTAACACATATAAAAGTCATTCGTGCTGTTGTTTGGAATTTTAATCGCTTAATTATCAGCGTTCAACTGAGCAACGACAGCTACAGCAACAGCCACCACATCGCATCCATAGCACGGCCAGCAATGAAGTGCTTTTGTTGCCTACTGCCGCTGCTGTAGCTGCCTCCTGCGTTCGTTGTCTCCTCCGCGACATGAGTCTGTTTGTTTGATTTGTTGGCTGTGGTAAGCCATCCGTTCGGCTTCAGTTCAGTCTGACTGCCGACTTGAAGTGGTGCTCGCTAAGCCACTGAGCGAGTGCTAAGTGAGCTAAGTGACTACAGTCGAAAGAGTGTGCGTAAAACGTGCGTTGGTATGGGTGAATGGCTAGCGCTGAAATTATACTCCTTGAGCGAGCTGCGTTTCATTTTGAGGCCTCGTGTCGTTTTTAGCATTTTTTGCCATAAATTGTTTCAACTCTATGCCACAAGTGCCTTTTGTTTTGGACATTTATAACAACGACAGACGTTTTGCGTTGAATACACCCAACTAAAAAGCTCCTTGTATATAAGTATACATTTATACATATAAATATAGAAGTATATATACACTTGGTTGTACTCGTATGTCTGTCCGTCAGCCCGTCTCCTCTATGTAGTAATTATTGGTTATATGAACATCAACTCGGTAGTCATTCAGTCATTCACTAGCCTAACGCAACTAACTCCAATACTCCAGTGGTAGTTTTTCTGTGTTGTTGCTGTTGTTTTTCTTTCTGTCCCGTCTTAATTGCGTAGCTGAAGTTGTACGTCTACGTTGAAGTTGCACATTAACAAATTAACATTTATGTTGTAAAATGAAGATGAGTTTGAAAAAAAAAACACACACACACATGCGCAGTGGCTAAAAACCGTCAATCTACCAAACTGGTAATGGAAGAAAAATTGAGCTAAATGGCACATATGTTCGTCTAGGCATGCGTACAAACGAGCACCTTTTGTAAGTATTTCGAAATTTTGACGCTAATGCAGTATTTTAAATATAAAACATGTAATTTCGTTTCCATACAATGTGATGATTACAAACGGGGGGAAAATCGCTTTAAAAATCTTAAGCTTTCAGCGTATGTTGAAAGACTTAATTTGGGACAAATCTAGGAGGAGAAACGCTTACATACAGAGGATTAACCCCCAAAGAGGTAGCAGTGATTTTTTTAAAAAAGGCGCCTAGAATTTTTCGACATAACTTTGTGACATTTAGGGATTGACTCTAAATCTAGACGGACTTTATGGGCGAACTCTCAAAGGCCTACCCAGGAGAATGCTTAACTGGATTCTTAAAGAAAGTCATTAAGCTTCTTTTGAAGCCGCCTAAATTTTCTCTAAACCACTTTGTGACATCTAGAGAATGACTCTAAATCCAGACGGTCTTCCCAAAGGCCTATCCAGGAGAATGCATCACGAAGATTTCTAAGAAAGTCATATTCACCTTTTTTAGAGGACTTAGTGACTTGAAGATAGGTTGACTTCCTAAACGTTTATTTACAATGTATCAATACAGTATTAAAACACAGTTGCTTCATGGTGTAGTTACTTTTTTAATACGTTGCTTAATGAATTGTATCATTCATATCAATAAAACAAAAAAAATGCTTACTTATCTAACTGCGTCGCCACTGTGTAATGTGTTGCATTCACCTTGCATCTGCTTTTATTTGGATGCCTTTGTTGCTTTTCCTGGCGTATTAACTACAACAGTGTTGCAAAAGGGAACAAAATACATTGTCAAACTTTTCAGGGTTGCATTTACGAACACCTTGCAATGTATTACTACAAAGCAACATGCGTTTAGGAAGTCAGTCCTTAATAGGGTTCTAAAAGTCAAATATTAAGTTGTCAATTAATCGACTTTTTGATGCCAAATAAAGAAAGTCGTGCTCGACTTATGTTCCTGATTTTAATCGAATAATCGAATTTTCAGTTCGATTTTTTCCTGCCAGCTTAACAGGTTTTCATAGACCTAAACTACTCTGTGCCACAAAGTATTACAACTTAGTTCCATGGCAAATGTCTGAATCTACCAAAAATATGTGAGCAAGACCAACATTGAAATGCACGGATCGACTTAGAATCAGAAGCTGATTTCATTTAAAGCTAGTAATAAAAACGCAGGAAGAATAAAAAGGTCAATCCCGCTATTAGATAGAACTCCTCTAGAACACTTTTATTAGTTCCGATTTTGAAAAAAAAAATTGGTATATTTTATACGGAAGGCCAAACATCCAATCCAGAGCATTGCGCAAGCAACTCAAACAAAATATTCGTGATGAAATTAATGAAATAACGCGTGAAATGTGTAAGAAAAATATGCTTTAAAGGGCTCGCATTTGTGAGGCTAACAGAGGCGGACATTTATTTGATATTGTATTCCATACATAATAGGCAACATTAAAAAAAACATTCGTCAATATAAGATTCATTCTCTTTCATTTAATTAAAAATTATAGACCTTCCCGACGGACACCCTGTATTTTTAGTACAGGTTAGAGCGCCGTAATTTGCTTATTTGGGAATGAAATAAAAAAATTATGAACCAAAGAAAAATATTATTTTAATTATACGAGTATTGAACAGTAAGGACATTTTTAAATTTCAGGGTTTTAAATAGTGTATCTGGCAAATATCGACCTTCGCTACGCACACACTGCTGCATACGTTTTCTGAAGTTTTTATGAACTCTAACAAGCATGTCGACTGGTATTCTGTCAATTTCAGACTCAATATTGTTAATGAGGTCTTCCAAGGTGTTGGGAAGGTTAATATACACCTTCGACTTCAGGTAATCCCAAAGGAAAACATCGCATTGGGCTAAGTCTGCTGAGTGTGCCGGCCAGTTCACATCATCCCTCAAAGAGATCAGCAGTCCAGGAAACATTTACTTCAAACAGTTCATGGTAACCCTCGCTGTATGTGCAGTGGCATCATCCTGTTGGAACCATGTATCCTGCATTGTCTTAAGAGTCGGCTGAAAAAATCCTATATCATAGTCAAATACCGTTCGGAGTTCACAGTTACGGCAAGACGGTTATCCTGGAAAAAGTAAGGGCCAATAATGCCTACTCGTGATATGGCTCACCACACAGTGACTCGGACCGAGTGCAGAGGTCTCTGGTGAAGTTCTCTGGGGTTTATTTCATTTCAGTAACGCATATTTGGGGGAACAGTGAATCGTAAACGAAAAGCACGCTGCACTGCAATGATCAAGTGCGCCTTTGAAAAATACGCTTTAACGAAAATGACCTCTCCTCGCGTGTCCAATGCATGATGGAAAGTGAAGGGCAGACAAATACAAATCTCCTGTCAGCCACTATAAGCCACGCATACTCTCCACTCTCTTCCAACAACAGTGCCGCCACAGCCTGCAGTGCAAAAAAGCAAATTACCGCGCTCCACCCTGTTTTTACGATAAGTAATTAATACTTAAAATGTCGTTTCCGTAAAACCGGCCGCTCATTTAGAATTTAGCCGCGGCTAGTGAAACGAGTCGACTGCAGCTGGCTTAAAGCCGCCGCCGCTTATTTTACCGCCGACCAAAGATACTCGACTGTGTGCTCTGATCCAATCTTGGACCATATAGCTTTTTAATATAACCCCACACAAATCGTTTAGAGCCAAAAACGTCTTTCATTATACGTTTATTTAATAAAAGTAAAATGTTCTTAGTCAAACATAGATTCATTTTTAGAATTTAGTCAAATTTGGGCGAGGGACTCCAATGCAGAAAATCCACACCATTTCAACGTTGACATATGGGTACCAAAGATTAATAAATTTTCAATTAAAATGCATTTCGAGCACTTCGTAATTTTTCCAGAATTGCCGCATTTAAGCAAATGAGAATCCACGATTGAATGTTGAAAAGCCGATGCATCAACAAAGATTGACTGTTTGGTGCGGTTTGTGGGCTAGCCGGCGTATTTCTTCTAATATGAGCTCGACCACGCAGTTACAGTGCCCATAAACCGCACCAAACAGTCATTTTTTGTGGATCGGCTTTTAAACAATTACTCGTGGATTTTTAATTTAATGAATTCACTGTAGACACATTTGATCGATTGTGCTGACCAAACAAATCGCGAAGTTTACGAAATGTATAGGGTGATCCATCTAAAGGAATTTTTTCATTTTTTATGGCATTTATTTTTTGAATATTATTTCTTTCAAATGTTGGTCGCAACTACGCTTCAGGGTGACCATTCTGGGGGTCCAATTTTGAAAGAATTGTTCGAGCATTCGACCGGTATAGCTTTAATGACACGCTTAATGTTAGCTACCAAATCCTGAATCGTAGCTGTTTTGTAAGCATAGACTTTGGATTTTACGTAGCCCCAAAGAAAAAAGTCTAAAGGTGTGATTTCACACGATCTAGGCGGCCAACTCACGGGTTCAAAACGTGAAACTAACTGCTCTTCGAAATGACCTCTTAATAGATCCATTGTTTGGGAAGCTCTAAATGGATCACCCTTTATTTTGATTTGAACGCTCATTTTCGTAAAGGGCTATAAAAATCATAGCGCTCTGCTCAATTGTGTAGCTCTCTGTGATTGCATTTGTCAAACAGTGAAACAAAGAAATCTCAAATTAAGTTGGGCAAAAACCTTGACTCACAATTAACATCGTACATTATGCTTGGATCACCCTTTACAAGGATCTCTTGTTATCTCTTTTACGCTTTAGTTTGTGGCTTAAGTCTTTCATTTATGTAGGATGTATCGCATGAACTGTTTTCCCGATACGACGAATACGATATCTTTTATTTCATTCCTGTATTGAATTTGAATTTTTTCTCCCTAACTGTCGAACAACTAAAGGGTGATTTTTTAGACGTGTTGTTTTGAAGACGAAATAAAACGCATATAATTTAAAGTTATTGCCAAGAATTTAGCTAAGGGTTTGCCATTATGCTTTAAAAAAATTTCAGACAAGTGGCCGGCGCGGTTGGCTCGATTAAATTGCAGCAGAGTGGCCCAATTTTTGGGACTGTATAATTGCAATACCGCGCCGAATATTTGCTTCTTAGACGTTAATCGTGTCGGTCTATTTGGCGTAGACAAGCGACTTCACATAACCCCACAAAACAAATAGTCCAGCGGTGTTAAATCGCACGATCTTGTAGGACACGCTGTAGGCCCACGAAGTGAGATTATGAGCTCACTACAAGTTTCCTTGATAAATTGATTGTTTCGTTGTCTGTATGGCATGTAGCGCCGTCTTGTTGGAACCAAAAAGAAAGAAATTGGTATTTAATTTCCTTTCTCGTCTCTTTGAAATAACACTGCGCCAACTCAGTAGCTAGATCCATCGCCTTGGACATAAAAATGTCTTTTAAAATTAATATCCTCCAATTGAGGTTCGAAAAAGTCATTAATCATGGCTCTATACGTTCCCCATTGACTGTAACATTATGGACGGCTTATTTTGTTGAAGAAATATGTCCCAATGATTCCCTCTGCCCTTAGAACACATCAATGACTTTTTGAGAATGTAACGGCGTCTCAACAATGGCTTGCGAATTTTCATTACTCCAAATGCGACAATTTTGGTTGTTAACGTGCCCATTCAATCAAAAGTCGTCCACATCAACATCCTCCAACTCAGGCACGAAAAGGTCATTAGTCATGGCTTTATAGCGTTCTCCACTAACTGCAACATTATGGCCGGCTTAATTATTGAAGAAATATGGACCAATGATTCTCTCTGCCCATAGAGCACACCAAACGGCGACTTTCTAAGGATGTAATGACGTCTCAACAATGGCTCGTGCATTTTCATTACTCCAAATGCAACAATTTTGGTTATTAACGTACCTATTCAACCAAAAGTGAGCTTTAACGTTGAACAAAATTTTTTTTTGTAACAATTAGGATCGGTGGCCATCTCGTTTTGGGCCCATTTACCACGATTTGCAAACGTTGCTCCGGAATATGTCTAATCGTTATGAAGTGGCAAACTAAACTGAGCATAAATCAAGTGTCAGCTGTCAAAAAGACCAACTCCAAATAAAGTGTAGCCAGATTGAAAACCCCACGTCTTAAAAAACACCCTTTATTTAAATCTAAAAATTTGAATTTAAATTTTTACGCACAATTTATCAAGGCCATGCTTTTTGTTTTAGTATTGCTCCCCATACACTAACAAACATTTGCTCTACAATGTCATTAATTGTAGACAAATACGAAGCAATTGATTTTGAACAATTGCTGTTGTTGTTTAAATACAACAACAACAACAACAAAAACTCACGATGTTAAAGTGGGCGTTTTTCTTGACGATTTCTGCGTGTCGCTAAAATCCATTTGGAATAAAGAACAGCGCCGGCGAAGAAGCTGAAGCAGCAACACAAAGCCGTAATGAAATCCCTGTCACGTCTATAATAAATGTTTGTTTTATAAACAATTTGTTCAAAGCTTTTAAAATCGAACAGCAACAAGAACAACACCATCGCCACTGACAAACGTCAAGAGACACGATTCGTACGATTTCGGTTTTGTTTTATCCAAGCAAATTGAGAAGAAAAACAGCAACAAAAACGAGTGACATAAACAAAATTAAAACAAACACAGAGGTATAGAAACAACAACAGCAACAAAATTCGGTACTGAAATAATAATAAAATAAAAAATGTGAAGACAATAAGCGATCAATGGCTGAGCCAGTGACAGTGGGTTGTGTGCGTGTGTCTTGGGCCAAGTGATCGGAAATTTCAATATTCCAAAAGACATTTTTGTTTTTCTAAAATTGCCGCAAAGTTTCGTTTGTAGTTCAGCCCACTGTTATTTAAAACAATATGGCGCTCGTTTTAGATTCAATTAAAACTAAAGCTTTTGTTTTTTTTTACACCTTTTTGGTGTTGTTTTGTTTTTTCGTGTTGTTTAAACAATTTGCCTTCGCATACATAAACAATTCCTGCGCGAAAGCTGATGATTTTTTGGTATTTTGTTAGAAAACAAAAACAACAAAATTCGAATTCAATTTTTATTCAGATATTGTTTGTTCTGTTGTGGACATATTGAATTGACATTTGTAAAGCGATATTGCTTGTATTGTTGTTCGGTGTATTTCAATTTCAATTTTAACTCGGCTGATGGCGACGGCGGCGGCGACGGTGGTGTTGCTAGTGCCAGTGCTGGTGGTGTTGATGAATGTTGTTGTCAACAACGACGACATTATAATGATGATCGACTAAAATTGGTCAAAAGCAATGGAGTCAAACAGAAAAAACAACAACACCAACCGAACACACACAAAACGTATTGGGTGGCCCGATATGGTGGCCTGCTTCGTGTAGTTGCTTTGGTTTCGTTAGTGAAAGAATGACGCCACAGCGACAATTTTGTTGAAAATCAATTCCTCTCCTACTCCACCCCCTCCCTCCATCACGGCATTTCAATTTATTTGATTCGTATGTCCATTTGAGCATGATATGATGGTCTTTCATTTCGTTAGCGTCTGTTTGTTTGTTTTGTCATTTAGAATTACAAATGAGTTTTGATTAGAGAGTTGACATCGAAATGATGATGGAAAACTTGGCTTTTATAGTTTATGTGGGAAAGTTTTGTTGGTTTTCTTTCTCTCTCGAACTTTTTTATTTAGTTTTTCTTGATCGGTTTGGATGAAAAACCGCTTTGAAAAATTGCTGGCGACAAATATGAAAATGTGCTGTGGTACCTAACAAAAGACTTAAGACACATGCGCCATGTGGGTGACACACATGCGCCATGAGGAGATTTTGTAACTGATTCGTTTTTGATTGATTTTCCTTAAAAAAAGAAAACTCTTTCTATGCTTTATCGTAAGTTATGTAATTTAAGCACTTTAAGTAAGAGCCTGGCCAAAATATCGAGTTGGTCTTAACTTAAAACAATCTTAACTTAAAACAAAGGTGGTCCAACTAAAACTCACGATGTTAATTGTGGTAGATTTTTTTTTATATAAGCTTTATTTGTAAAGGGTGTCCCAAGAAGAACGCAATTTTTAAATCTGGTAACATTCGAAGTGTCATGGTTTGACATTTGAACAATTGTTATTGTTTGTTAGTAGAAGGTACGAGGTTAGTAAAAATGGAGCGCTACACGAAAGGGAGTTCCTTAATTGGGTATTGGAGAGACAACATGAAAATGCTGATTTTGCCGATAAAATCATCTTCATTGACGAGGCCCATTTTCATCTTGATGGCTTCGTCAATAGGCAGAATTGTCGCATTTGGGGTGCGGAAAATCCTCGAGTGATTCACGAGAAGCCAATGCATCCTCAACGTGTCACTGTAAGGTGTGGTTTTTGGGCTGGAGGAACCATTGGACCTTTTTTTTATGAAAATGAGGGCAGGTCAAGCGCAAACAGTCAATGGTGTTTGGTATCGTGAAATGATAACCAGTTTTTTCTTGCCTAGAATTGAAGAAATGAATGTGGAGGGCATGTGGTTCCAACAAGACGGCGCCACATGTCATACAGCCAGAGAAACAATTCAATTGCTGCATCAGTCATTTCCCGGTCGTGTTATTTCGCGTTTTGGAGATCAGAATTGGCCGTCTAGATCGTGCGATTTAACACCATTAGATTTTTTTCTTGGGGGTTTTTTGAAGTCGATGGTTTACGCGAATAAGCCGACGACGACTTAAGCCTTAAAAGACGAAATTGGACGCTGCATTAATGAAATACCGCAGCATTCATGCAAAACGGTTATTGAAAATTTCATTAAAAGATCGCGTTCATGCTAGCAAAGCCGCGGCGGCCATCTGCACGATATATTGTTCCATACATAACCTCATTCTGTCTACTTTACGATATAATAAAGTTTCACGATTTTTTCTTAAATATCTGTGTTTTATTTAAAATTTAAAAATTGCGCTCTTCTTTGGACACCTTTTATTTTTGAATCTGCTCCAAAGGAGCCTAACAATAAGTATACGAATCTTAAGTATAATTCAGTAATGAATCCTAGTATGGATTTCTTGTAACGTGGATCTCTGCTTATAGACAGGAATTTTAATTATTTTGGTCAAAATAGTATATAACTGGTATGGATCACATGTCTGAGAATTTTAAACCTAGTTTGGCTTAAACCTCGTGATAAAGGGCCAGAGGACCCTTACAGTCGTTCACGATATTATGTAGAGTGAAGAACTCTGGTTGTGTATGTATAACGGATAACTCTAGAATAGCAGAGTGGACGACGTAATTTAGGTTATGTGGGTTTTTCGTGTTGACTGTTTTAAGGATCACGTATGAGAGCATTTAAGCCACGTGACGTAGAATAAAGGATTCTACACAGTCTTTTTTGAGTGTTCGTCCGCGATTGATATTGACTGTTTTACAGATCATGTATAAGAGCATTTAAGCCACGTGACGTAGAAAAAAGAATTCTACACAGTCTTTCGCGACTTCTATTACGGATGAAGCACAAGTGCAGATTAGAAAACACGTCGTTCGTTTCTCCGAAGTCTTAAAGAGCTTGGACTGCACAATAATTGTCTAGCAAGTATGTTATCATGACGTTCGAGCTTCTCTTTGTGTTTTATATTGATTTTTTGAATTGCCTCTTTGACGAGAGCTATTTTCAAGTCTCGGTGGATGTTTTCGTTCCCCATATACCAAGGGGCACCGGTAATCAGCCGCAATGTCTTCGATTGGACTCTTTGTATTTTGTCGAGATTGCTCGAGCTTGCTTTGCCCCATAGCTGGGCACCGTATAACCAGATAGGTTTGATTGCACTGTTGTATAGCAGGACCTTATATTCAAGGCTTAGTTTTGAGTTCGCGTTTAGGAGCCAGTAAAGTTGATGGACCTTATGTTTCAGTTGAGTTTTCTTGGCTTCGATATGACTTCTCCAGGTGAGTCGGCGATCCAGGTGGATTCCAAGGTATGAAACATGATCAGATTGAGAAAAAGGAATATTGTTTAGTTTCAATGTCGGGCAAGTGCTAAAATTCAGTGTGAAAGTTACCTGTGAGCATTTAGCCTCATTGACTTTTATTCTCCAGTCAGAGAGCCAAGATTCTACTCGTCTGAGATGTACACCTAGATTCATAGATGCAATATCCTGCTTTTTATGTGTGGCCATTATAGCGGTATCATCGGCAAAAGTGGATGTTAGCACGTTTGGGCTGGTAGGGATATCTGCGGTAAACAGAAGGTAAAGGATAGGCCCCATGACACTTCCCTGGGGAACACCTGCTGGTATTTCGCGGTCATCGGTGACGTGTTAACCACATTTGACTCTGAATCTGCGGTTTTCTAAGTAAGACTCAAGAATTCGATGTGTATCTGCAAATTTTGTAGGTCAAGCCAAAGTGCCAGACTTTGTCAAATGCTTGAGCAACATCCAGGAATACGGCGCAGCAATATTCTCGCCTGTTCAAATGATTTTTCAATTGCTTGGGTCAGACGGTTTACTTGTTCGATAGTGCTGTGACCTTCGCGGAATCCAAACTGATGGTCTGGTATTATGTTATTTGGCACAAGGAACGGTTTTATTTTCGATAAAAGAACTTTTTCAAATAGTTTGGATAAGCAGGAAAGCAAACTGATCGGCCTGTATGAGGAAGGTATTGATTTGTCCTTTCCTGGCTTTAAAATCATCTGAATCAGAGAAATTTTCCACACTTTAGGAAAGTAACCATGTCTCCAAATAGAGTTAAATAATTTTGCCAGGAACTTCACAGCAATATAGGGATGTTCCAAGATCATTTTGGGCGTGATAAGATCATATCCAGGTGCTTTACCTGGATTCACGGTTTCTTTAATGACATTCAGAACTTCATTTAGGTTAGCAAACAATGGAATTACGGCAGACATTTTATCATCAGGTGGAAGGAGGTAGATAAAAAAAAAGTTTTCGGAGAATTATCTTAATATTTTTTTTATTATGATAGAAGAATCTATGGGCATTATGTGTAAAACAAAGTATCGGCCATTTGGTACGCCACGGCTTCGGTGGCATATCTCTATTCAACGCCACACATTTTTAATGACTCCGACCCTTGCACAAAATTCTCCCGACTGTGGACACATTCGGTCAATTATGCAAACCAAAAACATCACGAAGTTTACGAAATTCCCAATTTTGTAAACAATCTTAACGCGATGCTAAATTGTGTTCCTTTTCATGCTTGAATTTGGCAAACACTGAACCATAGAAATTTCAAACTTAACACTTAGGTGTGACTCACATTATGGTTGCAACACCCTTTACGTTTATGTACTTTATAGGGTCTCCGATAAAAAATTCGAGATGCTGCAAACAGAGTGTTAAATTTACTGTGTTATCCACTCTTCGGTGGAGGGTATAAAAGGGGCGGCACTGCGAACCACCTTAGCGTATATAGGAGTTTCAGCAACTGCAGAAAGCTACTCGAGATGAACTTTCAGCTTGATACAATGATAATAGATACTGTGAAATAGGCAGCCTGACACAGTCGATCGGTGGAAGGAAAAAATTCGACCAGATATCGAAGATGTGCAACTGTACTTAGTAGGGACATAAATACTTTTACAACATTGAACACACCCATTTCAATAGTAGAACTGAACATACCCCATTAATGTCATATGGGTTTTGAAAGCTAACCTTCAGAGCGTTAGTCTGTAATGGGATTTTAAAATTGTTTCAACTTTCATCATGGAGTGGTCAGATAATTAGAGCCGCATCGCTGTAATAGAGTTTTTCAAGTGTAAAATGAAAAAAACGATATTTTCAAAACGCTCCGGACACTAGGGATTAGCCGCATGTTCGTCTACCAATGCATAAAACTGTTTGAAGAGACTGAAGATGTAAAAGACCGCCACCGGTCACACCGCCCACGCTCTGTTCGAACACCGCATGTCATCAAAGCCGTTGAATCAAGAATTCACAGAAATCTGCTCCGAAAGCAGAAAATCATGGCCCGTGAGATGAATATTACGCAAAAGTCCATGAGTCGAATCATTAAAAAAGACTTGGGACTTGGGGCTTTCAAACGACGTACCGGACATTTATTGACTGCAGCTTTAAAAAAAATAATAGGACTGAAAAATGCAAACGTCTTTTGGCGAAGCACGCTGATAACTTGCACAGAAAAATTTTGTTCACCGATGAACAAATTTTTACCGTTCAGGAAGAATTTAACAAAATGATAGAATGTATGCGAGGTCATCTAAGGAAGCATCTGAACTGAGGGTGGAAAAGGGTCATCACCCAGCTTCAGTCATGGTTTGGTAGGGTGTCTCTTACGATGGGGTCACTGACCTGCATTTCTGCGAACAAGGAGTCAAAACATCGGCCAAAGTATACCAAGAAACCGTTTTGGAAGCTGTTGTGAAGCCTCTTAACAATTCCATGTTCCAAAACCAGCCATGGACTTTCCAGCAGGATTCTGCGCCGGCTCATAAGGCTAAAACGTCCCAGGCCTGGCTTCGAAACAATTTGCCAGCGTTCATTTCCTCTGAAGAATGACCCTCAGGCAGTCCAGATTTGAGCCCATTGGATTACAAATTGTGGACGGTTTCAGAGGACAAGGTTTGTCACAATAGATACCCCAACATTGAATCTCTTAAGACTGTTTTGGTTCGAGCTCTCGACATTTTCCAATGGAAGAGGTTCGTGCAGCTATTGACGATTGGCCAGTGCGACTTAAGGCGTAGCCAATTTTCCAATGGACGAGGTTCGTGCAGCTATTGACGATTGGCCAGTGCGACTTAAGGCGTGTGTAAAGGCAAAAGGCGGACATTTCGAATAAGTAGATTCTTTTTGGATACAATATACATCAATAAATATATTAAAAATATTTGGTCCAAAAACATTCAGTATTTTTTATTTTACAGCATAAAACGTGTGTAACAGAATTGATGTCCCTACTTAGTATTATGGAAATGAGCGTTCGCTGAGAAACGTTTTTCGACCAAAATTTGGTTCAGTGATGAGGCTCATTTCTGGCTCAACGGCAACGTCAAAGGACAAAATTGCTGCATTTGGGCTAAAGAGCAACCAGAAGAGGTTCAGGTGGTGCCATTATACGCAGAGAAAACCACAATTTGGTAAGGTTTATGGGCTGGTGAAATCATCGGTCTATATTTTTTCAAATAAAGGGTGATCCATCTCGAGGTATTTTTTCAGAACAAAAAAAATATTAAAATTCAAATCAAGTGTGGAATCTTTTTGGAAATTTGAAAGGACATTTTATGGCATTAATTTTTTAAAAATAATTACCTTCAAATGTTAGCAATTGCATTATGGAAATGAGCGTTTGGTGAGAAAAGGGAAGATCCGCTGTTTTCGACCAAAATTTTGTTCAGTGATAAGGCCCATTTCTGGCTCAAAAGTCAATAAACAAAATTGCCGCATTTGGGCTGAAGAGCAACAGGAAGAGGTTCAAGAGGTGCCATTATACCTAGAGAAAACCACGGTTTGGTGCGGTTTATGGGCTTTTATCGGTTCATATTTTTCAGAAATGATGATGGCCGGAACGTAACCGTGAATGTTGCCGCTTTCGCGCCACAATATTGGACTTTTTGCTACCTGAAATTGAAGCCCGTAATTTTGACGACATTTGGACGCTGGCACTTGCCATACAGCTGCTCAAACAATGGATCTATGGAAAAGTCATTTCGAAGAGCAACTAATTTCAGGTTTTGGACCTCTGAGTTGGCCGCCTAGATCGTGTGATAACACACCTTTAGATTTTATTCTTTGGGGCTACGTAAAGTGCAAGGTTCATGCTGACAAAACCAGCTACGATTCAGTCTATAGCGCAAACTGTAAGAAAATTTAAATGAAAGTTTTTCGGGAATAGATCCGACTTCAGTTTAGTTTGTGCCTCAAATTGAAATGAATTTGGATCGTTATGCGACAAACCAACCCGAGCATGTTATCGTCCAGTGCGTTCAACCGAAAACATAGATACTTTTTTACAGCCGATTCAAATTTAGAATTTTAAATACGAGGGCGACCGCAAAACTAACTGGCCTGGCACATTTTCTGATTTACTAGCAACTTTTTTTTTGTTTTTTAAAAGCAATCTTTTATAGGCCATCTGTCAAAATTTCCGAAATATTTAATGATTATTTTCTTTGTTACAGGTGATTGAAGTAAACAAGTTTTATAATTTTTGAAAAATGAAAAATAAAGAGTTTCGTGCGGTAATTAAACACTTTTATATGAAAGGTTATACGCCACAATTAATCAAAGATGAATTGGATTCTGTTCATGGTGATAATGCACCATCATACTCCACCGTGAAATCCTGGATTCAACAATTTAAAATGGGTCGTTCAAGTACGGAAGAAGAACAACGCTCAGGAAGACCGAAAACTGCTACTACTATTGAAAACATTAGAAAAATATTTAATGGAGTGACTAAAGATAGACGAATAAAGCTCAGAGAACTTGCTGATATTGTTAAAATACACGAAAAACCAGTTTGGAGTATTTTACATGATGAACTCCACATGAAAAAGCTATCCGCAAGATGGGTGCCGCGTTTGTTGACTTTGCCCCAAAAAATCGTCCAATTCCGGACCAATTCCGAGGAGCTTTTAGCGATGTATCAGCGTAATCCAATAGAGTTCTTGCGCCGATTCATAACTGTTGATGAAACATGGATCCCTCACTACATCCCAGAATGCAAAGAACAGTCAAAACAATGGATAGAAGCTGGTAAAAGTGGTCCCAAGAAGGCGAAAACTGTTAAGTCAGCAGGAAAAGTAATGACCACAGTATTTTGGGGTGCAAGGGGTATAATATTTATTTATTATCTTGAGAAAGGAAAAACTATAAATAGTGAATATTATTGTGCGTCATTGGATCGGTTGAGTGAAGAAATCAAGATAAAACGACATCAGTTAGAAAAAAAAATTATTTTTCATCAAGAAAATGCTCCTTCACACACTGCATTTTTAACTCAACAGAAACTGGCCGAATTACGATTTGAAATTGCTCCGCATCCACCATATAGTCCAGATCTAGCTCCTTCTAATTATTTCTTGTTTCCAAATTTAAAAATAATTCTCGGTGGCATAAAATGTTCGTCCAATAGCGAGATTATTGCTGAAACTGAGGCATATTTTGAAGGTCTTGAAAAATCTTATTTTTCGGATGGAATTAAAAAACTTGAAAAACGTTTGATGACGTGTATTGAGTTGGAAGGAGATTATGTTGAAAAATAAATAATAATAATTCCAAAAAAACGGTTCTTTTTATGTTAGGCCAGTTACTTTTGCGGTCGCCCTCGTAACTCATCCTGTGTAAAAGTCATTTTCTATCATTCTCATCTGGTAATCCTGTAGTTAACTAAAGAAACAAAAAACAAGGACGATCTCTTAAGCTCAACCCTCATAATAGTCCATATAGAATGGGAACAATTTAAAAAGCCATATGAGTTTTGTAATTGGCAACTCAAAAAACCACTTAGCAAATCTGATTTAATTTGAGTTGTAACATTTCAACAGATATTGTCCAATACCTGCAGGTATGTAATGGAAACCCATCGAAATCGTTTTGCTCTATTTTTGAGATTTCAAAAGCATTTCTGTTGAATTATGCAAGAAATACTCAAACTTTTTTTTTACTTATCCATATTGATATACTGCAAAGGAACTAAAATCAATCAATCAAAATCCAATACATTGCGATTTATTAAAAATTGAAAAACCTAATCGAATTCGATTGAAATCGATCGTTTTCAATATTAAAAAATATGAAAAAACTCTTTTGCCCGATTAAGCTGTTGTGGTCCGTGGTAGTGCATAATTTAAAGACCTAAGCCCGTGCTCTAAAATTTCCCTCCTCCTTCCCCCTAACCGATTCAAGAATAAATAAAAATCTATAGCAACGACACACGCACTACAGCCGCAGACAGTCGGTTACAAAAGAACATTGTTTGCATACATAACGACCAACTGGCTGCACTACTTCCCGTAAACTGCATGACATGAAATCAAACTTTTAAAACCAGACCATAACACACGACCGACCAGAGAGTCCAGACACCTTACCAAGCGATGTACTACGCCAGCGACAGGCAGTGGCGTCAGACGTACGTACCTGTCTGCCGTTCCAGCGGCAGACAGACAGAACATTTTATGAATTGTTAAATTCGGTGGTAATGAAAATAAATTCAAATCCGTTTGATTTCGTTTTGTTTTTTTATTGGTTTGTCCACCGACAACTAAAGGAAGCGGGAGGACAGCCGTTTAGTAGAAGGGAGGGAGAGGGGGAGAGATGGAGGCCTTTAGAGGTAACATTAAAGGCGAATATAAACTAAGAACAACATATGCTAAATTAATGTTTAATAAAAATAGAATCGAAGAATTTCCCTCTAATAAAATCAATTATTACAAATGGCTTAAAGACCTGCTGACGGCGACACAAACTGCTTGCCAATGGCCACTGAAGAAATGTCTTAAAGGCTTAAATGACGCAGAGACAAATGCGTTGAAAGACCGAGAAATCATGTACTAAACAAATGTTGTCACAACATCCGGTTTGATTTAAATATTGAACGATACCTTAACCGACAGACAGAGCAGGGCTAGATGGATGGACGGCTGGATGGTTGGTTGGATGGTTGGACGGACGGACGAACGTATGGTTGTTTAGGCCAAGCCACAAACGAGCCACAATCTACGGGGCCAGTGCAACATGTGTCTAAAGAAATAAAAGACAAGAGGTGCGTTGATTGTCAATGCGCCGCACTGCACTGCCCTGCCAGTGCAGTTCAGTTCACTGCCTGGCATTGGCCATTCAACGTGTGGTGCAATGTGGAGTGCATTACGGTGGTGTTGCACTCAATTGTATGCCCCGGGAAATTAGTATTCTAAGGCAAGTGTGGCTTCTTCACATTTTCACAAGACAGGCTGTTGCTTGCTTTTTCCCCTGTCTTGTGTACTCTGCTGCTGTTCCTCTTCCTCCGGGCATATGCCCAAGTCCTAAAAAACATATTGTGATTTTTCTTCTTCCTTTTTTCTCTATAAAAAAAAAACTTTAATTTTCATTCATAAATTTATTACTTTGTTCGGTAGCTCTGACAATATATGTTGGCGTGTGTGTTTTCCTCCCTGTAGATCTTAGATCTAAGGTTATAAATTTATACTGGATGTTTTTGCTTTATGGACGTTTGATATTCTAATATCCCCTGATATTTGTTCGCTTGGCCATAATGATGGGATCATGAATGTGAACGCCAGTTGCATATGTTAAATTCATCTGTTTCTATGTTTGGTTTTTTCTGTCTTGGGTTTAATTATAATCATACCAGAGAAAGGAAGTTGAGGAAATTATTAGAACTTAGAGTTTTTTTTGGTCTTGGCGACATATGACCCATCGGAAGAGAAAAGTCTGCAGAGAAAAATTGTTCCAGCGACATTTGCACTTCCGGAAAGTCACAGATGTGTGCTACAATCAAAAGGGGGAAATGAAAAGGGGCAAATAGTAGTGGGAAAATGATGTGAAAGTAAAAAACTAATATAAGCCTAGGGCTAAAGAAATTGTGGTTGATGTCGATTGCAGAAATGTAGAAATCAAATTTGTTGCTTAGGTTGCTACAGAAGAAAAATGTAATTAGAAGATTTTTGAAATCTTAAATCTGAAATGTTTGTAGAATTTTTTCAATCCTTAAAAGATTATACAGGGTGTGCTATTTAACATTTTACACTGGAATCGGCTGTAAAAAACAGCTGATATTTTTTTTTTCAAATTTCTGGTTTTATTGGAAAGGTTGAAATTTGCCATTTATTTGTATTTTTTATATATAAGGGTGTCCCAAGAAGAACGCAATTTTTAAATCTGGCAACATTCGAAGTGTCATTGTTTGACATTTGAACAATTGTTATTGTTTGTTAGTAGAAGGTACGAGGTTAGTAAAAATGGAGCGCTACACGAATGAACAACGCATTCTCATTGTAAAATTGTTTTACCAAAATGGTGAAAGTTTTGCGGCTACAGTTCGCAAATTGCGATCAATTTGGGGTCACAATAATGCTCCAAAAGAGTCAACTGTAAAGAGATTAATGTATAAATTTGCCGAAACTGGGTCTGTTAGTGATGTAAAGACAACAACGCGCCATCGACCAGGTCGATCGACCGAAAATGTCGCAGCTGTACGTGATGATGTGGTTCAAACTACATCCACCTCAATTCGACACCGAGCTCAGCAAATTGGTGTCTCCAAATCCACTTTGCAGCGAATTTTGACGAAAGATTTGCATCTTCATGCATACAAAATTCAATTGACTCAGGAACTGAAGCCAGCTGACCATGGACAGCGAAGGGAGTTCGTTAATTGGGTATTGGAGAGACAACATGAAAATGCTGATTTTGCCGATAAAATCATCTTCATTGACGAGGCCCATTTTCATCTTGATGGCTTCGTCAATAGGCAGAATTGTCGCATTTGGGGTGCGGAAAATCCTCGAGTGATTCACGAGAAGCAAATGCATCCTCAACGTGTCACTGTGTGGTGTGGTTTTTGGGCTGGAGGAATCATTGGACCTTTTTTTTATGAAAATGAGGCAGGTCAAGCGCAAACAGTCAATGGTGTTTGCTATCGTGAAATGATAACCAGTTTTTTCTTGCCTAGAATTGAAGAAATGAATGTGGAGGGCATGTGGTTCCAACAAGACGGCGCCACATGTCATACAGCCAGAGAAACAATTCAATTGTTGCATCAGTCATTTCCCGGTCGTGTTATTTCGCGTTTTGGAGATCAGAATTGGCCGTCAAGATCGTGCGATTTAACACCATTAGATTTTTTTCTTTGGGGTTTTTTGAAGTCGATGGTTTACGCGAATAAGCCGACGACGACTCAAGCCTTAAAAGACGAAATTGGACGCTGCATTAATGAAATACCGCAGCATTCATGCAAAACGGTCATTGAAAATTTCATTAAAAGATCGCGTGCATGCCAGCAAAGCCGCGGCGGTCATCTGCACGATATATTGTTCCATACATAACCCCATTCTGTCTACTTTACGATATAATAAAGTTTCACGATTTTTTCTTAAATATCTGTGTTTTATTTAAAATTTAAAAATTGCGCTCTTCTTAGGACACCCTTTACAAGTATGACTACCACATCTGGCCCGAAAGTATCTTATCCGATCAAGCCAATTTTTCAGTACATTTCCGATTGTTTCAGGTCGAATCACATCAATAACAACTTCGATTTCTTGCTTCAATGCTTCAAATGTCTCTGGATGCTTTGTGCAACATTTATCTTTGGTGGATCCTCACTGAAAAAATAATCCCAAGGGCTCAAATCACAACTCCGAGGAAAATTGATATCACAATTTTGGCCGACTATTCGATTGCAAAAACAGTTGGTAAAATATCGATGGTTGTGTTGGCTGTATGACATGTGGCCCAGTCTTGTTGAAACCAAATGTCGTTCATTTCATTCTCTTGTATTTTTGGGAACAAACATTCGTTGAACATGGCGCGGTAACGCCCTCCGTTAAAGGTAATAGCGGCTCCTTGCTCATTTTCGAAGAAAAATGGCCTATTGATGCCGTTAGCTAATGCCTAAAATCCAGACGAAATAGTAACTCAATAGTCATGTGTGGTTTCTCTGAACCACATATGTGACAGCGCAAAGAGAAAGGGACCTAAGGGTAAAACAAAATCAATTTTCACTTTTTTTTTTGATGTGGACAACATCTGAGCATCGAATGTGTTCCCCAAAAGTGTTCCCTCCCAGAGATATGCGCGTTTTATGAAAGTGATGGTACACCAAAGATACACGTATTCAAATCTTTAAAATGGCTCTTCTGAACAAAACTGGTTTTTGCCCTTAGGTCCCTTTCTATTTTGCGCGTCACATATGCGACATTTTTGCTTATAGACATAGCCACCGGGATGTAAATGAGCTTCTTCTGAAAACACGATTTTTCGGTAAAATTCTTCATCTCTTGCCAAACAATCATCAGTCCATTGGCCGAAGCGAAAACGCATCGGATGCTGTTCCATTATTAAATGGCAAAGTTCAACCTTTCCAATTAAACCTGAAATTTAAATAAAACATCAGTGCATTATTTCAACAGATTGAAATTTAAAATTTTGAATGACCCACCTTATAGCTTTGCATTTTACACTGTCAAAGTTGTCCCTTATACACAATCGTCAGGCTTTACCTGGTCGCTTTCTGAACATTCTTGAGAGCTCTCCCAAAAGCAAAGCTTTTCGGTTCTTTTTTCAGTTGGTCATTGGTGTTAAGGAGTTTTGCTGATATGAACTGACTAGGACAGCTTGAGCATCGCAATTAATTCTACCAGCAACGATGATTATATCCCGTTAGAGATTAAGGGGTTTCTGTAGCCTTATATTATTTTAGTTCCTGTTTGCTTTAATATAAAAAACTCTTTTCTAACTCTGGATCTCTTTTTCTACTGTGACTCTTAATATAGAATAATACTAAAAGACATAAAAATATAACAAGTTGACGCGGCCCTTCAGGCCGCTAGTGGCTTTAAAATCCGCCCCCATAAATTACGTACACAGAAAAAAATTGTTTCGGTTTAATTAAAAAATTCAAATATTCAAACAAAAACTTAATGAGGAAAAATTTCACATATTAACTCAAATATCCGTACATTGTTTATTGAAAATATATCACATTTCAAGCTATAAAAATGCATGCCGTTTATCGAAAACTAACCGTAACACGGTGCGCTTCGCTACCCCCAACCACGGGTTAACTGATATTTTTTTTAGTTTTAAAGTGATTTAACTAACGGGTGATCTATCTAGAGGTATTTTTTTCAATAGGGTTTTTTTTCACAGATTACGAGTGAGTTGTGTTACACTTTATTTATTGTTTCTTTTCAGTATTGTAGGCCATTTTATCATGGAAAGACTTACGCCGCAACAACGTCTCCAAATTGTGCTACTGTATTATGGAAATGAGAATAAGAAAATCCACGGTTTCCACGACCAAAATTGTGTTCAGTGATGAGGCGGCCTTATTCTGTCCAACGGCAACGTCAATTAACAAAAATGCCGCGTTGGGGTGAATACCAACCAGAAGAGCTTCAAGAGGTGCCATTAAACAAAGAGAAAACTACGGTTTGGTGCGGTTTATAGGCTAGAGGCATCATCGGTCTATATTTTTCAAAAAATGATTATGGCCGAAACGTAACCGTGAATTATGCTCACTATCGCACTATGATATCGGACTTTTTGCTACCTGAAATTGAAGCCTCTAGTTTTGACGACATTGCTCAAAAAATGGATCTATTGAGAGGTTATTTCGAAGAGCAGCTAATTTCACGTTTTGGACAGGTGAGTTGGCCGCCTAGAACGTGTGATATCACACATTTAGACTTCGTTCTTTTGGGCTACGTAAAGTCCAAGGTCTATGCTGACAAACCAGCTCCGATTTATGTTGTGGAAGACAACATTACGCCTGTCATTAACGCCATACCGGTGGATATGCTCGAACGAGCCATCCAAAATTGGACCATCAGAATGGAAACCCTGAGTTGCGGCCAACATTTAAAGGAAATTATATTCAAAAATACTTAAATGCCATAAAATGTCCTTTCGAATAACCAATAAAGATTTCACACTTGAATAAAATTTTTATATTTCTATTGTTCTGAAAAATACCTCTAGATGGATCACCCTATACAATGTAGATAAGCGCTATTTTACAACAAAAACTCATAGCACCTGGTAAAAAAATATCAAAAAATAGATTTACTTTGATGCCACAAGCGAACGCAGCTGGATCTACTAAGTTGTCACTCCCTGTTATAGGCAAGCCTGCAAAGCTAAGAGCTTTAAAAAACTTTGAACTTCCTTTTGTTATATACCAATAAGACTGGATGTCGACAACGGTATTTGAAGATTGGTTTAAGAAGGTTTTAAAAAAGAAAAATGTGAAGACTTTTCTGACCAATTCTAACAATTTATTGAAAGCACTTTTGGTATTGGATAAGACACCATCGCACCCAAAAGAAAAGGAACTCAATACTGATCCTAGCATTCGAGCATTGTGTTTACCTCCGAACTGCACTGCAATCCTACAACTAATGGACCACAATTTAGTTCAGAACATCAAAGTAAGAATCTTTTACATCTATTTCTTCAAGAAAACGATGCAGTTATGTTGTTCTTGTAGCGGCAAACCGTACCGGGGTGACAGCCCTTGGCCGAAGAATTGGTGCTTCGGGTCGATCCGGTGCGTAGAACCGGCTGTCGTGGGGTCGTTATCCCTAGTGTTGCCGAGGACAATGAAGATTCTGCATCACTGATTCTGTTAAGAGAGAAGATCAGACCTGACAGGTTATGAATAGAATATGTTTTACGTTATCTATTCTTAAGCCTTCTGCTAATTTTGAAGTTAATGCTTGGGCACATAATGAAAATGAATTAACTGTTATGTATTTTTAATATTTCGTTTTTTAAATAACTTATTTCATAATAAAGTATATAAACATAACCAACTTTCGAGTTGAAAAAAAAATTGTACTGTAGTCCGGACTATTCAGTAAGCCGGGCAAAGCTCGAAACTATATCTGTCCGGATTTGAGAGGCTATACTGTATATGTAGGGCGGTGTGCACTCTACAGCGTCACATACATACTTATATATAAATGCCTTGTTTTATCTGCACGGAACAAAGCTGTTATTAGCTTTTTACTACACTTAATGTCTTGAAAAAAGCAAATGTCTTGGATGGCCTCTAGTAGACATTATAAAATCTTTCTTCCATTTAGTCCCAATTTCCATGATTTTAATATTATTAAACATACTTTGAACCAATTCATATGGTCTACACTAAAACCGGAATAAAAAACTTTCCTACGCATTGCCTATGCCGTCGTTTACGTATTCTTCCTCTCTGTCGTTTTACTTCCCTCCCCCTATCGAGTTTTTCATTTTTCCTGGTAGTAGTTATCAATTAATAAACGTTTTCTTTACAATTCCACAGCTTTCGGTAAATAGCAGCGTTAATGTAACGCACCACATCTTGGGCCTCGTTGGCTGGGAGGGGGGAACCGATGCTGATGGTGTGGCGTTTTATTTTCTATTATACGTTGATATGATATGCTATGGTGTAAAGTGATTGAAGGCCTTTTTCTTCTGTGGTGGTGGTGGAGTTGGTGTTGCTTGTAGGTTTACAGACTCATTTCTTATAAATGGCTTTTTAAAGTTTTCGATTACGGCAACACCAACGAGAACACCAGCAAATCGACCGAAAACACAAATCGTGGCGCCAAATGACACTAATGTAACATGAGTATGATGTGTGTGCGTTTCTTTTCTTTTTTTTTGGTTTCTCTGTGTGTTCTTGAGCGTTTCTTTATTATCTTCTAATTTCATGCTTTAGTTTTTTTTTGGTTTTTATCTGTTGTTGTTGCTGGCCGTTCCATGCGGCGCGGCTATGTTTCCTATGGTGGTACATTGTTTTGGATGTTATTGGCGCCTTCGGTTTACACCATTTAATGTAATGTTATAGTTTTACGATCAGATATGATCTGAGCTTGTCTCGGCCATACTCTCGGTGTGTGTGTAAGTGTCTGTCGAAGATCGATTCGATTTTTCGTTTATCGATTATAAATGAGTTTAAAATGTGACAGTTGACAACGACAATAACAAAACAAGAAACAAGACCGAAAAAAAGCTAACAACAAGTTTCTATGGCATTAAGTTGTTTTTAATGAGATTTGTGAGGTGTCAACGATTTTTCTCGCTTTTCGGTGTGTATGGCGGTTTGGCTTCGCTAGGGAAAACCTTCAAGTGTGGCCTGAAATACAAAGTCAAGTGTGTGTATGTGTCTTAAGTCTTTTGTTTTGTGTGCCAATATTTACACAGGGTGGAGGAGGCTTAGGTGAGGTGAGCTAGAAGTAGTTGTCAGAGCAAGCAAGTGGTTGTGCCATGAAACTAGCAAACAATTTAACGTAGAATAGGCCGTTAAATTTTTTTGAATGCCCTAAAAAGTTCCTTTCAATTCAGAAAGATCCCTGCAGAAGTAAAAAATCTAATGTTGATCACCGAATGCAAGAAAAAGGAGGACTTTGTACTTTAGATAAGGAATGGTTTGGATTCTACTTACCAATTTTTTTCATTGCTTCTGTAACGTTAGCTGGTGGAACTCTAATTTGCCATGGAATTCTAATTTGTTGGTGGAATTCTAATTTGTCCTTTCATGCGGAACAGTTGGAAATCGCTGCCTCCTGAGAGTTGTATCGGTATTTTTTTTAGATATCCTTATTTAAGAATCCTCTTCTGATTTTAGGCTCTGTCTCTCTAAATTCCTCTGGCTTAATCTGATCTTAGCTTTAATGCGTATCCGGCATATACAACAATATCGTCTTCCTGGAAATTAAATTAAATATTATTATTAAATATTAGATATTAGTAAACTACTCGTATGATATGGGCTATACATTTGATCTCAGAGCCTTTGGTGGCTTCTAAAGCTACATTGCCTAACCCGGGCGACCTAAATACGGATTATATTAAAACATGTTAGGCTTTTAATTAATTTTAAAAACATTTGCCTTAGCTTCAGCTAAGGTAGGAGTACAATTTTCCTTAAGAGCTACAGAGATTCAAAAAAGGATTCAGAAACTGATTCTAAGTGATTGGTATCTTGAACATGCATACAGTGGCTGCGTTCTATTGGAAACTCGCTCAGGAGGTCGCTAAAGCAATAACCTCACACTGTTGTACAAGTACGAGTAATTAAAATAATTTTGTTTACAAAGTGCTATTGGCAATTTGCGTGAAAACTCGTTTATTTTCCATTATTATTTATTCATTATTATTCAAGAATAATCTTAAGCTCGGCTATTTCCGCTTGTAGAAATTCTTCAATAACTTTGTTTCTACAAATTAAATAAAGCCAATCAGTAGTTGTATACAAAGGCAAGTCACAAATTTCTCGTAAAGTTTTGAAGTTTTCGCCTTAGCGACCATAAAACACAGTGAGGGTCTGTAACGGGATTTTAAAATTGTTTCAACACATTGAACAGGGATTAACCGGCTCAAGACCTCTTGCTTCTATTTAAATGGAATACAAGTTTTTAAGAAAATGGCAAAGTGTCATTGATTTTCGTGGCTGCACACTACTTTTATCATGATTTCGAGTCCGTGACATCCCTCTTTAGAAAGCCAGTTTAAGAAACAAAACAAAAAAAGCACTTTGGCGTTGAATGCATTTATTTTCAAAAAAAAAATTTCATCCATTACATAGTAGAGGTAAAACTTAAAATTGACTGCTAATTTGTAATTGGTTGATGTATCAATACTTATGAGCGATACTGTAGCTTTCAAGGTCCCTCTTTTAATGCTTTGTATCTGCTAGAGATGAAGATTGACCAAATAACAAGTTGAGGCCGGTTAGAACCTGAATGATCATTTATACAAGTATGAAAAGGGCAAATCACATTTACCCTCATAAGGGTAAGAATTACTTCATAAAATGACCATATAGGACTCCTGCATTTGCGGAATGCTACGGGTATATCCAAAGGCATATAAAAAAATAAGCATTTTAATGCAAAAATCTCTCATCTCTATGTAAAATACGATAGTAGATAGCAAACATAAATACGCTGTACTTAATCAAAGATAACACCTGATAATTTGCATTACGATTGAAATCATTTGCATTTATGAGAATTTTGAATCGATCTTAATGTACCCGGTATGCTTGTGAGTGGTAAAATAAATCAATAATGCTCATTAAAGTAAAGAAGATACAAAAACAAATGAACATGTAAATTCCTGATGATGTTCTTCAAAGAGGGACGAAATATCGAATAAAGAGAAAAATATAACAAAAAATAATAACGTTGGCCTCGAGCTCGATGTAATAATTATTTAGCCGAATACAAAAATTAAAATTACGTAGTAAAGAAGATACTTTAATAAAATACCCAAATTGATATCATGTTTTAAAAAAAAATCCTTTAAATTCATCAAATAATCTTCTCTATCTTCTCTTTGTCGATTTAATAACACTTTCAGCACCCCACTTAAATATTTGATAAGTACCCGGAGTCAAGTTTAATGTGCTCCTCACTTGCCGCTGCTGCACGCTCTGGGTAAGTATTTGTTAATAACATTGTGCTGTTTTATGATTTTTAGTCATTTTTTAAGTCATTTAAAAAATGACTAATGGGTTCTTTTTGTTAATAGCAATCATCTTATTTTAACTAATGTAATTTGGGTTATGCCTGTATGTATGGTTGGTTCTCGGTTTTTTATACCCTACACCACACTGTGGTTTAGGGTATTATGACTTAGTACTGATGTTTGCAACTGCTTAATGGAATATAGATATACACAATGTAAAGTATACCGACCGACTCAGAATCACTATCTGGTTCCATTGAGTTATATCCGTCCGTCCCTGCCTCCGTCTGCCCCTACGTTTGTGCCTTTGTTCGTCCCTGCTTCAAAAAAAGTACAAAAGTCGCAATAATGAACCTACTTTAATGAAACTTCGTACTTTGTTCAAGTTTGGGCCCAGGACGAACCCAGTTGGGTTCAAGTTGGTCCAAATCGGTTCACGTTTGAATATCACTCTTAGGGTTTCCCCGATTTCAGAATCTACAGCACTAAAAGGCACATCCGATTTTAATAAAATTTCTTACAGAGCATTTTGAGTGACATCTTTAGAGTGAGTGAAATTTGTCCATCATATGTGACGCGCAAAATAGAAAGGGACCTAAGGGTAAAAACCAGTTTTGTTCAGGAGAGCCATTTTAAAGATTTAAATACGTGTATCTTTGGTGTACCATCACTTTCATAAAACGCGCATATATCTGGGAGGGAACACTTTGGGGCATGGGATCGGTTTCATTCGATGCTCAGATGTTGTCCACATCAAAAAAAAGTAAAAATTGATTATTTTTACCCTTAGGTCCCTTTCTCACATATTAGTTCAAGTTTTCGAATAACTCGCACACAAAGATCCCTCCCAATTTGAGGTCTTGCAGCATGCAGAAGCCGCGAAATATACCCGATCACGCCCAAATTTTGCATGGTACGTTATGAGTGACATTAACTGTGGTGAAACTGGATCACATAGGGCCATATTTTCGTATTTTCCCCTACAAAGGTTCCTCCCGATTTCAGAACCGACAGCTCTAAACGACAGCTCTAAACGTCACATATACCACCCGATTTCGAAAAAATATCGCAAAGAGCATAACGAGTGTCCAACACATATCTCTAGTAAAAAAGGACTATATCCGTCAATTTTTCCAAATATCTCCCACGCAAAGGTCTAACCCGATTTCAGGTCCCGCAGCTCTAAAACCACAAATTACACCTGATCACGCCTGAAATTGTGTCTTATGACACAACTGTGTTGAAACTGGAACAAATAGGTCCATATTTACCTGTAGGTTCTTCACTATTTCAGATTCTGCCCCTTTAGAAGCCTCATTTTATAACCGATTTCTACCAAATTTGCGCATAGAGCGTTACGAGCGACCAACACCCACGCTCTGTAACATTTCACTATATCGGTCCATGTAAGCCGACTAAAAATAAACAGGTAAACTAAATATCGGGTTTTGATATAGTATCCGGAATATCGGTTATTGGTTTTGGACACTCTACTCCAGACAGAGTAGCTTAATCCCCTAAAAATCACAGTGGTGTAGAATATCTTATCGTCGGCCACGTCCAACTTTTGACTTTCCTCACTGGTTTGTCTATTGGCATTGTTAAGAACTGACTAGGTAAGTGAGTGCGCATGTTTCTTGGCGGGTATAATGAGCTATTAAATGTTTATTTAATTGTATATTGTCATCTTCTTGTTCTTCTTCTGCGTCTGCTACTACTCGAGCTGCATCTTTGTTGAGGACGACGGACGGTTTCTATTGAATTAACATAAATTATAATTTTACATTTGTACAATGCATGTTCAACACTTTACTTGTTAAATTAAATTTGATAAATTTCAGTTTCGTTTAAAAGTGACAAGTGCAAAATTTATGAGTAACTCGAGGCATTTTCAAATGAAGTTGTGAGAGAAAACTTTACTTTGTTATAAGTTCGAGAGGAATTTGTGGGGCTTGTCTTTAAAAAAGGCAGCCTTTAAATGACCGAAAGGAATTTCAATATTTTTCAATGTCTCAAAAGCAAAAAAAAAATTATATTTAAAAAAAAATGTTCTATTCTTTCACAATGGCCACTGAAGATATTATGGTACCTGAAATTGGGTGGGACCAAAAAAATTAGCCAATATGGTCCTCTATTTAACCATTCTTTGTAAACACGAGCTTTAATGTTTAAAAGGGTATTTTTTTAGGGAAAAAACTTGCCCGTTCTATTAATTCCCTTTGTGTTTTTCGTAGTGTGAAGTTGGCTGTAGATTATTTATCAGGTGTAATTTGTGGCTTTTAAAGCTGCGGGACCTGAAATCGGGTGGGACCAAAAAAATTAGAAAATATGGTCCTCTATTTAACCATTCTTTGTAAACACGAGCTTTAATGTTTAAAAGGGTATTTTTTAGAGAATCTCCCAGGTTCCTTTCGATCTGTCGCTTTAGAATTCACAAATTCAATCCCATCATAATCAAATTTAGCTTGTTTTGTAATTAACACGAGGCAATTTTACTTGCCGCAAACTCATAGTTTGTAGGAGGGGAGGTAAGGGTAATGAAAAGGAAAAAAAACTTGCCCGTTCTATTAATTCCTTTTGTGTTTTTCGTAGTGTGAAGTTGGCTGTAGATTATTTATCGGGTGTAATTTGTGGCTTTTAGAGCTGCGGGACCTAAAATCGGGTGGGACCAAAAAAATAGCCAATATGGTCCTCTATTTAACCATTATTTGTTGTAAACACGAGCTTTAATGTGTAAAAGGGTATTTTTTAGAAAATCTCCCAGGTCCTTTTCGATTTGTCACTTTAGAATTCACAAGTTCAATCCCATCATAATCAAAGTTAGCAAGTTTTGTAATTAATACGAGACAATTTTACTTGCCGCAACTCACAGTTTGTAGGGGAGAGAGTTAAGGGAAATGAAAAGGGAAAAAACCTGTTCGTTCTATCAATTCCTTTTGTGTTTTTCGTAGTGTGAAGTTGGCTGCAGATTATTTTGCACACAATCACACAATCAGAACGTATAAATTACAGAATGCTAGAAAGGCAATAATGAAAACAAAAATTGCCTTAACCGAATTGCCTTGTGTAAACACAAGAGGCAAGTTCAAGAGGGAATCATAAAATATTGACGCAAGTAAAGTTGCCTCGTGTAAAGGGGAAGTTATGATCGGCCACTAATTCATTCAAGCAAAACTGGTCTATATTTTTATATAGCATCCATAGAAAGGTAATTTCCGATAGGTCCTTCCGCTCTAGAAATCAGCTTTGTACTCCGTTGTGTACTTATTTGACACTGGGTATTGTATGAGGCCTTTTAGTAAACCTGGTTTAATTGGAATCTATTGGTACATTTTGTTGAGTGGCCTTCCAGATTGGAAAATTTCACTTAATAAAATTTAGTGTGCGACTCTATTACGGAGTACTCTATACGGAGATTTTAGTTAACGATGCCTCCTTTGAGGTGGCTACTAATTTGGATCGCCTCAGAAGTTGACACTTGTCGAGACTTCAATATAGATGACGCTTCAGAGAATCGGCGGTCTCAGAAGTTGACTCATTTACAGACGGCAGCGTAAGTGGTCGATTACTTTCATAAACGGCAGCCTAAGTGGTCGATACTTTAATAGACCGCTACCCCTCAAGTTGACATGAGTTTCTAGGACAGCTTCAGAAAATTGCCGGCCTTAGAAGTAGACTCCAGCAAAAGCAGACGACTCTCCTATAGACAGCAGTCTAAGTGGTCCATACCGTCTATAGATGGTAGCCTTAGTGGTCCATACTTTAACAGACCGCGGCCTTCAAAGTTAACACACGTTTTGAGGATAGTTTTAGTGGTCAAATCAAGTATAGATACGCCTTCTGCCATTGATTATAGTTAAACGGCGGCCTCAACATTGGAATCCAGTAGAAGCGGCAACCACAAAGTCAACTATAGTAGAAGCGGCGTCCACAAATGTCGACTTTCTTATAGGCGGCTCCCTTAGACGTTGTTGTAAGTGGTCCATACTTTAACAGACCACGGCCCCTGAAGTTGACACAAGTTTAGAGAACAGATTAAGTGGTCAAATCAAGTACAAACACGCCTTCAAAAATTTATTATAGTAAAACGGCGGCCTCAATATTGGAATCTAATAAAAGCAGCGACCACAAAGTCAACTCTAGAAGAAGCAGCGACCACAGAAGTCGACTCTGTTATAGGTAAGAGACTATGTTGCAACAACAAAATATTTTGTTTTGTTTGTTCAGTTCGTCTATAGGGAACCTGCTTCTATATCTAGGTGAAGGAAACGCGCCATTTGAACTAGATGCGCCCAAAAGGACCTAAGGGTCAGCAGAGTAGGCTTGGCCGAAATTTTAAGAGTACGTTATGTGGTCCCTGATCACAGGCGGGACAAACGTGAAAAATGTTGCCACCAATTCGCGACCAATACGAATTAGGTAGGCTGCACCATCCCGAGCTTAGCTGAGCCAGGAAAACGCGCGTCTGCCGAGGACGCGTCTTGTCCTCTGGTGAAATCTCCAGGGGATGTTCCCCCAGCACTACATTCACGCTATAGCTGGATACTGCTGCTGCGACTTCATAAGCGTGAATGTCGTTCAGACCTGCCTGATAATTTTCCCTTGTACCGCTGGACCTTTCCCTCTAGATAATGAAGGTCACGATAAAAAAAAATTTGGTCTCCCCATGTCGATGGGACTGAATATGTTAGAGTTAATTTGTTGTCGCTCATAACGTACCATGCACAATTTGGGAGTGATCGGGTGTAATTTGTGGCTTCTTAGAGCTGCGGGATCTGAAATCGGTTGGGACCAAAAAATTAACCGGTATGGGCCTGTTTTTCCAGAGATATATTTTAGCCAGTCATAAAGCTCTGCACGATTTGGCCGGAATCGGGTGTAATATTCAGGTTTAAGAGCTGCAGATTCTGCAATCGGGAAAGACCTTTTATGGGGGCTATACGAAAATAAGGACCTATGTGTTCTAGTTTTATTTTTAGAGCTGTAGTTTATAAAATCGGGAAGGAACCTTGTATGGTGCCTATACCAAAATATAGACCTTTTTGGTCTGACTTTCCCACAGTCAATTAATGATTGTTTTTAACGTACCGTGAGAAATTGGGGCGTGATCGACAAATTTCCCCACATTTGGGTATTGGTCACTCAAAATTATCAGGGCAAAATTATGTTAAAATAGGATATAATATCTGGCTCTGTGGAACTTTAGGTTCTGGAATCGGAAAAAACCATATGCATGATATAAAAATATGGACCGATTTGGATCAATTTCAATAGGGTTCGTCCTTGACCCACTTTTGAAGAAATCGGTTTATAATTGCGACCTGTAATTTGATTACAACGATTGGTGGACAGACGGAGAGACGGACATCGCTCAAGGGAATTAGTTAGTGTTTCTGAGTCAATCAGTATGCCTAACATAGGGTCTATCTTTATTCTTTTAAGGTGTCGCAAACATCAGCACTAAGTCATAATAGTATATTAAAGGGTATAAAAGACTTATTTGTAAATGATAACAGGCGTATTGTACGCCGTCCTGGAAATATGTTCGGTAATCCTTACAAAAAATAAATTAAGCACGGTGGCGGCAAATCGGTGGTATGGGTATAATGTTGGTTCAACTTAACGTAATATCAATACTATAACCGTTTCGGATATAAAAACGTATTGAAGAATAGAACCTAACAAAGGTTCTATCTTTATTCCTTTGAGGTGTTGCACACATCAGCGCTAAGTCATAATACCCTATACTATACCTATAGTTAAAGGGTGTAAAAGAGTTATTTGTAAATGAAAACTTGCGTATTGTACGCCGCCCCAGAGAAAAAAGATGTCCTGTAGACTTCACACAAAAATAAATTAAGCACGATGGCTGCAACACAGTTGTATAGGTATAATGTTGGTCCAACTTATCTATAATCTTTAACTGTAACCGTTTTGAATATAAAAACGTATTGAAGAACAGAAGCAAAAAGTCCTTTAGCTTCTAAAGAGGTCAAAATCTTTTTTCACTTTTCCTCTACGAGTACAAATATCTAAAATCGGCATAGACCAATAGAAGGACACTACCCTAAATTTAGTAAATAGAAAGTGATAAACTCGCACGTTTGACCACAAAAGACTTAAGAAACATAAATTTTGTCCATGCTTACTAACGAAAGACTTAAGAAACAAACTCGACCGCAGGTTCTTCGGCTGATCCTGTTTAACAACTGCATCTTAAGTTGCAGCCAAATAGTGTAACCGCCATCGAAAGGCAACAATTTCCTTTGATTTTGAAATTAGTTTTTTAAGTGATGTCAATATTAAGCCGTAAGTGGTATGTCCGTATTATGTTCTGATTTTATCACCAACTTGTAGTTACTACCAACATTGTATGTATGTGTCCGCCTCTTTGTATGTGTGTGTTTTTGTCTCCTGTTCAACAACAAACAAACACCAGTGTTTTGTTCTGCTTTGCGGGCACTCTTAACAGGTGTTAAGTATGAAACACAGAAATCAATTCAATATCGAATTGAAATCAAGTCTTCGCCGCTGGCCATGCCGCGAGTGCAACGAAGAACATGTTCACATTAACATTTTACTTTAGTTTCAGTTGCGATTGCGAATCGAAGACAAGAAATCGAACTGCGAAAAATGTGCGTACAGCGGTTGCAAATACTTTTGACGGCAATAAATGGCCGAAGAACACAACTGGGAAAACATTTTGAACAACCAACAAACATTTTTGAAATTATTTTGAAAATAAGTGTTGCAGAAGGCTTTTTGTTGTCGAATGGTGTTTAACTTTTGTTTTTTTTGCTAATTGTACCCTACATTAAAGGAAGATATGGTCCATTATTTTAATATTAAGTTTGAAACACTTCAGAATGTATCTCATTATTTTTGCAAATGTTTTAAACACTTCATAATATATGTGAAAATTAATACGGTTGCTGACTGAGATGCGCTTTGCCCAGAGTCCTAAAAATTTATCATGACCTTCCGGATTTTTAAACGTTATTAGAGAACTTTTACCTTTAGGGATTTGCGTCTAACTATTTGAAGCTGTTTCGGATTAACAATGCAGCTGATCGAGTTGAAGTATATGAGACTGCAGACGTGTGCACCCGTACATTATCTTGATGAAAAATAACCTTTTTCTTGGCTCTATAGCGTCGTTTTTTTAAATTTTCGTTTAATCGGTCCAATTAGTTGGCGTAATATTCGCCGTTTGTTGTTTTTTCCTTTTAATGTGGTTTATTCTACGTGAAACTGTTGCCATCACCTAATTGGCAGACAAAGTCACCTTGGCCTCCTTCGGAGCCGGTTCACCCATTGTTTAGAATGCTGCTTGATCTCCGGAGTGCTGTTATGGATCCATGTTCCATTCGCAGTTACAAAACGCCGCAAGAACTCATTCGAATTGCGGTTAAACAACTCCAAACAATCCTTTGAAGTTCTCACACAATTTCGTTTATCGTCAATTGAAAGCAAACGCGGCAACCATCTTGCAGACAGGTTTCTTAAACTCAACTGATCATGTAAAACCGAAACCACACAGGCATCAGAAATGCGTGTGGCATCAACAATCTCACGCACTTTTAATCTTCGATCGGCCAATACCAAATCGGGATTTTTTTTTGACTTTTTCGGGTGTATTAACCTCAATTGACCGTTCAGATTTAAACGCCGATTTTCGTAAAAAGCTTCAAGAATCTTAACGGGCTGCTCAATTGTGTACCTCACCATGGTTGAATTTGTCAAAAACTGAAACAAAGAAATGTCAAATTAAATTGGGTAACAAACTTGACGTTAAGGTGTGACTTACAATTAACATCGTACATTATGGTTGGACAATTAGCTTCATCAAAATCGGTTGGACGGCCATCGCTCAATGAAAACAGATAGTGATTCTGAGTCGATCGGTATTCTTAACATAGGAGCTATCGTAATTCCTTTTTGGTTCAGCGTCATTTGTACTTGTGCGACCACAACAAAAGTCAGTAAGCCACGTTTTTACCATTGAAATCGATGGTGCAGAGTCCCCATAGCTCGTATTTATCAAGCTTTTCCTTGGTTTGATTGATGGATTTTTTCCGCAGAAATTAATGTTTAACGAGCACTTGAAATTCACTTTTTTCAGTTTTAACAAAATTCAAGAGGTTGTATCTGTTCAAACAGCTATTAAACGCAAACTAATTGACGGAAGTCTCTCAAAATTTGTCAGCAGTCTATTAACAGATGCTACATGATGGAAACAGTGTTGCGTTTCATATAGCTACGAGGGAAGTTGGAAAAGTGACAGATTATTGATATGCAACTAATTGATCGGTCGTACCAATGAAACGCCTAAAATGTATTTAGTTGCCATAGCTGGCGGTTGTGGCAAACAATGGTTTTGCCAACATTTTGTTGTTGTAACCGAATATTGGCGATGATATCTAAACTTTCATCATAGTCAAAAGCGATAATAATCTTATCATTACTGCTTAAAGCAAATCGTTTTATCTATTTATTCAGCAAACATCTTCCACTTTTCTTTTCTACTTTTTGAATATGACCCTCCCAATGCTTAAGAGTACTGCAATTAATGGGTGATTAATCTAGAGGTATTTTTCCAAAATAAAAAGAGATACACAAATTTAAAGGTCATTTTTTGCCATATATTTTTGTATATAATTTCCTTCAAATGTTGACGCCAACTACGCTTCAAGGTGTCCATTCTGAGGGTACAATTTTAAATGACTCGTTCGAGCATTTCGAGCGGTATGGCTTTAATGATACGCGTAATGTTGGCTTCCAAAACCTGAATCGTAGCTACTTTGTCAGCATAGACTTTGGACTTTACGTAGCCCCAAAGAAAAAAGTCTAAAAGTGTGATATTAGGCGGCCAACTCACCGGTCCAAACCGTGAAATTAGCTGATCTTCGAAATGACCTCTTAATAGATCCATTGTTTGAGCAGCTGTATGACAAGTGGCACCGTCCTGTTGAAATCAAATGTCGTCAAGATTACAGTCTTCAATTTGAGGTAGCAAAAAGTCCGATATCATGACGCGAGAGCGGACACCATTCACGGTTACGTTATGGCCATCATCATTTTGAAAAAATATGGACCTATGATTCTACTAGACCATAAACCGCACCAAACCGTGGTCTTCGCAGTGAAAGTCTTTCTATGGTTGAATATTGAAAAAAATAATGTTTAACACAACTCACACGTAATCTGTGATAAAACTATTAAAAAATGCGGGTGATCAATTTACCCATTCTAAAGGGTGTTTTTTTTTAGATGTGTGGTTTTCAATCTAACCACACTTTTTTCAGAGTTGGTCTTTTTGACAGCTGTCACTTGACTTATGCTCACTTTGGTTTGCCATTTCATAATGAATAGACTTACTCCGGAACAACGTTTGTAAATTGTGTTGAATGGACCGAAAAGAGATGGCCTTCAGTCCAGAGTTTTACAAGAAAATTTTGTTCAGCGATAAAGCTCACTCTTGGGTACGTTAATTACCAATATTGCCGCCTTTGGGGTAATGAAAATCCACAAGCCATTGTTGAGACGCCGTTACATCTTTTAAAAGTCACTGTTTGTTGTGCTTTTTGGCAGAGGGAATCATTGGTCCATATTTCTATAAAATTTAAGCCGGTCATAATGTTTCGGTCAATGGAAACCCCTATAGAGTCATAATAAATGACTTTTTCGTGCCTGAATTAAAGGATGTTGATGACATTTGGTTCCAACAAGACAGCGCTCATGCTATACAGCCAACGAAACAATCAATTTATTGAAAGAACTTTTAGTGAGCGCACGATCTTGGCGTGGCCTCAAAGATCGTGCGATTTATCACCGCTGGACTATTTTTTGTGGGGTTATGTAAAGTCGCTTGTCTACGCAGATAACCCGGCTCGATTGACGCCTTGGAAGAGAATATTCGGCAAGTTATTGCTGACATACGGCCCCAAATGCTGCAAAACTTGGTCGAAACTTGGGCCTCTCGGCTGGAATTTATTCGAACCCGCCGCGGCTGCCACTTGCCCGAAATCATTTTTCGAAACATAATGGCAAACACTTATCTTTATAATAAAGTTTAATTCTTAGCCAAAACATTAAATTATATGCGTATTATTTATTTTTGAAAACCGCACGCTTAAAAAAATACTTTTTATAAAGAAATCAGTTCTTTTGCCTCTATTGAAAATTTTAAAATGTTTTTCGTTAAACAAGTGCGGCATGTGTACGAGTACTTTTAGATTGAACACTTTTTCTGCTGGTTCGAAAACGTTGGTACAATTACGGAACGTTACAGAGCACCAACTTTTATTCGGTTGTTCTAATACTCGAGGTGCATGCAAACTTTATCCTGCAGTTGGCAACAAAAATTCGGTAGTTTCAACGAATCTGTTCTCTGTGTTTAGGGTTTTTTATACATTTGCCATTTTTTACCTTTGAATGCTACCCATAATGTAGAGTATCTAAAAAAAACGTTTTTGCCGATTTTTTTATAGCTTCGCTTTAAAGTTTTTTTGTTTTGTTTTGAAAATTCTTTAATGTTCGCTGTTGCTGTTGCTTTTTGGGCTTCTTTTTATGGGTTTTAATAGAGTTATAGTTCACGTATTCGGTTAAACACGCTTTTAGACCTCATTCATTTTGTTGATTTTTAAATTTGTGTTGCTGTTCAATTTTTATTTTTTAATGTAACACACCCTAAATAACGGCATTCTGGCATGCTTCCAATAGGCGAACATTAAAAATATGCCGGCCGGCCCGTACCCAGCGAAATGTTAACAATTTGAGCAAATAGATGGTCTCGTGGTGTCTGACAACAACCGAAGCATTACGACAGACGGAATACTGAGCAACCGTCATAAAATTGAAGCGACTCGAAAGAATTTGCACTTGGCACAAGTTTAGTTGCGACAAGTCTTTTACAATTTTGCTTGAAGCAAAACTGACACGCCTTTAGCACGAGTTCAAACTATTTCGATAGTGAGTGCGCTGGGGGCAGGGCGGTATAATCAGTTGGGAAAAGTATAAACTTGCCACAACATAGCCGGGTAGATTTTGAGGGTCTCCGCCATACTGTCGTGGTATTACAAGAATCGAACGCAAAAAAACAAACTAAAAATCTTCAAATCATTTGCAAGCCACTTTGTTAGAGCGAGCCTACAGACAAACCTTTTCTTCTAAGAAACGGCCTGTTTGCATGTGTTTGCAACAAACGACAACTCACTGATATAAGCTGAAAAATCAGCAAGAAAATAAAAAAGACTTACGAATTAATTTAAAGCACACGTCATTAGGAACATCCCTGAATATTGATCAGTTTCGAAAAAGAACATTTCAACGCTTGATAGTGTCGTACGTTCTTTTATTTTTGTTGTTGTTATGTTTGCAAAAATCATAAAGGAAATCGATAACGTTTTTTTTTCTTTTTGAAGTTTTTGTTCGTTTGTGTTTGCTATTCGCTTTTGGCCTTTTTTTTCGCCGCGTTTTTTCAACAACTTTACATATTAATTTAAAGACTATTACATGACTTCTTGTTGTTGTTGCTGGCATATACGGGCAAAGCGTCAGTGAGCATGTGTGAGTGTGTAGTTTAAGTGCGGGTGCGTGTGCGAGTGCGTTTCGCTCACTTCGGCCATGTGCACGTTTAACTAATAAAAGTATTTTAGCACTTGTTGCTAAACCTACCGGGAGCCGCTGAAAAACTGGGTGTAGTTGTAATACTTTGACGCGACGCGACGCTTTACGGCTCGATCGGTCGGTCACTCGCAGCCACTGCCGGTCTTGATGGTGGTGTTGTTGTTGTTGAAATACTTAAACTTTATTAGTATTTCTGTTTTTTTTTTTTGCTTCAGCGTTACAAAAATGGTCAATGGGCTCGGTCGCCGGTTGTCGGTCAGTTTAAATGTGATCGCTTCGTCGTTCTGTTGACTTTCAAGTGTTTTGCGTTTGAGGAAAGAAATGTTAACACGTTTCTTCAGCTTTTAATTGACTATGATTCATAGATTTCATGTTAAGGCAATAATGCAAAAAATCAAGAAAGACAATACAACGACAACAACAACCTTAATCAATAAACAGTGAATATGCACACTGATTGCAATAATAAACAGCAGCAGAACAGTGTGACCAATCTGTGGCCCAACGGAAATGCACAAAGCCACATTTTGCCAATACAAGGTGTATGTGTCTTAAGTCTTTTGTTTTTGAATTTTTAAAAACAAAGTAAGAAATTGATATTTCAGAAGAAGATTGATTTAATAAAAAAAACGAGTAGACGCATTAAGTTCGGTCGACCCAAAGCTTACATACCCTACATCATGGATTACGGTACCGTTCACTAAAAAGTTGCTGGTATACTAAACTTCTCATTCCGTTTACAACACCAAGAAATATTGATCGGAGACCCTATATACTTAAATATATATAAAGGGTGATCAGTCTAAAGGTATTTTTTCAATAGGATTTTTTTTCTTTCAGTATTGTTTGCCATTTCATCATAGAAAGACTTACACCGCGAAAAGCACGGTTTGGTGCGGTTTATTGGCTGGTGGAATCATCGGTCCATACTTTTATCAAATTTGTACCGGGTGATCAATCTAGAGGTATTTTTTCCATAGGGTTTTTTTTAAAGATTACGCGTGAGTTGCGTTTAACTTTTTTTCTTTTCAGTATTGTGTGCCATTTCATCATGGAAAGACCTACACCGCGAAAACCACGGTGAGGTTTATGTACTGGTGGAATCATCGGTCCACCCTTTTTTTAAAATGTTTATGGGCAGAACGTAACCCTGAATGCTGCTCACTATCGCGTCGTGATATCGATCTTTTTGCTTCCTGTAATTGAAGTCCGTAATCTGGACGACAGTTGGTTTTAACACGACATTGTCACTTGCCAAACAGCGGCTCAAACAGTGCATCTATTGAGAGGTCATTTCGAAGAGCATCTAATTTCACGTTTTGGTCCAGTGAGTGAACCGCATAGACCGTGTGATATCACACACTTAGACTTTTTTCTTTTTTTGGAAGCCAGCATTAGGCGTGTCATTAACGCCATACCCGTCGAAATGTTGCGGCTAACATTTGATGGAAATTATATTCCACTCCGGTAAGTGGACCGCATAGACCGTGTGATATCGCATCTTTAGACTTTTTTCTTTGGGGCTACTTAAAGTCCAAAGTCTATGTTAACAAACCAGTTACGATTCAGGTTTTGGAAGCCAGCGTTAGGCGTGTCATTAACGCCATACCCGTCGAAATGTGGCGGCTAACATTTGATTGACTTGTTTTTTTGTAATTGTTTTTATTTTTAAAACAATACCTCTAAATTGATCACCCGTTATATACTTTATTGTCTATCGTCGTAAAATTCTAAGACGATCTAGCTATGCTCGTCTGCCTGTTAAAACCGGTCAAATGAATCAATCTAGCATCCTGGAATTTTGCATGACAATGGCTGTTTGGGTTCGAAAATGGGCAAAATCGGTCCAGTGGGAAAAAAGTTCCCTTCAGGGGACTATAGGTACCTCGGTAATAAGTACACAATTTTTGAGTATTTGCTTAATAAGTCATAAGTCACTATGGTTTAAATGTATGTTTTTAGTAGGCACTAAATTCCTCGAAAGTACTGTTTGGCTCATGTGGCCAAAAAACGCCCCGCTTGGTCAAAACGAGCGATTAGTAGTCAATATGGACATATTATTTATTTATGTCAAATTGATGATAATATAGAGTAATTTTGATGTTTTGTGTGAGATTAGGGATGGACAGGCTCAAAAAACGTCTATTTTTTTTTGAATTTTTAGTAGCGTGCACACAGAAAATAAATCCGTTGGATGTCGGTCCGAACTGCGAAAATTCGGTTGGATAAACCGACTTTCAGTTGCAATCACCAACATTCCATATTTTTGATGGTAAAGAGGTGCTAGATATCATATGATGTTTGCTACAATCATATTAAGGTATTCACAGCTAATAACGCAGTTATACCAACCGAATTCAGTTAAACAATTAGTTGCAACAACTGGCGGTTATGGCAACCAACCCATTGTGATGTACATAAAAGTTTCTTTGTACCAAAATTTAGTGGAGACAACAGATAAGTTCATCGTAGTGACCAAACCTTGTGTTCGCGGTTGTAACATAAAATTGGTGCCCAAACAAAGCAGCCTCATACTCGTAAATTGACAAACTATAAAAAATATTTTTCCGATTTTAAAGGATGTTTTTTCAGATATGTGGTTTTTAAGAAGAAATAAATGGCATAACATTTAATGTTATGGCCATGAATTTAGCTTTATTAAAAAGATAAGGGTTTGCCATTATGTTTTAAAAATGATTGCGGACAAGTGGTAGCGGCGGCTAGCTCGAATAAGTTCCAGCAGTATTTGGGGCCGTATGTCAGCAAAAATGCGCCGAATATTCTCTTCCAAGGCGTCAATCGTGTCGGGGTTACCTAAGTAGACAAGCGACTTCACATACGAGGGTTGATATTTATAACCAGACAATACTAGTTTTCGCAGATGCAAACGGGAACTTCCATTGGAAACTTTGACATTTTTTAGCATAACTTCACTGAGAACGTTTTGTCATTTGTGGGCAAATTGTTTTGTTTACAGTGTGTTGAAAAATTCATCTCAGTCAAAAAATGGTATTATCCCGTAAACATTTTGCGTGCAATGATTTTTTATGATTTTCGACGTGGGTAGTCGAGACAAGAGTGTTTAAATCAACTTGTTTCGACTTTTGGCAATGAAGGACCATTATAATACGCTATTTATCTTTGGTACCAAGAGTTCAGTCTCGGACGCCGTTCGCTCCAGGATGAATTTCGTGAAGGTCACTTTGCCAGAAACCATCGATGCTGTGCGTGAACTGACTAAGCAAGACCGACATGTGACATACCGTGAGATTGAGGCATCCTTGGGCATTAGTATGACAAGCATCAATGAGATATTGCAAGTTCATTTGGCCGTGAAAAAAATTTGTACTCGTTGGATCCCACATAATTTGACGAATGCTCCAAAAAAGGCTCGTATGGATTGGTGCAAAGAGATGTTGACAAAGTTTAACTGCGGTAGCTCAAAGACAGTGTATAACATTGTCACAGGTGACGAATCATGAGTCTATGCATATGAAGCCGAAACAAAACAGCAATCGACCGTATGGGTCTTTCAAGACGAGCTAAATCCAAAAAAAGTTGTTCGTGGAAGAAGTATTTCGAAGCAAATGATTGCGTTTTTTTTTTTGGTAAAACCGGCCACTGTGCCTTTAGTGGAACGAAGGACGGTCTATTCTGAGTGGTATACAACTATCTGTTTGCCAACAGTGTTCGAAGAAATGAGGAAAGTTAATAAGAGAAGACGGATCATTTTGCATGACGACAATGCGAGCTCTCACACATCAGCTGTAACGATGAAATATTTGACCACTCAAGATGTCGAATTAATGGACCATCCACCGTACAGCCCTGATTTGGCAACCAATGACTTTTTTTATTCCCTAGCTTCAAGAAAAAAATGCGTGGTTCAACGCCCGAAGCAGCTGTTGAAGCGTTCAAAAACCATGTTTTGGAGGTGTCTCAATCGGAGTGGAAAAAGTGCTTCGAAAATTGGTTTGTGCGCATGCAAAAATGTGTTTTGATCTTAAAGGTGAATATTTTGAAAAATAATAAAACCAATTCCAATGATTAAGTATTGTGTTTTTATTGCCGAGCTCGAAATATTAATATCAACCCTCGGAACTTCACAAAAAATAGTCCAGCGGGGTGAAATCGCACAGTTTCAGACCAACCATGGGAGATAATGAGCTCATCGAAAGTTTCCTTCAATAACCTTCTTGTTGGAACCAAAGGTCGTGCACTTTAACGTCCTCCAGTTCAGGCTCGAAAAAGTCATTAATCGTGGCTCTATAGCGTTCTTGATTGACTGTAACATTATGGCCGGCTGTATTTTTGAAGAAATATGGACCAGTGATTTCCTCTGCCCATAGAGCACACCAAACAGTGACTTTTTAAGGATGTAACGGCGTCTCAACAAAGGCTTGTGGGGTTTTATTACTCCAAATGCGACAATTTTGGTTATTAACCAAAAGTGAGCTTCATCGCTGAACAACATTTTCTTGTAAAAATCAGGTTTGGTGGCCATCTCGTTTTCGGCCCATTTACCACCATTTGCAAACGTTGCTTCGGAGTAAGTCTTTTCCTTATGAAATGGCAAGCCAAACTGAGCATAAATCAAGTGACAGCTGTCAAAAAGACTAACTCTGAGAAAAGTGGGGCCAGTTTGAAAACTACACGTCAAAAAAAACAACCCTTTATAATAAACTAAAGGGTTTTAAGGAAGGTCGCGATAATTTCTATTACCTTTTAACTATGTTTTTCTCTCTTTCTCTCTCTCTCTCCCTTTCTAATAACATGCACCTTGTAACGCCTTTTAAGAAACTCCAAAAACAGTTAAAAAAAATTGTGATTTTAAACTCAATCACGTTTTGTTTTTTGAACTGACTCCTCTCATTTTTTCGGTTTTGTTTCGCCGTCTATATGAACTCATATTTGTTGAAAGCCAAGTTAAGGCAAAGAAACGAAAGAAAAAAATAATGAAAATACTTTACTGAAGATGCTTTTTATGTGTAATGAAATGGAAGAAAATACAAAAAAATAAATACCGTAGCGCGAAGGAAGCTAAAAAAAAACTCAAAACGAAATCGCATAAAAAGCATTTTTGCATGCTTTAGTTTCTTCGGAGCGCTGTTCAGTTTCTGGCACAAAAACGTGCCAACGTGCTGTTATGAGATGCGCTTCAGCCATACCGACATACGGACATACATACAGACATATTTACCAAATGTCAATTCAATGAGTGCTTATATAGTTTAAAGATCCACTAGCAGATGCCACCACATAGCCGGGGCAACGGCAGCCGCAGCGGCAACACTTGGGCTGTACCTATAGAGGAGATAGCTGGCTTTTTGCCGGGATATTCCGAACTGGCTGGAGTACAATGAGAGTTGTGTGAATATGTTGTGATGCTTTTTATTTTTGGAGTAATGGATCATTGTAGTATCTGGCGGCCAACAAGCAGAAGCAACAGCAGCAGCAGCAGCCAGAGTCAAGTCGAACCGAGCCGTGTCGAGTCGAAACGGGTGACGACGTCGAGGCAAGTGCATCACCAAAAGTGTGGAAAATAAGAATAATGGCATAGAGCGAGCACTAGCTGGCTGGCAGGCAGGCTGGATTCATGATCATGTGGCATACAGTGGGAGAAAATGAGAAAAAAAATATTAATTTTTTGTATTTTTGATGACAGATTTAAAAAAAAAACCAGTGGTACAGATAATACCCTTTTCTCTTTAGAAGTACTTATGTTAGATCCCATTAATTTCAATTCTACAAAACAGGGTGGGAGAATTAACTTTTAAAATTTAAATTGGCTGTAGGAAGAAATAATGATAATTTGTTCCAGTTTCTGGTTATATTGGAAGGTTAAACTTTGTCATTTACCAGAGGAAAACCCTCAGATGCGTTTTCGCTTCGCCGAATGGCCTGAAGATTGTTGGCAGGAGATGAAGAATTTTACCGAAAAATCGTGTTTTCAGATGAAGTCATTTTCATCTCGGTGGCTATGTCCGTAAGGAAAATTGCCGCCCATGGGGTTCAGAGAAACCACACGTGCTTATTGAGAAGAGAATTCTCTCCACAACGTGTCACTGGTTGGTGTGGATTTTGGGCTGGCGGCATTTTTGGCACATTTTTCTTCGAAAATGAGCAAGGATATTTAAATAAAACCCATTGAGTAAATTTTGGGGAAAAAAAATTAGCAATCAAAGAGGGCGATATTGAAAAACAAAATAAAAAAAGTACTTACTCCATTAGTAACCGTTGTTGTAGCGGCACACATAGCTCTTGGCCTTTAACTGAGGGTGACCAGTCCCGCGATGTATGGCTCGCAAACTGGTAGTAGTTCGCCTACGAGGTCTGACCGGAGACTAAAGTCTGGTACCATGGGTAGTCAGGAGCCCCCAGAACTGTTTTGGCCTGGCTAGCAGGTGCGGCCCTTCGGGCGTATCGTGGTGGATATGGTTTAAACCCAAATCACGGGGAGAGCTTCGGCTTGGTGTGAAGTTGCATTGCAACCGGGTGCTGTGACCCTTAGAACTGCAGAGGTGTTAGATAGGCCTCGGCCCCTGACCAAGGGGGAAGTTGTGTCCATATAGCGCGCTTCGAATTGGTACCGAAGGGATTTCCCTTAAAGGGCGCTGGCCGTCGCTTGGTAATGGCTCCAGTTGGGATTCGAAGCGTGCTATATGGAAGTTGTGTCCATATAGCACGCTTGGAATAAGTACCGGCAGGATTTCCCTTAAGGGGCGCTGGCCGTCGCTTGGTAATGGCTCCAGTTGAGATGGCGCACCATGGTTGAAGCTATCAATGCGAGTATCATGTCAAACACTCAGACGCTGCTTCGGGTCAATCCGGTGCATAGAACCGGCCGTCAGGAATTATTAGTGGAGCAGTAATTTTTGTTGCTGTTGTAACGACCATATATTTTGCAAGTTCTGTTCTTCTAAAGGGAATCTGCTTCAATAGCCAGGTGAAGAAAACGAGCCATTTGAACTGGAGGCGTCCAAAGCGACCTGGGCATCAGCTGAGTATGCTTGGCCAGACAATTGAAAAGGTGCAGCACGTCTGGGGTCCCTGATGGCAGGCGGGATAAACTTCCGGAACGTTGCCAATAATTCGAATTGCCCAATTCGAATTGTGGCGGTTGCATCAATTGGATCTCAGCTGAGCCAGAACCACTCTCGTCTGCCAATGTAGCGTCTTCTCCTCGAGTGAAATATTTATAGCATTACATTCACGCTATAGCTCGATACTACAGCTGTGACTTCATCAGCGTGATTGTCGTTCAGACCTGCCTGATAGTGTCGATGATCTAAAGGCCAGAAACACGCGTCTAACGAGGTAGCGTCTTCTCCTCTGGTGAAGTCTCCGGCTAACGTCCGGAACGTTGCCAATAATTTCCGCCTAACACGAATTGAGGCGGCTGCACCATCCAGATCTCAGCTGAGTCAGAAACACGAGCGTCTAACGCGCCTTCTCCTCTAGTGAATACTCCGAGGGATATCTCCCCAACACTACATTCGTGCTATTGCTGGATACTTCAGCTGTGACTTCGTCAGCGAAAATGTCGTTCAGACCTGCCTGATAGTTTTGATAATACAAAGGCCAAAACCATGCGCATCTGCTGAGGTAGCATCTTCTGCAATGGTAAAATCTTCGGGAGATGTTTCCCTAGCGCTATATTCGCGCTATTTGCAGATACTGCTGCTGTGACCTCGTTACCGCGAATGTCGTTCAGACCTGCCAGATAGTTTCGATGATCTAAAGGCTCACTCTTGTACCACTGGACCTCTCGCTCTGGATCATGAAGATCGTACCTGATGTATGGGCGGCGGCATCCCGTCTATGAGATGGTGGTTAGGATGACTACAACGAAGACACCCAAATAGGTACTGCTTAGACAACAATAAATTGTGTCTGCGCATGGTATGGTCCTTTATGTGGATGTTCCTTGGAAGACATAAGCAGAAACCCTATTAAAGTACTCCGAGCGGCATTCTGGCGGGTCTGAATTTTCTTCCACTGCATTTCGGCGCTGCGTAGTTCGCTACAGACCGCCCCATCGCTTTGTAAGAGATCAAGAAAGTTTCTTTGTCGGCTCCCCAAAGACTGCCGGCTAGTGACTTGAGGACCTTGTTCCTACTTATAAGCTTATCGCAGAAAGCTGTAGCTTGTGTAAAAGATTGGAAAATACTGTCGAACGTGACTTCAAGCTAACATGTGCAGAGGATCGAAAAAGTCTGTCCAATGTGTCCCAAGGATTTTAGGGTAGTAGGGAGTAGTAACCTTCTAATGTATTTAGCTTGATCGTGTATCTGGGATCAAACCTTTTGGACCCAAACAGAACCGCTTCACACAAAACAAGCGACCACTTGTCCATATAAACATAAGTATGGGCACCAAAGGTAATGCAAATCTCATTACTAAACAAGTAAACTTATTTCCCCACCACAGTCCTGAAGTGTTTCTAAAGAGCAAAAAAATAAGTAAAATTGGTCCGTTTTCTTGGGGATTTTTAGGTCCATGCGCCCGATCATTATCTTAGCCAAAACTTTAAAATTAATTTATACTTGGATTCATAGATTCGTCAAGTTTGCTTTAATTTGAGCAGCCTTTTGTCTGTATTAACAGGACGTTTTGTGAGCCACATGAATCAAGACTATTAGTCGGCCTTTTTGTTTGCGCAGATGATCCTGCAGGACGTTTTTGTGGCCTACATCAACCAAAATGCGCCCAAACTACCAGCACACATTTAAACTACCGTCCTGTCACAATAAAAAAATAAGATTTGTTAAGCAAAAACTCAAAAAAGTGTACTATTCCGAGATACCTTTAGTCCTTTAAAGGGAAACTTTTTTACCCTGGGCCGATTTTGCCCATTTAAAACAGCTTATGACCAGAAGCCATCATCATGCAAACTTTCAGGACACTAGGTTGATTCGTTAGACCACTATCATGCTTTCAACAGACACACGGATGGACGGACATGGCTTGAACATCTTAGAATTACGACGATCAATAATTTATATACTTTATAGGGTTTCCGATCAATATTTCGTGGTGTTGCAAACGGATAACAAATTTAATATACCATTCACCGATTGGCGGAGGGTATACTTATAAAACCGGCCGATATAGTCATAATAACTATTCCCATTGTGCTGTGGTGGTTCCTCCAGGCCAAACTTAATAGATTTTTTTTCTTCTTTTTTTATTTCTTTTGGCAACTGCCTTTCTGTAAGTAAAGTGAAACTAATTTTAATGTAATAACAAGTCAGAAAGCCAGGCTGAACCTTATATACCCTCCACCATCTCTAGGCTACTAGAGCGAAAAATGGTGTGTTTTTTTGGATCCTTAAGGCCCATGCATTCGTCTCTTATCTAGCCAAAAGTTCAACATTATTTTAAATTTGGATTGGTAGCAAAATATTCTTTAATTTGAGTACCCATATGTCCATATTGAATATTAATCACCGTTTTGAACATGCAGGACGTTTTCTGGGCCATATGAGCAAAACGTTCAACAACTTATTATTTTTTTGGGGTATTTAGTGCGTACCAACTTACAGTATCCATTCTAAGCATTATCCGGCGCAATCTAGCCCATTTAAAATGTTAAGCTATTATCATCCACAATTTCAAGATAATAGCTTAATTCCTTTGACCTCTATCGTCTTTGAACAGACACAAGGATAGACTGACAGGCGGTCAAAGAATTTTACTACGGTCAAAAATATATATACTTAATATTCTCCGACCCACCCTTCGGTGGAGGGTTTAAAAATATGTCGTTCACAATTTATTACATTTCCACCCACTGTGGCATCGTCTACATCTGCAGCAGCAAACTAGTCTGGAGTATGCAAGTAGTTCAAATATATATATACTTTATAGATTCTCCGATCCACCCTTCGGTGGAGGGTTTAAAAATATCATGTTGTTGTTTCCAATCTATTACATTTCCCCCCACTGTGGCTTCGCCTGCATCTGCAGCAGCAAAATAGTCTGGAGTATGCAAGTAGTTCAAACTGCTGCTGCTTATTTTCGTCGAGCATCGTCGTCGTCGTCGTCAGCAGACGACTCTGATGATATGCAGTAAATATGCTTAAAGTTTATGGGTTTCAGTGCACCGTGCTAAACTTTAGGAGTGTTTGTTTTATAAGTGACATTGACAGTGACATCGTGAAGCTTCTTGGTGGTGCTACAGCCAGGCCATACCACACTGGCGTGGAGTCTAGGAAAAAAGATAAAGCTGCCTCAGCCATCTGGGCTGCAAAAGGAAAACGGTTTCCAGCAAATATCGCACAAAAAACAAAACGAAAGAGGAACAAAAGTGGAGTTAAGCACTTGAGGCTGCTGAAGTAGCTTTTTAATTGTCAAATGCATTAAATGGTTCGGCAAACAGGTTGAGTTATGGCCTGATAAACTAAACTAAACACTTAACGTTTGTGTGCTGTGTGGCATGAGCAACATAAAGGTGATCGATCCATCCATGGCTGGAAAAGGTGTCTTCTGCTCAAAAGGCTATGAACAGTTTCCTAGAACTGAAATCAATATTTAATAAATTACGAAAAGAAAACCCTTTTCCAAGCAGACATGGCAATGAGCGATGCAGACCAGGCCAGGCCAGACCACCTTTATTAATTAATGGCCAATTAAAAAATATTTCCGTAGATGATCCCTTTTCCAGGGCCGTGGACCACTATGATCGTGGCTCATTATATTTGACAATCTGTACGAGATGATACGTATCTGTGGCATCTCATCTCATATCTCAAGTCATGTTAAAGCATCAAAACTACCATTAAAAAATGACTTTAAATCTATAACATTTTCCGAGTGTGTGTGAAAGATAGGTTGTTTTCTTTCTTTAAGAAGGTTTATTATGAGAAAAACATCTGTAAAACAAATTTCATTTCTGACTAAATACAAACGAACACCCCCTAGTATGTTAGGTAAAGCAGCACAGCAGCAGGTCAACTGGCCAACTATCCTCAAGCCAATGCGATCGTCCGTCTGTCCGTCCTTCCATGCCATCAGCACCACCGTCGAGCAGTGCGTGTGATCATGAAAAATCTAAATGTCAATGTTAGATGAGATAACCATCTTGTTAGCCTCGTTTGTTCTTATAGGGTAACAATCTGAATCTAACAAATTTTGTGTTTTTTTTCTTCTTCATCTCTGGTTGGTTAACCATTTAACCACCACAGCGATATGATGGACATGTAGACGGACCGCCGGACGGACGGACAGATGAAATCCACTGTGATGATCTTTGTTTTTTGTCATTAAAAAGAGCATAGATTTCTTAACATCTACGACGTCATCGTTGTCGAGTAGTTGAGTGGAACGCAAAGACAATGGAAATAAAATTATACAAAACTCTACGACACAAATTAATTACCAGGGTTTACCACATAAAACTGCGTGTGAGGTCCTCCTCAGGGCTTAGAACAAAGAATTTTAAAGCAAAAAAAAAGAAAAATGTTGTAAAAATTTAAATGTGCCTTCTGGTCAACAATTTAGAAATGCTTCCAGGGAATGACTATGTTACCATAGAAATGGTTAGTTTAATTGCCTAGAATCTTAGTTGGTAGCTGGTGCTACGAATAGGTCTTGGCCTATACAAATTAAAAACATCTGCAGAAAGTTCGAGTGGATACAAATTGAAAAAAATGACATTACTTAACCCTCTCTGTTCTCCATCTCTACCCTTTACACTTAATCAAAATGGATGCCAACGTTACTTTATTCTTAAATGGAGAACACAAAAAAACAACGGCCTTAAATGTTGTTTTTACCGAAAACAGTTTGCAAAACCTTAGAATCAAATTTTTTTGGGGCACACTCAACAATTTACAGAGGATCGAACGTGTTTGTGAGCAGATAGTAATTAAAGATTTTCAAATTGTTATATTTCAAAAACTGTCAATGCTATCATTGCCGCCAAAAGATTAAGTATACCCAGAGGCCAGAACTGTTGTCATAACCGAAATTGTTGCCAACCGAATGTTAGTAGTTACAAACGAATATTGATTAGGTACTCGTCAGTTATCAGTAGCTGGAACTTAGAGTATCGTTTGAACGTTTGACAAAGCATCGGTAACCCTAACTGATTAGAATGTTTATTGGAACTAAATTTATACATGTATTGGTTATTGGTTAAGAGTATTGGCTATAAGTATTATTTGAATTCGGTTGTCGTTACTACTAGCAGTTGTTAACTAGACAAACTGATAGCACAATTTTATGTATTCGGTTCTCTGACTGAAATAAAGAAGTTTCTTTATTATTTCATTTTTATATTTAACGACTTGAAAATTGAACAGGGATTAACCGACTCAAGACCTCTTGCTTCTATATTTAAATAGAAGACAAGAAAACGGTAAAGTGACATTGATTTTCTTGGCTGTACACTGCTTTTATCATGATTTCGGGTCCATGACCACCCTCTTCAGAAAGTTTTGATGCAATTGTTGAAAGTAAAACCGAACTCTATAAGACCAGGCTTACCTTAAACGGATAAGAACTACAGTTGTAAACCTTACTGTGGCGACCGGCATAAGCTGCCAGCACTTTGGCGTCGGCGTTGATGCTTGCTTGGCGATGATGTGTAGTTTTGACAATCAGCTGATTAAATTTAATATAACTTAATTTTTGGATTTACGACACGTGAAATATAAATAAATTAAAGAACATATTTTGATAGTAATAAAGTGTATTTTATTGATGATTTAAAAGATATCCCAGTTGAGTCTGCTGAAAAAGATCAAGACTGCTTACTTAAGCATAAAGGAAAAATGCGCTCCGACAAAAGGAGAGGGGCGAAGGAGTCTAATATAGATGTGGGTGATAAAGTCGTTTTGAAGAACGTAGTTTTTCCACATAAGTTGACACCTAATTTTGATACAACTGAGTATGAAGTAACAGCTAGAAATGGGAACATAGTTGAGATAAAGAACAATGGGAAAGTCATTCGTAGAAATGTAAGCCACTTGAAGAAAGTTCCATCCGGTTCCGAAAACAAGCAATCTTCTTCAGACTTAAATGTTTTGCCGCATTCATCTACCAACATATTGGTTTTATCCGACCCAACATCAACAGCACAGGAATGCAATGGAAGTTCCGGCTCCCAGACCTTAAAGCTTCATCTGAAAAACATTGGAGGGATGTGGCGACCGGCATAAGCTGCCAGCACTTTGGCGTCGGCGTTGATGCTTGCTTGGCGATGATGTGTAGTTTTGACAATCAGCTGATTGAATTTAATTTTACTTAATTTTTGGATTTACGACACGTGAAATATAACTAAATTAAAGAACATATTTTGATAGTAATAAAGTGTATTTTATTGATGAGAAAAAGCGGGTTGTTACACTTACTTTTCAAGTTTTCTTCACACAATTGCCCACGAAAAACGACTTGAAAGTATTCATACTGTTATTTGAATTCTGAGCAGTTTTAATTTAAATTTTGCGTTTCTTTTGAATCTTGTAGGGTTTGTAAGCACAAGCGGAACGATTTTATGCATCAAATTGGTAATATGGGTCAAAAGAATTCAATTTGGTTTTCAAATATTCAACAAATATGATAAATGATAAAACTGATTATTAAAAATTACTAGCTGGCCCCAACCCGCGTTGCTGATCTGAGTAAGACTTTGTTGTAATGATATAAATTAATTTTAATATTCGTTAATTGTCAATACGGCGGTTCGGAAAGTTTTTAGCCTATCAATGAAAGAGAATAGTTAGTTTTTCAAAAATATTTTTATTTTTCAATATAATCTCCTGGAACTCCAATACACTTAGTCCAGCGCTTATCTAGCAATTCTATCCCTTGATTAAAATAGTTCTCCTCAAGGTCTTCAAAATAGTTGTTTACAACTGTAATTGCATCTTCATTTGAGGTAAAACGCTTGCCAGCAAGGAATTTTTTTAGATTTGGGAACAGGTAAAAGTCACTGGGAGCTAAATCAGGAGAATAAGGTGAGTGGTCAAGCAACTCGAACTTTAATTCGTTGATTTTAGCCATTGTTAAAACACTCTTGTGCGCTGGTGCGTTGTCTTGATGAAAAATTATTTTTTGCTGTTGTAAGCCAGGACGTTTTTGTCAAATTTGTACATTTAAAAGGTTGCAATAGTATTCTGAATTTATTGTTTTACCCTTTTGCAGATAGTCAATCAATAAAATACCTTTGAAGTCCCAAAAAACCGTTGCCATAACTTTACCAGCCGATTGAATTGTTTTTGCCTTCTTTGGGGCACTTCCTCCAGCTTCAGTCCATTGTTTGGATTGTTCTTTTGTCTCTGGAGTATAGTGGTGGATCCATGTCTCATCAACAGTTATGAAACGACGCTTAAAATCCATTTTATTTCGCTGAAAACGATACAAACAAGCTTGAGAAATGTTCATTCTTATGCGTTTTTGGTCGACTGTTAACAAGTCCGGCACCCATCTTGCAGAAAGCTTTTTCATCTTTAGTTCTTCATGCAAAATTAAATGGACTCGATCATTTGAGATGCCCATGATATTAGCTATTTCACGCACTTTTATTCGTCGATCATTTAATACCATATCATGCACTTTGGCTACAATTTCTGTTGTTGTTGCTGTTTTTGGACGTCCACTACGTGGTTCATCTTCAATGCTTGTACGACCACGTTTAAATTCAGCAACCCAATTTTTTACTGTTGCATATGAAGGAGCACTTTCACCTAACACATTCATCATATCATTATGAATTTCTTGTCCCGATAAACCTTTTTTATGTAAATATTTAATGACACCACGCATTTCTAATTTTTCCATTGTAAAAAAATCGCGGATGCGTCTTTTGTGAACCCCTGTTTCTATATGAAGGAGTTGCCAGATCTAAACAAAATTTAACATGTGTTCATAGCAGAGATGGAAGTTTCCAAAACACTTAACTTTTTTCTGTTTATACCGCGCTTTTTGTGCTAGGCTAAGAAGTTTCCGAGCCGCCCTCGTACAAATGCATGTTTAACTGGAGACTTGAAAACGGCAAGTCAGTTGGTATTAGAATGCCCTCGACTTTGAAAGTTATCGTTGATGTATTGATTATTGCGCAAAGCAATATGTCAGAATGATCAGACTATAAGTATGACCATTTAAACTGTTTCTTAATAAAGGGGCGTGGCCTCTTTGTCATATCAGTATTTATACCAAACCTCAAATTCCTATCAGTAATAGTCTAATATTGACGTGCGTGGGCGAGGCCGCTCCTCCTTTTCCAAACTTGATTGCAAGTAGAAAGTGCATATGTATCTCGAGGCGATCAGACTATTGTTGTGGCTGGTATAAAAGTTTTTTTTAAAAGGGGCGTGGTACCGCCTTTATTGAATTTTTTTGTCAAGGTAACAGTACTGATAGCCTGTGCGTATTTCTTAGCCAACTGTAACATACTGTGAAGATTTTAGGATGATCAGACTATTATTATGGCTGTTATAACGATTTCTTTAAAAAAAGGGGCATGGCAACGACCATTTTTCCAAATAAAATATTTTGTCTCAGTAGTACTTCTACTTATATATGTATAAACCAAACCTTACCTTCCGAACTCTTTTAATCTGTGAGCTATGGTCGTTTTAGATTGTGAAGTGTGTGGGCCGGGCCACGCCCCCTCTTCCAAACTTGGCTCCAAATAGCCTGTGCGTATCTAATGGCCGACTTGTTGCCTGTAAGTTTCGTAATAGCAACCATTTTAGGGTCAGTCGAACCATGTAACCATCAAAAGAATGGAATATTGGTGATTGCAACAGAAAGTAGGTTTATATAACCGACTTGTTGTAAGTTTTGTAAAATTAATGTAGAGCCATGTAACCATCAAAAGAATGGAGTATTCATGATTGCAACAGGACGAATGTTTAACCAACCGAATATTTGCATTTTGGACTGCTTTCCAACTGATTTTTTCTCTGTGTGCAAAGATCATTCCCAATTTGAGGATCTGGCGTTTTTTGAAGTTCATTTCGAATTTGAGGATCTGCCATTTTTTTGAAGTTCATTTCGAATTTGAGGATCTGCCGTTTTTTGAAGTTCATTTCGAATTGAGGTTCTGCCGCTACAGTAATCATATTTTAAATCAGATCCTCGTAAATGTTCAGACAAGAGTGATGAATCTTCTGTATACAACCTTAATTTTAAAGGGTCAGACTTTAAGCTTTTGCATCAAAAGAGCGAATCAAAGGTGGACATATCAACAACTGCTAACCTGTCCTTGGCAGGCTATTCATTAAGGACCAAGGCTCTGTAAAACTAGTGGCCAAACAAAATTCGTGCGTAACAAAAAGCTTCTAAAGAGTGGTCCAACCATAATGCTTGATGTTAATTATGAGCCACACCTTAACGTCAAGTTGTTTGCCCAACTTAATTGGACAGTTTGAGTGTTTGACAAATTCATTCGTGGAGAGGTACACAATTGAGCAGCTTGTTAAGATTGTTGAATCCTTTAACGAAAATGGGCGCTCAAAACAAAATGCAGTTCGTGCACTTTGTGATTTTTTTGTACAGCATAATTGACTAAATGAGTCTACATTTGGGAGTATTGTGCGAAAATTTCAGAAAACCGGGTCTGCAGGAGATGTGAAAACACTTGTGCATGCTCGCCCAGTTTGTTTTGAGGAAAACATTGATTCGCGACAGCAGGTTAGAGCAGGCGTTAACCTCGACTTGTCGTCGTGCCCAGCAATTGAACATCTCACGAACATGACTGATGCGATTTTGAATACAGATTTGAATTGATACTCTTACGAGGTTCAATTGACTCGAGAGCTGAAGCCTTCTGACGATTTTAAGCATCGTCAATACGCTAAATGGTTATTGGAACAGACAGCAGTGAATAGTAACCTAACAAAGAAAATCATCTTTTGCGACGAGGCATACTTTAACCTCAGAATTTCCGCATTTGCGCAAATAAGAATCTTCGAGCGATTGGCGAAAAGCCAATGCATCCACAAAGAGTGAGATATCAGCTTCATCGGGCCGTACTTCTTTAAAAATTATGTCGGCCAAGCAGTTACCGAGAATGGTGTTCGCTATCCCGAGATGATAACGGACTTCTTGTGGCCAGAAATTGAGGATATGGACCTGGACGATATATAATTCCAACAGGATGGTGCCATTTGCTAGACAGACAACAACATAAACAATGGCTCTTTTGAGCAAGAAATTAAATGGTCGTGTTATCTCACGTCGTGGCGATAAATTTTGGCCGCCGCGATCATGTGATTTGACACCGTGAAACTTCTTTCTTTGGAGATATTTAAAAGACAAAGGTTATGTCAATAAGCTAACAACAATTTAAAGAGCTAAGGTATGATATAATTCTGCACATTAACGGCATTCAATCTTAATTATGTCGCTCAGTCATTGAAAATATAAAGACCAACGGATAGAGGTATGCCTTCGAAGCTGTGGTTAGAATTTGGCCGATATTTGGTTTTATATAAAATTGTCATTTATCCTTCATGTGATTTGACATCGTGGAACTTCTTTCTTTGGAGATATTTAAAAGGCAAAGGTTATGTCAATAAGCCAACAACAATTCATGAGCTAAAGAGTGAGATAATTCGGCACATTAACGGCATTGAATCTTAATTATGTCGCTAAGTCATTGAAAATATAGACCAACGGATAGAGGTACGCCGCCGAAGTCATGGCTAGTATTTGGCCGATATTTTGTTCCTCACATAATTGTCATAGATCCTTCTATCATAATAAAAAATATAAGGATAATTCTTTAAATATTTGTTGTTCTATTTACAACAAACATCGTGCGTTTTAGTTGGACCACCCTTGAGCTCTGAGCAAATGAAGATAGGTATGCAAAAAGATTGGCATTTCGGTTAATCTCTCCGCCCGCCAGAGACATCTTGAGAGAGAGAGATCAGTGAAACCCTAGTGATGGCATAAGAACTGCCTTTTTATTTACTTTCATCTATACTGATATCTCCAATTGATTACAATTCTCGACAATAACCGTTTATGAATGCCATATCATAACCACATTCCATACGTCATCTTTGAGAAATTCCCACAATGTGTTTTTTTTTGCCGTATTAAACGAAGAAATCTACTTTCTACCATTGTGGCCTAAATGGACATGCACATAGCGGTGGATGGGGAGGACTGCCCGGACAGGGGTAATCGGTGCCTTTCTGGAAGGCAACTTAAACACCGGCGCTTAAAAACTCATCTAATTAGTGATCTTGGGCACACGATAGTCCACCTTAATTTAAACTACATTTAAGCACACCCTTTTAAATTACACACAATCAAAACTGAACTGAACACACACCAGCCAACCAGGGAGACAGACAGACGGACAGTTCGAACCATGCAACATGCAGCACATCAGCAAAAGAACAACACCAGCCAGACAGACAGAGGGACGAACGGAGACGGACATTCAGAAAACATTTAACAAAACCCTTGGGAGTTTTCTGATATCGGTTGGGGCTGTTGTGTGTGTCTGTGTTTTTGTTGGCTTAAAAAAACAAGCAAACAAACATTAAAACTGCGTGTGGAGTTGGCATCAGCACCACCACCACCAAGTCCGTCCGTCCCAGACCCCAGTAGTGGCTGTCTGGCATCCATCGAATCGTAACGTTGAACAAAACTAAAACAAAATGTTCGTGTCGATTAAAGTGCTCTGATTAAAGTCATGAAAAGTTGATCTTCACTTTGGTTCGTTTCGTGGTCTTCTGCTAGCATTTTTTCTCGACTCTGTGTAAAGTCAATCACATACAGCCGCCGAAGAAGGCAAGCAAGCGAAAAAAAAACGACAAAGAAGACGCAAAAAACGCCAATGTTTGTTTTCTGCGCCGAGCAATTCACAAATGCAAAGACCAAACAAAAAAAGGCCAAAATCAACGCCAATGCTCCAAACTAAATGGTTCACGCAGTGTATGTCCAAATGAAAAACGCATTACATTACGATACATTACGTTTTTTTTTTGTTTTTTTTTTAGATTTTGGCCGCAGTATTGAACCGCAGCATGTTCAAGTCGAAGTTGGCAAAGAGGTTCGGTGCAAGAAAACGCTTTAAAAAAAATCGGTTCATTGCAATTTGTGTTACACTTGATCTTAAAGGTCAACGTGTAGTGTTTATTTTATAGCATTGTTCTCTGTTCGGGTTGAGACTGAATATGGCCGACCGGTCGACCGGTCGACCGGCCGGCCGGTTCACCAATGAGACCACTGAGAATTGCATTTAGATGGGCTGCATATAAGGTACGTTAGGAGGTTGGTATGATGTGAGGAGTTCAGTCGGGTAAGAAAATAAAAGGCGTATTTATCTCAACTTACCCTTAACGGTTTAACAGATTCATCTCTTATTCGTTAATTTTCTGGAATTTACGAGGCGAAGTTTATCCAGTGGAGAACTTGACATTATAGCCTAGGCATGAACACGCGTTTATTATACTTAAGTATAAGTATACACGCAGAGAAAATATATGGTAACACTATGGTCACCGCAACAATAATTTGTTCTCTACAATAAAAGCATGTTCGTCGCAACCATAGTATTACTTTTTAAATTTCATTTTGACAATAGTATGATTGCGACAATATTGCTATTGTAAAAATGTAACAATAGTATTATTGCCAAATTTATAAATGAAAATATGGTTGTTGCAACCATATAAACATGGTTGGTGCAACAAATGTATTGTTGCTTAAAATTTACGTTAACAATAATTTGATTACGACAATCATACAGTATGGTTGCGACTATGAACATAACAAAAAAGGATTTATAGAGCATGCATGTATGTGCGTATGTTTTTTTTATATACAAAAAAACAAATACACACGATACAGTGAATGGTTGCTGTCCATTAAAAAAAACAACAACAATCGGAAGGTAGTTAGAGGGATTTTTATTGTGTTTACTTTGTTCGGTGAAATACTCTAATACCGACTGGTTCTCGTTTATTTAAAATCTGCCTGCACTTAAGTATATAGCCATTGATCATGGTTTTATCACATTCGTTACTTGGTGTCTACGGATGTTGAAGTCGCATTCACCCCTGCTGGCAACTAAAAGTATTTTTGACCGTTGGAATATATTTTTTTGTTTCTTGAATGAAATGTTTAATAAAAACATGGCATCAAATCTGGCTATGAACTAATAGTAAGGCAATTTAAAATAACATACTTAATAAAAATCTATATTTTTGAATAACAACAATATAATAAATAATTTAAGGGATCATAGTATGGTTGAGTGTGAATCATACTATGGTTGTGGGGATCATAGTATGGTTGTATGAGAAACATACTCTGGTTGTGAGGATCATACTATGGTTGTGTGAGAAACATACTATGGTTGTGAGGATCATAATATGGTTGTGAAGATAATAGTATGGTTCAGTGTGAATAATACTATGGTTGTGTGGATTATAGTATGGTTGCGTGTGAATCATACTATAGTTGTAAGGATCATACTATGATTGTATGAGAAACATACTATGGTTGTGAGGATCATAATATGGTTGTGAAGATACTAGTATGGTTGAGTGTGAATCATACTATTGTTGTGAGGATCATAGTATGGTTGTGTAGATCATAGTATGGTTGAGTGTGAATCATACTATGGTTGTGGGGATCATAGTATGGTTATGTGTGAATCATACTATTGTTGTAAGGATCATAATATTGGTGTGTCACAGCCATATACCCAACAATAGTATGATCCTCTTCAAATATTGTCACCCCAACCAAACTTTTTTTCTGCGTGTAGATACAAGAGGTCTTGAGCTGTTTAACATTTCGTGATTTTCACGAAAATAATTTTTTCAGTGTTGTTTGTTGTCATTACTAAGGTTTGGTTGCATCGAATAGTTTGAACTTAATTCAGTTGATGTGACCGTTTAAAGAGATGTCTGTACCATAATATTGGCTTAGCAATCATCTTACGGTTAGTGAAACCGAACTTTCATCATATTTATTAATATTTGGCGATTAAAACAGACAGTCTTCTCTTCTAACAGAAACTTTGTAGTTCGGATTTATATTCAGCTGACTTTTTTTCTGTGTGTAAAGATTCTGCTATCTTCTTTCTTGTCAAATATCCGAGATCACCGTAATTATTATACCTGCCCTCTCCTCGTCTCCTCAATGTGCCAATGGACTTTCATAAAGCTTTTACAGGCACAAACATACATACGTATGTATGAGTGTGTGTCGGTTAAACGTACATGTGTCCGTCTTTCTTCGGCGATGTTTAATTTATTAAAGGTCTTTAAAAATCTCGGTCAAATCATTTGGCGATATCCGAACCGCACAACACATGATGGAAATTGTACACCAGACCGCAAAACAATTGTTTGTTTCTCGAGATATTTCACTAGATTTCAGTTTTCTCATCATCATAATTTTCTTAGCAACGCGCCGTTTTCCATTCTCTGATGTCGGTTGCTCAGCTCTTATCAATTATTATCATCACGCAGTCGCAGTCGTCGTCATCATCGTCGTCTTCATCATCTTGGTGATGATCGTCGCGTTTTGTGCTATAGCTTTTTTCGACCATTATATTTGTTTTAAATTTCACAAGGTTTAATTTTAGGTTGCCTTGCCTGGCCTCTTTCACTTCTTCCTGTACGCCTCCTCTGGCGCGCTGGCTTCATTTATGATTCCAGCCCAGTTACAAGTTGGTTTTCTTTTTTGTTTTTGTAATTTTTATATTTGTGGGTTTTGCGTTTATTTGACATAAAATATTAAATTATGGCATTTATCATCATCAACCAATCAAAGTGCAATTCAATACCTTTCCATGTCGTCCAACACACTGCTTGCTGGCTGCCTGACTATCCGAGTGACTGGCTGACTGGTTGGCTGTGCCACCACCCGTGGACTTTTGATTATCTGTTGAGGCAACAAAGTCTTGTTCCTAACAAAAGAGCTCAAGAGAGTGAAAACAAAAATGCCAACAAACAAATTTTCTACATTAGCGACATGGAATTGTTGAATTTTTATTGGAGTAACTTTGCATGGCATCCAGCATTCCGTGGACATGGGCAACATGGCCAGCGTTGGGAAATCGAATACTAACCATAATTATGGTGTTTTTTTTTAATTTTTTTCTGATGAGTATTGATGAGTTAGTGCTCAGCTTTTAATTGCCGAAATCATCTTTCTTTTTGGGAAAATGCCATATGCTTCAAGACATGTCTGTAGATAACAACAACCAGAAGAGGAGATCTTTAGTTCAAATATTCCCATAGGTTTCCCTGCACCCAGCCAACAAGAGAAAGCGTCTTAAGTGAAAGATTTCAGATGGTCTAATGTAAATTGTGATTTAGTTAGAGTTTTTTATACCCTCCACCGAAGACTGGATGCCACAATACGAAATATTGATCGGAGTACCTATAAAGTATACCTACAAGGCTACCCGATTTTACTACGAGTGTTGCTATATATATTTCTGGCCTATGCCACACTAAGTGTTGCCTGGCGCCATCTGACATTTCCATTGGAAAGTTTGACATTTTTTAGCATACACGAACTCAAAACGTTTTGACGTACGACCATCATTTGTGTTGTTTACAGTGACTTGAAAAAATCAATTTGGCAAAGAAATGGAATTAACTCGTGAACATTTTCGTGCGATCATTTTTCACAACTTTCGACGTGGATTATCAAGACAAGAGTGTATCGAAGCACCATCCTATAGCACTGTGAAAAACTGATTTAATGAATTCAATCGTGGCCTACGCTCGCTCAAAGAAAAAGGTCGGTCATAAACGGCCGTTGTGACAGAGAACATTGATGCCGTGTGTGAACTGATAATGCAAGATTGTCATGTGACATACCGGGAGATGGAGGCATCCTTGGGCATTTCTTCCACCAGCATACAATCGATAGTGCATAAACACCTGGCCGTAAAAAAGGTTTGTTCTCGATGGATACCGCACAATTTGACAATCGCTCATATAAAAGCTCGTGTCGATTGGTGCAAAGATATTTAAAAAAAAAATACGATCGCGGTGCTTCAAAAAACGTTTATAAGATCGTCACAGGTGACGAATCATGGATCTATGCATATGAGCCCGAAACAAAACAGCAATCGACCTTGTGGGTCTTCGAAGATGAGCCAAATCCAACGAAAGTTGTTCGTGTAAGAAGCTCTTCGAAGCAAATGTCGCCTGTTTCTTCGACAAAACTGGTCGTGTGGCGACTGTTCCGCTTGATCAACGTAGGACGGTCAATTCTGAGTGGTATGCCACAGTTTGTTTGCCTGAAGTCTTCGGAGAAATTCGAAAAACGAACAAGAGAAGACGAACCACTGTGCACCATGACAATACGAGCTCTCACACATCGGCTCAAACCAGCGCCTTTTTGAACGGCCAAAACGTAGAATTGATGGGTCATCCGCCATACAGCCCTGACTTCGCACTCAATGACTTCTTTTTATTCCCGCACATCAAGAAAAAATGGGTGGTCAACGATTTTCGTCGCCAGAAGATGCTGTTGTAGCGTTCAAGAACCATGTTTTCGAGGTGTCTCAATCGGAGTGGAAAAGTGTATAAATCATGCTGGAGAATACTTTGAAAAACAATAAAACCATTTTTGATGATAAATATTCGCTTTTTAATTATTAGGCCAGAAGTATATAAGTATATAACAGCCCTCGTATACTATATACAGAAAAACAATAATAATTATGAACGAATAAATAAAGAAGTTATTAAACATACAAACCACAACGGTAGTTTTGTGCCACTCTGATTTTTTTAATTTGAAAAAATACCTCTAGATTGATCACCCGATACATGACAAAATTGCTTTAAAATAACTACAGAGAAAAACTATTTAAAGTTATATAAAAAAATTCAAATTATTTTTGCAGTTTGGCTAAATTTTGATCCGAAATCTGACCAATTTAAACATGGACATATGGGTACCAAAAACACAAACTAAAATATGACCTTATTTTTAGAATCTAGGCTAATTTAGAGCTGCTCAAGGGCTTATTTTATTACTTTGCTTACTTTACTTCTTCGAGTAATAATTTCAATTCATAGGCAAAAGGCTTAAACCGAAAAGTCGGCTAATGGCGGATTTTTACTCATAAGCCCCGGCAGTCGTTTTTTTCAAAACACGGTTTTGAAAAAAACACGAAATGCCGGTTTTCTGAAAACCCCAATTTTTAAGACACTCTATTTTTGCGTTCCCTGCTTCGTTCTGGAAGGGACGAAATTTTTTCTAGGCGGTCATCCTTATAAAATGAACGTTGGCCAGAACCTTATCACCCACTCCGTACTAAAATATTTCGATATAAAGAAATTCCGCCAAAGTCAAAGTTGGAGAAGGTTTAATTAAGAAAATGCTCCACTGAAGTCGGTAGTGGGTCCCAAAATGTTGCATTTCGTGTTCCCTGCATCATTCTCTTTTTTTATCACTAACTCGGTACTAAAAGATTTCGATACAAAGGAACTCCGCCAAAGTTTTACATTTTGGTTCTGAAATCATCCAAATATTTTATAGTGGCTCCAATTGCCGTACTTGATAGACTATTTTTCACTCACTCTTTCAAATGACTATTAAGCCAAGGAGTTGCATTGCTTTCTGCATTTACATTTCTTGGCACCGGTTTGTGGACACTCTATTTTCGTGTTCCCTGCATCATTTTGGAGGGAACGACATTTTTTTCTAGGGGCGTATCCTAATAAAGTGAACGTTTGCCAGAACCTAATCACACACTCGGTACTAAAAGATTTAGATTTAAAGAAACTCCGCCAAAGTCAAAGTTTCACATTTTGGTTCTGAAGTTATCTTAATCCGTTATAGTGGCTCCTCCCTCTCTTTGATTCAAATAGCAATTAAGCCAAGGAGTTGCTATCTAGCCCTCCTTGCACAGCAGACCCCTGTATTGCCTTAAACATTTACATTTCCTTAACAATTTAATTAAATCGTTCTCTACTCATTTCTTCGTGTTTGATGCTTGTTTACACAGCTCAGAACAACCCTTCCTCTACGTAGCCACCGTCACCGTCGTCGCTGATTTTCCCTGATGTGATTTTTCATCTCATTATGTTAAATTAATGGTAAACAAGGCGGCCCTTTTTAACACCATCAAACGAAAAGGGCAACGCGGAGACACGAGCAAAGCTAAAGGAAATTGTGGGCAAACAGCCCCATAGACATTCTCCTTTAGAGAGTTGTTAGCCATGGAACGGATCATAAAACAAGAAGAAAAACGAAAAGAAAGAACCACGACGACGAGCCCAGCCATATAACATACACTAATGGCCTTATTAAAATAAACTAAGCCATACCTAGAAGTGGTACAAATAGGAATACCGCAACAACAACAGCAACAGCAACGGTAAGGAAACCTTGTTGGCCGTCTGTTGTTAGCTTAGGCTAACATCACTAACAACGCTGAGACACACACTCACATCCGAGATCACTCTAACCAAGTTAGGTAAGTGAGTGAAGGTGAGTTAAAACATGAACTTGTCAAATATTGACTCAACATGCTCGCTATTATGAGGCAGGCGGCTTATTAGAACAATTCTGCTGTTGGCCTGGTCTAGTCTAGTCTGCTCTGATCTTTTGTGTGAAAATACTAAGAGCTGTGAACTGTGTGATCTTTTTTCTCCCGAAGAACCAAAAAAGTCAACACAAAGGGTTTATCGTTAATGTTTTTGTTTAAGGAAAATTGATGCTAGTGAAAAGTTGAGCAAATATTTATGCTTGTGAAGAGAGGGATGGGGAAAGGATTTAGGCTTTGCTTTTTAGGGAGAGGTTTTTCCTCTAACCGCAGTTAATTTTTTGTAGAACACTAAATTGGTAAGAGTTGTTTAAGGGGCCGGGTGCCAAGACCAAATTTTAGAGAGATAACACAGTGTAACAAAAAAGAATGAAGTCAAAATAATTGGGAAGTGATATTATTTTTCTTGTAGATCTTGCTGAGTACAACAAGAAACCGGTTTTGCAATTTCCCAAACTCCTCCAAAATCTGGAGTTACGGGTAAAAACCGGTTTTTCGGATCTTACGCAGTTACATGCCAGTAACTTGATTGAATCTTAATCGATTTTAAACATGGTCAAACAAACATTTCTAAGAAGTATTGCCAATAATTGTATTTTTTCAAAAAATGTTGTTTTAATAAAAGTTGAATAATTCAATCAGTTTCGGACGGAAAATGACACCGAATTATATTCGTTAGAACACTTTCTTTATTATTCAGTACAAAAATTGTTCGCTTCCTTTTAAAAAATTCTGTGTAAAAACGCATCCAAAGTTGAAAAATTACAACAAACTTTAACCGTTTCGGGACGACAGGGATGTTTTTATCCCAGAAAAATTTGAAAAATCATATCTCTGAAAATTCTCACACGATTTGGTTGAAAACCGTCCCAAATCATTATTTATATTCTTCTCTACAAAAAATTTAATACAGCTGTCAATATAACACATGAAGCTTATGTCAAAAGTCATAAATCAGTTCGCGCGGTTTGAGTTGCTAATAAGACCATCGACAAAAGCTCCAAAAACAAGTGTTTTAATTGTGGAAAAAAGTGTCATTTAGTAAAGTTTTACTCAAGTAAAGTTTTACAGTTGTTATTTCATAGAAAATATAATCGAAAACCAATAAAAAGATATTTTTCTGAATTTGCGGCTAAGGTAAGTTTCGTGGGATAAAATCATCCCAAAACTGTTTATTTGTGGGACGTTAACATCCCAACCGTACTCATTCACATTATTTTTTTAGTGGAGCTTTCCGAATCTCTCATTGACGAAGGAAGCAAGCAAGCGAAAATACGACGCAAAGTTCGAACAGGACCCCTCAGCACTATGAAAAAACGTATCAAACAAAATCTGGGGGCCATTTACCAACACGAACAAACAAGCGACAACGGTGCGTAAATTGTACTAAAAACGGAAAAGAAAGTCGCACAAATCAGCTTTGCATTGCCTGCAACTTGGCGTTTTGTAAAAAATGTGTCACACCTTGCCATAGAAACTAATTAAAATAATTTTATGCTACAATAAATATTATAAAAGAATAAAATAAATTGAAATAAAGTAAAATATATTCTGATTTTATTACTCAAATTTTGCTTTTCAGGTGTGTTTGGGATGTTTTTGTCCCAGGACGATATCTCCTTTTCGGAACGTCCTAAAAATATATTATGAAATTACTTTTCTTAAAACAACATTAGGAGACTATATCTAAACTCTTTTTTAAGATTGATGGCCACAAAAGTTCTCGTCCCGAAACGGTTAAAAAAATAGTTTACATGAAAAATACATAGATTTTTTCAGTGATATTTTAAAAGCGTATACTCCATTTGAAAGGCCGCAGTTTCTTCTTTCCAAATCAGCTGAAAAACTTAAAATCGGTTGATATTCAACCCAGTTACTGGCATATAACTGCGTAAGATCCGAAAAACCGGTTTTTTATTCGTAACTCTAGATTTTGGAGGAGTTTGGGAAATTTCAAAACCGGTTTCCTGTTGTACTCAGCAAGATCTACAAGAAAAATAATATCACTTCCCAGGTATTTTGACTTCATTCTTTTTTGTTACACTGTGTTATCTCTCTAAAATTTGGTCTTGTCACCCAGCCCCTTCAACAACTCTTACCATTTTAGTGTCCTACAAAAAATCCGGTTTTTTACCCGATTTTGGAGGTGTTTGGGAAATTTCAAAACCGGTTTCTTGTTGTACTCAGCAAGATCTACAAGAAAAATAATATCATTTACCAGGTATATTTTCTCTGTCACACGGTGTAATGTGCAGCAGCAATTTTAAGTGGGAACGACTCTCTTCACGCAGAAAAAAAGTATGGTTGGGGTAACAATATTCGAAGAGCACCATACTATTGTTGGTTATATGGTTGTGGCGCAACAATATTATGATCATCACAACAATAGTATGGTTCACACACAACCATACTATGATCCCCATAACAATATTATGGTCCTCACAACAATAGAATCATTCACACACAACCATACTATGATCCCCACAACCATATTATTATTCACATTCAACCATACTATGATCCCCACAACCATATTATGATCCTCATAACCATAGTATGTTTAACGTACAACCATAGTATGATCCTCACAACAATAGTATGACTAAAGCACAACCATACTATGATCCCCAAAATTGTTTGTAAAGACTGGAATACGTTGTTATTCAACAATAAAGAATTTTATTAAGTAAGTTATGTAACAATAGGAGTGATTTATTTAACAGTAAAAAAATTCATTTATTAAAAATATTTTAGTTATACTAAGCCGTAGTTTTTTTTTGAAAAAATTTAATTTTTATTACTTATTGCGTAAGAATCGTAAAAATAACATTGTCAAATTAAAAAAAAATAAGGATTTGCCTGTATGATTGTCGTAATCATGTTATTGTTAACATAAAACCCATGGTATTTCCATGGGTTTTATATTGTTTATATTGTATATATTTATATTGTTGCTACAACCATATTTTCATTTTTAAATTTGGCAACAATACTTTTGTTACATTTTCACAATATTAATATTGCCGCAATCATACTATTGCCAAAATGAAATTCAAAAAACAATACTATGGTTTCGACGACCATACTTTTACTGCAGAGAACATACTATTGTTGCCGTGACCATATAGTAACCATATATTTTCTCTGCGTGTTTACAGAGAACCCAGGTTCGACTCCGGGTAAGAACAGCAGCGGGCATGCCGGCGATCTTACGAGTAAGAGATTTATCTTTAAGCCATGTTCAAATTTCTCTAAAATGCATTAGCCATTATAAGCCGTCGTTAAACAGTTGGTCCCGGTTGGTCAGTAAGTAAAAGAACTATATAGTGTACAGCTTACTGAATATCGAATATCGGAGAGATTCGAGAAGCTATAAGTATATGAGCCTTAAAACTGAAAGGAAGAGGGGGAAAAAGGGGAAATCTCCACTTTTAAATGGGATAAGAATTCTTATTTCTAAAAATGAACCAAGCTACGAACAGTTTTTAATTTTTTTATTCAAACATATCACGTAAAAAGGAAGAGAAGACCAAACACAATTTGCCAGAAAATACATTAGGACTTGCCAGGACACTACAGAATTTAATTAAAAAATTTAATTTAAAAAATTTGCACTGTAGGTCGAACTCGGCACTATTGGTCGAAGAGAGTGGAGAGTGTGCGTGACTTATAGTGGCTGGCGGGAGATTCGTATTCGTCTGCCTTTCAGTTGCCATCATGCATTGTATTTTTCAAATGCGCACTCGATCATTGCAGTGCAGAGTGTTTTCGTTTACAATTCGCTGTTCCCTCATGGGCACGAGTTCCTGGACGGCAATCAATTTTAAATTGGGTACTGGAGGGAAACAAACCCCCGAGATACCTCTGCTCTCGGCCAGCGTCACTGTGTGGTGCGCCATATCACGAGTAGGCATCATTTGCCCTTACTTTTTCCAAGATAATCGTCTTGCCGTAACTGTGAACTCCGGTACGGTACTTGACTATGATTCAGCCGCCTCTTGAGGCAATGCAATTAGAGGGTACATGGTTCCAACAGGATGGTGCCACTGCACACACATCGAGGGTTACCATGAATTGTTTGACGAACATGTTTCCTGGATGGCTTATTCCTTTGAGGGTGATGTGAACTGGCTGACACGCTTACCAGACTCAGCCCCATGCGATTTTTTCCTTTGGGGTTACCTGAAGTCGAAGGTGTATATCAACTGCCTTAACACCTTGTAAGACCTAATTAACAATATTAAGGCTGAAAATGGCAGAATGCCAGTCGACATGCTTGTTAGAGTTCATGAAGACTTCAGAAAACGCGTGTGGGGGATAGCGAAGGTCGACATTTGCCATATACACTATTTTAACCCATGACATTTAAAAATTCCCTTACTGTTCAATATAATTAAAATATAAAATAATTTTTTCTAAGGTTCATAATTGTTTTATTTCATTCCCAAATAAGCAATTTACCGCGCTCCACTCTACATAACAGATTTGTGGGAATTATTGAAAAATTTCACAATTTTTTACTTTTCGTCCTGCAGGAGTTGAAGATGAATTTCTAGACTTTTTTCCTATTATGACAGTAACATTGGCACCATTCCCCAACTTCCTTATGCCATTCCAAAAAATGTTTCAAAAAAATTTTAATATTTCATTCGTTCTTATTCTTATATAGGCGGGACGGACTTTGTTCGCAAAATTGTAAAGCTCGAAAGAGATTTTAGACAAATGGTTTCTTTGGCAAATATGCTTAGAAATTTTCCAGAAATCGCATGAGGGGAAACGCGCCCTTACGTACAGCGTCAAAATTGTTGAATTTTTAATCCCTTGGCAAGTGTTTTATCTCAACTCAATGAACCCAGTATCAAACAGGGATCAGTGCTAGAATACTAGGGTATTACGTGCAGCACTTTCCATCAGCGATACTTTTTCTAACCTCTGTACACGACTTAAGGGCATGTGGAATCTAGAGCCAAGTATAATCTGAGGTTAGGCTACAGAGACGACTAAAGGGAGAAATACGAGTACGTTGACAGGTAGCCCGTGGGTAATTCAAGATACATATGCGAGTCATAGGGAAATCACTTTCAATATGGCAGATATGATATGTTAAGTAAATGTTTGCGCGCCAGTAACTTTTGCTTACAATTAGCAAATACTTTTGGAATTGGAGATCTTCAGTCTTTGTTGTTTTGTAGGTGGCAGTTGTGGTTCAGATCTGAAATGTGTAACTATTTCACAGAAGCTGGGCAATACGAGTAGTTTAAAAATCCTTTAACTAATTAGGAAGGCTTTTAAATGGTTTAGAGAGATAACTTTATAATTCGCATGAAAAATCACACCAGCTGGAGGACCTTTAAGGTGGAGGACCCTTATAGTATTGGTATGCACTCTTACATAAAAAATGTATACGTCAACAATGTATAAGCGAACGCGATGAAACCAGAAAAATGTGGAAATTTTCCTGGGTTAAATTGTTTTAACACCTTCGTGCTTTCAACAGAATTTTATGACTATCAATAATTTGTATACTTTACAGGGATTTAAATCAATATTTCATAGCGTTGCCAACGGAATTACAATTAAGTAACCATCCAACCTTTGTGAAGGATAAAACAAATTGAATATTCTCTTATGAAAATCCTACCATTGCTAAAGTAGTTTCCCAAAATAGGATTTTTTCCACCGCCCAGTAAGAGCTTTTTGGAATATTAGCAGCTTCATCTGTACGTAACAAACTGTTTTAACTTTAAGATCGGAGCTTTGTGTTTCTATAAAGCTAATAGTCTAAATATTTTTTTATGATATTAGTCATTGTTAGGGCACCGGGCGATCAAATTATTGCAGTTATCGTAGCGATGTTATTTTTGTATTTATCTCTGCTCTTTCCGAAACGTATACGAGGGTTGCTATTTATATTTCGGGCCCTGACAATACTAGTGTTTCCAGATGCAAACTGGAATTCATTGGAAACTTTGACATTTTTTAGCATAACTTCACTCAGAACGCTTTGTCATTTGAGGGCGAATTGTTTTTTACAGTGTGTTGAAAAATTCATCTCAGTCAAAAACTGGAATTATCCCATTAACATTTTCGTGCTATGATTTTTTTTTTCGGCGTGGGTTATCGAGACAAGAGTGTTAAAATCAACTTGTTTCGCCTTTTGGCGATGAAGCACCATCAAAAAGCAGTGCTAATTGCTGGTACCAAGAGTTCAGTTTCGGACGCCGTTCGCTCCAGGATGAACTTCGTAAAGGACGTCCAACTTTGCCAAAAACCCATCGATGCTGTGAGTGACCTGATTAAGCTAGACCGACATGTGATGTACCGTGTGATTGAGGCATCCTTAGGCATTAGTATGACAAGCATCCATAAGATATTGCATGTTCATTTGGCCGTGAAAAATATTGGTCCTCGTAGGATCGCACATAATTTGAAGAAGGCTCAAAAGAAGGCTCGTATGGATTGGTGCAAAGAGATGTTGAAAAAGTATAACTGCAGTAGCTCAAAGGCAGTGTATAACATTGCAACAGGTGACGAATCATGGATCTATGCATAACAACACGAAACGAAACAGCAATCGACCGTATGGGTCTTTTGATCGAAGCAAATGATTGCATTTTTTTCGGTATAACCGGCCATGTTGCCACAGTGCCGCTCAATTCTGACTGGTATACAACCATCTTTTTGCCAACAGTGTTCGAAGAAATGAGGAAATATAATAAGAGCAGACGGACCATTTTGCATCACGACAATGCGAGCTCTCACACATCAGCTGAAACGATGAGCTATTTGATCACTCAAGATGTCGAATTGATGAGCCATCCACCGTACAGCCCTGATTTGGCACCCAATGTCTTCTTCTTATTCCCTATCATCAAGAAAAAAATCAACGGTTTCCATTGCCCGAAGCAGCTGTTGAAGCGATCAAAAATCATGTTTTGGAGGTGTCTCAATCAGAGTGGAAAAGATGCTTCGAAAATAGGTTTGTGCTCATGCAAAAGTGTATTGATCATAAAGGAGAATATTACCATTTCCAATGATAAATTATTGTGTTTTTATTGCCGGACCCGAAATATAAATAGCAACCCTCGTAAATTGTGTACAACATATAATAATAATAACTTATAATAACTAACCTTCTTCCCAAAGAAAAAATAAAAAGAACATTTTAAATTGTAAGTTCAAATGGTTGTAACTTTGTACTAAATTAATATTTTTAGTCTCAATTTTAAATTGTTTTATAAGGAATTTTCCCATAAATCGTGTAAGATTAAATGGATAACTGTTGAAAATTCTGCTAAGTCGTTTTATGAAAAATACTAATTAAAGATCAGGCAAAAAAGTAAAACAATTTTTTTTGATTGTACATAACTCATAAACTGCAGGAGACAATAAACACGTCTTCTGTACGTTGCGTATAGAGCTTTTAAAAAAGTTAAAAGTCAAATTGTGGTCTTTGAGATCATTCTCTGTTTTTTCACAACCAAAAGGATGCAAACTTTGGAGTCGTACTACATAACTACTATTCTGGCTTGAGCTCTAAACATTTCTGAAAATTCTAAAAGTATTAAAAAAATCCTTTAAGCTTAAATGCACCTTGCCTATAGCTGAGTTTAATTTTATGAATGTAGGATAAACACAACAGAAATTAGAGACTTATTTCCAAAAATAATTTGTTCAAACCATTGAACTTCGGTCCGCTTACCTAGAAACCACACCATGTTTAATAAGTCTTTTCGATTTTGTAGTTCGAATAATACCGGCTTTAGAGCCTTAAAAGTGGGAAAAATCTCTCTCCTTTTTTAAACTTCGCTCACTCTAGATTTGAGAATTGAGATTTGAGCTCTTCTAATTTATCTCACCGGGCCTTACCCCTTTCGCATAACATCTCCAATATTTGTTTGACATGTGTAAACTTGAGCACTCAAATCCATTGCGGCCTCCCCCCTACCTCTTCCTCTGATGTGTAATAATAAATATTGTTCTTTTTTTATTAGACTATTGGTAGTAGTCGGCGAAGCTGAAGGCGAATGCGGCGGCTGAAGAAGAGGGTTTTTTTCTTAAAGGAAAAACCAGAAATAAGGCGGCCTCTTTTGGCCTCCTTGGTTGAAAATGTTAGATCAATGTTTATTAACTCATTTCTCAGGCAAACACAGAATCGATGGCCTCAAATGAGATGAGAACTAAAAAAAAAGATGAAGAAAATACAGAACAACATGTAAATGATGTAATACTTGAGAAACAACTGAGCAGAAGGAGAAGGAGGTGGAGGAATTCTCGCACTGCTGTTGTTGGTGTTTATTTCTTAATTTCCATAGCAAGCGAAGATTGTTTTCCCTCGAATGTGAGTTGTTGCTGTGGTTGTTGTTTTCCATGTTAAATTAATGTTTACGTGGTTAATGGCACTTTGAGACCAGTTGGCAGCAAAAAAAAAACAAAAAGGCATAACGCTTACAAACACATGAAGCTGAGCAGAGCGGAGCTCAACTGCAGCTTAACAGCAGCACCACCGCCGCCGCCATCTTCATTGACCATTGCAAGGCAAACACAACAAAACTAACACTGGCGGTGCATCAAATAGACGCAAAGCATCTCCATGGTGTTGCCACAAACAGTTTTTCCAAGCTTAGGCCGACGCAGACATAGCTTTTCCATGCCACCAACTCTAGGTATGTTGTTCATCTTAATGCCTGGGCATTTATTCATCTGATTTCGTTTTATTATTTTTATAATTTTCAGGCTTAAATGCTTCCCCCTCGCTCCGCCATAACTCAAGAGATACAGGAGGGACAAAGTCAGCGGTCAGCGGTCTTACTTACACTTGTCTTTTGTCTGGAAGGCTCTCAATTGTAAATTATGCTTCTTGGCTGCGTAGGCAGCCAAGTTTAGAATCTTCTTATGCGCGATATTACGATTTTCGTATCACTTTATGGTATTTATTGGCTTCGAACGAGAGCTGAGTTTTATGAGATTTTATTACTTCGCCATAAACTCAGCGTAAAGGCCTCTAACTCTTAGAGGTTCTATGATGCGATGGTTTCACCTTTACCGCGTTTAACAAGTGCCATGGTACATTTTCATCATTTATTTCGGTTTTAATGCGTTGCATGTTCTTCTTTCGGGCTGAATGTGTGTTAAACACTCATATTTTATGGAAGTGATACTTTTTTGGGTTTACTTTTGTTTTGTTGGCTACACCTCAAATGAAAAGTTTAACGTATTCTGTAATCCGTAAATTGTATGGGAAGAGTTTAGCTAAATTAGTTAAGCTAGGCTTTGAAAACGAAATAAATCGAACGTTAAGAGGATGACAATAAACCTGAGAGTTCGTTTTGTAAGAGGTAACTACTTCAAATATCCAAAACAAAAAGTTCAAACAGATAATGTCACATTTTATATATTTAAAGTCAATTTAGTATTTTCACTTAACCAAAGGGCTGCATTGAATTTCGATTTCTTAGCCATTTTCATTGTAAGCGAAACACTTTGCTAGAGTTGCTTTGTAATTCACAAAAGATTGGATTTAATAAGTGGCTTCAAGAGCGTCAAACTCTTCAATTTTTAGTGCCCTATACGGAAATGTAAACCCATTCTGAGCCTAAGCCGCAGCCGATTTGTAATGATTCCATGACACTTCCTTCCGCAAGCTACAAACACAGTCATAGAATTGTGTAGTGAGGATATAATAAGGGGAACACCCGAACTCCTCCAAACATTTTTCAAATGGCATGCAAAAGTTGGTGAATGGTGCTAATGTTACTGTCATAAAAGGAAAAAGTCTAGAAATTCATTTTTAACTCCCGCCGGATGAAAAGTAGAAAATGGCTTATTATTACCATAATTCCCACAAAACTGTTATAATGGGTGATCCAAGTAGAGGTTGAATGGCAAACACTTCATTCCATGTTGAGTATTTGTAAGATACTCCGAGTCTCGTACCACTGATGGGGGAAAACCCGTTGGTTTTTAAATTTTACCTCAGGCGGTAAAATAGATTTCTTCAGCTCTGGCGCTAAAGATCCGATTTTTTTTAACTTAGAGTCTCTTACCTTTGGTAGGGGAAAACTCTTCGTCTTTAAGGTTTGAAGGACCAAAAATGAGTGAAAAATACGTCATTCCATGTTGAGTATTTGTAAGATACTCCGAGTCTCGTACCACTGATGGGGGAAAACCCGTTGGTTTTTAAATTTTACCTCAGGCGGTAAAATAGATTTCTTTAGCTCTGGCGCTAAAGATCCGATTTTTTTAACTTAGCGTCTCTTACCTTTGGTAGGGGAAAACTCTTCGTCTTTAAGGTTCGAAGGAGCAAAAATGAGTGAAAAACACGTCATTCCATGTTGAGTATTTGTAAGATACTTAATTTTATTTATACAAAAAGTGATTACATCAAATGTTGACAATATTTTAAGTCATTAAGTAAAACCTCCTGCAGAGATTGCAAATCAAAGCGGAGGCCAAATATTCAATACAAAATATACAATAAAATTGTTAATAACATATGAACATCCCATATGCTCGTATTCATCCTAAGTACACGAGAAGGGACACATTTCTTGTGTGTGCGGGCTGCCCCTACCACTGGACATTATCACCATGTGGAAAAGTACGATCATGAGCGAGCGTACAAATATTATCTAATGTATACAGCTAACAATTTTATGGGCTGCAACATAATCGTCCTACTGAGCGTACTATGCGCAACACCTACACCCATCTTGAGACCCAGCATTTATTAGTGGATAATATTCGACCGAATAGACCACGTCCAGCAGGCAGTGAAGAAAATTTAGCGGCCGTAGCTGAGAGTGTACACCAAGACCGGGGGGAGTCGATTCGCCGTTCGCAGCAACTCGGACTGACGTATGGAACGACTAGGCGCATTTTACGTCGAGATCTTAAATTGAAAGCGTACGAGGGCGGTTCGGAAACATCTTAGCCTAGCACAAAAAGCGCGGTATGAACAAAAAAAAGTTAAGTGTTTTGAAAACTTCCATCTCTGCTATGAACACATGTTAAATTATGTTTCGATCTGGCAACTCCTTCATATAGAAACAGGTGTTCACAAAAGACGCATCCGCGATTTTTTTACAATGGAAAAATTAGAAATGCGTGGTGTCCTTAAATATTTACATAAAAAAGGTTTATCGGGACAAAAAATTCATAATGATATGGTGAATGTGTAAGGTGAAAGTGCTCCTTCATATGCAACAGTAAAAAATTGGGTTGCTGAATTTAAACGTGGTCGTACAAGCATTGAAGATGAACCACGTAGTGGACGTCCAAAAACAGCACCAACAACAGAAATTGCAGCCAAAGTCCATGATATGGTATTAAATGATCGACGAATAAAAGTGCTTGAAATAGCTAATATCATGGGCATCTCAAATGATCGAGTCCATTTGATTTTGCATGAAGAACTACAGATGAAAAAGCTTTCTGCAAGATGGGTGCCGGAGTCGACCAAAAACGCATAGGAATGAACATTTCTCAAGCTTGTTTCGATCGTTTTCAGCGAAATAAAATGTATTTTAAGCGTCGTTTCATAACTGTTGATGAGACATGGATCCACCACTACTCCAGAGACAAAAGAACAATCCAAACAATGGACTGAAGCTAAAGGAAGTGCCCCAAAGAAGGCAAAAACAATTCAATCGGCTGGTAAGGTTATGGCAACGGTTTTTTGGGACTTCAAAGGTATTTTTTTGATTGAATATCTGCAAAAGGGCAAAACAATAAATTCAGAGTACTATTGCAACCTTTTAGATCAATTAAATGTACAAATTCGAGAAAAACGTCCTGGCTTACAACACAAAAAAATAATTTTTCATCAAGACAACGCACCAGCGCACAAGAGTGTTTTAACAATGGCTAAAATAGACTTATTAAAGTACGAGTTGCTTGACCACCCACCTTATTCTCCTGATTTAGCTGCCAGTGACTTTTACAAATCTAAAAAAATTCCTTGCTGGCAAGCGTTTTACCTCAAATGAAGATGCAATTACAGTTGTAAACCCCTATTTTGAAGACCTTGAGGAAAACTATTTTAATCAAGGGATAGAATTGCTAGATAAGCGCTGGACTAAGTGTATTGAAGTTTCAGGAGATTATATTGAAAAATAAAAATATTTTTGAAAAACTAACTATTCTCTTTCATTGATAGGCTAAGAACTTTCCGAACCGCCCTCGTGCAAATTGCAGTTTATGCAAGAACTGAAGACGCCCGACGTTCCCAAGCGACATCGCTTCGCTCTATAGGCTCTTGAAAAGTACCAAGCGATCCGACGTTTTCGAGCCAAATTCTGTTCAGCGATGAGGCCCATTTCTGGCACAATGGGTAGATAAACAAGCGAAATTGCCGCATTTGGAACGAAGAGCAACCAGAAGAGGTTCAAGAGCTGCCACTTCATTCAGAAAAAACAATGGTTTGGTGTGGTTTGTAGCCCGATGGAATCATCGGTCCATAATTCTTCAAAACTGATGCCGGTGAGAACGTAACCGTCAATGGCGACCATGATAACCGACAATTTGATGCCTGAAATTGAAGCTCGTGATCTCAGCGACATTTGGTTTCAACAAGACGGCGCCACTACTCACACATCGCATCAATCAATGAATGTATTGAGAGAACACTTTAGTGAGCGGATAATTTCACGTTTTGGGCCGGTCGATTGGCCACCAAGATCGTGTGATATCACACCGTTAGACTTTTTCCTGTGGGGCTATGTAAAGTCTAAAGTTTATGCGGACAAACCCGCTTCGATTCAGGACTTGGAGCGAAACATCACGCGTGTCATTCGCCAGTTACCAGTCGAAATGCTTGAACGAGTCATCGAAAATTGGACTCAACGGATGCACCAACTGAGACGTAGCCGCGGCCAACATTTGATAGACATAATCTTCAAAAAATAAATGCCAAAGATTGTTCTTTGAAATGCTTATAAACATGCCCCATTCATTTTGAATTTTTTGTGTTTTTTTCTTTAAAAAAAGTAGGGAACCTTGAAGTGGATCACGCGTTATAAAGGCAGATCCAAGCGTCAGATTTAATAATAAAAGTCTGTAGAGTGTCCTGGCACGTTCTTATGTATTTCCGGACCAATTGTACTTAGTAGGGACATACATATTGTTACACACGTTTTATGCTGTAAAATAAAGAGGACTGAATGTTTTTGGATCAAATATTTTTTAATGTATTTATTGATGTATATTGTATCCAAAAAGAATCTACTTTTGCGAAATGTCCGCCTTTTGCCTTTACACACGCCTTAAGTCTCACTGGCCAATCGTGAATAGCTGCACGAACCTCGTCCATTGGAAAATTGGCCATAGCTCGAACCAAAGCAGTCTTAAGAGATCCAATGTTGGGGTATCTTTTGTGACAAACCTTGTTCTCTAAAACCGTCCACAATTTGTTATCCAATGGGTTTAAATCTGGACTGCCTGAGGGTCATTCTTCAGAGGAAATAAGCGCTGGCAAATTGTTTCGAAGCCTGGCCTGGGACGTTTTAGCCTTATGGGCCGGCGCAGAATCCATGGCTGGTTTTGGAACAGGGAATTGTTAAGAGGCTTCACAGCTTCTTCCAAAACGGTCTCTTGGTAAACTTTGGCCGATGTTTTGACTCCTTGTTCGCAGAAATACAGGTCAGTTACCGCATAGTAAGAGACACTCCACCAAACCATGACTAAGGCTGGGTGATGACCCTTTTCCATCAGTTCAGGATCAGTTCAGATGCTTCCTTAGATGACCGCGCATACACTCTATCATTTTGCTTGTTAAATTTTTCCTGAACGGCAAAAATTTTTTCATCGGTGAACAAAATTTTTCTGTGCAAGTTACCAAAAGACGTTTGCATTTTTCAATTCTATTTTTTTTAAAGCTGCAGTCAATAAATGTCCGGTACGTCGTTTGAAAGCCCCAAGACCCAAGTCTTTTTTAATGATTCGACTTATGGACTTTTGCGTGATATTCATCTCACGCAAAAGTCCTTGATTTTCTGTTTTCGGAGCGGATTTCTGTGAATTCTTGATTTAACGGCTTTGATGACTTGAGGTGTTCGAACAGAGCGTGGACGGCCCAACCGGTGGCGGCCTTTTACATCTCCAGTCTCCTCAAACAGTTTTATGCATTGGTAGACGAACATGCGGCTAATCCCTAGTGGCCGGAGCGTTTTGAAAATATCGTTTTTTTCATTTCACACTTGAAAAGCGCTATTACAGCGATATGTTTTCCATAATCTGACCACTCCATAACGAGAGTTGAAACAATTTTAAAATCCCGTAGGCTTTCAAAACCCATATGACATTAACGGGTTATGTTCAGTTCTACTATTGAGTGGGTGTGTTCAATGTTGTAACAGTATTTATGTCCCTAGTAAGTATACATTAGGGCGGGTACATTTTTTTTGCGTCAAACCGTAGCCACTCACGCGATTTCCGGACATTGCTAGGCACATTTGCCAAGGAAACCATTTGTATAAAATCATTTTCGAGCTTGCCAATTTTGCGAACAAAGTCCGTCCTTCCAATATTAGAATTAGGGCGAAAATAAATAATATAAATATATTTTTGAAACATTTTTGGAATGACATGCAAAAGTTGCAGAATGGCGCCAATGTTACTATCATAAAAGGATAACAAATCTAGAAATTCATTTCCCGCAGGACCGAAAGTAGAAGATTGTCTAATTACACTAGCCAACAGTCGTTTTGTTATTTGGTTCTAGCATAATTTTTCTCATTGGTTTTGACCTACTAAACACGAAAATGAGTTTGAAAAATTTTTCTGTCGATTGGTTTTCGAGATACAAATTTTTGAACTTTTTTTTTAAATTTTTGGAGGTACACTTACAATTTTGAGCATATCTTTCGTCTTCTTTGACCTATTTGATCCTACTACTACTCAAATTAAAGAAAATTGAGCCGTCTACAACTCATTCTCAGAAAATTTTCAAATCGGGTAAGTAGTTTTGATGTTGGCGGCTTAAAAAGGTTAAAAAACGGCGTTTTTTTTAGTAAAAATGTGGCAGAAAAAATTATATAAAAATTCATATAAAATATAAAACACGATGCTAACAGCAACAAATGGCGGACTTATAAAAGACCGACGATACGAATCGCTTAGGATTGCCGTTTCTACACGCGCCGTGTAACGAATTTTGTTTTCTCTGTGTAAGCTGTGCAAATAATGAAAATCAAAATATCGTGAAATAGCGGAATTTCGGTCTTTTACCAAAAAAATTATAAGTCCGCCATTTGTTGTCAGATTTTGTTAAGTAAGGGCTTATTTTCTTTGTAAAAATGCCAGCTATACCAAAATTGCTGTTAGCATCGTGTTTTATATTTTATATGAATTTTTATATGGTTTTTTCTGCCATATTTTTACTAAAAAAAACTCATTTTCGTGTTTAGTAGGTCAAAATCAATGGGAAAAAGTATGCTAGAAACAAATAACAGAGAAAATTTTGTTATTTGTGACCCAGTGTTCTTCAATGATTCATACAAAACGGTTATATAAAGGCAGATCGAAGCGTCTGATTTATTAATTAAATTCTGTAGAGTGTCCTGACACGTCCTAATGTATTACTGAGACAATTGTAGTTCGTGTATTTGGATAAAAAAAATAAAAACTGTGAGTTCTTTTTTAAAAATAAGAATTCTTTAAAAGTCTCAATATGATTTTAGACAATTGGTTTGTTCGGCAAATATGTTGAGAAATGTGCCTGAAATCGCTTTGTTGTGTGCCTGAAATCGCTTGAGGGGCTACGCTTTGTTGAGTTTTTTTCATCCACACAAATAAACCCGGCCTAATATACATTCCCAATAAGTCAAAACGAAAAGTTGAATAACTATTTTATCCTACGATAGATAGTAAAAAATGTATTTTGCCGGTTTCATGTCTCCTAAGGACAATAGCAAATCCTCATTTCCACCCCTTCCAGCTCATTATTAGATCAACTAACTTGAATTCTCCATAAATGACTCATCTTACTGTCGTTCCTAACAGTTTAACTATTTTTGCCTCCAATTCAACTCCATATCACAGGTTAATTAAAATTTATTAAAATCGAAGAAAAATCACTTTCCCGTGAAAAACAACAACATCTGTAATTAGCCAAATCACCTTCTAGACTATATTTCTAGCAAACGATGCGATCAAATCAATTGTTTATAATCAGAGAACATAGCCGGCACATACGTTCTGTGTGTCATTAAAATGTAACGCTCCAACAAAATTTCGAAAAATAGAACCGATATTTGTGTTCACATGTTTCGAAAATAAAGACGTTCAAACACGCGCACACACACATACACAGACTTACAGAGCCTTGTACATGTGACCATAATTAAGTACAGATACAGATTTTAAAGGTAATATTTCGCAATAACCTTTAAGTTTTCAGTTCGATTCTCAAGTCACACAACTTGACAAACGGCAAAAATCTCGCATTGAATGGATGGATGTACCCGTCCGTACTCGCTTGGTTGGCTAGAGCACTTGCGCTCATGTCATGTATGGCAAACAAATCAAAGATACAAAATTTGCTTGATTACATTCGATTTGGACGCGTCGTTGCCGTTGTTGTCGTCGACGTCGACAACATCGATATCGTGGATTTGTTGTCGTTCACATTTTACTGAAGCACTTTGAAAACAGAAAAAAACCTCGTCATCAGACTAATTTTTTTCGTCTTGCCTTTGTAGAGACTTTTCGATTTTCTGTATTTGCGGCTGGCACATGAACTTAACTTCCCGCTAGTGACCTTGAAATATATATTTTTTCCAAAGTGCTTATTTTTTTTTTTTGTTTAATTTTTTCTCAATACTATGTGCATTCATTCATTCAGAAATCTGTCCATTTAGAATACTATATGTGGGGACGGACGTGTTCACATACATTCGCATTTGAGTACTCGTAGCCGCAGTTAGTTATATGAGGAGCAGCAATCATTAACCATTGTTAGTTGTGCAGCTAAGTAAAGCTTAAGTATTAGATAAGTTTATAGATACTTATAACAATAACACAGCAACGACAACGACAACATGGAAAAATATCATAACAATAAACAATTGCGTTTTCTGTGTCACAGAAAATCACACAAGCGACCAATTATAATTAAATGCTTTGTGGAAAAATTATATTTTTCTGTTCTATTCGGAGTTTTTTTTTGTTGCTTTTTTGTAAATTTAGAACTCGTACTTAATGCAAAGAAGACTAAGTGCATTTTCCATATCCTCCACCCTGGTAGGGGATGTGTTTTAAGTTTATCAATACGTTTGTTATTTCTCAAAGCAAAGATGTGAAATAGTTTGTAAATTACAGGCAGTTTTGAAAGATATGATTAATACGAGAGCGACCGCAAAACTAACTGGCCTGGCACATTTTCTGTTTTACTAGCAACTTTTTTTGTGTTTGTTTTTTAAAAGCAATCTTTTATAAGCCATCTTTCAAAATTTCTGAAATATTTAATGAATATGTTCTTTGTTACAGGTGATTGAAGTAAACAAGTTTTATAATTATTGACAAATGGAAAATAAAGAGTTTCGTGCGGTAATTAAACACTTTCATATGAAAGGTTATACGCCACAATTAATCAAAGATGAATTGGATTCTGTTCATGGTGATAATGCACCATCATACTCCACCGTGAAATCCTGGGTTCAACAATTTAAAATGGGTCGTTCAAGTACGGAAGATGAACAACGCTCTGGAAGACCAAAAACTGCTACTACTATTGAAAACATTAGAAAAATATTTAATTAAGTGACTAAAGATAGACGAGTAAAGCTCAGAGAACTTGCTGATATTGTTAAAATACACGAAAAACAAGTTTGGAGTTGTTGAAACAGTGCTACAATTTGTAGCAGCACTGTTTCTATCGAGAATGTGCGATGGCTTGTGTGCATAAACGAAATGAATAATAAAGTCAAGTACATTGACACCGTTGTGTACACAAGCCCTTTTTCATATTTTCGCACATTCTCCCTTGTCCTTTTGTTTTGTTATTGTCAATGTCGCTTTGTGGCGAGCCTATGCGTGTGTTCTAAAACGGCTCATAGGCTCACACAAAGCGAAGATTAGTTTAATTGTAAACTTGAATTTGAATCGTGCGTTTGATTTCTTTCCCCCCGTGACAAAGTGAATTTAAATATTGTTAAAACAAACAAGCAACATATTAAAACTAACACTGTGAACATAGAACATTAAAATACATTTAAATTAAAAACAAATTTTGTGAACACTAAATATTTTTACAAACAATTATTGTACAAAAAACCACTGTGAACACATAAACATTGTGAAACCAAACATTTAATTTAACATTTTTACAAACAATTGTTATACACATAAACATTGTAACACTAAACATTTAAATTACAAATTGAATTCGAAACACAAAATAAAACCATACACTGAATTAAACAAACAAAAAATTACACACTTTTAACTCAACAAAAAATAGAAACTAAACAAAGAGAAGCAAAAGAAAAAGAACCAGTGACAACAAAAACAAAAGCCCTTGCTCAAACATTTTGGTCCATGCGAACCGAATAGTGGAAAGTGAAATACACCCGAGAAAAAAAGTGTGTGCACTTAAACAAAAAAGTGCAAAAGTGTATAAAACAAAAATTAATATATATTGCGAAAGACGCCACCGCCATATTTTGAAGGACGCCACCGCCATATTTGAGGACGCCACCGCCATTTTGAAAGCCATATTGAAGGACGCCAAGGACCCTACCACAAACGACCCCTGAAGACTTCAAAAGGACAAATTCGCTGTGAGAGGTACAAATCATAACCACAAAACCCAGCGAAGAAGTAGTAAGTACCCAAGAACTTAAGTACTAAAAACAAGCAAATGATGAGGGTGCAGCTATAGACACGGCACGGCTGCTATTACGTGCCCGACATAGAAGCAAAGTTATGCTGCATGACCCTGGACATAATTTTCTTGTCGTTACGTGCGAATTAAAATACATGATATTACGTAACCTTGCGACGCCATTTTGGACCGAATCAAAATCTACAACAACATAGACACTTGACTATTACTTGGATCGCTAGCGGCCATCTTTTTTTCTTCCATTCCATTGGAAATTGCTGGAAACTTCGGTCGCAAACGACGCCATTAAACTGAAAGTTTGAAATTTGGAAAATCATATGTTACGAAAAATAATTGTTGGGTGAATTCGCAATAGAAAAATTTTCAATGCCAAAGATCTAAATCTTCCAAAAATTTCCTCGACAAATTTTGATACGCAAAAATTGGAATTTTTGTTTTCCAACGAACTTGCATGTTGGAAAATTCCCCTTGATGGAAAAATCTTTGATGGCTAACTTGGATGCCATTTTCTTTTTTGAAATAAATTCCGTAACACAACTTTGAAACACAACTTGAAGCAATTTATTTTTTGGATAGATAAATTGACCCATTCCTGATTAAGTTGAAATTTTTTTGCGAAAATTTAGAATAATTCTTGGCAAACCTTGAGAAAATTTTTGTGGCGAATTTTTAAAAATTGTTGGAGAATTTTTGTAAACCTGTTGGCGACCTTATAAAAATTTGTGAAAACATTTTTGGCGACTTTTTGAAAAATTTTGGCGACCTTTGAAAAAACTTTTGGCGACCTTTGGAAAAACATTTGGCGACTTTTTGAAAAACTTTTGGCAATTTTTTGAAAACTTTTTTGCGATTTTTTGAAATCTTTTTTTTGCGATTTTTTGAAAACTTTTTGGCGATTTTTTGAAAACATTTTGGCAATTTTTTGAAAACTTTTTTGCGATTTTTTGAAAAACTTTTGGCAATTTTTTGAAAACTTTTTTGCGATTTTTTGAAAAACTTTTGGCAATTTTTTGAAAACTTTTTTGCGATTTTTTGAAAACTTTTTGGCGATTTTTCTAAAACTTTTTGGCGATTTTTCGAAAACTTTTTGGCGATTTTTTGAAAACTTTTTGGCGATTTTTTGAAAACATTTTGGCGATTGTTTGAAAACATTTTGGCGATTTTTCTGAAAACTTTTTGGCGATTTTTTGAAAACTTTTTGGCGATTTTTTGAAAACTTTTTGGCGATTTTTTGAAAACTTTTTGGCGATTTTTTGAAAAAAAAATTTTGGCGATTTTTTGAAAACCTTTTGGCGATTTTTTGAAAACTTTTTGGCGATTTTTTGAAAAAATTTCCTGCATTTTTTTTTGAAAAAGTTTTTTGCTGCTACTATATTGAGGGTGCAAAAATGGCAAAGGCATTGACAGACAAATTTGTCAACTGTGTCAATGATTTGATGGACTTCGAATCCGTCTATTCAGTCACAAAATCGGAAGAAAGCTTACATGCCTTGGAAGTATTACGAGTGGAGCTCAATTCTCTGTGGGATCAAGTAAAGCGATCATATCTGGAGTGCCGAGATCGAGAGGAAATAGCTGGAGAGACACCTATTGATAAGACGAAGTTGAGAAAACACTACAAGGAGGCGCTCTCCAGTTATAAAAACGTACTCAGCGCATTGAATGACGAGATCCAGACAATTTCCGAACGCCAAACCAAGGAAAAGCAGGAAAGAACATCGACACTGATGATACAGGATCACGATAATAATCTTTCTTCAATTTCTCGAGTACCACCCTGCGACACTGACACATTTCAAGGGGGGTACCAAAAATGGCCAACATTTAGAGATCTATTTTCGGCGATTTACATAAATAATTCAAAATTAAGCAAGGTTGAAAAACTGTTTCACCTTAACAAAAAAACAGCAGGAGAAGCCAGGGAAATTATTAGCCAAGTTCCTTTGACAAACGAGGGTTTCGATATTGCATGGGGAAATTTGGTTGCACGTTACGAAAACAAGCGAATGCAAATAAACGAACAGCTAAAGACATTGTTTAATTTGCCCCAGGTCTCCTCAGAAACTGGTTCCTCAATACAGAAGTTGCAGCGCACGGTCAATGGATGTATTCAAACCCTAAATACCTTCAGCATCGACATCAAAGGATGGGATCCGATATTAGTCTACCTTAGCTCAACGAAGCTACCTCGCACTTTTCTAGAAGAATTTGAAAATTCTTTAAAAGATTGTACAACAATACCAACTTGGGCTGAATTTGATTCGTTTTTGACACACAAATTCAAGACCCTAGAATCTGTTGGAAATATAAAACCTGCCTTCTCGAAAAATAATCAGCCTCGATCTGATTATGGCAAAAAAGACACTCGCGTTAACTCTTTTCAAACAAATATTTCACAGAACTCAAATGTCACGGGGTTTAAAAATAAAAATCATGTAATAATGCGCGAAGACTCTTATACAAATGGTACGCCAAACTGCCAACTTTGTAGAGAAGAGCATTTCTTGAGAGTTTGTCCAAAATTTCTTGCGAAAAGCATCAATGATCGAATACATATCGTAAAAGTTTCACATTTATGCTACAATTGTCTCTCTTCTGCTCATGGAGTGAGAGATTGCAAAAGTCGCTACACCTGTAGAGATTGTAAGCTTAAACACCACAGTTTGCTGCATAAAGGCAATGAGGCCAACTCTACAGGTGGCGATACAACACAGGCTGGTGTACGCCCTAGTACAAGTGCATCAGCCCTAACAACCTTGATACAGTCCACACAGAACTTAGAATCTCCTAGTGTCACTGCCTTGACCCTCCAAGAGGGTAAAAATAATCAAAATCGAGAAACCTTGTTGTTTACGGCTATTGTCCAAATTGAATCTAGAGGACAAAGATATGATGCCCGTGCTATAATAGACCCGGGATCTCAAGCCACGTTTATCTCGGAAAAACTCAAAAATCGTTTGAAGCTTCCAACTAAACGAAATCTCGTGCACGTAACCGGTTTAAGCCAAACCGTGTCTGAAACATCTACAAAAGCCTGTCTTTTTAACCTTTGTTCTCGCGTGGACCCTAGTTTTGGGCTAGAAGTATGGGCACCTGTTTTGAAGACCCTGCCATCTAGTCTACCACCTAGAACATTGGACCCTTTGCAAATGCATGAAACTGCCAAATTTGAGCTGGCAGACCCTCGTTTTTATGCAAGTCGGCCAGTTGATCTATTGATTGGAATAGATATCGGCCCCTTAATATTCACTATTGGTGCTCCGACGCAATTAGTTGGATCTTTTATGGCACAAAAAACAGTTTTTGGCTGGGTGATTGGCGGACCCGTCAACCAACAAATAGAAAATAAAAATCAAATTTCACTGTGCAGTACAGTGTCAATCGAAAAAATTCTAACACGTTTTTGGGAGGTGGAGGAGACCCCAAAAAAGATTTTGAGGTCAGAAGAAGACACGTACTGCGAGGATAACTTTAGCGCTACAACTCGTCGCCATGATTCTGGAAGATACGTCGTCACTCTGCCGTTCAAAACTTGTGAAGAACTGGGTACGTCGAGAAATATCGCCATGGCACAATTCCATAGAATGGAAAAGAAACTTCTTAGGACACCGGAAATTAAGGAGCAATATGATCAGTCCATTCTGGAATACCTCGAACTAGGTCACATGAGGAAAATTTCGCCGTCGGAAGTAAATGAATACCCTCATTACTACTTACCACATCACGCTGTGATTAAACCAGATCGAGTGACCACAAAACTTAGAGTCGTGTTTAATGCATCCAGCCCCACCTCAAACAAAAAAAGCTTGAACGACATTTTACATCCTGGACCAATTCTCCAACAAGATCTCGTTTTGCAGATACTGAAGTGGAGGGTTTTCAAGTACGCGTTCAATGCCGATGTAACTAAAATGTACCGCCAAATATTGTTAGACCCTAGCCAAGCCAAATATCAGAGAATTCTGTTTCGAAAGTCGCCAAAAGATCCAGTGGAAGATTTTGAGCTTCTAACTGTCGCATTTGGAGTAAATTGCGCCCCATTCCTCGCCATTCGGACACTTCTTCAACTTGCGGAAGATGTGAAAGACAAATACCATTTAGCCTCGCAAATAATACGACAAAATTTATACGTTGATGATGTCCTAGCAGGCGGCCATACCATAGAAGAAGCTGTAAATTACCGAAGGGAATTAATTTCAGCCCTGGACTCAGCAGGTTTCGAACTTAGGAAATGGAGCTCGAATAATCCTTTGGTGATTGAAGACCTGCCTCCAGAACAAATTTTACCCGTCAATTGGTTGGATATTTCGGAAGGATCCTCAACGAAGACTTTGGGGATCAGATGGCATATATCAGCTGACTGCTTCACTTTTACCTCGCCACTTATCGAAGAAAAACAATCGTGTACCAAAAGAGAAGTTCTATCGACCATAGCTAAGTTTTTCGACCCTTGCGGATGGCTGGCTCCAGTGATTGTAGTGGCTAAGCTGATTATGCAGCATGTCTGGCTAGACAAAATAAATTGGGATGACTCGTTGAAACCAATTACTCAAATGAATTGGAACAATTTCGTAAAAAATTGCCCATTAATAGACACAATAAAAATTCCTCGATGGATTCAATTTCAACCATTAAGTCAGGTTGAAATCCATGGATTTTGTGACGCATCAGAAAGCGCTTATGCTGCTGCACTCTACATTCGAATTGAATTTCCAAACAACACGACACATACTTCTCTTCTTGCTGCGAAAACTCGTGTCGCACCAATAAAAAAAGTCTCGTTACCACGACTGGAACTTTGTGGAGCTGTTCTTCTTTCAGAATTAGCGGCAGCAGTTGTTCCAAATCTTCAACTAACAAATGTAGCTACACATTACTGGACGGATTCAACGATCGTGCTGGCCTGGCTTACAAAACCACCCTGTTCATGGAGCACTTTCGTCGGCAACAGGACGTCTACTATTTTGGAAAATGTTGGAAATGAAAACTGGAGACACGTAGATTCCGAATGTAACCCTGCTGACATCGCCAGCCGAGGCTGCTCTCCGGATGATCTAATATCTCATCGTCTATGGTGGCAGGGGCCCCCATGGCTGAAATTTCCAAAAGATCGATGGCCTAGATACGAAAATTTGGAAGACACAAATCTGGAGTCAAAACCGGTCAAAGTTCTTGCTACAACCACATTTGAAGACCCTTTGGCTAGATTTTCCTCCTTATCTCGAGCATACAAGGTATTGGCATATGTCCTCAGACTCTGGCGAAATACCGGCGCAAATAGGACTCACCTGAGAATTTCATCCAAGGAAATTACAGCGTTAGAGATCCAAGATGTTAAGATACGACTCCTTGTTCTAACACAAAAACATCATTTTCAAGCTGAGTATCACTCTTTACTTCAAAAGAATCGCATTTCGCCAAGCAGCTGCCTCCTAACTCTTAATCCTTTTTTAGACCAAAAAGGTGTTATCAGAGCCAATGGTCGCCTTGTACAATCACCTGCCTTATCTTATAATGAAAGACATCCAATTATTTTGCCTTATGACGCTCGCCTATCACAGTTATTAACGGAATTTGTCCACAAAATTACGATTCACGGCGGCAATCAACTCATGGTTCGTGTGCTAAGGTCGGAGTTTTGGATCTTCAGGTTGAAGTCTCTAGTCAAAAAAGTTATTCACAATTGCCGAACATGTATACTATACAAAAAACATACTCAAACTCAGATTATGGCCTTACTTCCTCCTGAGCGCACAATGCTGACCCGACCCTTTAACAACACAGGCGTTGATTTTGCTGGACCCTTTCCTATCAGAAATTTCACGGGACGCGCTTGTCTAATCACCAAAGGTTATGTCTGCATATTCGTGTGCTTTGCGACAAAGGCTGTCCACTTAGAAGCAACGAGCGATTTATCAACACAATCATTTTTGGCCGCGTTTTCCAGATTTGTAGGAAGACGGGGATGCCCTGCGAGAATCTATTCTGATAATGGTACAAATTTTGTAGGTGCAGCGGAAATGATGCCTAAGGATCGGATTGCGTTCATAAAATCCTTTCAAACTCGTACCATCCAGCAGAATATATACCAGAACCTTGAATGGAAATTCATACCTCCTGGAGCTCCTCATATGGGTGGCCTATGGGAGGCGGGAGTTAAGTCTTTTAAAACTCATCTGCGCAAGCTGATTCCGCAAATGAACTTTACCTTCGAAGAACTCACAACAATATTAGCTCGTATAGAGGCCTGCCTCAATTCCAGACCTTTAAGCCCTGCCAGCGATGACCCATCAGATTTATCCCCTTTGACACCAGGACATTTTCTCATCGGTACTTCGATTCTTGCTTCAGCTGAGCCTGATATTTCCGAAGATAATCTAACCCTAGCCAACAGATGGAAAAGATTGAAAATGATCTCACAAAATTTTTGCCAACGATGGAAGTCTGAATATTTAAAAGAGCTGCATCGTAGATACAAATGGAAGTATCAACAAGATAACATTAAAATTAACGATCTTGTCGTCATTAAGGACGAAAAGTTGTCTCCCAACGAGTGGAAAATGGGTCGTATTGTCGGAACTCACCCCGGCACAGACAACAATATCAGGGTTGTGGACATATTGACTACCAACGGCACAATCGGACGTCCTATTACTAAAGTCATCAAGCTGTTTTCTGACTGACTAGGCTTTTTGACCCCATCCATTATCCAAAACTTCAATAACTTGTTTTTGTATCTTCCTCTAGAGATGGCCGGCTACCTACCGATACGTGAACGCTCTGATGACCGCCTAGATCGTCACCGAAGCCGACGCGAGCGCCCAGGCGGCTGGCAGTACTCCTGTGGTCTTTGTCAAGAGGACCACGCCTTGAAGTCTTGTCGGCGTTTCCGAGAGATGTCGCCGAAGACACGGTACGAAGCGGTTGACCGACGGGGGTACTGCCGCAATTGCCTGGCTCGGAGCCACTTAGCGCCTGACTGCCCGGTACTGGAGAGCTGTCGGAGATGCGACCACCGTCACCACACGTCTTTGCACGGCGCCCCACAGCTGACATGGTCGATATTTGATGCCACTGCCGCTGAGCCAGTCGTCCAAAGGTCCGTTGTATTTGTGCCAACGGTGACGGTTCGTGTGGCAGAAGATGATTTCGACTCTTGGGCTTCAGTGAGGGGTATTCTCAACTCTTCGTCGACGGTGTCTCGAATCGCAACAGCAACATATAGGCGCCTCAACCTGCCGTCCTTCCGCCTTCAAAATCAGCGGTTTGCCTCCTTCAAGGTGATGGCACGGCAAATGCGGAGCACATGGGTGCTGAAGGTGAAGGCGCTTATCACCGACGAATTGCCACGACAACCCTACTGCGACCCACTTATTGAGGACCCGACATCAAACTTCTCTCCAGACACGTGTGCCGATATAGACCCTAGAAGCAACACTCCCATAGACTTGGAATTCGGAGCAGACGTTTACCCCGTGATCCTACAAGAGGGAGCCATCACCACAGGGCTTGGCAGAGTCCAAGCCTACAAAACACATCTGGGCTATGTGTTTACTGGTCCAGTCCGAAATCCTTTTAATTGTTAAGTGTATTTAGTTTTGTATGTAATCACCGAGTCATGGGGGGCAGAATGTTGAAACAGTGCTACAATTTGTAGCAGCACTGTTTCTATCGAGAATGTGCGATGGCTTGTGTGCATAAACGAAATGAATAATAAAGTCAAGTACATTGACACCGTTGTGTACACAAGCCCTTTTTCATATTTTCGCACATTCTCCCTTGTCCTTTTGTTTTGTTATTGTCAATGTCGCTTTGTGGCGAGCCTATGCGTGTGTTCTAAAACGGCTCATAGGCTCACACAAAGCGAAGATTAGTTTAATTGTAAACTTGAATTTGAATCGTGCGTTTGATTTCTTTCCCCCCGTGACAAAGTGAATTTAAATATTGTTAAAACAAACAAGCAACATATTAAAACTAACACTGTGAACATAGAACATTAAAATACATTTAAATTAAAAACAAATTTTGTGAACACTAAATATTTTTACAAACAATTATTGTACAAAAAACCACTGTGAACACATAAACATTGTGAAACCAAACATTTAATTTAACATTTTTACAAACAATTGTTATACACATAAACATTGTAACACTAAACATTTAAATTACAAATTGAATTCGAAACACAAAATAAAACCATACACTGAATTAAACAAACAAAAAATTACACACTTTTAACTCAACAAAAAATAGAAACTAAACAAAGAGAAGCAAAAGAAAAAGAACCAGTGACAACAAAAACAAAAGCCCTTGCTCAAACAGGAGTATTTTACATGATGAACTCCACATGAAAAAGCTATCCGCAAGATGGGTGCCGCGTTTGTTGACTCTGCCTCAAAAAATCGTCCGTTGGACCAATTCCGAGGAGCTTTTAGCGATTTATCAGCGTAATCCAATAGAGTTCTTGCGCCGATTCATAACTGTTGATGAAACATGGATCCATCACTACATCCCAGAATGCAAAGAACAGTCAAAACAATGGATAGAAGCTGGTAAAAGTGGTCCCAAGAAGGCGAAAACTGTTAAGTCAGCAGGAAAAGTAATGGCCATTTATTGATTATCTTGAGAAAGGAAAAACTATAAATAGTGAATATTATTGGATCGGTTGAGTGAAGAAATCAAGATAAAACGACCGCATTTAGAAAAAAAAAGTTATTTTTCATCAAGATAATGCTCCTTCACACACTGCATTTTTAACTCAACAAAAACTGGCCGAATTACGATTTGAAATTGCTCCGCATCCACCATATAGTCCTTGTTCTTGTTTCCAAGTTAAAAAAAATTCTGAATGGCAAAAAATGTTCGTCCAATAGCAACGTTATTGCTGAAACTGAGGCATATTTTGAAAGTCTTGAAAAATCTTATTTTTCGGATGGAATTAAAAAACTTGAAAAACGTTTGATGAAGTGTATTGAGTTGGAAGGAGATTATGTTGAAAACTAAATAATAATAGTTCCAAAAAAACGGTTATTTTTATGTTAGGCCAGTTACTTTTGCGGTCGCCCTCGTATATGGTCACGCCAACAATTATAATTTGTCTGTGATTAAAGCATGTTTGTCGGAACCATAGTATTGTTTTTTAATCATATTTTGACATAAGAATGACAACAGCAATATTAATATTGTTGAAATGTAACTATAGTATTTTTTTGCCAAATTTAATAATGAAAATATGGTGCGACAAAGATTTTTTTGTTGGGTTTTATGTTAAAAATAATATGCTTACGGCTATCATACCGAATGATTGTGACTATGAACTAAACATGATTTATAGACTAATGATACGTACCAAAACACATACACACGCTACTGTGCATGGTAGTTGTCCATACGGCCTAAGCAAAATCAGAAGGCAGTGCGAGGGATTCTTATTGTGTTAACATTGTTCAGTGGAATACTCTAACGCCAGCTGGTTCTCGTTTATTTAGAATCTGCTTGCACTTAAGTGTATAGCTTATGATTATGGTAAAATTACATTCGTTGTTTGGGGTCTGATGATGGTGAAGTGGCGTTCACCAAAACTGCAGTCATCCCTGCTTGCAATTAAAAGTCTTTTCGGAAACTTTTTGTACCCTCCACCATACAATGAAGGGTATATTAGTTTTGTCATTCTGTCTGTAACACCTTGAAATAATCATCGGAGACCCAACAAAGTATATATATTCTTGATCCTCGTAAAATTCTAAGACGATCTAGCCATGGTGTCCGTCTGTCCGTCTGTTGAAAACAAGATACTCGTAGAGCCCGCATGAAAACAGCTAGGGAGCTGAAATTTGGCACAAACATGTGTAGTTAACCTAGCATGGTTGGTATTGAAAATGGGCTAGGGAAGTTGGTGTTGGAGACCCTCAACCGACACTACCTCATAAAAATTAGTTTTTTATTTGGAAATATCCGTCCAGTTTCTTGAGCAAAATCACTGAAATTTTGCAAATAATAATCTCTATATAGGCGCAATCATCTATGTAAAAATGGTTAAGATTGGGCCACCATTTCTTGTACCTCCCATACAAACGGCCTTATGGGCCTTGAGCAATAATATGACTATAACTCACCACAAACTTGACCTATCGAAATGAAATTTTACACATCAAGATTTCTATATACATCACACTTCTACGCTGAATTCGGTTGAGATCGGAAAAGTCCTACTGGTAACTCCCACACTAACGGTCTCATGGGTCTTGAAAAATAATATGACAATAACTCACCACACACTTGACCTATCGAGACGAAGTTTTCGGCATAAAGATTAATATATAGAACAGACTTTTGCGCTAAATTTGGCTACGATAGGAAAGGCCCTACTTGTACCTCCCACACAAACGGTCTCATGGGCCTTGAAAAATAATATGACAATAACTCACTACAAACTTGACCTATCGAGATGAAATTTATTTTTATATAGATTTTTATATAGAACACACCTCTGTGCCAAATTCTGTTGAGATCGGAAAAGTCCTACTGGTACCTCCCATACAAACGGTCTTATGGGCCTTGAGAAATAATATGACAATAACTCACCACAAACTTGACCTCTCGATATGAAATTTTCCACATAATGATTTATATTTATTTGGGAATCTGATGGAGGGTATCCAAAGTTCGCACAGCCAAACTTAACATTTTTTACTTGTTTTTTAATAACTTTTTGATGTTATTGAATGAAATGTTCTGAGTCTGACTATGAAATCATTGTAGTGAATTGGCGGTGGTTGTAGCTGCACATAGTACCGGGGTGACAGCCTTGGCCGAAGAATTCCTCCTTGGAGTCGATCCGGTGCTTAGAACCGGCTGTTATTTAATAAAAATATCTGTTGTTGAATAACAGCATAAGTGAATCCTAGCAAGACCTACGGAATATTGGTAAAAACCCGTTGGAGGTCACACACACGATTGCAGAGCGTGGAATTCATATCTGAAGGTATCCAAATTGTTTTTAAGTTTAGAACGGTCATTTGAGTGAGTTAGTTCTATAAGCCAATAATTACATTCATTTTGGCCAAATTCCGTACATAACTGGTTAAGCGCCTGAAAAAAACATTGGTGAAATTGGACCTTATCCGTCTACGTTTCCAAAATGAGTAATTCATCCTTTTACCACGCCTGGTATAATTAGACCATATCGGTCCATGCCTTCTATATCGTCCATACAAAGGTCACTTTACAAGTCAAATTTTACATCCGGTCCTGCTCAAAATGCATTATTGCAGATCAATAACCACGCCTGATGAAATTGGCCTATATCATTCTACGTTTTTGTATAGAACCCATACAATGGTCCTGATTCTAGACGTGCTCGAATTTCGCATGATACGTTACGAGCGAGCAATAAACAACCCAGGAAAATACTTTGTTATAGATTATTATATAGGACTCTACCGAGCTGAGGTCCTACGACTCTTCAAGCCAAATTGTACATCCGATTTGGATCAAGTTTAGTATAGTGGGCTTTAAAATATTTAAAACCAATAGGGCGGAAATTAGACCCCCCCTGTTTCTATATAGCGTCCATAAAAACGTCTGAAAAGAACCATACTGTCTTGTTCTAATTTAGTGCAGTGAGTAATGTTGACCTACAACTAACCCTGTTTACATTTCGATAGGGTTTCCGTAAAAACCCTATCGATCCAGGTTTCTGTAGAGCCCCCCATTAAAAAGCTTCCTTCCGCTTTGTAGACCTGCAGCTTTAGAATCAACAGCTTAAATTATATCTTGGTTAGGTTTCGTAAAAAAACAATTAGTATTTTATATACCACAAGAGTATGGAACACGACCCATTGTGGACTTTTGTATTTGTTTGTTCTACCTGGTCCCTCTGAGATAGTCTAGCCTAGGAATTCTTTTACGTAAAAAGACAAACAGTGTTGCAAAGGCGCGAGACTTTAATAGGTTTAATAGGTTCCGATGTGGTGACATGTCACAGCGTCTACGGACATTGTCATGGCACGTTACTATACTTCCAAAAGCGAAGCAACTTTCTTGGACCTTAAGACCCCTAAGACAAATTTCTATAATAGTGTGCAGTGCTTTAACTTTAGTTTTTTTAACTTGGTGCAAAGTTTTCTATTTCTTAATTGGTAGGTTTTTCCAAAATGCCGCTGATTGTTATTATCTCAGAAGGGGCTTACAGTCTGAATCCCTAGACATGCTCTGCCACCTTTATGTCCAGGCAATGGCCGACCATGTAGGCAGGAGTTTTCCTACGAATAAACATGGCTTCGTAAGTTTTGGGGGTGGCATTCATTTTTGCACCTTATATTCGGCAAATTGCATAACTCAAAAAGACCTTATGTACTTAGTCGTTTTAACATGCCAACTCTGATGTCCACCGTCGACCATGTTTGAAATGTATATAAGAGAGATTTGGAGTTTAGTTCCGTAAAATTTCTTGCTTTACATTCGTTAAACTCACTTTAAGGGATCATGCCAATTTCTTTAAATTTCCTTTTGATCCCTCAACAACCCATTGTGTATCAAATAGGAAACTTGTCTTAAAACTGTGAAATCAGTGGCGGAAATCTAGTGTTTTAATTCGGCTCCAAGCAGGGAATATATCTTATAGAATTTTTTTTTTAATGTTGGTGGATCCCTCCCGGACGTTGCGAAAGACTATCGCTCAGAAATATTCAACGTTTCTATAAGTCTTTGGATGTGGGTTACTAGTGTGATATCACACTACGGGCACCACAGTGTCTGTGGGTTCAAGTTTTTAATTTTTAGATTTATTTTTTGGTTTTATAATAATACGAGGGCGACCGCAAAAGAAACTGGCCTAACATAAAAAGAACCGTTTTTTTGGAATTATTATTATTTATTTTTCTACATAATCTCCTTCCAACTTAATACACTTCATCAAACGTTTTTCAAGTTTTTTAATTCCATCCGAAGAATAAGATTTTTCAAGACCATCAAAATATGCCTCAGTTTCAGCAATAACCTCGCTATTGGACGAACATTTTTTGCCACCGAGAAATTTTTTAAATTTGTAAACAAGAAATAATCAGAAGGAGCTAAAGCTGGACTATATGGTGGATGCGGAGCATTTTCAAATCGTAATTCGGCCAGTTTTTGTTGAGTTAAAAATGCAGTGTGTGAAGGAGCATTATCTTGATGAAAAAGAACTTTTTTTTCTAAATGCGGTCGTTTTATCTTGACTTCTTCACTCAAACGATCCAATAATGCACAATAATTTTCACTATTTATAGTTTTTCCTTTTTTAAGATAATCAATAAATATTATACCCCTTGCATCCCAAAATACTGTGGCCATTACTTTTCCTGCTGACTTAACAGTTTTCGACTTCTTGGGACCACTTTTACCAGCTTCTATCCATTGTTTTGACTGTTCTTTGCATTCTGGGATGTAGTGATGGATCCATGTTTCATCAACAGTTATGAATCGGCGTAAGAACTCTACTGGATTACGAGTCCAACGGACGATTTTTTGGCGCAATGTCAACAAACGCGGCACCCATCTTGCGGATAGCGGATTGCTAGTAAAACAGAAAATGTGCCAGGCCAGTTAATTTTGCGGTCGCCCTCGTATTTTATTTTGAGCGACAAGGTTAATAATGGTAAGGAAGCTTTTATGAGGACTACACCAAAACATGGACTAATGAAGTCAAGGCTGACAAATGCTAAAAGATACACAAAATTAACAACCTTGTTGGAATAACCGGTTACAACATGAATCTCCCGCTTTCTTAGTTGAACAATACTTTTGTTTTAAAATGGGTGGCCGACAGTAAACGGCAAATAAACGGATTAACCAGTCACGGTTTTGGAAACTACAGTTCTACTGCCTTGAAGTTCCGCGGCTTACTTGTTACTTGAGATGCTGAAGATGAGACAGCTAGATCCCTGTAATAATAAAAAAATCTCCTCGAAGTAAAAGTGCCAATCTTTCTCAGAAAATCATTTTTAAAATAAATGCAAAATTTTTTTTCATCAGCTTGAAAGGTCTTCGGAAATGATTTTTAAGGAAGCCTTAAAAACGTGCTGAATAGAAGATGTTCCCGAAGGTTTTTTTAGAAGTCCTCGCATAAGTATCTCTCTATACAAGTAAATACGGCTTTCCCGATTAGCAAATTGTCACTGCATGCTGTAGCGTGGCCACGATAATATTACTGCCCTCGGCTAGCGAGAAAAAGAAACCTCATTTTTCGAATAATTGTATACATTTTGTTTTTAATAATTTTATTGCACACAATAAATATCGTCAAGCTCATTCTTGACTTGATTGTTTTTTTCGAACATTAAAACACAAAATTATACAATACTCGTAAACATTAAATTCAATTAAGGCGAGGAAAACTCAGTAGAACAAGCGAACTTTTGATTTCAGGCACAGTCCGTCCACCAACACCCCCGCCAGCGATAAACAAAAGTAAAAGTTTGTGCCTTAAGTCTTTTGTTTGACTAAGGCGGCCTGGCCGCAACACACACAAAGCGTCAAGTTAATGGCTTTACAATTACGTTGGACATGAATACACTTCACTAACCCAATTCTATGAGAAATTGAAACAAGTTAATTTAGATTTTCCCAAACCGACCAAAACAGACGAAGAAACGCTTTAAATTGAAATTAGTTTCCCATGTCTACGAACCGAGGGAGCTGCCACCGCGGGTTGATTGTCTTAAAGAAGCTCTGGGCTCGGCTGGCTAATGACCATTAAATGATTTGGTTTGGCTAAATTTGTTGTTTGGTTTTATTTTGCGGTTAAACGGTTTGTTTTATGGTTTCGCTTATCTCAAAGTGTTTGTTTATCTGTTTTAGATTTCAATGAAATTTAAACCAAAACTAATTGCAAAACAATTAAAAAAAGCAAAGCAACAGAACCAGAGGAAGCAGCCAACTTTGAAGGGGAACAATTAAAAGTAAAACTGAAGCTACGGAAATATGTTTTTCGTTGTTGTTCGGCGGAATCCCTGCAACAAGTGGGAAAGTTGGCCACGAATTGCTTTTTACCAAAAAATGGTGGAAATTGAAACTTTTCTTTGAGCTTTTTAAAGGTTTTTTTGGTCTTACCTAAATTTCCATTTACTATTTGTTGGTTTCTCTTTTTTTTTGTTCTTCAATTCGGCGGCGGGAAGGGGATTTGGTGCGCTGAACATGTTTTGTTTTCCCTTTTTTGAGTCTGCACTGCAGTAGCATCATCTTCTTTTGTATGTTAAAATCTGTTGAACAATTAAAACGTGATCCATGTAAATAAATTGATTCCAATTTGTTAAATGCCTCCAGTTTCTTTTTGTAGCACTCGTATTGTGGCCAGGACTAGCTAAAGTCGCTTTGTCTTTGTTGTTTTTTTCGTTTTCTGGTGGGCTTTTTGCTATTCCAGCAGTCATAGAATGCGTGAGTTAGAGGCAAAAAACGAGTATGATTTGAATAAAAACGTGTGTGCCTGTAAAATCGCCTTTAGTTTTGGCTTATGGCAAAGTCATCTTTGAATGCGTGTTTCGTGGCTTATATGGCTGCAAAGCAAAAAGTGAAGTGAAAATTTCGTTAGCCTTTTGGGAAAAAGCAAATTATGTATGAAAGAATGTTATGAATTTTCGAAAGAAAAAAAATGGGAAATAGCATTTTTGTTAAAGGCATAAATAAAATGAATTTTAAGTTAAGACAAAAGTGTGATCGGGCAGGAAAAATAAAGCAAGAGGAACGAACTTTTATAGCTTAGAGTGAGTCAATGTAGTAGGTACGTAAGTAATTTCCTCAACATCCCCTTAAGAAACAAGGGAAAACTTCTCAGAAATAGAAGTTTAATCCTTAGATTAGAATCAAAAATATAAAAAGCTAAAGTCGGCCGACTATGAGAAACCCTACATCACTTTGTTATTCGGAAAATTACGCGCCTCTATCTGCAGTTTCATAAACGTCGGACTTGAAATTTGACTTCTAGATCGGGAGAATCAATTTCATAAGTCTTTATGGAAACATTGTTGTTGAAACCCCATTTCGGCGATGTCAAGCTTATCCAACTCTGGCCAAATCTAATTTTCACTTAACTAATGTAAGTGAACTTTACCATGATAAAAAAGTTGAATTCGACTAACGTTGTGACTCTGAAAGATCATTAAAAATGTTTGAGAGTGCGTTGATATAAAGAAACGAAATTGTCATGTGCCTATTGGAAAACCCTATATGTATAGTACGATAGGGTGGGTGGTCGATTTAGCAATCGATATTGTGCCTACAATTTTTCAATAGCTGTTGGCATGAGGAAAAAAAGTTCCACTACGACATATCAAACAAATCATTTTCAAGGCGCGCAAATTTCTATTTTTTGACTTTTGCTCAACTTTTAATTTTAAGATTTTTTTTAGTAGGAAATACATTTTTTTTAAATATTACCTTTCCAAGATCACATACAAATATACTCGTACATTGCCATACAGTACAATATAACATATGAGCACATGGCAATAGAAATACGAATAATTCAATACTCTACGATTGAAGAATCGATTGCAAAATATCTTCAAATTGTTGTTCAGGTAGGTCCAGGGCAGGTCTTTAAATCTAAATAGCAGGCCCAACTTGAAAAAGAATGGCTTCAACTAGCTCATAACGCACTGTGGCAAATTTGACATCGATCGGATTTAATTGAGTTTGGCAGGACTCCAATTCGGGAGGGTGCAGGCGATTAAAATTTCGTCTATCTCGGATCCACTCACTCAAGCTATTTTGAGCTTGACACACAGCTGAAACGTAAAGCACTCGCCGGAAGGAAACAACACTCGAAATCGACGAACAAAAAACACTTATTGTTGAGATGACTGTCCCTGACCGAAGAGTTTTTGCGTCGGGTTAATCCGGTATATATAACAGGCAGTCATGCACAGACACGCGTGCTTCTGACTCAGCTAATATCTGGATGGTGCAGCCGCAGCCAATTCGTATTATTCGCGAATTGAGGCTAACGTTTCGGAAGCTTGTCTTGCCCGCCATAAGGCAGCACATGTGATTTTTCAATTGTCCAGCTAAGCCCACAGAACTGACCCCTTGGTCGCTTTGGACGCATCCACTTCAAATGGCACGTTTCTTTCGCCTGGATATTGAAGCAGATCCCGAATAGACAAATAACACTTACTACACCATATATATTGTTGTAACAACAACAACACACCGGAATTGTTAAATTGTGGACAACGGTCAAATCGCTCTCTAACCCTGGCAGAAAGGATGATCGGACAGCCGAGATCCGAAGCCGTGCGTGCATTATTTCAACCGAATTGTTATAGAGCACCCAAAGAGCTATAAGGCGGGTATCGAGTCGTATCCGCGCTCTCCGAGTCGAAAAGGGTCCATACGAAGTGTCAATGCTGATGTTGAAGCCCTTGGATACCCCGGGAGTAGAGTACATGACCAAAGTGTTCAATCTGTCGTTAGCCCCTAACTTTGTTCCCGATGCTTGGGAAATGGGCAGAGTGGTACCGCTACTGAAGCCAGACAAAGGCGCAAGTACAGGAAAATCGTACAATCCGATCTCCTTGCATTCGCCAGTAGTTGTTGTTGAACAACAATATATTTATTTTAAAGTCTTGTTCGTCTATGGTGGATCTGCTTTGATATCCAGGTGGAGGAAACGCGCCATTTGAACTGGATGCGTCCACAGAGACCTAGGGGTCAGCTGAGTGGGCTTGGCCGGACAATTGAAGAGGTGCAGCACATCATGTGGTCCCTGATGGCAGGCGGGACAGCTGTCCGGAACGTTAGCATCAATTCGTGCCCAGTAAGAATTGAGGCGGCTGCACCATCCAGATCTCAGCTGCGCCAGAACCACGCGCGTCTGCCGAAGTAGTTCCTTCTCCTCAGGTGAAATCTCCGGGGGATGCTCCCCTAGCACTACATTCACACGGTAGCTGGATACTCCTGCTGCGACTTCATCGCCATGAATGTTGTTCAAACCTGCCTGATAGTTTCGATTATCTAAAGGTTCTCTCTTATACCGCTGGACCTCTCTCTCTAGATCATGATGATCGTACCTGATCTGCCTGGGCCGAGGTATCCTGTTCAAGAGATGGTGGTTAGGATGACAGCTGCTGCTGCTAGATGGTCCTCAGAAGACACCCTGTTGATGTTCTGAGCGCGGCATTCTGGCAAGTCTGAATTGTCTTCCACTGCGTCGTACTCACGTTCGCCGACCACACCGATGCTGCGTAGTTCACTACAGACCGACCTATCGCTTTGTAAGAGGTCAACAAGGTTTCTTTGTCGACTCCCCAAGTACTGCCGGCAAGTGACTTGAGGACCTTGTTTCTACTTTTGAGTTTATCGCAGTTAGCTGTAACACGTGCAGAGGATCTAAAAAGGCTGTCCAATGTGACCCCAAGGATTTTGGGGTAGTTGGTAGTCGAGATGTTGACGTCATCGACTTTCACATTGAGTGGCAACCGCACCTCTGCGGTCCATGCAGTAAACAGTTTGGCTGATGATTTGGAGGCGTATATTTTCATATTCCTTGGTATATATACTACTGAAGCTCAAACGCACAATATCGAAGGGAGTGGAATACAAATCGAAACCCAGCTTAGGACCTGTTATGGTAAATAGTAGGTATTACAGTCAGTATTGATTTTTCGAGTTTTAACTTTGACCATGGCTCCGGTGAAAGCACCAAGTTGGGGAAGACCTCGGGAATCTTGGTATATATACTACTGGAGCTCACGTGCATAAGCTCGAAGAGCGTGGAATACAAATCGAAACCCAGCCTAGAACTTCTTAGGCTTAAAAGCAGCCATTAGAGTAAGTATTAATTTTTCTAGTTGTAAACTTTATAAACTGGACTTTAATTTCGGGTACACCTAACCGAGCAGTACCTGCTTTCGATAGTGTGCAAAAAAACTACGCTATAGAATGTTCTACATAATCAATTCTGTTTATAATTAGCTGGTTTAACACGAATGGAAACTATTTTTTGATGGACTTTATTTGTTTGTTTTAACCGACGAAAGTAAGATTTGTAGTTCAATATCACACGATATCCCACCATTGAAACTGAAACTATCTTCCGCTGCTAAAGACATATATGAAAAACAACCATGGACGAGTTTCCCCCTAATGCGCATTCATATCGGCAAACGTTCTAGAACGACAGTCAATAAGTGCTTGGGTGCTTGTGCCTTAAGTCTTTTGTTTTTTTTTTTGTCTGCCTTCAATTACTCTGGCCAAACAAGACCTACGACAAACTTTAAAGTGTATTGTCTGTCATTTATTTGCTATTGTCTTGTCGTAGGTTTAAAGACGAGGGTGGTTTGTATGTGTGTGTTTTTTTTAGAATATTTCATAATATTTTCAGTCGTTTTTAATTTTGATTTTTTGCATCAGTCATGCGTGCATCATATTAATTTTCCGCTAACTTTGAAAATTATGCTAACCTTGACAGCAAAACCAAGCACCAAGTACTAGTTGTGGAAGCAAAAAGAAATAAAAAAAACTACAAGAAATAATAACAATATTTATTTTTAAACAAACAGGAGAAAAAACAATAACAATAACACAATGCTCGAAATTAAACGTGCACACATATTGTGGCTTACAAGAAAATTAACCCAGAAATTATAAAAATGTGTGCTTTGTACATATTTCTCTCTCCCTTCTCGGCGAGTTAACAATGTATTAATTTCGTAGCTAAGGCTTTGAAAGAAAACTCGGCAAGAGAAAAAATTGTATTTTTCCAAAAAGAAAAAACAAACCGTCAACCTGGCGTTTTTTAAAATACAAAATTGTCTTTAAGTTTCCAAAGAGTAGAAACGAAAACAAAAAAACGAACATTCATACAACAATGCCATAATTATTACACATTACACATGCAATGTTTCTAAGTTCATTGAACAATTCCGTAAGAAAAACCCCGAAAAAAATGAATACTCGTAGACAAAACCCAACGTCAGCCATCAGTCTTGGCTGCACTTTTGGGGCCAAACGAAATTGTTTGCAACCGTTGTTTTCTTTGTTTGGTTTTTTGGAAAATTATTTATGAAAATTAAATGACAATAAAAAACCACCTACATACAGTGCTCGCAAGGTACATATGCTGTTGCTGCTGCTGCTGTGGCTGTTGGTGGTGGTGCCACATGATAAATAACATGATTTTTTTTCTGACAAATTAACATAATTTAGTTTTGGAAAATTAAGCAGCGAACAAAAGTGAGACAAGGTCGATTTTATGAGTAATTATGTGGCATGCAGCATGGTAAGGGCTTTGAATTAAAAAAAAAACGAAAACCCCAGCTAAAGTTAAACCTACACGGACGGTTTCAGAAAAATTGCAAATAGAAATATGATCATATAAATATAATGAACGATTTTTTTAATAAACTAATGAACGATTTTTAAACTTTAGTTAGAAGAAGTTTGATTTATACTTAAAATTTTATTCTACATCAAGATCTTGTGAAGAGAGGGAATGATTTGCGTATCCACTGACATCATTTCTGCATTAAAGATACAGGGTGCGGCTAAAGTAACTATATGATTTGTTTTTTAAATAACTATTGAAGGGAATGAAAAAAACAAAAAAATTTATGATAAAAAGAAAGTTTATTTTATGTTATCTTTTTACATTTATTATGAAAAATAATATCAGTTAAATGAGAACCGTTTTCTCTAACGCAAAAATGTGCTCTTTTTATGGCATTTTCCATAACTTTGTTGAGTGTTTCTTGTGGTATACGATCAATTTCTTCTTGAATGTTGTCCTTTAGTTGCTGCAAGGTTTGGGGCTTATTCACATAAACTTTGTCTTTGAGATAGCCCCACTAGAAAAAATCCGGTGCAGTCAAATCTGGCGATCGTGGTGGCCATCTCAAATCGCCGTTTTTAGAAATTATCGGATTTGGAAATTGTTGTCTTAATAAGTCCATCGTTGCACGGGCTGTATGAGCTGTTGCACCATCTTGTTGAAACCATATATTGGCGTTTGGTGGCAGTTGCGGAAATAAAAAATTTTGTAGCATTACTCTGTAACGTTCTCCATTTATTGTTTCACATACACCTTGATCGTTTTCAAAAAAAAAAAGGACCGTAAACTTTTTGGGCGGTAATGCCACACCAAACGGTAACACGAATTGCGTGTAAAGATTTCTGATGAAGATTTTTGGGATTTTGGGATCCCCAAAATCTGTTGTTTTGTTTATTTACAAAACCGTTCAAGTGAAAATGCGCTTCGTCGGTCATCATTAAATTTGACAAAAAATTTTCATTTTGATCAACGAGATTTAAAACTGCTCTAGCATATTCCAAACGCAATACGAAGTCCTCAGGATTTAGTTTTTGGACTAGTTGGATTTTGTAAGGGAAGAGGTGCAAATCGTGTTTTAAAATTCGCCGAAGAGTGCGGCCAGAAAGCTGCAACTGGGAAGATCGTCTTCTCGTTGATGTCTCCGGATTTTCTTCGACGCTCTGTCGCACAGCATCAATATTTTCGGCCGATCTGCCAGTTTGAGGTCTGCCCGTACGTCTTGAATCTCCGACAGTCCTATATTCAGCAAAATTATTCACCAACGAACGAATGGTTGGACCCGTTGGAGCAGTTCTTACACCATAAAATATTCTGTATGCACGTTGAGTATTAATTATCGAACGATGATTTTCAATGAATAGAAAAACAATCTTAGTTCTTTGCGCAATTGTATAGCTTTCCATTTTTAAATATTCTCCCAAGTTTAATTTCTGAAATAGGAAAAAAGAAAAAGTTAAATACTCGCAAGCAAAGAAGTTACAATTGTTTTACATCATATAGTAACTTTAGCCGCACCCTGTATATATTTTAATGCTTAGTTGATTGTATTCAGATACATCAATAAATTAGTTTATTTTCTAGGGGTTTGCATTTGACCACTTCACAAGTTCCTTAGAAAAACACGAGTATCCTGTACAATCTGTATGGTAGGGTTGCTAGGTGAAACCCTTGCAGGACAATAGTTAAAAAGGGCAGGTGCCTTGAGTTATTGTTGTTGGTACAGCAATATATATTATTTTGTATGTCCTGTTCGTCGCGCCATTTGAACTGGACGTGTATAAGGAGACCTGGAGGTCAGCTGAGTGGGTTTGGCCGGGTAGTTAAAGAGGTGCAGTATGTGGTTCCTAATGGCAGGCGTTGGCGAGGTAGCGTCTTCTCCGCTGATGAAATGCTAGATGTTCCTCTAGCATTACGTTCACTTGATAGCCGGATACTGCTGCTGTGACTTCATCAGCGTGAATGTCGCCCAGACCTGCCTGATGGTTTTAATGATCGAAAGGCTCTCTCATGCACCGCTGGACCTCTCTCTCGATCGTATCTGATCCTCCTGGGAGGAGGCATTCTGTCCATGAGATAATGGTAGGGATGACTTTTGCGAAGACACACAAGCAGATACTGCTTAGACAACAAGAAATTGTGTCCACGGTAAGAACCTTCGTCTCCTTATGTAGATGGTTCTCAAAAGACATAAGGAGACACACGTCGATGTTCTCAGGGCTGCATTCAGGCAAATCTGAATTTTCCTCCACTGCGTCATACTCACATTCACTCACACCACAACGGCGCTACGGAGTTCGCTGCAGACCGACCTATCGCTTTGTAAGGGGTCAACAAGGTTTCTCGGCTCCCCAAATAGTAAAGGCTAGTAACTTAAGAAATCTGTACCTACTTTTAAGCTTATCGCAGATAGCTGAAGCATGTGTAGAGGATCAAAAGAGGCTGTCCAATGTGACAGGCTGGGGTAATTCGAAGACGGGATGATAACGTCATCGACTTTCTCATTAAGTGACAACCGCAACTCTGCCTTCCATGCAGTAAGCATTGTGACTGATGATGTGTAGGCGGATATTTTCATTTTCCTGGCAGTTAAGATGCCTGCTAATGAGGTAACAGTTAAATTTCTCGTATTTGTCAACCACTTTAGGCTCTGACGCCAGAATTGTGCAATCATCTGCGTACGACACAATTTCAACGCCATCTGGTGGTGCAGGAATTTTCAAGAGCTACAGGTTAAACAGTGCCGTAGATACCAGTCCACCCTAGGGAACTCCCTGTTTACGCCTGAGTCGAAGCCGACATTATGTCTCTAATTTCTATAGGGTGATCCATCTAAAGGTATTTTTTCAGAACAAAAAAAAATATAAAAATTCAAATCAAGTGTGGAATCTTTATTGGTAATTTGAAAGGACATTTTATGACATTTATTTTTTGAATATAATTTCCTTCAAATGTTGGCCGCAACTACGCCTCAGAATTTCCATTCTGAGGGTCCAATTTTGTATGACTCATTCGAGCATTTCGAGCGGTATGGCTTTAATGACGCGCGTAATGTTGGCTTCCAAAACCTGAATCGTAGCGGATTTGTCAGCATAGACTTTGGACTTTACGTAACCCCAAATGTCTAAAGGTGTGATATCACTCGATCTAGGCGGCCAACTCAGCTGTCCAAAACGTGAAATTAGCTGCTTTTCAAAATGAACTCTCAATAGATCCGTTGTTTGAGCAGCTGTATGGCAATTGGCACCATCCTGTTGAAACCAAGTGTCGTCAAGATTACGGGCTTCAATTTCAGGTAGCAGATCGATAAAGATCGATATCATGGCGCGATAGCGAGCACCATTTACGATCATTTTTGAAAATATATGCACCGATGATTCCTCCAGCTTATAAACCGCACCAAACCGTGGGTATAATGGCACCTCTTGAACCTCTTCTTGTTGCTCTTCAGCGGCAATTTTGTTTATTGTCTTTACCAATGAGCCAGAAATGGTCGAAAACAGAGGATCTTCCCGTTTCTCACCAAACGCTCATTTCCATAATACAGTAGCCAACATTTGAAGGTAATTATTTTTAAAAAATAAATGCCATAAAATGTCCTTTCAAATTTCCAATAAAGACTACACACTTGATTTGAATTTTTATATTTTTTTTTGTGCTGAAGAAATACCTCTAGATGGATTACCCTATACATATGACTGGCGCCCACTACAGTTTACCCGACTTTTAAACTAGGCTAGGAAGGGATGTTTTTGCAATATCCTCGGACAGAGTGGCATGATGTCGAAGGCCTTGGTAAGGTCAAGAGTCACGAGGCTTGTTCTGGTTAAGGTCCCTACTTATACCTGTGGTGATGGCGTGTAAAGCAGTTGTTGTGCTGTGCTTTTTGTGGATCCCATTTTGATGATCAGCACATGGAATGTGTTTGATCAGACTAGGGAGAAGCAGTGCTTCAAGCGGCTTGGCTACTGGCGAAAGCGTGGAGATCGGCCTGCACGATTCTCCTTTGCTTGAGTCTTTTCCTGACTTCAATGGCATTGTCACTCGGCCCATTTTTCAGGTATCGGCGATTAAGTAAGTGTTTAACGACAGATTAAAACCCAGTTCGATTTTCAGCTTGGCTTGAAATTTTCAGCCATATGGGCACTGGAATTCATTTAGAAGCAGAGGTTTTACATGTTTTATAAGCAGAATAATAATTTATACTAGCTGGGGAAGCCTGAAGGAGCGATGGTATGTTGTAGCAGGTTGTAGCGCACCCCAGTGCAATGCAGACCCATGGTTTATTCCATCACTGCATAGAATAACGTTAAACGACAACAATGTTACAGAGTGGGACATTCGCCAAAATCGTTTGAAAAAAAATTCACCAATTCATCCATAGTTTTGTCATTTTAAAATACCGGGAGCTTCGACTCTCTTTATGTTGTAGCGCACCCCAGTGCTATGGAGCCCCGTGTTTTTTTTCCCATAATTGCATAGAATAACGTTAAATGTCAACAATGTTACAGAGTAAGTCATTCGGCAAAATAATTTGAAAAAAAGTTTAACCAATTCATCCATAGTTTTGTCATTTTAAAATACCGGGAGCATTGACTCTCTCTACGTCGTAGCGCATCCCAGTCCAAAGGAGCCCTGTGGTTTTTTATTCCATAATTGCATAGAATAACGTTAAATGTCAACAATGTTACAGAGTAAGTCATTCGGCAAAATAATTTGAAAAAAAGTTTAACCAATTCATCCATAGTTTTGTCATTTTAAAATACCGGGAGCATTGACTCTCTCTACGTCGTAGCGCATCCCAGTACAATGGAGCCCTGTGGTTTTTTATTCCATAATTGCATAGAATAACGTTAAATGTCAAAAATTTTAGAGTAAGTCAATCGGCAAAATAATTTTAAAAAAATTAATCAATTCATCCATAGTTTTGTCATTTTAAAATAGCAGGAGCAGCGATTGTCTTCAAGTTGTAGCGCATTCCAGTGCTATGGAGCACTGTGGTTAATTCCAACGTTACCGCCACAATCATTTTGAAAAAATCCCCAATTCATCCATAATTTTAGAATCTTAAAAAAGCCCTTGAGTTCTCCTCAGGACCGGATTTAACTTACAGCGGATCGTAGACAAAAACAATAGCTGGAATTCGATACCAAATTTCAGAGATATAATAAATTTATTTCATTTTCCAAGACAGCTTCGAGTAGCGTTTATTTTTAACTGATTGGAGGCGTTGAGAAGTTTCAACAACAACGAAAGACTTAAGGCACAAACGCTAAACCGAAAAAACCCCAAAGAATTCACAAATACCAATTTTCTTGGTAATACAATTTTGGATTACCTCATATTGTATTTAGAGTAAAACGTTAGTATAACTTAAAAATTACCACCTTTAGATGATCAGCCAAATTTCCAAAAATAAACTGAATCTCTGCTGGGGAGAAAAAAATCCCCCAGAAATATTTTTTTTCCCAAAAAAAATAAATCAAAATTAATACATTTTTTGTTTTCTCAAGCTTCTGGTTTTTTGCGTTAACCCCATGCCATTAGCGCTGCTCTCAAATTCCCCTTTTAAGATATTTTGATAGCAACATTAAATCAACTCATCACTTTCTCAGCATTTCTGGGCTATCGTGAGTGACTTAAGTGTTTCAGCTTTTTAGCATTTTTTCACCTTGTTTTCTTTGCTTTCATTATATATTGGCTCTTGATTTGCTGAGTTTTTTTTTGTGCCCGCCGCCGTCCCCCTCGATTGTTTATTTATATATTATTTATTTAAGCTTTTGAATAATAATTTTTTTTGCTAGTGAGTTTTATATGGCATGTATGGACGCTTGAGCTGCTGGTTGGCATAAGAAAACAAAAAAAAATAACATCTTAATGTTGTCGTTGTTGTTGCCGTGGCCATATATCAGTGGGAGTGTGAGTATGTGAGTCAATAACGATCATTTATAGTGGACGCTATTGAACTAATTTGTTGTGATTTTTTCATTTCAATTTCATGAGAAGAAATCAATTCATTTCGAATCAGTTGAAAGTCAGCAGAAACACCCCCTATCACCCCCTTAGACGCTCCTTGGTATTAAGCGTTGAGTCATTATATTACTCGCACTTATTATGCTTTTTGCAAATCGTTTCAATTGTGCTGCTGCCGTTTTTATTAGTGCCTGTTATTTGTTCTACAAAATTATTTGAAATTCTTGAGGAATTAAAGGTGATTTTTTTTCCTCTGGAATTTTTTGCATATTCATTGAATTTATTCAGGGGAAAATCACACAAATTAAAAATAATTAAGTAATGAGTATGAATTCAGAGTTGCCGGCGTTTGGCTGTGCACCATGTCGTCGTTTTGTGTGATCTAGAGTATTTTGGGATTTTTAGAATTACTTTAGATTTCAGGTTTTAGTCTTTTGTTTCCTATTAGGTTTTAATAGAAAACAAAATACTTGAGTAAGAATTAAAATGTATATGGAGTGATTAAAAATATTTTACCCTACAGAAAGATTAAGAAGAGGCTTTAAGTATAGGGTGATCCATCTAAGGGTATTTTTCAGTACAAAAAAAAATATAAAAATTCAAATCAAGTGTGGAATCTTTATTGGTTAATCTTTTGAAAGGACATTTTATGGCATTTATTTTCTAAATATAAATTCCTTCAAATGTTGGCCGCAACTATGCCTCAGGGTTTCCATTCTGAGGGTCCAATTTTGGATGACTCGTTCGACCGGTATGGCTTTAATGACACGCGTAATGTTGGCTTCCAAAGCCTGAATCGTAGCTGGTTTGTCAGCATAGACTTTGGACTTTTATTTGCTTTTACATAGAGCCACAAAAAAACGAAGTTCATGGAAAACGTCAGCAAAAAACCGGGTAAACTAACATGTTAGGTAAAAGCTACTTTTGAGAAACCCACTGCAGATTTTGGATGCCAATACTGTGCGTGTCATTTACTCCATGCCGGTCGAAATGCTCGAACAAGTCATCCGAAATAGGACCCTCAGAATGGACATTTGAAGGAAATAATATTAAAAAAACAGCCTTTAAAATAAGTTCATGTTCGATGCAACATCAACGATACAGTGGACGATATACAGGATGGAGCGCGTTAATTTGCCTTTTTGCACTGCAGGCTGTGGCGGCACTGTTGGCCGAAGAGAGTGGGGAGTGTGTGTGTGGTTTATAGTGGCTGACGGGAGATTTGTATTCTTCCGCCTTTCAGTTGACATCATGCATTGGACACGTAAGGAAAGGTAATTTTGTGTTGAAACGTATTTTTCAAATGCGCACTCGATCATTGCAGTGCAGCGTGCTTTTCGTTTACGATTCGCTGTTCGTCCACGCGGACGTGTTTCTGTATGGCAATTAATTGTAAATTGGGTAACTTCATTGACAACAGCAGGGAATGTGTCATGTGTACGAAGGGGTCCTGAGAGAAGGATTACAATACCACAAAACATAGAGAGAGTTAGATCAGCAGTACTGCAATCTCTGAAACGCTGCTCGGAAGCTATCACTTGCTCTTGTCATTTCCAGACGTTCTCTCCACCGGATTCTTAATGATGAACTGAATTGTTACCCTTATAAAATGTGCGTGGTCCAACAATGGTCAGCACGGGACTATTTGACATGGCGGGCCTCTTGTGATGACATTCTAGCAACTATACCCCGTGACGCATTTGTGTTTTTTTCTGATGAGGCACATTTTTACCTCAGTGGGTGTGTAAACAAACAAAATATGTGGTACTGAAGTGAAACAAACCCCAGAGAAGTTCACCAGACCTCTGCTTTCTAACTACGTCCCAGTGTGGTGCTCCATATCAAGAGTAGACAACATTGACCCTTACTTTTTTCAGGATAACCGTCTGAACAAAACTGTGAACTCCGAACGGTACTTGACTACGATACAGGATTATTTTCAGCCGGCTCTTGAGGCAATGCAATTAGAGGATACATGGTTCCAACAGGATAGTGCCACTGCACACACAGCGAGGGTTACCATGAATTGTTTGAGGCAAATGTTTCTTGGAAGGCTTATCTCTTTGAGAGGTGATGTGAACTGGCCGGCAAGCTCTCCAGACTTAGCCTCATGCGGTTTTTTCCTTTGGGGTTACCTAGAGACTGTCTGTATTAACCTTGGAAGACCTAATTAACAATATTGAGGCTGAACTTGGCAGAATACCAGTCGAGAGTTCATATGAAAACTTTAGAAAACGTATGCAGCAGTGTGTGCATAGCGAAGTTCGACATTTGCCAGATACACTATTTAAAACCGATGGAATTTAAAAATTCCCTTACTGTTCAATATAATTAAAATATAAAATAAATTTTTCTAAGGTTCATAATTTTTTTATTTCGTTGCCAAATAAGCAAATTAGCGCGCTCCACCCTGTACAATAAATGTTTGTCTTAAGATCGAATGTACGAATTTATTTAAATGAATGCGCAAACCAAGGCATCTAAATTAAATACCCACAGTATTTCGCTGCTAGCCCCTAATAATGTCCAAGCATCTCCTTAAAAATCATTTATTTATATTTCCTCTTAACAAGTTCCTGCAAATCGTGTCTTCATAAAAAACAAAAACAATAAGATTGTCATGACAACAAACTCAGGGCCAGACAATTGTTTCTATTGTATATGACGTAGCGTCATGTCAAAAAGGCTTATCAATATTGGTTTGTGTTCCAGTTCTGGTTTCTCCTTTTTTTCTAGTCCGTTGTCTGCGGCGAAGATACCCTCCTGAGGTGACAAAACAATTGTTGCAACACTCATAAACTATTTTAGACTGCAAACTATTTGTTTTTCACACACTTGTCGTACAGTAGATAGCAAATGCCACAACAACAGCATCACTAACTAGCTCGACAGAGCAGCGTACATAAAGATATCATCATCACCACCGTTCGTTCGAGCGCCTCAAGTCGAGGCGAGACTGTCAATAACACAACCTACACCAAACACGCCAGACACGGCTGGAGATGAGCCAAGAATCCTAAATGAAACAATGCCAAACTGCTATAATGTGGGTCACGTTCAACAAGTGTGGCCCTATTTAATAGATTCTTCTCTTGATTTTTTTCTTTTTGTTCTGTTGCTGTTTTTTGCTTTTGTTTTGTGCTGTCTCTGTCGTGTTGAATACTGTTAATTTATAAAGAAATCCATAGAATACTTATTTTGTTTATGAAACAGACAAGTGGCGCCACACTCTAGCCACAAACGCACACACAAGCGCATGCACAAAAGTCAAACATGATTACGATGAACATTTATGTGAAACAAGTGACAGTTTTGTGGTCGGTCCCCCCGTGTCGTTGTCGAACAACAAAACGTTACAGTTTTTTTCAGGAATTCCTTGTTTTTTTTATTGTTTTGTTTTCAGCTGGTCTGGAGCAGAGCAGTGGCATGAGAACACGCTGTGAGGAATATTTAATGTCCTGGGCTTGAGAAATCAAAATAATCATATCGTTGTTATTGAGTGTTTCGTTTGTTTTTAGAAGAAATTTTAAAACAAAACAAAAAATCAATGCAAGCTGTTTGGTATGAGAAGGTTTGTGTCCTAAGTCTTTTGATTTTGTAAGGAGAAAGGAAGATGAGGAAGATGGCTGCAGAAAAAAGTTTGTGTCTTAAGTCTTTTAACTTTTTTTTAAAAAAAAAAATATAGCTAAGAAACGAAGCTTCTATTATTCAAAAAGTCTGTGGGTAATGTGGTTCTATCCGGACTCACAAAGGACCCGGTTCAGGTCAGATCAATTCTGAGAATTTAAAAGTTGAGGCACCTTTAGGAGCGACAACTTTAAAAAACGTCATAAAAAACACGTCGATCAGTGAAATGTTATAGAGTCCTTATAGGAAGAATGCAAACTGTGGGTATGTGCCTACAGTAGTTTCTGTTCTAAAAGAAAGACAGGGTTAATAAAAGCGAAAGCCGGAGAAGGATAAGGCGACAAATTTTGAAAAACGTCTTTAGAAACACCTAAAGCAGTGGCATGTTTAAGAGTCCTTATGGGCAATGTCCTGTAACGTGCCTAGAGTTTCTGATCTTTTACTAAAGACAGGGTTAATGAAAGAGAAAGGTGTAGAAAGATAAGACGACAAATTTTGAAAAACGAAATTTTGAAAAACGTCTTTAGACACACCTAAATGTTTTCCTTATGGGCAATGTCCTGTAATGTGCCTAGAGTTTCTGATCTTTTACTGAAGACAGTGACAATGAAAGAGAAAGGTGGAGAAAGACAAGACGACAAATTTTAAAAAACATCATCAGAAATTTTGAAAAACGTCTTTAGAAACACCTAAAGCAGTGGAATGTGTTAGAGTCCTTATGGGCAATGCCCTGTAATCCGTGGGTATGTGTCTACTGTAGTTTCTGTTCTTTTACCAAAGTCAGGGTTAATGAAAGAAAAGGGTGGAGACGTATAAGACGACAAATTTAAAAAACATTATTAGAAACACCTGAAGCAGTGGAATGTTTTAAAGTCCTTATAAAAAATGCCCCGCAATCTGTGGGTACATGCCTAAACTACTGTCTGTGCTTCTACTCAAGACAGGGTAAATGAAAGAGAAAGCAGGAGAAGGATAAGTGCGAATTCATGGAGTTTTTACAATCAATTAGAACTGTTAATAACCTTTGCTAAAGGAGTCTTAGTTACATCAGCCGCCTGTTGTTGGTCTCTAAAAATAAAAATTGTACTCCCTTTACCAATTCATGGCGCATTTTAAAAGGAAAGTGTGGCCAAATGGCTTAAAACGAGGGTTACTATTTATATTTCGGCCTCGGCAATAATTTATCTTGGAAATGGTTTTATTGTTTTTCAAAATATTCTCTTTTAAGATCAATACACATTTGCATGCGCACAAACCAACAAACTTGTTGGTGGTCTTCAAAAATAAAAAAATTGTGTGGCCAAAAGGCTTAATACAAGGGTTACTATTTATATTTCGGGCTCGGCAATAAAAACACAATAACTTATCATTGGAAATGGTTTTATTGTTTTTCAAAATATTCTCCTTTAAGATCAATACACTTTTGCACGCGCACAAACCAACAAACCTGTTGTTGGCCTTCAAAAATAAAAATTGTACTCCCTTCACCAATGCATGGCGCATTTTAAAAGAAAAGTGTGGCCAAAAGGCTTAATACGAGGGTTGCTATTTATTTTACGGGTCCGGCAATAAAAACACAATAATTTAACATTGGAAATGGTTTTATTGTTTTTCAAAATTGTCCCCTTTAAGATCAATACATTTTTGCATGCGCACAAACCAACAGACCCGTTGTTGGTCTTTAAAAATAAAAATTGTACTTCCTTTACCAATGCATGGCGATAATAATTTATCATTGGAAATGGTTTTATTGTTTTTCAAAATTGTCTCCTTTAAGATCAATACTCTTTTGCATGCACACAAACCAATTTTCAAAGCACTTTTTCCACTCCGATTGAGACACCTCAAAAACATGATTTTTGAACGCTTCAACATCGGCTTCGGCGATGAAAAACGTTGACCACGCATTCTTTTCTTGGTGCTAGGGAATAAGAAAAAGTCATTGGGTGACAAATCAGGGCTGTACGGTGGATGGCCCATCAATTCGACATCTTTAGCGGTCAAACAGCTCATCGTTTCAGCTGATAAGTGAGAGCTCGCATTGTCGTGATGCAAAATGATCCGTCTTCTCTTATTATCTTTCCTCATTTCTTCGAACACTGTTGGCAAACAGATGGTGGTATACCTCTCAGAATTGCCCGTCCTATGTTCCACTGAAGGCATGGCTGGTTATACCGCAAAAAAACGCAATCATTTGCTTCGATGTACTTCTTCCACGAACAACTTTTGTTGGAGTTGGCTCATCTTGAATGACTCATACGGTCGATTGCTGTTTTGTTTCGGGTTTATATCCATAGATCCATAATTTGTCACCTGTGACAATGTTATACTCTGTCTCTACCGAAGTTATACTTTTTCAACATCTTTTTCTACCAATCCAAATGAGCCCTTTTTTGAGCACTCGTCAAATTATGTGGGATCCAACGAGAACATTTTTTTCACGGCAAAATGAACAGGCAATATCTTACACTAGGTCACAAATAACAAAATTGTCTCTGTTATTTGTTTCTAGCATACTTTTTTCCATTGATTTTGACCTACTAAACACGAAAATGAGTTTTAAAAATTTTTCTGTCGATTGGTTTTCGAGATACAAATTTTTGAATTTTTTTTTTTAAATTTTTGGAGGTACACTTACAATTTTGAGCATATCTTTCGTCTTCTTTGACCTATTTGATCCTACTACTACTCAAATTAAAGAAAATTGAGCCGTCTACAACTCAATCTCAGAAAATTTTCAAATCGGGTAAGTACTTTTGATGTTGGCGGCTTAAAAAGGTTAAAAAACGGCGTTTTTTTAGTAAATATGTGGCAGAAAAAACCATATAAAAATTCATATAAAATATAAAACACGATGCTAACAGCAATTTTGGTTTTTTTTTACGTATAGCTGGCATTTTTACAAAGAAAATAAGCCCTTACTTAACAAAATCTGACAACAAATGGCGGACTTATAATTTTTTTGGTAAAAGACTACTTACCCGATTTGAAAATTATCTGAGAATGAGTTGTAGACGGCTCAATTTTCTTTAATTTGAGTAGTAGTAGGATCAAATAGGTCAAAGAAGACGAAAGATATGCTCAAAATTGTAAGTGTACCTCCAAAAATTTAAAAAAAAAAATTCAAAAATTTGTATCTCGAAAACCAATCGACAGAAAAATTTTTAAAACTCATTTTCGTGTTTAGTAAGTCAAAATCAATGAGAAAAATTATGCTAGAACCAAATAACAAAACGACTGTTGTTTAGTGTTATTGATGCTTGTCATACTAATGCCCAAGGATGCCTCAATCTCACGGTCACATGTCGATCTTGCTTATTCAGCTCACGCACAGCATCGATGGTTTCTGGCAAAGTGACCGAAGTTAGACGTCCTTCACGAAATTCATCCTGGAGCAAGCGGCGTCCGAGACTGAACTCTTGGTACCAGCGATTTACAGTGGTTTTTGATGGTGCTTCATAGCCAAAAGTCGAAACAAGTGGATTTAAACACTCTTTTCCTAATAACCCAGGCCGAAAATCGTAAAAAATCATCGCACGGAAATGTTCACGGGATAATTTAATTTTTTGACTGAGATGAATTTTTCAACACACTGCAAATGAAACAATTCACCCTCAAATGACATAATGTTCTGAGTGTAGTTATGCTAAAAAATGTTAAAGTTTCCAATGGAAGTTCCAGTTTGCATCTGGGAACACTAGTATTGTCAGGACCCGAAATATAGACAGCAACCCTCGCAACTATGGACATATGGGTACCAAACACATGAATTCAAATACGAGTATGGCCTTATTTTTACTAGCTAGGAAAATTGTAGAGCTGCTACTTTACTTTTGATTCGGAAAATCATTTCCATTTTTAGGCAAAAGGCTAAAACCAGAATGAAGTTTAATACCAGTTTTTTTTCTTTAAAAAAAACCGAGACGGTTTTTTTAAAACACGGTTTTGAAATAAACCAAAAGGACGGTTTTTTGCAACCCCCGTTTATTGGACACTCCAATAACATTACCGTTTCCGAAATAATGAAGAAAATATTACCGTTATTCTTTGTTTCGGTTGCCAATCTTGGGCTTTTACTTTAATTTCAGAGAAAAACTTTGAGACGAGCTAATTTGATAAGTTTGGCGAGCTTTCGTGCTATCCGAATGGACTGCTAGGACTAGGAGAGTCTTCTTTTTTCCCAGCTTTCCAAGTTAACTTAAACTAGGATGAAGCAATCATTACCTAAAAATAGGTCCAAAAAAATAATTTCTAAATTTATTTTGTTCTTGTTTTGTGTATTAGGCTTTTTTGGTCTATTTATAATTAAAAATGTAAGAACAGTTTGGAGCGCGGTAATTTGCTTTTTTGCACTGCAGGCTGTGGCGGCACTGTTGGTCGAAGAGAGTGGAGAGTGTACGTGGCTTATAGTGGCTGACGGGAAATTTGTATTCGTCAGCCTTTCAGCTCTTAGCAGATTTTTCAGCCGGCTCTTGAGGCAATGCAATTAGAGGATACATGGTTCTAACAGGATGGTGCCACTGCACACACAGCGAGGGTTACCATGAATTGTTTGAGACAAATGTTACTGGGACGGCTTAACTCTTTGAGGGGTGATGTGAACTAGCCGGCACGCTCACCAGACTTAGCCCGATGCGATTTTTTATTTTGGGTTACCTGAAGTCGAAGATGTATATCAACCATCCTAAAAGCTTGGAAGACCTAATTAATAATATTGAGGCTAAAATTGGCAGAATACCAGTCGACATGATTGTTAGAGTTCATAAAAACTTGAGAAAACGTATGCAGCAGTGTGTGCATAGCGACATTTGCCAAATACACTATTTAAAACCATGTAATTTACAAATTTCCTTACTGTTCAATATAGTTAAAATATAAAATACATTTTTCTAAGGTTCATAATTTTTTTATTTCATTTCCAAATAAGCAAAAATCCGAGCTCCACGCTGTGCTTTTCTTACAGCCAATTCAAATTTAATATTTTAAATCTTCCCCCTGTACTTAGTAGGGACATAAATACTGTTACAATATTGAACACACCCATTTCAATAGTAGAACTGAACATATCCCGTTAATGTCATATGGGTTTTGAAAGCTATCCTCAATAGCGTTAGTCTGTATGGGGATTTTAGAATTGTTTCAACTTTCACCATGGAGTGGTCAGATAATGAGAACCGTCTCGCTGTAATAGCGCTTTTCAAGTGTGAAATGAAAAAAAACGATATTTTCAAAACGCTCCGGCCACTAGGGATTAGTCGCATGTTCGCCTACCGATGCATAAAACTGTTTGAGGAGACTGAAGATGTAAAAGACCGCCACCGATCGGACCGCCCACGCTCTGTTCGAACACCGCATGTCATCATAGCCGTTAAATCAAGAATTCACAGAAATCCGCTCCGAAAACAAAAAATCATGGCCCGTGAGATGAATATCACGACTTTTGGTCAATGAGTCGAATCATTATAAAAGACTTGGGACTTGGGGCTTTCAAACGACGTACCGGACATTTATTGACTACAGCTTTAAAAAAAAGCTTAAAAAATACAAACGACTTTTTTTTAACCAACACTCAGGGGATGCCCCCGCCCCCTATACATGCGGTGCATTGCGTTGGCGAGTGGAAAGTAATGGATGGGAAGGGGGAAAGAAAGAGGGAGTAATGATTATTCACGTTTGCCTTGAACTTCTTGATGTCGCAATTAGTGGGAAATACATTTGCCGGAAGTCAATTCCACATACGGACTGTACGAGCGAAAAACGAATTTGATCTGTAGTGTATAGTGCGGTCAACTGGCCAATCGATAACAAACGGGTGTGAATTCCTAGAAAGTCGCGTACCGCCGAACATCCTCGCGTCAGGAATAAGGCGACGGACGTCTGATGAACACACACCATTAAAGTAACGATAGAACAGCGTCACGCAACCCACATTCCGACGATGTTCAAGGGAAACAATAAAGTTGGATATCCTACTGTCACCTATCAGCACCATCGCTCTCCTTTGAACACGGTCCAGTAGCTCCAAGGATGATTTTGGAGCACCTGCCCATATATGGGAGTTGTATTCCATCTTTGGCCTGATGTAAGTTGTATAAATATTGTAAAGATCAGGAGTGAAATATTTCTTGCACCGCTTTAAAAAGCCTAAGCACTTGAGTGCTACTTTCGGCACTTCGAATACATGTCTCGCCCAACGAGACCGTTCAGGAAAAATTTAACAAGCAAAATGATAGAGTGTATGCTTGGTCATCTAAGGAAGCATCTGAACTGATCCCAGGGGTGGAAAAGGGTCATCTCCCAGCTTGAGTCATGGTTTGGTGGTGTGTCTCTTACGATGGGGTCACTGACCTGTTTTTCTGCGAACAAGGAGTCAAAACATCGACCAAAGTTTACCAAGAAACCGTTTTGAAAGCTGTTGTGAAAACTCTTAACAATTCCCTGTTCCAAAACCAGCCGTAGACTTCCAGGATTCTGCGCCGGCCCATAAGGCTAAAACGACCCAGGCCTGGCTTCGAAACAATTTGCCAGCGTTCATTTCCTCTGAAAAAATGCCCTCAGGCAGTCCAGATTTGAGCCCATTAGATTACAAATTGTGGACGGTTTCAGAGGACAAGGTTTTTCACAAAAGATACCCCAACATTGGATCTCTTAAGACTGCTTTGGTTCGAGCTGTGACAAATTTTCCAATGGACGCGGTTCGTGCAGCAATTGACGATTGGCCAGTGCAACGTAAGGGGTGTGTAAAGGCAAAAGGCGGACACTTCGAATAAGTAGATTCTTTTTGGATACAATAGACATCAATAAATATATTAAAAACTATTTGGTCCATAAACATTCAGTACTTTTTAATTTACAGCATAAAACGTGGGTAACAGTATTTATGTCCCTTCTAAGTATTTTTAGTGTTCTCTTTTAGTAAAACATGCACTTTTTTTATTAGATGCTTATTTGCTCTATAGAAACTAAATATTTTTAGAAAATATGCCAGTTTTGTTGTTGTTGCTGTTGTTGTAACAACAATATATTTATTTTGAAGTCTTGTTCGTCTATGGGGGATCTGCTTCGATATCCAGGTGAAGGAAACGCGCCATTTGAACTGGATGCGTCCACAGAGACCTAGGGGTCAGCTGAGTGGGCTTGGCCGGACAATTGAATAGGTGCAGTACATCATGTGGTCCCTGATGGCAGGCGGGACAGATGTCCGGAACGTTAGCATCAATTCGTGCCCAGTAAGAATTGAGGCGGCTGCACCATCCGGATCTCAGCTGCGCCAGAACCACGCGCGTCTGCCGAGGTAGTACCTTCTCCTCAGATGAAATCTCCGGGGGATGTTCCCCTAGCACTGCATTCACACGGTAGCTGGATACTGCTGCTGCGACATCATCGGCGTGAATGTTGTTCAAACCTGCCTGATAGTTTCGATGATCTAAAGGTTCTCTCTTATACCGCTGGACCTCTCTCTCTAGATCATGAAGGTCGTACCTGATCTGCCTGGGTGGAGGCATCCTGTTTAAGAGATGGTGGTTAGGATGACTGCTGCGAAAACACCCTAGCAGGTATTGCTTAGACAACAGGAAATTGTGTCTGCGCACGGCAAGGACCTTCGTCTCCTCATGTAGATGGTCCTCAGAGGACATAAGAAGACACCCTGTTGATGTTCTAAGAGCGGCATTCTGGCATGTCTGAATTTTCTTCCACTGCGTCGTACTCACGTTCGCCGACCATACAGGTGCTGCGTAGTTTGCTACAGACCGACCCATCGCTTTGTAAGAGGTCAACAAGGTTTCTTTGTCGGCTCCCCAAGTACTGCCGGCAAGTGACTTGAGGACCTTGTTCCTACTTTTGAGTTTATCGCAGTTAGCTGTAACATGTGCAGAGGATCTAAAAAGGCTGTCCAATGTGACCCCAAGGATTTTGGGGTAGTTGGTGGTCGGGATGTTGACGTCATCGACTTTCACATTGAGTGACAACCGCACCTCTGCGGTCCAAGCAGTAAACAGTGTGGCTGATGATTTGGAGGCGGATATTTTCATATTCCTCGCAGTGAAGAAACGTGCTAAGTCAGTGAGGTAATAGTTGATTTGCTCGCAAATGTCATCCACTTTAGGTCCTGACGCCAGAATTGTGCAATCGTCAGCGTACGACACAATTTCAACGCCGTCTGGTGGTGCAGGAATTTTAGAGAGGTAGAGGTTAAACAGAGCCGGGAATAAACTCCACCCTGGGGAACTCCTTGTTTAACTCTACGGGGCTTCGACTTTCTGTCTCTAAATTCTACATATGACTGGCGCCCACACATATAGTTTACGACCCAACGTTTCAAACTGGGCGGAAGGGACGTTTCTTCAATGTCCTCGAACAGAGTGGCATGATTGACCGTGTCGAAGGCTTTTGTGAGGTCAAGAGCCACGAGGACCGTCCTGTCGTTAGGCTTGTTCTGTTGTGTGTCGCAAACTACAAATTAGCTCATTCCAAAAACGCTTAACAAAACCCTTTCATACACTCTGGTATTATTTTCCTACCGAAACAAAACAAAAACCCCTACTGAAAACAAAAATTACGATTATATTACAAGCTCAAATTTGTGATTAATGCTTCCCGGGACTGTTGTCTAAGAAAAATGATTTTTTAAAAGCTCACTGCGTTTTTTTTTCGCTTATGTTCACTCGTATACGTGGTACTTGGTTTAGGCCGATAAACGATCTTGTGACATACTTAATAAATTTTGCTACACCGTTGATATTCACTGCTGCTCCTGCCCGCCCAGACTGGGCCCCCAACGAAATAAATGAATCGACTTTTATGGGCAGCACATAGCGCTGAAATGTGTTGTGATGATGTACAGCCTCTACGTCCTGCCACCGCACCCACACCGATCCATTGGCGAAGAGTAAATCAGCCAAAGCCGAAACCGCCAACCACGAAACAAAACAAAACTGAACACTGAAAAGAAGACACTAAACAAATATGCCATGGTTTATATGATGGTGGTCCATTTGTTGTCGATGATCATTTGTCGCATTTTAAGCGCGTTTAATAAAATTGCATTACAAGCGGCCATGCGCAGACGGACAGGATGAAAGCACGGACGGACCGACAGACGTACGGGCCAACATTCAGTAAGCCATAGTCTATTCAATATCAACAACAATTTGTAGAGCTTTATGACCAGCGCAAATATGACTTAAAACCGACTCAAAAGGTTTTCCGCTGTATGCCTCTGCGTAACATTTGAGATGCTGTTGCCAACAAAGTGCAGCTCTCTGAAGATATGGTGAGTTTGCGGGCGCGGCAGGAGTTACAGGCGTTTGGCCATAAGTAAGTTGGTCGTCTCTTACAAGCATATTATTAATAACAATAATGCTTTTAACAAAAATATATACATAAAGGCCTTAAATAACCCAACTATGATTACATGGCGGTCTCTCCATCTGTCTGCTGAGGCAGGGATCGCAGGAGGAAAAAGGCGCAAAAGCGCCAAAAGAATTTATCAAATGCATTATTTGCGCACAAATATTTTCGAGTATTTGAGCAGTTCTTCTTATTGTTGTACTAAGTCGGCGTTGAAACGAAAACTTCGTTTCCTCCCGCCCCTGCTCCCAACGTTTCTTTACAATTGAGGTTAAAGTATAAGGCAACGGCTTTGAGGCGGAGGAGGAGAACAATCTAGAAATATGTGTGTGCTATTGGTGCTCCTTACTGGGTTTCATTCAGTTCGCCAATGTCTAGTTGGGGGTCAGGTACGCGAAACTCTATGACTCTGTGGACAAAAAGCAGAGCTCTTTTTCCCCTCGCCCCCATCTACAAAAGGTTGCCAACAAAATGACAATAATTTTTTATAACATTGTTTGACATCCTTTTATGCCAAGACCCCACAACTCTGCCAATCTCCCGGGAAAATTGTCTATGCTGCCGTTGGATTTTCTTCTGCTGTTTAAGGTTTCGCCAAGTAACCCCGCAACATGTTTGAAGTATTTCACATTAATTTATCTTAGGCCAAAGCGTATTTTTGTAGCCTTTTTAGCATATCAGGTGTGTTGTTTATTCGCTTCGCTATGCTTGTAAGATGTGGTCAAAAAAATAAAAACTCTGGTTGTTTGCTCTAATGTCATTTATATGGGTGTTAATCCATTTTGACAAATTTGCTCGAATGTTTCGCTGTGACTTTATAACGAAAGGACAAAAGTCTTTAAATAAAAATGGAACATGAAAAGAAATAGTGGTGGGGGGTTTTTTCTTTGAGATGATGTCTTCAAAAGCATTTAGCGGCTGGTTATAATGAAAGCCAGTTTGGGTCTTAAGTCTTTTGTTTGATTGGAATGTACAGTGGGCAAGCAATCAAAAACGTGGAAGCTGAGTAATGTCGTTAAAGAATGAATGATTCTCATTCGTTTGGGGAGAGCCTGGCCTTATGGAGTTCGGTTTTACTTTCAACAATTGCAGCCAAGCTTTCTGAAGAGGGTTGTCACGGACCCGAAATCATGATAAAAGCAGTGTGCAGCCACGAAAATCAATGTCACTTTGCCATTTTGTTAAAAACTTGTCTTCTATTTAAATATAGAAGCAAGAGGTCTTGAGCCGGTTAATCCCTGTTCAATGTGAGAATGATGAATGTTAATCAGGACTGAGGAGTGGAAGTTGGACTCAGAGGTTTGGAGTAAGAGTTTTGAAAACCAATGATATATATATATATTTTTTTAGTGTTTATTGATTTAATTTATAATAACAATATTGCATATTCTTATGCATCAGCGCCTCTGGGGCTTTTTTGAGGCTAATTGGCAACAATTAGATTAAATCTTTTCATGAAACTATAATGCACATTTATTCTTAAGTCAATATTACAGTATTTTTATTTTAAATTAGATCTTTTAATCTTTTCTTAAATAAAGATATGGAAAGTAAGTCTTTAAAAAATTGCGGCAAATTATTGAATTCCACGTTGCCCACATGTTCAATCCTCTGCTTTGTAATCTCCAAACGACATCTGGCTACATTCAGATTAGAATTATTTCTTGTATTAAAATTATGCCGAAATCTAGTTAATGAAATAGTGTGATGGCCAATGTTGTTTACAATCTTATAAACATACAGTAACAACTGCAGCTTATGCAAACCAAAAACTGGTAAAATTCCTACTGCAACATCTTTGTAAAGCAATCGTGTTGAAAATAATCTGGGCAAATTGTAAAATGATCTTTAAAGATTTATTTTGAAGGATCTGTAAAGACTTTAAATCAGAACTTTTTTTGTAACCATAAACTAGAGCCATGTAATTGAGATGATTTTGAATTAAGGGTTAAAAAATCAACATTTTTGATTTTTTATCCAATTTGTTCTTCAGTTTATATAGGATTCCGACCGCTGGAGCTATTTTTGCCTTTAGTTTTTCGATGTGAAGCCGCCATCCTAAGTTATTTTGCAAGTAAACTCCTAAGTACTTTATGCTTGACACTTCACTCAATATTTTTCCTTCAATAAAAATTTCACAGTTGTCTACTTCAAGTGTTGAGCGTGGCATAAATCGTAAAAATTTCGTTTTTTTAGGATTCAGAAATAGCCTGTTTATTCTTGCATATTCAAAAAGCAGCATCACGTTCAATAAACGTCTTTAACACAATATTGTGCTTATATGGATAAAAGATACAAATATCATCAGCATATATAAACACTTTTCCATGCAAGCCAAGATTTTTAATGTCATTCAAATAAATTTTAAAATAAATAACAAAGGGCCTAAAATGCTGCCCTGAGGAACACCGCATACAACGTTGGCCAATGAACTCTTACATGAGTTCATTTGGACAAACTGCTTCCGCCGTTTTAAATAGTCCTCAATTAAAGCCAGACTTTTGCCACGAATACCATAAAACTACAGCTTTTTACACAAAACAGAGTGATCTACAAGATCAAAAGCTTTCGAAAAATCATAGAAAATCATAACAAACCAAAAAAACCCAAAGCATATATAAAATGTTAAAGACTTTTCAGACATAACTTGAAGAACATATTGCTTTATCCTAGGTACAAGGGTTACTATTTATATTTCGGGTCCGGCAATAAAAACACAAAAATTTATCACTGGAAATGGTTGTATTGTTTTTCAAAATATTCTCCTTTAAGATCAATACACTTTTGCATGCGCCCAAACCAATATTCGAAGCACTTTTTGCACTCCGATTGAAACACCTCCGTTTCGCTTCGCTCGATGAAAAATGTCGACCACGTATTTTTTTCTTGATGCTAGGGAATAAGAAAAAGTCATTGGGTGCCAAATCAGGGCTGTACGGTGGATGGCCCATCAATTCGATATCTTGAGTGGTCAAATAGCTCGTCGTTTCAGCTGATGTGTGAGAGCTCGCATTGTCGTGATGCACAATGATCCGTCTTCTCTTATTATCTATCCTCATTTCTTCGAACACTGTTGGAAAACAGATGGTTGTATACCACTCAGAATTGGCCTCTAATGTTCCACTAAAGGCACTGTGGCAACATGGGCGGTTATAGCGGAAAACCCAATCATTTGCTTCGATGTACTTCTTCCACTGCGGTCTGGTTTGTTTACTAAATAGTTCTTACTTAGTAGGGACATAAATACTGTTACAACATTGAACACACCCATTTCATTAGTAGAACTGAACATAACCCGCTAATGTCAAATGGTTTTTGAAAGCTAACCTCAAAAGCGTTAGTCTGCAACGGGATCGCTGTAATAGCGCTTTTCAAGTGTGAAATGAAAAAAAAGCGATATTTTCAAAACGCTCCGACCACTAGGGATTAGCCGCATGTTCGTCTACCGATGCATAAAACTGTTTAAGGAGACTGGAGATGTAAAAGACCACCACCGGTCGGGCCGCCCACGCTCTGTTCGAACACCGCATGTCATCAAAGCCGTTTTAATCAAGAATTCACAGGAATCCGCTCCGAAAACAGAAAATCATGGCCCGTGCGATGAATATCACGCAAAAGTCCAAGAGTCGAACCATTAGAAAAGACTTGGGACTTGAGGCTTTCAAACGACATACCGTACATTTATTGACTGCAGCTTTAAAAAAAATAGGATTAAAAAATGCAAACGTCTTTTGGTGAAGCACGCTGATAACTAAAACAGAAAAATTTTGTTCACCGATGAAAAAATTTTTACCGTTCAGGAAAAACGTAACAAGCAAAATGATAGTGTATGCGCGGTCATCTAAGGAAGCATTTCTAGATCCCAAGGGTGGAAAAGGGTCATCACCCAGCTTCAGTCATGGTTTGGTGGATTGTCTCTTACGATGGGGTCACTGACCTGTATTTCTGCAAACAAGGAGTCAAAACATCGACCAAAGTTTACCAAGAAACCGTTTTGGATGCTGTTGTAAAACCTCTTAACAATTTCCTGTTCCAAAAGCAGCCATGGATTTTCCAGCAGGATTCTGCGTAGGCCCATAAGGCCTCAACCTCACAGGCCTGGCTTCGAAACAATTTGCCAGCGTTCATTTCCTCTGAAGAATGGCCCTCAGGCAGTCCAGATTTAAACCCATTGGATTACAAATTGTGGACGGTTTTAGAGGACAAGGTTTGTCACAAACCCCAACATTGGATCTCTTAAGACTGCTTTGGTACGAGCTGTGTCCAATTTTCCAATGGACGAGGTTCGTGCAGCTATTGACGTTTGGCCAGTGCGACTTAAGGCGTGTGTAAAGGCAAAAGGCGGACATTTCGAATAAGTAGATTCTTTTTGGATACAATATACATCAATAAATATATTAAAAAATATTTGGTCCAAAAATATTCAGTACTTTTAATTTTACAGCATAAAACGCGTGTAACAGTATTTATGTCCCTATTAAGTAACGGGTTGCCCATATTCGACGGACCCATCTGGAGAAGTGCGCCTTCTAAGAACACCATTAAGCGTTTATACGAAAAATTTTCGACTGGTGAGGCTCTTTCTAATCCGAAGAGGCCAAATAAAAGTCGACCAAGGCGATCGGCCGAGAATATCGCTGCCGTACGAGCCAGTGTTGAGAGGTCCCCAAGAACATCCCAAAAACCCCGTTCTCAGCAGTTGGGCATGGCTCGGTCCACTTTACAACGGATTATTCGCGTTGATTTGCATTTGTTCCCGTACAAAATTCAATTGATGCAAAGATTGTTGCCTGTGGACAAGCCTCGTCGATTGGAATGGGCCCAAAGAGTCATCGAAATGGCCGAAGATGACGAGCAATTTTGGAACAAAATTATCATGTCCGATGAAGCCCATTTCACCATTTCGGCCATTTGAGAGATATCATATTCAAAAATTGATGTAAACAAATCTACTTGGAACAAATTAAATGATTAAGATTGCCAACCGCCAAATTTTTATTTTTTTCTTTGATTTTTTTAAAAAAAACATGGGTCCGTCGAATATTGGCAACCCTGTATATTGGTTGTTTGTCCACAGAAATTTACTTTGTCAAATTTGCCAGAAACCGGACATAATATGGGTGTTGTAGAGCTGTTGTTTTTTTAATGTCAGTATGAACCTCTGTACACTGTCTATACCAAAACGTGGACCGATATAATCTGCGGACAGAAAAAGTCGCAGGGAGCCAAATCTGGTGAATAGAGGGGCTGAATCTTAATTACGGTATTCTTTTCGGCCAAAAAGTTTTGAACAAGCAATGATGAGTGAGTAGCAATATTGAAACGATCTTCGCTACCACACGCTACATGCCCAAAATTTTCGAAAAAAAATGATAGGGCATGAGCCAACCGATATGCCGACACCCTCAGCAGCTTTTCTAATATTGATTCAACGATTCTCCATTACAATTTTCTACAACATTTTCATCGGTTTTTGATGTGATGGATCTTCCAGGACGAGCGTCGTCATTCCACTTGAAAACATTTATCTGACTCAGAGTACTCGTACAATCACCATATGGCACTCTCAACAGTTCAAGAGCACTTAAGTCCATTTAACGCAAAATTTCATCTATATTTTCCCAAAGTGTAACCTCTAAAACCTGCCTAAACAAGAGACTTTTTTCAGCTGCACATTGAAGTCGATCAAAAGACGAGTATTTCCTTTAATGAACCTGAGGGCTCACATGTTCTCCTTAAAGTCATGGCCTGGAAAGGAAATGTCTTATCAAAATACACCTGATATTTGTCTTTTCTTTTTTCTTTTATTCAAATATCATTTTCGTTGATTATGATATGCGTGGACATTAAACATTATCTGCCAAGAAATCAAGTATGTGTCTTAAGTCTTTCGTTTAAACTTGTGTGTGTTTTTCTGTTTGTTTTTCTTTCCATTTGCATTTGCCTTAAATAAAATATTCTTGTTATATAGTTTGCGTTTGGCGATCGAATTCATTCATAGCCATTCATATTCCGTATGATTAACATACGCATCCGTTCGTGGTTTCTTCTTTGTTACAAAAACTGATAAAATGACATAAAATCCCAAAGCCATCAGCGGACACTTTACAGCCTATAATTTTGAGCTTCGACTGTCGAATGTCGATGGACATGAATGAAGTAGAGTTTGAGAGTTTTTCAGTTTGCAACGCATTAATATGCGCGGCAGATAGTGGAATTTTATCACAAGCAAATAAGAACATAAGTAAATAATAATAATTTCAGTTTAAAACTGGTGGCCGCACAAAACAATAGCCAATGCGAGCAGCAACACGTAGCATGCAAAGCAAAGCGCAGCAAATGAATGATTTATAAAACAATAACTGTACGCTCGCTCCTGCAGCCATCATATCAATTCGTCTGTCCGATACTGTATATATATGTGACTTTGTGTAGTGTGTCTTATCAAGATATCAATATGATGATTACCACCAAACCGTCATAAGCGCTACTGAATTTCTTAATAAAGATAAGCTTCACACATACTCGTATGCATGCAGGCAACAAGACACCCGTACCGTACCGTGAACAGCAGTCGAGTGCCAGTAGCCACCATGCCTGCCGCACTACAAAAGGACATATGGGCCTCTTTGCGGTGCGGAGTCTTTATTATTAAATCAGAAAGCGAACTACAGTACAACAACAAATACAGTAGCAGCAGCGGCAGCTATGCGTATCAGAATAAATAATAAAAAAAAATATGAATTGTTATCCAAAAGGGATGTGCTTCCTTTTTGTTCTGTTTCTGCTACGCTGGCTACTCGCTGTGCGTCTTCGTTTTTTTCTTCTTCTTCTGCTTCTGTACATTGAAGATTTCCAGTAAAAAGTTATTTATTCATATGTTGCAAACAAATCACGTACGTGAAAACACCGCTCACATTTAGAACGTGGAGCGTTGTTATAGCGATCACCACCACCACCACCATCCAACGTCATCATGAGCATGGCCATCATGGACGTCCCCATACAAACTGTTTGCTGGTAGTCGATGGTAGTTCTGGGCCTCATTTTCCTTCCCTTCTTCCTCTTTTGTTGTTTTTTATGCTCTAAACTGACTTTAAGTCAAATTTATGAAGACCAGTACGTCAGTCACTCAGCTCATATTGGTTTCAGTTTTTTTTTTTGTTTTTTTTTTTTTAATAACTTCAAATATGAATCCCATTGTTTTCGAGATTTCTCCGTATTGATGAGTGCGTGTGTGAGTGCCTTAAAAAGGATATGCATTTCCTTTCTTCATTTGTGACATTCATTTTTTTCTTTATTTTGGTTTTCATTTGACTGTCTTTTCCGGTTCCACTGAAAAGTGCGTGCCTTATCAGTTATTGGTTGCAAGATAAGACACACACTCACTAGGAGAAGAAGGAAAATATGAAATGTCTAAGTTTGAAAATTTTGAAAAGAAATTGAAATATTGTGTTTTGGCAAATCTTTATTTATGGCCGCAATTTATAGTTGGTCTTCAAAATGTAATGATTAATGGTTTATTGAGACCTATAATGGACTGCGTTTTGCGACGGTTGAGAAGATCGAATCGCTGAGAGAGCTTAAGATCAAACCAAAAAGTGCATAGTATTAGGACTGCTTCGATCGAGGGTTGGAGAAAACGCGAGAAAAGGTGTATTATATCTGAGGGAGAATACTTTGAAGTGGACAAAATCGAAATAAATATTTTTTGGAAAAAATTAAACGTCACATTTTCTATTGAACAGACCTCGTAAAAGTTGGTCCACAAAATGCACGATGTTAATTGTAAATAAAATAAAAAAAATTCAGAGAACTAACAATATATTTTTTATCATGATAGAAGGATCTATGACAATTATGTGTGAAACTAATGGTTTATATTTTCAATGACTCTGAGACATCATGGAGGTGCAATGTCGTTCATGTGCCGAATTATCTCATCCTTTAGCTCTTGAGTTGTTCTTGACTTATTGACGTATAGTTTTCCTTTTAAATATATCCCCAAAGAAAAAGTCCAACGGTGTCAAATCACATAATCGTGGCGGCCAATTAACATCGCCACGGCCATTGAATTCCTTGCGCCAAAGAGCCATTGTTTCGTTGGCTGTGTGGCAAGAGGCACATATCGTCCAGGTAAATATCCTCAATTTCTGGCCACAAGACATCCGTTGCTGTTCACTATCGTGAGATGATGACAGTGAACACCATTCATGCTAACTACTTGACCGAACTCATTTTCGAAAAAGTATGGTCCGTTGACGCAGCCAGTCCATAAACCGTGGATTCTAATTTGCCCAAATGTGGCAATTCTGCCTGTTCGTCCACTGAGATGAAAGTGTGCTTCGTCGCTGAAGATGATTCTTTTTGTTTAAGTCACCATTTACGTCTGCCTGTTCAGCCAACCATTCGGCGTATTGACGACTCTTAAAATGGTCAGTAGGCTTCAGCTCTTGAGAACTTAACAGCGTGTAAATTTAAATCTTTATTCAAAAATCGCTATAGCCATGTTCGTAAGATATTCAATTTTTGGGGACGACGACAAGTCGAGGTTTAGGATCTTTTGTCACACTTTCGCAAAAAACATCAATGGTTTCCGCAGAACGACCTGAGCGAGCAAGCACTGGTATTTTCAGATTTTCTACAGACCCGGTTTCTCCCGATTGTGGGCACATTTGTTCAATTATGCTGACCAACAAAATTACGAAGTGCATGAAATGCATTATGATTTAAACGCTTTTTTTTAATAAAAGGCTTCAACAATCTTAATGCGCTGCTTAGTTGGGAAAATCTTGAATTTGTCAAACACTGAAAAAAAGAAATGCCAAATTAAGTTGGTACAAAAACCTGACAATAAGGTGTGACTGACAACTTACATCATGCAATATGGTTGAACCGGTGGTCGTTGGAGTAGTGATGCGATTACATAGCCTATCATAGTCAAATGACATCCTCACCCACAGTTCTCACTGAACTTGGTGTTTCGCTAACAAGGCTCTGTCGACCGAAAATAGGCGGTATAACCTTAACATCTGCAGAGTAAAAATGCTGTTGTTACATGCCAGTCTGGAGGCTACAATCGGCAGCCCAGACTCGGATGCGGCAGCCAAATCAGCCACCCATCTTAAAGATTCTTGACTACTGAAAACATTAAATATGGCCCTATGTTCCTGACTGGAAGGACGGGAACAAATATATAAATATTTTGTTTGGACCACCCTGTATATAAGTCTGTAAAAGACTTACATTGTTTTTAACTTTATTTTGAAGTTAAATTGTGGGTGGTTAAATTTTAATTTTAAATTTTAATCCTCTTGACCATTCCAAACCATGGACGATGTTTGGAATGGTCAATGATGAGTCAATTCCACCTTGTAAGCGTGTAAATGCAAGTCTTTTTGCATAATGTTTATCGACGACGAGCGTGAGAGGTGAAATTGTTGGGCACGACGACAAGTTGAGGTGGACGGCTCTTCCGTCACACTATCGCGAACAGCAGCAATATTTTCTGCAGTACGAGAAAATATTGCTGCTGGTGTTTTCACATATTCTACAGACTCACTAGTGTTTTCACATCTCCTACAGACCCGGTTTGCTCAATTTTTTGCACGATTTTTCCGCTTGTATGCTCATTTGGAAGATGAACACATTTGGATTGATGAATTTGAGCGGCCATTTTCATAATATGCCTGAATAACTTTAACGCGTTGCTTGCTTCAAATTGAGTTAGTGTAAAATTGAGAAATATCAAATGAAATGCAGAAAAAAACTTGACGTTTAGGTCACAGTCAACATCGGCCCTTAAAAGTTAACCAGCCTTTAGTTAAGATGTCCTATCGGTAAATTTATTGGTTAAACATTACAAGAAATTATATATTTTTTTACCGAAATACGGGATTTTCTAGATTATTGGCTTTAGCATTTGTCTAGCGGATTTCTAGCTTTATTCTGGCCTTTCTTTTTTGTGGAGAAATTTAGCCTTTTTTCGTCACCAAGTTCTGGCAACCCTGCTAAATGGTAATAAATCAAAGATTCAGTACACACAGAGAAAAATTAGTAAGAAATCGGTTGGAAATACAATGATTCGGTTGCAAAAGAGGAATTTCGGTTGCAATAACCAATTGTTTATAATCGTAATGGATACTTGTATTGTACTCACAACTTCTTGATCGGTCATACCAATGAAACGCTCGACTTTCTGTTTTCTGTGTGAAGGCTTCTGACCGATGTTTTTATACCCTCCACTATACAATGGAGGGTATATAAGTTTTGTCATTCTGTCTGTAACACCTTGAAATAATCATAGGAGACCCAACAAAGTATATATATTCTTGATCCTATATATATTCTAAGACGATCTAGCCATGTTGTCCGGCTGTCTGTCTGTTGAAAACAAGATAGAGCCTGCATGAAAACAGCTAGGGAGCTGAAATTTGGCACAAACATATGTAGTTAGCCTGGCATTGTTGGTATTGAAAATGGGCTATATAGCTCTACGGGAAGTTGGTGTTGGAGACCCTCAACCGACGCTACCTCATAAAAATTAGTTTTTTATTTGGAAATAGCCGTCCAGTTTCTTGAGCAAAATCACTGAAATTTTGCAAATAATAATCTCTATATAGCCGCAATCATCTATGTAAAAATGGTTTAGATTGGGCCACCATTTCTTGAACCTCCCATACAAACGGCCTTATGGGCCTGGAGAAATAATATGACTATAACTCACCACAAACTTGACCTATCGAAATGAAATTTTGCACATCAAGATTTTTATATACAACACACTTCTACGCTGAATTCGGCTGAGATCGGAAAAGTCCTACTGGTACCTCCCACACTAACAGTCACATGGGCCTTGAAACATAATACGACAATAACTCACCACACACTTGACCAATCGAGACGAAATTTTCGGCATAAAGATTAATTTATAGAACAGACTTTTGCGCTAAATTTGGCTACGATAGGAAAGCCCATACTGGTACCTCCCACACAAACGGTCTCATGGGCCTTGAAAAATAATATGACAATAACTCACTACAAACTTGACCTATCGAGATGAAATTTTCTACATAAAGATTTTTATATAGAACACACCTCTGCGCCTAATTCTGTTGAGGTCGGAAAAATCCTACTCGTACCTCCCACACAAACGGTCTCATGGGCTTTGAGAAATAATATGACGATAACTCATCACAAGCTTGACCTATCGAAATGAGATTTTGCACATAATGATTTCTATATAGAACTCACTTCCGCACCAAATCTGGTGAAGGGTATCCAAAGTTCGGCACAGCCAAACTTAACATTTTTTACTTGTTTTTTCTCAGGTCAGCATGGTTGTTTTCGACTCTTGATTGTGTTTCCTTGCTGGAACCCATGGTCATCCCAACTTTACCTAATCACACTAGAGTGGTGTAGGGTGTTTTATAGTCTGCCTTCCTTTCAACTTTAGTCTGTATTACATGTATCAATTTACCTTAATGGCACAGCCCCTTCCCCTTAAGCTCTATTTCTACAAAAAAAAAGCAGCCAAAATTTTTGTGTTAAATACCAAATCGTACCAAAAACAATTGATCGTCTGTGTCTGCAAAGCAAACATTACAGAAAAATTCCGGTAGCTCACGTTTAACCACTTCATGGTATTGTAATATTGTAATATTCTTCGCCGCTTTCCCCCCGCCGACTGAGAGTCTTGGGCCAACTTGTCCATTTTATGCTTAAATAATTTTGTCGTTTTAACAAAAATTTGCCTTTTTTCCCTCTCTAGTAAGCAGACTAAATGCTTATGTTGTTGTTGTTGTGTTTTAAATACATTACAGTAGCAAATTGTTTTTAATACTAAACACAGCTACAGCTACAACAACAGCCATCCCAATGATACTCTGTTTCTGGCGATTAACAAAAGTAGTTTCGTCTTGTTTTTTTAGTTTCGTTTTTTTTTTTAAGGTAAAACATAAAAACCATAACAATTGTATTAAAAAAAGCAGAGCTTCCTCCGGCTCCGCGAAACATCCATGGCTTAGCCGTAACCTACAATGAATGAAAGCAAGTACCAAAAGAGCCCAAAACAATGACAATCAAATACACAATAATGTCGTGCTTAAAGCAGATATAAACAGAATCACCAGCAGCCGCAGCAACATCATCACAACATCAAACAATACAAATATAGAGTCCCCCTTCCTCCTCTTTACCTTTCATTTTCTGGCCGAAGGGTAAAGGAGTAGAGAGGGGAGGGGGCATTACAGATTTGTAAGTGAAATCCGAAAAATTGATTTTACTTAAAACCTACATTACCGCCAGCCTGCCAGTCGGCCAGCCAAGCCTGCCGAGGCGGCCGCCGCAATCCAATGGCCACTCAAATTAAATACCAATTCATTGAAGATGGGCTTTAGCCAAATGTCGGCGGAAAAAAACACACGTATAAAGGATTCTACCGTAAGTGTTTGTTTCTCTTAAGGGGGCCAAGGAATTGTGGGCAGGGGGCGCGTGAAGCATTTACAATTGAGCAGCAATTTCTGTAAGCCGCAGCAACATTAACATAAAACAAATTATGCCAACGTGACTTTACCATAAATGATGCTGTGGCTCTAAAGCCCCCCTCCGAATCGAAAAAACACAAACCAAAACCTTACCGCACCACTCCAATACCACCAACAATGTTGTTCTAAAATGATTATTTCTCACAGCAACTGTTGCTGCTGCTGCAACAAACAAAAGGAAATTATTCGTTTCGATTTGGAAGTTAATAAAATTGTGAAAAGTTATCATTAAGAAATTAACACAATCATTTTTTTTGTATTTTTGGCAATTTACTTGTGTTTTTCTGCTTCATTTTGGCGTTTTAGTTACGGCTTGAATGGTGGTGGTAGATCAAATCGGCTAAAACGACAACAGAGATTTCATTCGAATTCTCATAACCCACTTTGTGATGGTATTGAATTCAAGGCATTCCTCAAACAGTTATTGGTTCCATATGCATACCCTACCTTGGGTTTAAATGATTTTTAGAGACACTACTCTGAATTATTTTCCCAAAACAATAAAATCTCTAAAGTAGGTGGTTAGAAAGTCCGAACAAAACCGGCGGTTTCAGAAAACCGACATTCAGGCTTTTTTCAAAACATCGTTTTTTAACGTAAAAAAACCGTCATTAACCGACATTCCGGCTTAAGCTTATGCCTTAGAATAGAAAGTGAAGTAATTGTGCCCTTGAACGGGTTCTAAATTTACCCAGATTTTAAAATTATGTTCAGATTCGTGTGAAAATGTAATTGCTTGTGGTATCCACATATCTAAATTTAGCCTCCTCACTTCGTGAGAATATTTTTAGTTATTTTAAGGTCATATGTCCATGTACAAGGTGACGCAAAATTAATCAACCTATCGGAAGATGTTATAAATTTTACAATTGGTTTCGTACGTTAAAGATTTTTGACATTTGTGAACTACACAGCTGCAGAATACAAACAGACAAGCAATGGCTTCGGGGCGTTTTGAAAGAAATATGTCAAAAAAAAATTATTTTATCAAGTCTTTCAATAACAGAAAATCTCCTGGAATTGACGGCATCTACAACAGATGTCTCTAGGCGCTACCTAAAAAAGTGTTACATTTTTGACAATAAATTCTTGTTTGAAGTTTAGTTACCAAACCAAAAGACTGGCCCCTTTCGTATAGCCTCTATTATCAGTCTATTATCGTCTGTTAGTAAAATACTCGAGTAGGTTATCATGGATAAACTTACGGTTCTTTGGATGCAAATGAAATATTTCCCTCGGAACAATTCGGATTCCGCAGGGAGAATATGACAATGCAACCGCTAAAGCGAATTAAGCAAAATATTTAAATATAACTTCGAACAACAGAAGTCAACTGGTACGATCCCCTTGGACACCAAAGCCGCTTTAGATTCAGTGTGACATGACGGTCTTACTCGTATTTATAAAATGATCAGTCTTACCTTCCCAAATGAACTTATAAAAATAACTCAAAGCGTTTAACGTTTAATGTATTTACAAACACAGATTCCTCATCAGTTTTCCGTATCACAGCCCACAGGGATTATGTCTCTCGCGTTATTATACAATATATAGGGTGATCTATCCAGAGGTATTTTTTCAGAACAAACAAAATTAAAAAAATTCAAATCAAGTGTAGAATCTTTATTGTTAATTTGAATGGACATTTTATGGCATTTATTTTTTGAATATAATTTCCTTTAAATGTTGGCCTTAACTACGCCTCAGGGTTTCCATTCTGAGGGTCCAATTTTGGATGACTCGTTCGAGCATTTCGACCGGTATGGCTTTAATGACACGCGTAATGTTGGCTTCCAAAACCTGAATCGTAGCTGGTTTGTCAGCATAGACTTTGGACTTTACGTAACCCCAAAAATGTGTTTAAAGGTGTGATATCACTCGATCTAGGCGGCCAACTCATCTGTCCAAAACGTGAAATTAGCTGCTTTTTGAAATAACCTCTCAATAGATCCATTGTTTGAGCAGCTGTCTGGCAAGTGGCACCGTACTGCTGAAACCAAGTGTCGTCAATATTACGGGCTTCAATTTTAGGTAGCATAAAGATCGATATCATGGCGCGATAGCGAGCACCATTCACGGTTTCGTTCCGGCCATCATCATTTTTAAAAAATATGCACCGATGATTCCACTAGCTTATAAACCGCACCAAACCGTGTCTCTGGGTATAATGGAATCTCTTGAACCTCTTTTTTGGTGCTCTTCAGCCCAAATGCGGCAATTTTGTTTATTGACTTTGCCGTACAGCCAGAAATGGGCCTCATCACTGAACAAAATTTTGGTCGAAAACAGCGGATCATTCATTTTCTCACCAAACGCTCATTTCCATAATACAGATGCCAACATTTGAAGGTAATTATTTTCAAAAAATAAATGCTATAAAATGTCCTATCAAACTGCCAATAAAGATTCCACACTTGATTTGAAATTTTATATTTTTTTTGTTCTGAAAAGATACCTCTAGATGGATCAGCCTATATACATACGCCTGACATCCCGAGACTAAACAACTGCTTAATAACAATTTTTGCTGATGATAAAGCGTTTTTAAGCTCAGAAATCCTAGCTTCGGATATTATAAGGAACCTTTTATTTGCCTTAACAGTGCTAATGGAATATTTCCAGAAATGGAAAATCTTGATGAATGGTGAAAAGAGCCAGGCAATTTATAAGTACTTCACAAGGAAACGTTAAGAATCTAGTATTCCACAAACTAGCATTCTTGTAAATAAAGAAGTCACCAAATGCAGCTTTAGTGAGCTACCCATTCCCTCGGATGTTAGGGTAGCTTAAGAGAAATTTCGGGCCATAATCAATGCAGCAGCCGCTCTCTATATTCCTGCTAGTCAACTACCTGAGATACGCCCAAATTTCCCACCGGAGACAACAAATGAGCATGGTGACATTCGTAGCATTAACCCTAACAGAATGAGGGATCACAACTCTGAAATCAGTAGGTTGTTCATCGAATATAACCGATACAATTGGCTAGATCACTCAAAAAGTTCAACTTAGGTTCCGGAATTGGTAAACTGTGAACAATGGTCACATCCCTCTCTAACCCTGGAAGAATGGATGATCAAACAACCGTCACGTTCGGCGAATGAACAGTGACAGACCCGAAGCGGTACGCGAGTTTATTGAGTTGACTTTTTAATGAGCACCCAGAAAGCGATAAGCGAAATGGAAAGTATTGCCTCGTACCCGCGCTCTCCGAGTCGAAGTGGCACCACCACTTTTGACCATTGGCGAAATTTCTAATGTCATCCATAGCGTAAAGTCATCAAAGGAGATGGGTCCAGACAGAGCCTTAATGCTGATGTTGAAGCAGAGTACAAGACCAAAGTGCTCAATTTGTCGTTAGCCACTCGCTTAGTTCCCAATGCCTGGAAAAGGCAAATACTCAATTAAAGGAGATTTGTACAGGCTGATCTCCTTGATTTCGTCAGAGCAAAGACGCTGACAGCACTGCTCCTCCCCAGCCTGATCGAACACCTTCCATGTGATGAACTTCATCGATCCTTAGGGCCAGATTGAACAGCATTTTTTTTTTGAAACTCTGTGACCTTGGGGTCACAGTGGACAGACTTCTCTGCACATGCTACAGCTGTCTGCGATAAGCTTAAAAGTAGGAACAAGGTCCTCAAGTCACTAGCCGGCAGTTCTTGGGGGAGCCCTGAAAGAAACCTTGTTGACCTCTTAAAAAGCGATAGGTCAGTCTGTAGCGAACTACGCAGCTCCGGTGTTGTCGGCGATCGTGAAAACGAAGCAGTGAAAAAAAAATCAGGAAAATCAGGCCAGCATGCCGCCTTGGGAACATCAACAGGATGACTCCTTATATCTTCTGAGGACCATCTATTTGAGGAGACGAAGATCCTCACCGTGCGTAGACACGATTTCTTGTTACCTAACCAGTACCTCTCAGAGGTCGTCCCAGCCACCATATCATGGATAGAATGCCGCTCAGCCAGATCAGTAACGATCTTCATGATCTAGAGAGAGAGAGAGGTTTAGCGATACAGGTCTGAACGACATTCACGCTGATGAAGTCGCCGCGGCTGTCCAGAAATAGAGTTAATGTAGGGCTAGGAAAACATCCCCCGGAGATTTCACCAGAGCAGAAGACGCTACCACGGCAGACGCGCATGGCTCTGGCCTTTGAAACATCGAAAGTATCAGGCAGGCCGGAACGACATTCACGCTGATAAAGTCGCCGCAGCTGTATCCAGCTATAACGAGAATGTAGTGCTAGGGGAACATCTTCTGGAGATTTCACCAGAAGAGAATACGCTACCTTGGCAGCGCGTTTTTCTGGCTCAGCTAAGCTCGGTATGGTGCAACCGACCCAATTCGTATTGGTCACGAATTGATGGCAACGTTTTGGACATTTGTTCCGCCTGTCATCAGGGACCACATAACGTGTTTTACATCTTCAATTGTCCAGCCAAGCTGACTCAGCTGATACCCAGATTTCTTTGGACACAAACAGTATAAATCAGGCGTTTACTTTAACAGATCTTCTATAGACAAACGGGCCTCACAAAACAAAATGAATTGTTGTTAGAACAACAACAACAACCTAAAGATATTTCAATATACGGGAATACAATTTATTTGAATTTCCTGACAAATCTTGATTTGTTTTGTTTTAGTGAATTTCCTGACAAATCTTAATTTGTATTTGTTTTAGTTAGTTAGAGGCTCAAATTTAAGTGAAAGTAAACTTTCAGAAAAACACGTTGCTTTTTCGAAATTTAAAATTTCGTCTCATACTTCTGGGTGTTTTATACAGGAAGGGTCCTGAACTTATGGTTCACCGAAACATGGGTGTTTAAGTGAACAGCAATAAATTGCTGACAGAGGGATTTTTGTGACGTATTCATGGTGTCAGTCGTGTCGGCACCTACACTCACATAATAACCTGTCGCTTTGTTCAGTGAAACATCTACATTTTTTTTATTTTCTACAAAAATGTCATTTAAAATTTCTAAAAGGACCTCTTGAATCAATTGCTGAACCATCGATTTTAAAACTCCAAAATTTAAATTAAACTAAAGTCATAATGGATCTCCCATTCAGTGTACCAAGGCTGGTTGACTATATGTGACAGCGCATAGAGAAAGGGACCTAAGGGTAAAAAAAACAATTTTCATTTTTTTTTCTTTTTTTGATGTGGACAACATCTGAGCATCGAATGGGACCGAAGAGACCATGACCCAAAAGTGTTCCCTCCCAGAGATATGCGCGTGAAAGTGAAGTCCACGATTCTAAGCGCAAATAGAAAGGGACCTAATCTTTAAAATGGCTCTCGTGAACAAAACTGGTTTTTAGCCTTAGGTCCTTTTCTATTTTGCGCGTCACATATGGGATTTCCATGTTTGTGTCTTAAGTCTTTTGTTTGCTCTCCTTCCTTAGCGGCTCTATGATTTATAAGTGATTGAATTTCTGGCAATGTCTATAGCGTTTTATTAATTCGCCTTCGCCCAACGAAATAATCGCTTTGACTCAGTTAATGTTTTAATATGTTTTAATCTGCTGTATAAAATCACCTTGTGACATGTTATAAGTTATCACGTACGTCACGATGCAGCCAACATTTTTTAAAGTTTTTTTTTCTTCTCTTTCAATATTTCTTGGTCTAATGCAACAATTCTGTCTAACCCCCGCTACACCTCTATCTTTTTGTTTAACATTATTTTCTCTAATTTCAAAGACCCAGTACCCAACTCCCACCGATGAAATCGCCAGAAGGGAGACAGGGTGCAGACGTAGGTAGACGTCTATCGAAGCCGGGAACATGTAAGTAAGCATACGTGTAGCGGTATGTGCGAATGTGTCTGTGTGTGTATGTATAAAGTCGTCGACATACATATGTTAAATCGTGTTACAGTTAAAGTTTGCAAATTTCAGTCTAATAGTATCGACAAACATGATGCAACTGTAAACATGTAAAAGGTTACCAAGGCTAGGGGTCTCAAAAAAGGCATGACTTCACAAAAGAAATGCCGAGAAAACGATAGAGAAATACTGTTTGACATGTATGTAATGAAACAATGTTGTTTTTGGTTGTGTGAGGGTTTCACGTTGCACCTGAATGCTTACCGTAGGGGAATTCATAATGACAATGGAATGCCTTACGAATTGGATGATGATTTCCGCTTATTTGTTTTTGTTTAACTCCACTGCAGGATACTAAGCAATTCATAGGTAATCTTCTAGCTGAACCCCTCCCCATTTTAGCTAAATCTTAATTATTCTGCGAATTACTACAAATTCAGTTTAATTTTAACAACAATGCACCTTTTAAACTAAAAACAAAATCATAAATCTTTCCCCCCTCCCCCCCATTTAATCGATCGATTGCTACTGCTTCGCATTCTCTCTCGGCAGTTCAGCATAATCGCGTACAAAAAAACAGCCATTTATCAAAGTATTTAGAAATAATATTTATATTTCACAATATGTCTATGATAATAGCAACACGCTTAGGTAGTTATGGGAAGAATTGTATTCATTCGTTTTATAAATACAAATGTTTATATTAAGAAACAATTTATCTGATCAGCAGTGACATGCCCCAAAGGCAGACAGGCTGGTTAAAAGTTAAAAAAATATCATATGAAATGAAACATAAGAGGGTCGTTGCAGAAAGTTTTGCTAAAACGTTTATCGTTGTTGAATCCCTGGGCTCTTGTGTCTTAAATAAATCCACTTTTGGTGCCAAATAATATAGGGTGATCCTTTTAGAGGTATTTTTTCAGAACAAAAAAAAATATAAAAATTCATATCAAGTGTGGAAGCTTTATTGGTAATTTGAAAGGACATTTTACGGCATTTATTTTTTGAAAATAATAATAACTTATAGAGTTTGGTTTTACTTTCAACAATTGCAGCGAGGCTTTCTGAAGAGGGTTGTCACGGACCCGATATCACGATAAAAGTAGTGTGCAGCCACGAAGATCAATGCCACTTTACCATTTTGTTAAAAACTTGTCTTCTATTTAAATAAAGAAGCAAGAGGTCTTGAGCCGGTTAATCCCTGTTCAATGTGAAAATAATTACCTTCAAAATTTGGCAACTGTATTATGGATATGAGCGTTCGGTGAGAAACAGGAAGATCCGCTGTTTTCGACCAAAATTTTCTTCAGTGATAAGGCCCATTTCTGGCTCAACGGCAAAGTCAATAAACAAAATTGCCGCATTTGGCAATCAAGAAGAGGTTCAAGAGGTGCCACGGTTTGGTGCGGTTTATAAGCAGATGGAACCGACTCCAAACAGCTAATGCATTTTATCGAGAAGTTTTTACAAGGCTTCAAGAAAAATCTCATACTGATAAAGTGGGCGGCATTTACGAAGTGGAAGCCTGACGCTGAAAAATTGTTAGATGTTCGATGTTGAACCTGGGTGAACAGTTATGATAGTCGGACACACTTCTATCACACCACGCCGGCCCACTAAAAACATATTGCAATCAAAAGTGTAGTAATTATTAATTAATCTATTATATTGCATTGAGTTCGCATTTGACGAATTGGACGGTCGGTGCAAATTTTTTCAAAAATAACGATGTCCGGAACGTAACCGTGACTGATGCTCGCTATCGCGCCATGATATCGATCTTTATGCTACCTGAAATTGAAGCCCGTAATCTTTACGACACTTGTTTTCAACAGGACGGCGCCACTTGATATACAGCTGTTAAAAAAATGGATCTATTGAGAGGTCATTTCGAAAAGCAGCTAATTTCACGTTTTGGACAGGTGAGGTGGCCGCCTAGATCGACTGATATCACACCATTTTTCTTTGGGGTTACGTAAAGTCCAAAGTCTATGCTGACTAACCAGCTACGATTCAGGTTTTGGAAGCCAATATTACGCGTGTCATTAAAGCCCATACCGGTTGAAATGCTCGAACGAGTCATCCAAAATTGGTCCCTCAGAATGGAAACCCTGAGGCGTAGTTGCGGCCAACATTTGAAGGAAATTTTATTTAAAAAAACAAATGCCATAAAATATCCTTTCAAATTCACAATCAAAAGTTTCCACACTTGATTTGAATTTTTATATTTTTTTAGTTCTGAAAAAATACCTCTAGATGGATCACCCTATGTTTATTAATAAACTCCTTTAAGATCAATACACTTTTGCAGGCGCACAAACCAATTTTCGAAGCACTTTTCCACTCCGATTGACACACCAACAAAACATGGTTTTGGAACGCTTCAGCAGCATCTTCTGGCGACAAAAATCGTTGACCACGCTTTTTGTTCTTAATGCTAGGGAATAAGAAGAAGTCATTGGGTGCCAAATCAGGGCTGTACGGTGGATGACCCATAAATTCGACGTTTTGGCCGGTCAAAAAGGCGCTAGTTTGAGCCGATGTGTGAGAGCTCGCATTGTCATGGTGCACAATGATTCGTCTTCTCTTTTTCGTTTTTCGAATTTCTCCGAAGACTTCAGGCAAACCAACTGGGGTGCACCACTTAGAACGGACCGTCCTCGTACGTTGCTCAGGCGGAACAGTCGCCACATGAACAGTTTTGCCGAAGAAACAGGCGACCATTTGCTTCGAAGTAATTTTTTGTTGGATTTGGCTAGTCTTGAAAACCCCATACGGTCCATTGCTTGTTTCGGGTTCATATTCATAGATCCATGATTCGTCACCTGTGACAATATCATACACCTCATTTGAGCTACCGCTGTTATACTTTTCCAACATCTCTTTGCACCAATCTATACGAGCTTTTTTGAACATACGTTAAATTATGAGGGATCCAACGAAAACAAATTTATTTCACGGCCAAATTAATATGCGATATCTTATTGATGTTTGTCATACTAATGCCCAAGGATGCCTCAATCTCACGGTATATCACACGTCGGTCTTGTTTAATTAGTTCACGCACAGCATCGATGGTTTCTGGCAAAGTGACCGAAGTCGGTCGTCCTTCACTAAATTCATCCTGGAGCGAACGGCGTACGAGACTGAACTCTTGGTACCAGCGATTAACAGTGGCTTCTGATGGTGATTCATGGCCAAAAGTCGAAACAAGTTGATATAAACACTCTTGTCTCGATAACGCTGAAAATAGTAAAAAATCATCGCACGAAAATGTTCACGGGATAGTTCCATTTTTTGACTGAGATGCATTTTTCAACACACTGTAAACAAAAAAATTCGCCTTCTAATGACAAAACGTTCTGAGTGAAGTTATACTAATAAACACCAAAGTTTCCAATGGACGTTTCAGTTTGCATCAGGGAATAATAGTATTGTCAGGACCCGAAATATAAATAGCAACCCTCGTTTATTAATAAATGTTTTATTTAATGTAGGCAATTATGTATGGATTACAATATCAGATAAATGTCCTCACAAATGCGAGCCCTTTTGAGCAAATTTTGCATTACATTCTCACTCATTTCACGCGATATTTTATTAATTTCATCACGAATATTTTGTTTGAGTTGCATAAGCGTTTCTGGTTTGTTTGCATAAACCTTGCTTTTCAGATATCCTCACAAAAAGAGCAGTCAAATCAGGCGACCGTAGAGGCCAATTAACATCACCATTTGTTGAAATAACTTGTTGTGGAAAGAGGTCTCGCAGTAATTCCAATGTAATTCTAGCTGTATGCGATGTGGCACCATCTTGTTGATACCACATGCTAGTCAAGCCCAAAGCATGCAGTTTTCAATCATATCACGATATCGCTCTCCATTGACAGTTACGGTTTCGCCGTTTTAATTTTCATAGAAGTTCCAATGATTCCTCCTGACCAAATTTTACAGCAGACTGGCACTTTTAATGGATGCAAACGGGACTGATGAATAATTTGAGGGTTTTCTATTGCTCAGAACCAACTATTCTTCGGTTTATTCACATATCTATTTAAAAAAAAAATATGCCTTGTCGCTCATTATGATTTTTTCATGAAAATCGGGGTTGTCATGGCCGAGCTGTAACATTCTATTCGCATATGTACGGCGGCGGTCTTGTGGAAGAAGCTCTTGTCTTAACTGAATCTTAAATGGAAACAAATGCAAATCCTTGTGCAAAATTGTGGCCAAAGTTGTTATTTAAAGACCAAGCTCCTGAGCACGGCATCAAATTGAGGTTGATGGATTGCTTTGAACACCTTATTGAGCAACAGTAATGTTTTCAGCCGATTTTGCAGTACGGTGTGGTCTATGCTTGGGCCTATCAGCTACAGACCCTCTTTCTTCGAAATCATTCACTACACGATAAATAGTGAGTTTTGTTGGCACCTTGTTTCTTCCAAAAATTTCACGTAACTTTCTCATCGTCACAGTTATCGATAATTGATTTTAATAAAATGTTTCTACGATTAAAACATGTTGGTTTATCGAATATTTTTTCATAATAAATTTGCCACGTCTCTACTTCACGACTGCGAAATATGAACTATCAAGGCTAATGTTTACCAATATGGCGGCAAAACAAAGTAGTATACCTTCCTGGCGGACACCCTGTATGAGAAGTAGAAATATAACAATTTTATATAAAGAGTTTTCCAATAGGAAAATAAAAATTTCGTATCTTTTTAGAGCGCTTACTCCAATTTTCGGCCGTAATAACCGTCGCAGCCGACAGGCTGTGGGTGCTTTAGTGGATAAATTTGGTTCTAAATTTTCACTTTTGGCTGTTCCGGCGCCAAAGGGACGCGGTACCGCTCAAAGCAACGAAACTATTGCAGCCGTCAGTGTATCCGTTCAAAATGAGCCAAATCAGTCGAATCCACATCGTTTTTAGGAACTGGGCATCTCTCAAACCACATTGTGGCGTATTTTGCGAAAAGATCTTGGCCTTCATCCTTCTAAGATCAAACTGACTCGAGAACTAAAGATCACTTAAAACGGCAAAACTTCTCCTATTGGGCTCTGGCAAAGTTTCACAAAACTCCAGAGTTTCTTTGAAAAATTATTTTATGCGATAAAGCTCATGTTGAGTGTTTTTTGGCAATAAACAAAATATGCCTTATTGGACAGCAACAAACCCACATGTGCTTTAAGAGACACAATTGCATCCGCAAAAAATACTGTGTGGTTTTCATGAAAGAGTCGTGATTGGGCCGTATTTTTTCGTCGATGAAATCAATCGTCATGTTACCGTCAATGGAGAGCGCTATCGTGCCATGTTAGAAAAGTATTTTTAGCCAGAATTGGATGAGCTTGACCGCGCCGATATGTGGTTTCAACAAGACGGTGCCACTAGCCACACAGCACGCGTTACAATCGTTTTACTGAAAGGCAAATTCGGTGAAGGTGTTATCTCGAGAAATGATCCGGTCAAATGGCCACCTCGTTCATGCGATTTAACTCTATTAGATTTCTTAATATGGGGCCACATCAAGTCATTGGTCTATGCCAACAAGCCAACAACTTCAGACGAGCTCAGAGACAACATCCAAAGCGAAATTGCCAACGTCCGGGTCGAAGTGTGTGCAAGAGTGGTGGAAAATTGGGTCGAATTTCATTCTTAATATCTAATATTTGCACTACACCTACAAATTTGAACTCTATATCTTAAATATTCTGTATTTTATTTATAAATAAAATTGTATTGTTATGACCTCGGACATTACCTGTTACCTAGAGGTCAAGTCATAAGTCATTAACCAGAACAAAGTTCCGCAGAAGACAAAAACTTTGGCCTTATAATTAAAACTGAGGTTGGCAACGTTATTCAGACGAATGACAGTGTTTTCTTAATTGACAACCCCTGAAGATGATTGACGAGTGCAATCGAAATATTGGGAGCAAAAAAAATTAAGGGAAAATACAACATCGAGCTTAAATACATGAGCACAAGCCGCAAAATATTTTTTAAAGATAATCAGTTATTCACTTACACCAATCATTTTTTTTCGTATACAAACTTTCTAAATGGTAAGCTCGTTTCCCTGCCTTTGCTACTTTTCATAATTTACTAAAGCCATAAACTGTCCACCCATCCCTCGTCTCATAAAGAAATTTATTATTATTAGTTTCTATTGTACATATAGCAAAGCAAATATCAACAGCAAAAATTCCTAGCCGCAAAATCAAATTAATGACGCCACTTATTGAATTTCTTGAGCAGCAAACAAACCTAGAATCACACACATACGACTAGGGGTCTGTTGTTTTTTCCATGCCTCATCTTGTTGCGCCTCAACTTTTGAGCAGTTACATCAAGCATATAATTAACTTACATATGTAAAATTGTTAAAAAGCTAACCACAAGTACTGACAAGCAGCAGAATACGTTCAGCAGCTTTAATACAAATTAATTCTAGAAAAAAAAAGATGCAACAACAACGACATCTTCGAAGAACGACAAGGCTTAATAGAAGTGCACACACAATTAAATAAATTCGAAATCCGGCTTGGAGTTGTTAGCTGACGTTAGCGTTAGTATCAAGAGATACGAGTACTAACTAAAAGGCGGACGAGATGGATGGATGGTCGGTCGGACGGACGGACGTGTGGACACGACGACTGTCTGACTAACTGATTCGTATTGAATGGATGACCTTTTTTTTGCAAACAACTGCAGCGCCTTATTATGATAATTAACTCTAGAGTAATAGTGTGGCTGGCTGTAGAAGGTGTGCTCCCTACTTAGGAGTGATGGGATTTTTTTGATTAAAAAAGTTATTAGAGCAAAAATATTGGACAAGCAACCCAGTAAACCAAATTCGCCGACAATGTCTGATATCAGACAATTCTGAACAATATCTAAACTCTATCTGAACTCTATCGAGAATTCTTACCGAAATCGTTACGAATTCTGCTCGGTTTGGCTAAGGATTTTTTAAGAAGTAGTTCAGACTTCGTGCCAGCCCTCTCATATGTTTTTCGTTACGAACTTGGTAAGAGTTCTCGTACACAATTCGGACCGATTTTTGAACGTTTGGTGTGCTGGATAGAATTGTCAATACTTTATTCAATCAAATTAGGAATGATGCGATTTTTTTTGATTTGAAAAGTTATGAAAGCAATTAAAAAATGTTTAGTGGCCCAAAAGTATTGGACAAAAATATTGACGTCCAAAATATTGACGGTATGTATAAGTAGTTCCTTCCAGCCGTTATCAGAAGATGCAGCGAACCTTAAATCCGACATGCTACCAATAGATACGAGGGCGGTTCGGAAACATCTTAGCCTAGCACAAAAAGCGCGGTATAAACAGAAAAAAGTTAAGTGTTTTGGAAACTTCCATCTCTGCTATGAACCCATGTTAAATTTTGTTTCGATCTGGCAACTCCTTCATATAGAAACAGGTGTTCACAAAAGACGCATCCGCGATTTTTTTACAATGGAAAAAATAGAAATGCGTGGTGTCATTAAATATTTACATAAAAAAGGTTTATCGGGACAAGAACTTCATAATGATCACAACAACAGAAATTGTAGCCAAAGTGCATGATATGGTATTAAATGATCGACGAATAAAAGTGCGTGAAATAGCTAATATCATGGGCATCTCAAATGATGGAGTCCATTTAATTTTGCATGAAGAACTACAGATGAAAAAGCTTTCTGCAAGATGGGTGCCGCACTTGTTAACAGTCGACCAAAAACGCATAAGAATGAACATTTCTCAAGCTTGTTTGGATCGTTTTCAGCGAAATAAAATGGATTTTAAGCGTCGTTTCATAACTGTTGATGAGACATGGATCCACCACTATACTCCAGAGACAAAAAAAACAATCCAAACAATGGACTGAAGCTGGAGGAAGTGCCCCAAAGAAGGCAACAACAATTCAATCGGCTGGTAAGGTTATGGCAACGGTTTTTTGGGACTTCAAAGGTATTTTATTGATTGACTATCTGCAAAAGGGTAAAACAATAAATTCAGAGTACTATTGCAACCTTTTAGATCAAATAAATGTACAAATTCGAGAAAAACGTCCTGGCTTACAACACAAAAAAATAATTTTTCATCAAGACAACGCACCAGCGCACAAGAGTGTTTTAACAATGGCTAAAATCAACGAATTAAAGTACGAGTTGCTTGACCACCCATCTTATTCTCCTGATTTAGTTCCCAGTGACTTTTACCTGTTCCCAAATCTAAAAAAATTCCTTGCTGGCAAGCGTTTTACCTCAAATGAAGATGCAATTACAGTTGTAAACCACTATTTTGAAGACCTTGAGGAAAACTATTTTAATCAAGGGATTGAATTGCTAGATAAGCGTTGGACTAAGTGTATTGAAGTTTCAGGAGATTATATTGAAAAATAAAAATATTTTTGAAAAACTAACTTTTCTCTTTCATTGATAGGCTAAGAACTTTCCGAACCGCCCTCGTATTCTTGCTTACGAAGCCTGCAAAAAGTATAAAAGAGCAAGAAAGAACGATCCGGAAAGGAAAACCCAAAACAACAAAAGGGAGGAAAGCATAAGAAGATGGCAATCGCGATGGAATGAGAGTAATAATGGATAATTGATATACAAACTCATTCCAAATGGATGGCCAGATGGATTAGTAGAAGGCACGGACAAGTTAATTCCTACCTTACGCAGTTCCAGACCGGACGATACAGAAGTTACTTTTACAAATATGGACACGAAGATTCGCCAAGATACGAGAGTTGCTATTTATATTTCGGGTCCGGCAATAAAAACACAATAATTTATCATTGGAAATGGTTTTTCAAAATATTCTCCTTTATGATCAATACACTTTTGCATGCGCACAAATCAATTTTCGAAACACTTTTTCCACTCCGATTGAGACACCTCCAAAACATGATTTCTAAACGCTTCAATAGCTGCTTCGGGCGATGAAAAACGTTGACCACGCATTTTTTTCTTGATGCTAGGGAATAAGAAGAAGTTATTGGGTGCCAAATCAGGGCTGTACGGTGGATGGCCCATCAATTCGACATCTTGAGTGGTCAAATAGCTCATCGTTTCAACTGATGTGTGTGAGCTCGCATTGTCGCGATGGAAATGATCCATCTTCTTTTATTATCTTTCCTCACTTCTTCGAACACTGTTGGCAAACAGATGCTTGTATACTACTCAGAATTGGCCTCCTATGTTCCACTAAAGGCACTGTGGCAACATGGCCGTTTATACCGCAAAAAACGCAATCATTTGCTTCGATGTACTTCTTAAACGAACAACTTTTGTTGCATTTGGCTCGTCTTGAAAGAACCTTACGGTCGATTGCTATTTTGTTTCGGGTTCATATGTATAGATCTATGATTCGTCACCTGGGACAATGTGTTACACTGCCTTCGAGCTACCGCAGTTATACTTTTTCAACATCTCTTTGCACCACTCCAAACGAGCCTTTTTTTGAGCATTCGTCAAATTATGTGGGATCCAACGATAATACATTTTTTTCACGGCTAAATGAACATGCAATATCTTGTTGATGCTTGTCATACTAATGCCCAAGGATGCCTCAATCTCACGATATGTCACATGTCGGTCTTGCTTAATCAGTTCACTTATTCCACGAACAACTTTTGTTGGATTTTGCTCGACTTGAAAGACCCATACGGACGATTGCTGTTTTGTTTCGGGTTCATATGCATAGATCCTTGATTCGTCACCTGTGACAATGCCATACACTCAATCTCACGGTTTGCCACATGTCGGTCTTGATTAATCAGTTCACGTACAGCATCGATGGTTTCTGGCAAAGTGTCCGAAGTTGGGCGACCTTCACGAAATTCATCGTGGAGCAAACGGCGTCCGAGACTGAACTCTTGGTATCAACGATTAACACTAGTTTTTGATGGTGCTTCCTTGCCAAAAGTCGAAACAAGTTGATTTAAACACTCTTGTCCTGATAACCCACGCCAAAAATCGTAAGAAATCATCGCATGAAAATATTCACGGGAAAATTCCAGTTTTTTACTGAGATGAATGTTTCAACTCACTGTAAACAAAACAATTCGCCCTCAAATTACAAAACGTTCTGAGTTAAGTTATGCTAAAAAAAATGTCAAAGTTTACAATGGAAGTTCCAGTTTGCATCTGGCAACACTAGTATTGTCAGGACCCGAAATATAAATAGCAACCCTCGTTCTGGTCCATATTTTCGTATTGTCTCTGTACAAAGGTCCTTCCCGATTTCAGAACCTGCAGCTCTAAAAGCCTCATATGACACACGGTCACGTACAAAATGTTGACCACTATGGTGACATTGGACCAATTCAGTCCATGTTTTCGAATATCACCTTATAATTAAATCTGGTAAAACTAGACTATACTGGTCCAAACCTGCAGCTCTAAAAGCCACATATAAATTCCCATTCCTAACCAAGTTTACCTTTTGAAATTTTGCCATACAATTCAAATCTAGCTCAGAGACAGCTTAATTACCCATTGTGAAATTGGGCCGGTATGTGTTTAATAGTAAACGAAGTAATATAGTTAGCTTGAATACAGTTTTCGGGAAATACGTCCAATTATACGGCCGAACTAATAGACAGAATTTCTGGGTGCATTAAACGCCCGACTGTAGAGAGAAGGTCCTGACGAGAAGTCTAATAAATCCTTGGATAAATGAGAATCTTCAGGCACTTATTAGGGTTAATTGTCGTCTGTAGGCTAAAAGAAGGAAGACCGGTAGAACTCAAAGCATAGAAAAGAGATTGAAGCAAATAAGTAACGTAATAAAGAAGGCCAGCAGCATATGTATGAACAACTTTTACGAAAGGCCACTTGAGACTCTTCAGCAAAATCCAAGGAAGTGTTGACAATTTTTAAATGAACACATGGGAAGGAGCACGCGGCGTGCGTTGTAGTTGAAAAAACACCATGGGGACTTGATAGTATGTAATAAGGAGAAATGTGATTTACTGAACGAATATTTTCTACAAGTGCCAAGAAGTTTGAAGGAGGATATTGTTCAATTACCTGGAGATGATTTTAATAGGCTTAACTCCATGCCTCAGTGCCGAAATAAATTTGCATTCGGCTATACAGACAATGAGGAAGTTCTGCGACTTATATCTAAATTACAGGTTGGCAAGAGTTGTGGTCATGACGGTATATCAGGCAAGGTATTAGTAACATGCAAGGTTGTTATACACTCGATCCTGGTTACAATTTCCAATGGAGTTGTTGCCACTTCAGTATATCCGGACATACTTAAAATTTCCAAAATTACCCTCATTCCTAAAGACAGACTGGCATGTAGTGTTAGGGAATATAGGCCAATTGCGTTATTGCCACTAATAGATAAAATTGTTGAGAAAATTATGCATAGACAGATGGTAAACTTTTTGAATGAGAAGGATATACTGTACAAGTTCCAATTCGGTTTCAAAAAGGGCTGTGGTACACAATAAGCTGTTGTGAACGTTGTGAATGTATGCTATGGTTTGGATAGAAGTTATGGAGGAGTTGCCGGCATTGTTTATGATTTTTCAAGGCATTCGATTTAGTAGATCATGTTGCAAAAGCTTAATTTTCATGGCATTACGGGGACTCCCCTTGAACTGATAGAGAGCTACATTCGTAACAGGAAACAGTATGTGCAAATTGACGACTGTAGAAGTGGTATAGGTCAAGTTGATCATGGTGTTCCTCAAGGAAGTGTGTTAGGCCCCCTATTATTAACGATCTATCTGAATGATATTGCAAATTTGAGATTACATGGGAAATTGATTATGTATGCCGATGACATAAGTCTCTTTTATCCCTACAAACACGACGTCACCCTGAGGGTACAAATAGAAGAAGATGCGGAGATTATTATGGAATATGCAAGAGTAAACAAATTGGTCTTGAATGCTAGCAAAACTATGTTAGTGAGATTTCGACCGTACTCCGTTGGTAGGTATAGAGTTTTTAGCGTTTCTGTCGGTGGTATGTATGTACAAGAGAGCTGTTCATTGAAATACTTGGGGATACATTTGCAGGCTAATTTATCCTGGAATTTGCACATGCAAGACATAAGGCGTAAAATAGCTCCAGCAATTGAAACACTATACAAATTCAGAAAAAAATTCCACGAGAGGACCAAGTTGTTGATATACAATGGGCTTATTCACAGCCACTTCAATTATTTGCCTATGATATATGCTTATAGGAAAAGCACGGAGCTGAGATCATTACAGATATTGCAAAATAGGGCACTGAAACTCATTTACAACTTAGTACTAAGGTATTCAACACTATCTCTGTATATTGATATATCAAAGACTATTTTGCCTCTATATGGACTCTACAAAATGCAACTATTGATGTACATGTTTGAATCTGTTCGGAATATTGGTCATCATGCTATCGAATTTTCTCAAAATCAAACTTTTTTCAATACCAGAAATGGCTCAAATTTGCTTATTAAAAGATGTCGTCTTGAAGTCACTAAACAGCGTATTGAGCACATTGGTTGCTCGGAGTTTAATCATCTTCCTCAAAATCTCAAAAATATATTACCAATATCTACATTTCAATCGAGTCTGAAGGCATTTTTACTTAAAAATTAAAAATGCTTCTACGTATTGTAAATTTTAATTAAGCTCATTATGTAATAATTCATTATTAATGCTATTTAATTAACAAATATTCGTTTACTTTTCTGTAATTTATTTTTTCTGTACATTTATGCCAACTCGCCCCAACAATGTCCAAGTGGCGCTGGGGCACAATATTAACCTGTTGTAAAAATCTGTTGTAATAAATGAATTCTTAATAAAAAAGTATGTCATTATTGTATGACTTACTTGTATTCAGACTCGACTTGGTTCAAATCTTGCAGCATCTCAAAGTGGGCCTGGACGAGCAACTTTTGGAAAGGTTAGCTTTGTTAGATATCAAATATATTGGGAATTCGCTTATAGGAAATTGACGTGATAGAAATGTTTAATACGAGGCAGCAACTAGGAGAATACATGTGACGAGTTTATTAAAATCGCCAATGGTCAAAACGCAGACTGGCTCAAAAATTTTTGGAATTATAAACGAAAAGTAGAAATGCTTAGCAAGTATTCGAAACGAAAACAGTAGTTCATAGGTACTCTGAGCCTTTATGTTAGAAAAGTTTGACGTTCAGCGTTTTACAGTATACATATGGCATCAAACACTTGGACTTAATTCTAATGGAGTTACTATATTCCACTACCATTCACCTGATTAATCTCATCTCCCCAAACCAGCTACACCCTTTCCATAAACTCTAGCCATACATTACACGACCAACTATAATTAGAATGATGAGCCGTTTTAATTGTTTGTAACTCAACGGCACAGCCTTAAGAACAAATTTAGAAGAATTCAAAAAAAAACAACAGCCGCGCAAACGAAATAAACCACGCCAAATGGCAACAAATTAAGATTTATTGCAACAACTGAATATTGAATAATTAAACAAATAACATTAACAATTAAAAAGTGATCGCTTTAAATAAACGAAGCGATGACTAATGCTGCGCCTGGTCTGGCCTGGCCTGGCGTATGACGTACGTACCTAGTGTGAATTTACATATGTTCGGCTCTTCGCCATTAGGTTTTTCTGTTTTCATTGATAAATTTATTTTTATTCGTTTGGTGTTTTTTTCGCTTTTTTGCAGCGAGTATATTTAGTTACACCACAGCGATTTCCGGCTGACGGCGCTGCCGCGGCAACAATGACAGCGTGAGAAAATTCTATTATTGCCGCAGAGCGAATGTGAGTGTTTGCTGTTTGCATTTCGCCATAAACAGGCAAGCGAAGCCCCCTCTCCAGAATCCACAGTGCGATGAAATGGAACGTAACGTAACTTTTAACATTAGATAGATGATTTGTAAAAAAAACAAACAGCAAACTAGGAATTCTTCATAGATTTGCTATGAACGTTGTCGTCGCTGCCATTTGATTCTAATTTAGCTGACCTGAGTAAGCGGAACTAAAACCTTGCTACTCTTTCGTACGAGTAGCCGAGTATTGGCCGTGCAAACGTCATAATTATACTGTAACTGGGAATTTTTCATTATAAATAATCATTGGTTGTTTTTTTGTGTTCGTTGTGTCGCTGCTGTCTGTACGTTTGTAGCGTTGTTGTTCTCTAATTTACTATAAAATCATTTTATAATTGCTTTCTGAATTAAATATTTATAACAAAGTGTTGGAAAATGTAAACAAATAGAACAGCAGCAATGAATATTAATGGTGCCAGCGTGAGTTCAGTGAATTTTTATTTTGTGGTCAGCCAAACGTCAGCGGCTACAAGACAAGTTTGTGTCTTAAGTCTTTGGTTTCTGTTATAACAAGTGTGCGGGGAAATTTCAGAACTATAAATTACAAGATTAAAACAAATGGCAGCCAAGCGGGGGAAAAATACAAGTAACACCTGTTAAAGGCAGATTTGCTGGAAGCCATCAATTGTTTTATTTATTATAATAATACAAAAAAGAAATGAACCAATGAATAAATAATGAAATAAATAAGTAATTCAATTAAAAGTAAAAGAAGTTTGAATGTAAAAAACTTAATCAATAAACAAAAACAAAAAATTACATAACAAAAATGTAAATAGGGCCAATATTTGTATACTATCGTTTTAAATAAAGTAACAGCTGTTTTATTAGGGACATAACGATTTCGTATCTTTAAGTCAACGCACCCTCAAGCATTTGTAATGATCCTTTGGTGTCAAAACGTAAATCGAAGTCAACCCAACGTTTGAAATCATTAAAAATTACTACCGAAATTCTGAGTCGGAGGTCGCAACTTTAAGAGCGCCTACTTCAATTTTCGGCCATAATAAATGTCCCACCCGACAGACTGTGGGATATAAATAAGGATCCAAAATTTTTACTTTTGGATATTCCGGCACCAAAGAGACGCCGTACCGCTCGAAGCGACAAAAATATCGCAGCCGTAAATGTATTTGTACAGAATGAGCCGAATCAGTCGATTCCACATCGTTTTTAGGAACTGGGCATCTCTCAAACCACATTGTGGCGTATTTAGCGAAAAGATCTTGGCCTTTATCCTTATCGAATCAAACTGACTCAAGAACTAAAGTCACTTGATAATTTCAAAAGCCGAAACTTCTCCGATTGGACTCTGGCAAAGTTACTCGAAAATCCAGAAATTCATCGAAAAATCATCTTCGGCGATGAAGCTCATATCTGGTTGAGTAATTTTGTCAATAAACAAAATATGCGTTATAGGACAGCAAGAATCCCACATATGCTTCTGTGTACTAGAACACAATTGGATTTCATGCCGGAGGTGTGATTGGGCCGATTTTATTCGTCGACGAAGTAAATCGTAATGTTAATTTCAAGAAAGAGCGTTATCGTGCCATGTTAGAATTTTTTTTTTTTGACCCGAATTGAATGAGACTTACATCGGCGATATGTGGTTTCAACAAGACGGTGCCACTAGCCTCTCCGCACGCGTTACAATCGATATAATGAAAGGCAAATTCGATGAACGTGTTATCACGAGAAATGGTTCGGTCGAATCGCCAAATCGTTCATGCGATATAACGCCATTGATGTGGACAACATATGAGCATCGAATGAGACCGATCCCATGCCCCAAAAGTGTTCCCTCCCAGAGATATGCGCGTTTTATGAGAGTGAAATCGACGATTCTAAGCGCAAATAGAAAGGGACCTAATCTTTAAAATGGCTCTCCTGAACAAAACAAGACGGTTTTTAGCCTTAGGCCCCTTTCTATTTTGCGCGTCACATATGAGCGAAATAAAATTTTATTCTTTAAATAAAGGGTGGTTAAATTTTAAGGGCCGATGTTGAATGTGAACCACACCTAAACGTCAAGTTTTTTTCTGCCTTTTATTTGATATTTCTCAATTTCAGACTAACTCAATTTGAACCATGAAAAGATACACAAGAGAGCAACGCTTTAAGGTATTCAGGCTTATTATGAAAATGAAAATCAATTTTCGAAGAAAATCATCTTCAGTGATGAGGCACATTTTTACATCAGTGGATTTGTCAGCAGAATTGCCGCATTTGGGCGAATGATAATCCACGAGTGATTGTCGAAAAAACAATACACCCACCCAGAGAGTGGCGGTTTGGTGCGATTTATGGGCTGGCGGCATCATCGGGCCGTATTTTTTCCAAAATGAGGCCGTGAATGGTGTTCGCTATCGTGAGATGATAACGAACTTTTATGGCCCGAACTTGAAGATATGGATGTGGACGATATGTGGTTTCAACAGGACGATGCCACACAGCTAACGAAACAATGGCTCTTTTGCGCGACAAATCAACATACAATTTAACCACCTTTTATAGCACTTGCACTACACCTGGAATAAATTTGAACTCTACTTTATATCTTAAATTTTCTGTGTTTTATTAATATTAAAAAATTGTAATGTCCTTAATGGACAACCCTATATAACACCTGATTTCGAACAACTTTCGCTTGCAGTGTGGCAAGCGAGTAACACCTATCAATTTAAAATTGGCACTCAAACTAAGGTCCTTTAAGGTATTGCCGCTTTAAAGGCCATATTGTAAATCAAGCCTAGCTCAAATGAAACCTATTGCATTATGTGTTACCTATAAATATCCCTGGTAAAATTGGGCCGGCCTATGTTTCACATACCTCACGAGATATGGTCTTGCCGCTTTAAAAATAACATATAAAGTCTGACCATGTTCACGCCCCAGACAGGGTCGCGGTATCTTTTGTGTATCAGATTGATGTAGAATATCAGAGAATCGCCCCACCTGACATAAGCCGCATTTACTTGTCTTATTATTTCCTTTTACTGTGTAAGAGGTACGGACAAAAGTGTAACGCATTGAAAAAATCATTTTAGACCCGACCACATCCGTTTAAATTATTTAAGCCATGTCCTCTTGAAAGAAGCTACAAATCGTTTTTAAATTTTGATTTTAAATAGGCCATAACACACATATATTATACCTGCATAAAATACTTGTATATGAAAATAGTGGCTGACACGCCCCATTCCGATACCTCCCACACAAATGTTCCATTCGCCGCACTATGATTTTCTTGTCATATCGTTAATACGATTTCCAGGATCTGGCTAAAAATCAATACATAGGAATGAAGTGATACGACAAACTTGATGACAAAAAATTGGAAATCCAGCCACGCCTCGTTTTGGACCTCCCACACAAATGACTCTTTCTCCGTGCAGATTAGAACCCCCATTACTCGTCTCCTAGTGAGTTAAATTGGATTAATTTTTGACTATCTGAGTATTTTAAAAACGACTTTGAACTCGCATAAGAATAAAGCGGCTGACACGCCCCATTTCGGTACCTTCGAGGCAAATGCACCATTCGGCCACTTTAAGTATGTCTGTACTCAGCACGTTCAGACGTACGATGATCATTTGTGTTGTTTACAGTGACTTGAAAAAATCAATTTGGCAAAAATGGATTTAACTCGTGAACATTTTCGTGCGAACATTTTTCACAACTTTCGACGTGGATTATCACGATAAGAGTGCACCGATGAACTTAAATCTTTGTATGGCGATGAAGCACCATTCTATAGCACTGTGAAAACTGGTTTAATGAATTCAATCGTGGCCGACGCTCGCTCAAAGACGAAGGTCGTGAAGGTCGTCCGAAAATGCCCGTTGTGCCAGAGAATATTGATGTCGTGCGTGAACTGATAATGCAAGATCGTCATGTGACCTACCGTAAGATTGAGGCATCCTTGGGCATTAGTATGACAAGCATCAAAAAAATATTGCATGTTCATTTGGCCGTGAAAAAAAAATTGTTCTCATTGGATCCCACATAATTTGACGAATGCTTAAAAAAAGGCTCTGGTAGCTCAAAGGCAGTGCATTACATTGTCACAGGTGACGAATCATGGATCTATGCATATGAATCCGAAACAAAATAGCAATCGAACGCATGGGTCTTTCAAGACGAGCCAAATCCAAGTTGTTCGTGGAAGAAGTACATCGAAGCAAATGATTGCGGTATAACCGGCCATGTTGCCACAGTGCCTTAAGTGGAACGTAGGACGGTTCATTCTGGGTACATACAAGCATCTGTTTGCCAACAGTGTTCGAAGAAATGAGAAAAGATAATAAGAGAAGACGGATCATTTTGCATCTCGACACTTCGGCTAAAACGATGATCTGTTTGACCACTTTAGATGTCGAATTGATGGGTCATCCACTGTACAGCCCTGATTTGGCACCCAATGACTTCTTATTATTCCCTAGCATCAAGAAAAAATGCGTGGTCAACGTTTTCATCGCCCGAAGCAGCTGTTGAGGCGTTCAAAAATCATGTTTTGGAGGTGTCTTAATCGGAGTGGAAAAAGTGCTTCGAAAATTGGTTTGTGCGCCTACCTAAGTGTATGTGATCTTAAAGGAGAATATTTTGAAAAACAATAAAACCATTATGATAAATTATTGTGTTTTTATTGCTGGACCCGAAATATAAATAGCAACCATCGTACAGAACTTAACAATTTTACCATAGTGCCCTTCAAATTAAAAATCCGAAAATTTTCAAACCGCTGCCATATCGCCGTCTAGCATTTTCGCTACCAAAGCGCTATTTCAACAATTTATATACTTTATAGTGTCTTTAATCAATGTTTCGTTGCGTTGCAAACGAAATGAGAAAAGAAACTCGAATTTAAAACGCTCTGTACTTTCTAATCCTAGATATTAAAATTTCAATGACTCCACCTCCCCCTTGGGATATCAAAAAGGTGACAATGTTTTCACCAAACCATTCTGTTCTTCTCCCCATTTTTAAAATTCCACAAAACTGCAGAGTAAAACACATAAATCATCATTGGAATACCATCGCTATCATTTACCAGAGATCACAATCATTTAAACAATATGATGACAACCACAAACACAATATTCACATATACTTTAAATAAATCATACTATATTTAACGCTTATACTACGGCAAGACAGCAAGACCATTCGAGTACTTTTCTATACGATACAAACAAACAGAAGAAAAAAACGACAACATTTGAAAGCTCACACAAAAAGGAGACACTAATAAAAGAACCACAATCAATGAATCGATAAACCATAAATAAATTAAATTAGAAAACCATTTCAAACGGCCACATCAACAGGAACAACAAAGTTCAGTCAGCCAGCCAGCAACAACTGGTGAACGCCGCCAAACGGCTCAGGCTCAGGCAACTCAATTTTGCCAGAGTTTCAAAAATGATTTATCGCCACGAAAGGGGGCAAAAAAACACAGCAAATACGAGTACTCGTATATGCGATATAAATGGCTAAAGAAAATGCTGTGAGTGTAAGACACAGAACGGCAGCGATAAACATTGCTGCAGCAAGGCTGGCGGGGAGTAAGTATCGGGGAAAAAGGGGCCCAGGGAGTACTTCAGCACTGCACATGCCACATGTGAGACTTTTCAAAACGTTTGAGTAATAGCTTGGTGCACATACAAAAAACACAAACACACGAGCGTTAAAAACACATTAAACAACCTATAAAAGGCGTTTTAAATATGACACACTACCAAAAGCCAAAATCAAATGTATTGAGATCATTATTTTCTGCTCCGGCTAAGGAAACTCAAAACAAAAAATGCATTTATTTGCATTTATTAAGCTTAGGTTAGCAGCGTTGTAAAGACAGCAACGGCAAAAAAAAACTATGACAATATTTTAACACTTTTTTTGTATTGAAAATAAAGTCATTCCGTATTTTTTTTGGTTTGTCTTTGGTGGCGGTGGTGTTGTTGGCAAGTTGTTGCATGAAGCTTTAAATTAACATATGTTAACGAGTTTCCATACATTTTGAGTTAAGACACCCTACAGCATATAAGGTGGGAAATATTAAAATTTTCCAAAAAAAAAAGAAAAAAATCATGGCCTCTGAGTGATTTAAGGCTTTTGCCGGCAATGCTGTCGAATACCAAAATCAACCAATAAATGTGACCCGTCCTATGAAAAGGTGGCTTATGACTCAAAATGACTTCCACTACTAAGAAACTGAAGAAATGCATTGTTTATCTTTAACAGCTGTTTCTCGCAATTTCTTTTTTGAGTCATAAGTTGGCTTGCCATAGACCGGGTCACATATTTCAAAAAATAATAAATTTACCTGGCCCAGATTTAAAACAAAAATAAAGACGCACTCGTTTCTAAAGTTGCCCTTTTTAGATGCAATTAATTTGGGTGCTAGACATCAAGGAACCTATTCCATTAAAATAAAAGAAATTAAACGGCCGCAAAATTTAGGTTCTACTTTGGAAATGAAAATTAAACTCAAATACAGGGTGGCTAATGAAAGCAGCTACCAAAAATAATTTAATAACTTTTTTTCTATTTAATAGATCTGGTTAATTTTATGTTTATATTTTGCAGGTTGATTGTTAGATTTAACAAAAATGGATAACTGAGATACTGAAACAAGCATCTGGATTGTCCGCCGCTATCACACAGTGGATGCCGTAGTTTCGGTTCAAAGAGAGTATAGGCGCACGTTTGGCGTTAATCTTCCGACCAGATGGACCGTAATGGTACGTGTTTACATCGAAACCCTTTAGTTCGGACGAAGGAAACAATCGCTGCTGTAGCTGCTACAAAACAATCCAAGAGTTTCGACAAGAAGCTTATCTGCTCAAATGGGTATAAACAGACAGTCCTTGCAGTCAATTATGAACAAAGATTTGGACTTATTCCCATATACAGGGTGGAGCGCGATAATTTGTTGTTTTTTTACACTGCCGGCTGTGGCGGCACTGTTGGTGGTGCGTGGCTTATAGTGGCTGACGGGAGATTTGTATTCGTCTGCCTTTCAGTTGTAATCATGCATTGGACACGTGAGGAGAGATTGTCCAAACATTTAGTTAAACTAAGCTTTTGGCCCATATTGCTGGCCAAATGTACTATAAGGATGAATTATAAAAATTATTGCTCCTCAAAATCAAAGAAGGTCTAAACAGTTTTATGCTCAAACTTTTTCCGCATGAGCCTCTGCAGTACCTTAATATACAGTGGTGGAAAAAATAATAGGGACAAGAGTTCATATGGATAATATTAAACAAAAACACTAAGAAAACATGTATATTTTTGTGAATGACTCTACCAGATTATTCGTAGTAGTGTTAAATTTTTGTTGTTAAACGTAATTTTTATATTAAAGCTCATAACATTTTTGGATGGCCGCTTAAGTGATATCACCTGTAAATTAGCTTGGAAAAAATAATAGGGCGATTGCTCAAACATTGTTTTGCTTTAGAATTCTCCTCTATTTGTAACTCAAATTATTGGCATGCTTTGATGCAATATTTGTTTTGTTAGCTAACACATTAGTTCTTAAAAATGGGTCGCGGGGTTCACTCAACTGAAGAAGAGAAAAAAATAATAAAAAAAAATTAAAAAAATGAAGGAAAATCCATAAGGGATATTGCAAATATTATAAATTGCTCAAGAAACAAAGTTTTTAATGCAATTCATTCAACAATTACTATGGAAAATAGAGGAAGGAAGCGAAAAACATCATCTCGGTTCGATAAACATCTAGTGCGTTTATCAAGAAAAAATCCTTTTATGTCCTCCAAAGAAGTGCAACAGAGTTTAAATGCCCCAGTTACAAGCCGGACAGTAAGAAACAGACTTATGGACGCAGGATTAATGGGTAGAAGCCCAAGAAAAGTACCATTGCTGTGAGTGTAAGACACAGAACGGCAGCGATAAACATTGCTGCAGCAAGGCTGGCGGGGAGTAAGTATCGGGGAAAAAGGGGCCCAGGGAGTACTTCAGCACTGCACATGCCACATGTGAGACTTTTCAAAACGTTTGAGTAATAGCTTGGTGCACATACAAAAAACACAAACACACGAGCGTTAAAAACACATTAAACAACCTATAAAAGGCGTTTTAAATATGACACACTACCAAAAGCCAAAATCAAATGTATTGAGATCATTATTTTCTGCTCCGGCTAAGGAAACTCAAAACAAAAAATGCATTTATTTGCATTTATTAAGCTTAGGTTAGCAGCGTTGTAAAGACAGCAACGGCAAAAAAAAACTATGACAATATTTTAACACTTTTTTTGTATTGAAAATAAAGTCATTCCGTATTTTTTTTGGTTTGTCTTTGGTGGCGGTGGTGTTGTTGGCAAGTTGTTGCATGAAGCTTTAAATTAACATATGTTAACGAGTTTCCATACATTTTGAGTTAAGACACCCTACAGCATATAAGGTGGGAAATATTAAAATTTTCCAAAAAAAAAAGAAAAAAATCATGGCCTCTGAGTGATTTAAGGCTTTTGCCGGCAATGCTGTCGAATACCAAAATCAACCAATAAATGTGACCCGTCCTATGAAAAGGTGGCTTATGACTCAAAATGACTTCCACTACTAAGAAACTGAAGAAATGCATTGTTTATCTTTAACAGCTGTTTCTCGCAATTTCTTTTTTGAGTCATAAGTTGGCTTGCCATAGACCGGGTCACATATTTCAAAAAATAATAAATTTACCTGGCCCAGATTTAAAACAAAAATAAAGACGCACTCGTTTCTAAAGTTGCCCTTTTTAGATGCAATTAATTTGGGTGCTAGACATCAAGGAACCTATTCCATTAAAATAAAAGAAATTAAACGGCCGCAAAATTTAGGTTCTACTTTGGAAATGAAAATTAAACTCAAATACAGGGTGGCTAATGAAAGCAGCTACCAAAAATAATTTAATAACTTTTTTTCTATTTAATAGATCTGGTTAATTTTATGTTTATATTTTGCAGGTTGATTGTTAGATTTAACAAAAATGGATAACTGAGATACTGAAACAAGCATCTGGATTGTCCGCCGCTATCACACAGTGGATGCCGTAGTTTCGGTTCAAAGAGAGTATAGGCGCACGTTTGGCGTTAATCTTCCGACCAGATGGACCGTAATGGTACGTGTTTACATCGAAACCCTTTAGTTCGGACGAAGGAAACAATCGCTGCTGTAGCTGCTACAAAACAATCCAAGAGTTTCGACAAGAAGCTTATCTGCTCAAATGGGTATAAACAGACAGTCCTTGCAGTCAATTATGAACAAAGATTTGGACTTATTCCCATATACAGGGTGGAGCGCGATAATTTGTTGTTTTTTTACACTGCCGGCTGTGGCGGCACTGTTGGTGGTGCGTGGCTTATAGTGGCTGACGGGAGATTTGTATTCGTCTGCCTTTCAGTTGTAATCATGCATTGGACACGTGAGGAGAGATTGTCCAAACATTTAGTTAAAATAAGCTTTTAGCCCATATTGCTGGCCAAATGTACTATAAGGATGAATTATAAAAATTATTGCTCCTCAAAATCAAAGAAGGTCTAAACAGTTTTATGCTCAAACTTTTTCCGCATGAGCCTCTGCAGTACCTTAATATACAGTGGTGGAAAAAATAATAGGGACAAGAGTTCATGTGGATAATATTAAACAAAAACACTAAGAAAACATGTATATTTTTGTGAATGACTCTACCAGATTATTCGTAGTAGTGTTAAATTTTTGTTGTTAAACTTAATTTTTATATTAAAGCTCATAACATTTTTGGATGGCCGCTTAAGTGATACATATCACCTGTAAATTAGCTTGGAAAAAATAATAGGGCGATTGCTCAAACATTGTTTTGCTTTAGAATTCTCTTCTATTTGTAACTCAAATTATTGGCATGCTTTGATGCAATATTTGTTTTGTTAGCTAACACATTAGTTCTTAAAAATGGGTCGCGGGGTTCACTCAACTGAAGAAGAGAAAAAAATAATAAAGAAAAAATTAAAAAATGAAGGAAAATCCATAAGGGATATTGCAAATATTATAAATTGCTCAAGAAACAAAGTTTTTAATGCAATTCATTCAACAATTACTATGGAAAATAGAGGAAAGAAGCGAAAAACGTCATCTCGGTTCGATAAACATCTAGTGCGTTTATCAAGAAAAAATTCTTTTATGTCCTCCAAAGAAATGCAACAGAGTTTAATGCCCCAGTTACAAGCCGGACAGTAAGAAACAGACTTATGGACGCAGGATTTATGGGTAGAAGCCCAAGAAAAGTACCATTGATGGGCAAAAAAATATAAAAAATAGGGTTATTTTCGCCAAGCAGCACCAACACCGTCCAAAGTGGAAAAATGTACTTTGGTCAGACGAAAGAAAAATTAATTTGTTTGGTTCTGACAGAAAAACTTATGTCCGTCGACCCAAGAACAAAAAATATGATCGTAAGTACACCAAAAAGACTGTAAACATGGAGGCGGGTCAATGATGGTCTGGGGCTGTTTTTCTGCATCTGGTGTTGGTCCCATTTTCTGGATAAGGGACAAGATGTGTGCTGCAGATTATGTTAACATTCTAAGGAATCAAATGCTTCTATTTGCCGAGAAAGAAATGCCACTCAAGTGGAAATTTATGCAAGATAACGACCCAAAGCACTCTTCCAGACTAGCTAAAACTTGGTTCCAAGAGAATAGTGTACCGATTCTGGAATGGCCATCTCTATCCCCGGACCTAAATTCCATTAAACACCTATGGGGCGTCTTAAAAAGCAAAATTGGACACAATAAGTCAAAAAATGTGAATGAATTATGGGAAAATGTGAAAAACGCTTGGTACTCTATATCGAAGGAAACATGCTCAAATTTTTTGGAATCTATGCCCCGCAAATGCCAAGCAGTGATGAAGGCGAATGGATCTAACACTAAGTATTAGCAATTTAGTTCCATTACAACAAAAAAATATTTTTAAGTTAAACTTATTTAATTTTTTTATGTCGTCCCTATTATTTTTTCCAAGGGCAATATTACAAAAATGTAATTTTTTTCTTTATTTTATTGGAAACCAAATTTGATTTTGACTTTTTTTGTTAGCGGCATTTAAGTACTTAACGCTTTTAATTTAATTCACATCAATATTGAAATATTGTAGAAAAAATAAAAAAAAAATATAAGAAAAAAATGCATGTCCCTATTATTTTTTTCACCACTGTAAGTAAGGACAATTTTAAGGAACGGTTAAGGAAATATTTCTGCAGTATAGAATAAACGAATACCCTGAGCACTATGAAAGTGAAGTCGACGATTCTTAACGATGGGAATCTTTGTGTTCAATATATACAAACCCTTATTGTGTTATCTCTGAATTTAGGGTGGAATGAATACTGGTTCCAAGTGTAATTTTTTATATATCTTCCTTATATACACGAACCACACGCAGAGAAAAAATATGGTTACACTATGGTCACCGCAACAATACTATGTTCTCTACAATAAAAGCATGTTCGTCGCAACCATAGTATTGTTTTTTGAATTTTATTTTGACACTAGTATGATTGCGACAATATTGCTATTGTTGAAATGTAACAATAGTATTATTGCCAAATTTAGAAATGAAAATATGGTTGTAGCAACCATATAAACATGGTTGGTGCAACAACAGTATTGTTGTTTAAAATTTACGTTAACAATAATTTGATTACGGCAATCATACAGTATGGTTGCGACTATGAACATAACAAAACGGGTTTTATAGAGTATGCATGTATTTGTGTTTTTTTGATATACAAAAAACATACACACGATGTAGTGAACGGGTGTTGTTCATTAAAAAAACAATAACAATCGGAAGGTAGTTCGAGGGATTTTTATTGTGTTTACTTTGTTCGGTGAAATACTCTAAAATCGACTGATTCTCGTTTGTTTAAAATCTGCCTGCACTTAAGTATATAGCCTTTGATCATTGGGTTTAATTACATTCTTTACTTGGTGTCTACGGATGGTGAAGTAGCATTCATCCCTGCTGGCAACTAAAAGTATTTTTGACCGTTGAAATATATATTTTTGTTTCTTGAATGAAATGTTTAATAAAAACATGGCCTCAAATCTGGCTATGAACTAATAGTAATGCAATTTAAAATAACAAACTTAATAAAAAGCTCTATTATTGAATAACAACAAAAACCAACCTAATAAATAATTTTGGGGATAATAGTATGGTTGAGTGTGAATCATTCTATGGTTGTGGGGATCATAGTATGGTTGCGTGTGAAACATACTATGGTTGTGAGGATCATACTATGGTTGTATGAGAAACATACTATTGTTGTGAGGACCATAGTATGGTTGTGGAGATCATAGTATGGTTGAGTGTGAATAATACTATGTTTGTGGGGATCATAGTATGGTTATGTGTGAATCATACTATTGTTGTGAGGATCATAATATTGTTGTGTCACAACCATATACCCAACAATAGTATGATCCTCTTCGAATATTGTCACCCCAACCATACTTTTTTTCTGCGTGCAACTGTATAATTTAAAAGACTAGATCTGGATATTTATGTCACCTTCGTTGTGGTCAGATTTGATATGATAGCTATTTTTTTTTCTTTAGGATTTCTGTATTTTTTCTAAATAAATATAAGTAAATGTAAATCCGTAATAATGTTTTTCATAACTCAATGAATGTTCGACCTCGATTGGATATACCCGTCTTTTTATCCATTCTCTGCTGCCTAGTAAGTAGGAACTAACCGATCCAGGCAACACTTTTGAAAAAGGAACAATTTTTGCTGTCGCCATAAATAAAAATAAGAATTTTGTATTTTGTTGAGTGAGCCCTTTTTAGCAAATGTGAACGGTGTCAAGCTCCGGCTAGCACAGGGTTAATAAAACAATTGCAGTGGCGGTTCCCGCTTTATGCCCAAAACGTTCCAAGAATTTTTCGGGCTTAAGACATTCGATATGCTGACACCTCAGCAACTACTCTGATAATAATTCAACCATTATAATAAAGAATCGAGGACGGGTAACATTATAATTTTTTAGATCTAGTAGGATCTAGTAAGCAAAAAAATATTTAGTAAATATACTTCTATCGTGGAATTAAACAGAACATCGACTCTCTGTCTCTTTCTATGCGAGCCTAACTTAAAGTGTTAACAAGTCGGTGTTCTTTACGTAAACGGTGCACAGTGGTTGGAAAAAATAGTTTAAAAACAAGTAAAAAGTGTTAAGTTTGGCTGTGCCGAACTTTGGATACCCTCCACCAGATTCCCAAATAAAACCAAATTTGGTGCGGAATTGTGTTCTATATAGAAATCTTTATGTAGAAAATGTCATCTCGATAGGTCAAGTGTGTAGTGAGTTATTGTCATATTATTTTTCAAGGCCCATGAGACCGTTTGTGTGGGAGGTACCAGTAGGGCCTTTCCTATCGTAGCCAAATTTAGCGCAAAAGTCTGTTCTATATATTAATCTTTATGCCGAAAACTTCGTCTCAATAGGTCAAGTGTGTGGTGAGTTATTGTCATATTATTTTTAAAGGCCCATGAGACCGTTAGTGTGGGAGGTACCAGTAGGACTTTTCCGATCTCAAACGAATTCAGCGTAGAAGTGTGTTGTATATAGAAATCTTGATGTGTAGAATTTAATTTCGATAGGTCAAGTTTGAGGTGAGTTATAGTCATATTATTGCTCAAGGCCCATAAGGCCGTTTGTATGGGAGGTACAAGAAATGGTGGCCCAATCTAAACCATTTTTACATAGATGATTGCGCCTATATAGATATTATTATTTGCAAAATTTCAGTGATTTAGTTCAAGAAACTGGACGGATATTTCCGAAAAAAAAACTAATTTTTATGAGGTTGTGTTGGTTGAGGGTCTCCAACACCAACTTCCCGTAGAGCTATATAGCCCATTTCAATCAATACCAATAGGCTAACTACACATGTTTGTGCCAAATTTCAGCTCCCTAGCTGTTTTCATGCATGCTATCTTGTTTTCAACAGACGGACAGCCGGACAACATGGCTAGATCGTCTTAATTTTACGAGGATCAAGAATATATATACTTAGTTGGATCTCCGATGATTATTTCAAGGTGTTACATACAGAATAACAAAACTAATATACCCTCCATTGTATGGTGGAGGGTATAATTAGTCTAAAAATTTAAGGTGTTTAATATTTTTACTTTAAATTTAAACTGTGGTATGTATAATTCACCTCAAGTTTAATGTGATTAATAAGCGAACTGTTCGATTTACCGTTTAAGCGATACATAAAAAATAATAATTAAATGCTTAGGAAAATTGGAATAAAACATTTGTTCATTATTCCATTTTAGGAGTTACTAAAAATTCAAAAAATTCTGAACATGTTTTCTATAGGTAGCGATTTGAGGTTTTCAAACTGTCGAAAACGTCATCATCAAATTATAGAAAAATTGTGTTTAAGTGTTTTCACAGGTAGTGGGTGTCTCTTGCTACAAAATAACTTTTTTAGGCTACTGCTCTAAAAATGTTCCTGTAAACTCGAAGGCATCTTATCTACACACAGAGAAAAAAACAGTTGGAAAGCGGTTGCAACTTCAATAATTCGGTTGCAAAAGAGTAATTTCGGTAGCAATAACCAAATGTTTGTAATAGTCATAGATACTCGGTTCGAAAGACTTATGATCATCGTACTGTACTCACAATTTATTGATCGATCATACCAATGAAAAGCGTTAAAGGCATTTAGTTGCCACTACTAGTGGTCTAAAAATGTTCCTTTAAACTCGAAGGCATCTTATCTACGCACAGAGAAAAAAACAGTTGGAAAGCGGTTGGAACTTCAATAATTCGATTGCAAAAAAATAATTTCGGTAGCAATAACCAAATGTTTATAATCGTCATAGATACTCGGTTCGAAAGACATATGATCATCGTACTGTACTCACAACTTATTGATCGAGCATACCAATGAAAAGCGTTAAAGGCATTTAGTTGCCTCAACTGATGATGATAACTAAAACTTCATCATAACCAACAACGGGTTGTTTAATAGTTTTTTTTTTAAATTGAAATAATTGGATTATTACTGAATTTAAGTCAATCAATTAACCAAATTTGTTTCTAGTAAAAATCACCCATCATCTTGTTAACTTTCACCTCGTCATGACCCTCCCTATGAGTAGCACAATTTTGTAAGCAAACAGTTTTTTAGCTCTGACTAAACTTTTAATTTTTCTCGTTGAACTAGTGTGGTATGTTGATTTTTGGATCAAAAAATTCCTTTCGAAAGGTTCGGATACTTGGTATGTTGCACCGAAGCTACAGTTCCAATAACTAAAAATTACAGAGCACAAACAGTCGGTAGTACTGATGCATAAAACCCTAACTATACGGTTGGTAAAAAAAATCGGTTGTGACAACGAATATGTTGTCTGTGTATAAAGCATTGTGAAGTTGTACGCATCTAAAGGGTGTCCCAAGAAGAACGCAATTTTTAAATCTGGCAACATTCGAAGTGTCATTGTTTGACATTTGAACAATTGTTATTGTTTGTTAGTAGAAGGTACGAGGTTAGTAAAAATGGAGCGCTACACGAATGAACAACGCATTCTCATTGTGAAATTGTTTTACCAAAATGGTGAAAGTTTTGCGGCTACAGTTCGCAAATTGCAATCAATTTGGGGTCACAATAATGCTCCAAAAGAGTCAACTGTAAAGAGATTAATGGATAAATTTGCCGAAACTGGGTCTGTTAGTGATGTAAAGACAACAACGCGCCATCGACCAGGTCGATCGACCGAAAATGTCGCAGCTGTACGTGATGATGTCGCTCGAACTCCATCCACCTCAATTCGACACCGAGCTCAGCAAATTGGTGTCTCCAAATCCACTTTGCAGCGAATTTTGACGAAAGATTTGCATCTTCATGCATACAAAATTCAATTGACTCAGGAACTGAAGCCAGCTGACCATGGACAGCGAAGGGAGTTCGTTAATTGGGCATTGGAGAGACAACATGAAAATGCTGATTTTGCCGATAAAATCATCTTCAGTGACGAGGCCCATTTTCATCTTGATGGCTTCGTCAATAGGCAGAATTGTCGCATTTGGGGTGCGGAAAATCCTCGAGTGATTCACGAGGAGCAAATGCATCCTCAACGTGTCACTGTGTGGTGTGGTTTTTGGGCTGGAGGAATCATTGAACCTTTTTTTTTATGAAAATGAGGCAGGTCAAGCGCAAACAGTCAATGGTGTTTGGTATCGTGAAATGATAACCAGTTTTTTCTTGCCTAGAATTGAAGAAATGAATGTGGAGGGCATGTGGTTCCAACAAGACGGCGCCACATGTCATACAGCCAGAGAAACAATTCAATTGCTGCATCAGTCATTTCCCGGTCGTGTTATTTCGCGTTTTGGAGATCAGAATTGGCCGTCTAGATCGTGCGATTTAACACCATTAGATTTTTTTCTTTGGGGTTTTTTGAAGTCGATGGTTTACGCGAATAAGCCGACGACGACTCAAGCCTTAAAAGACGAAATTGGACGCTGCATTAATGAAATACCGCAGCATTCATGCAAAACGGTCATTGAAAATTTCATTAAAAGATCGCGTGCATGCCAGCAAAGCCGCGGCGGCCATCTGCACGATATATTGTTCCATACATAACCTCATTCTGTCTACTTTACGATATAATAAAGTTTCACGATTTTTCTTAAATATCTGTGTTTTATTTAAAATTTAAAAATTGCGCTCTTCTTGGAACACCCTTTACAATAAGCACATCTGAAATTAAAGACTTAATTCCATTAATGAATTTTTTTCCAACCACTGTGCGGTATTAAAAAGTCGTTGTATACCAACCACAAGTCAGTACGAGTATTTCATGACAATAGCAAATCCATAACCACCAAAACCGTTGGGGGTGTGTTTATTACTACAGCAGTTTTAATTAAATTATACGCTTCAATAAAGGGCTGTTCACACCGAGTGTCAGACGTTACGTTGCAAACGTTTTGACATTAATTTGCATTAATTTTTAATTTAATATTTTAAATGGTGGCATGAACAAAAGCTCACACACACGACTCCAGATAAGCAATAGCAACAAAGTCCAAAAGGAAGACAAAAAGAAGAAAGAAAGAAACCCGCACAGCGAGGGTGTTAACAGAATGAGATCATTTATAAAGAGTTCAATTACACATGGACAAAAGCGATTAAAAGCCAGGCCATGATTTGATCGACATAACGAACGAAAACCACAAGAATGTTTAACAAACAAAAGCCATAAATTAATCAGAGAGTATCAGAGAGTTGTTTTTTTCGTTCGTTCGTTTGTCAATTGTTATAAAATAATGGACTATTTTTAAATGGATTTGTCATTAGCCGCTGCCGGCCGACTATGGCCAAGCGACCACTGCGCCACCTTGCTTGGAGTGAGTCAGTGAGTTTGGCTCTTAAGTCTTTTGTTTGTGCGTTGTGGTCTCATTGTTGGCGGTTAAGCTTTAACTTCTTAATTCTCATGGCGTGTAGCGCACAAATTTCCTCTTGTTAATAAATTTGCTTTGTGGAGCATTTTCCCAGCTCTGTCTTCGGTTGGCTTGGCTCGGAGGCTGTCTCAGAAAACGGAAATAATTTGTAGAAAATTAAAATCATATCAATGTCTGTCCCTCGGTCTGCCACTTATGTGTAACAGCCAAATGTCGGTTCTCAGTGTTCTTTCTGCCCAAAAACCGTGGGAGATTTTGTTGCCATATTGTCCCCAAATGCTCGACATACTGATCTTCTGTGAAAGATTGCCCCAGCTCACATGCCGTGTGCGGTGTGGTGCCTGTAAAGAAGTTACGTTTAGTGTTGGGCCTCTTCGAGGCTGGCTGCACTAAATATTACAATTGATACGAGTAATATAATGACGACTGTGCCCTAATAGCATACAAGCCCCGTGTACGGCTAGTGTTGACAACAAGAAATCGAGTTGGCACTACACAATATCTGCCAAAGCTGGTTCATTTCCTGTAGCTTTGGCATAAACCCTCGTAGTGTCGCTGCTGCCTGGCAATCATGGTTTGAAATCAGAAATACGCCAAAACTCTCCATGTTGGCTGTTAAGAATTATGACTGTCATCATGTGTTGATGCAACATGACCGTACAAGACTTTGACATAAACACTCTTCTTCGCCAAAACACACACGGTGGTAACGCCATGGGGGGCAGGCCCAAAGCCCCAAAACAGTGCAGCAACCAGGCAGCCAGGCAGCCAGTCAACCAGCCATGCCATATCGTATCATTGGGTTTGTTTTGTTTTAAAAGCCAATGTTTAACATTATGTTTAGCTTAGTATATTGAGTTCTTCGAGTCGAGTCGTTCCGTCTGGCGTCTTTCTTCGTTGAACAATAAGTTTAAAGTGTAAAATTTATGTTATGTTTTGAAAGTTTGAACAGTTTTGTGAAATGTGCAAATTTAGGGGGTATTAAAAAAACCAAGTTTGTGTCTCAACTCTTTTGATTTGTACGGAAGAAGAAGAACAACACCACATCTGCGGCTGCTGCTGCCGTCGTTGCACATGAACTAAACGAAATCAAGGGAGAACATGTTTGCATTAACCACAGGAGTTTTTGGTTTTGGGTTTAATGAAAACAAGATCGAATTGGACTTTATTTCGATGATGCGGTAGTTCAAGGAAATGTGCGATGGCATGAAATCATCAAAGTTGGTGAGATGTAAATAACTTTCTAGAAGCGAGGAATGTGTCATTTTTAAACCACATTGGTTTATTTCTAGATAAAAGGGAATTATCCATTTAAAAAAAAGACAATCCAGAGACAGAACAGACGAGTTATGTTCAAAGAAAGCTGAAAAGCATTTTTCTAAAGCTAGTCTGACTCTTTATTTAAGATAAGAGTGTTTAAAGCAACTTGTTTCGACTTTTGGCGATGAAGCACCATCAAAAACCACTGTTAATCGCTGTTAGCAAGAGTTCAGTCTCGGACGCCGTTCGCTCCAGGGGGCTAATAATAGAAAGTAATTAGTTATAAATGGATCCAATGCTATTTTTTTTTCTCATCATCGTCCGATTCGGAGGAGGATTGCAATGTAAACGTAATTAGAAGAAATATTCGAGATAAAAGCAATCGTTTTTTCATTATCTTTGTCCCTAAAAATAATAAAAAAGACGAATATTTTTACGTTATTTCACAAAATATAGAAAAATACCTACATTTCTTTTGTTTTACTCTGTTGTTTTGTTTGGCGTCATTAAAAATGGTAGTGTTTGGTTTTTTTCGATGACGGTTGTGCTTTCGAATTCAACTTCGGGTAGTTGCAATTCGATAACGATTGCCGTGATCCAAATTAATTGCGTTTCGAAGTAAATTTGGTCGTTAACGAATGCGGTGATTAGCCCCCAGGATGAATGTCGTGAAGGACGTCCAACTACGTTCACTTTGCCAGAAACCATCGCTGCTGAGCGTGAACAAATAAAGCAAGACCGACATGTGACAAAACGTGAGATTGAGTCATCCTTGGGCATTAGTATGACAAGCATCAATAAGATATTGCATGTCCATTTGGGCGGGAAAAAAAATTGTTCTCGTTGGATCCCACATAATTTGACGAATGCTCAAAAAAAGGCTTGTATGGATTGGTGAAAGAGATGTTGAAAAAGTATAACTGCGGTAGCTCGAAGGCAGTGTATAACATTGTCACAGGTGACGAATCATGGATCTATGCATATGAACCCGAAACAAAACAGTAATCGACCGTATGAGTCTTACAAGACGAGCCAAATCCAACAAAAGTTGTTCGTGGAAGAAGTACATTGAAGAAAATGATTGCGTTTTTTCGGTATAACCGGCCATGTTGGCACAGTGCCTTTAGTGGAACGTAGGAGGTGAATTCTTTGTGGTATACAAGCATCTGTTTGCCAACAGTGTTCGAAGAAATGAGGAAAGATAATAAGAGAAGATGGATCATTTTGCATCACGACAATGCGAGCTCTCACACATCAGCTGAAACGATGAGCTATATGATCACTCAAGATGTCGAATTGATAGGCCATCCACCGTACAGCCCTGATTTGGCACCCGGTGACTTCTTCTTATTCCCTAGTATCAAGAAAAAAAAAATGCGTGGCCAACGTTTACCATTGCCCGAAGCAGCTGCTGAAGCGTTCAAAAATCATGTTTTGGAGGTGTCTCAATCGGAGTGGAAAAAGTGCTTCGAAAATTGGTTTGTGCGCATGTTAAAGTGTATTGATTTTAAAGAAGAATATTTTTGGAAAACAATAAAACTATTTCCAATGATAAATTATTGTGTTTTTATTGCCGGACTCGAAATATATGAGGGCGACCGCAAAACTAACTGGCCTGGCACATTTTCTGTTTTACTAGCAACTGTTTTTTTGTTTTTTAAAAGCAATCTTTTATAAGCCATTTGTCCAAATTTCTGAAATATTTAATGATTATTTTCTTTGTTACAGATGATTGAAGTAAACAAGTTTTATAATTTTTGAAAAATGAAAAATAAAGAGTTTCGTGCGGTAATTAAACACTTTTATATGAAAGGTTATACGCCACAATTAATCAAAGATGAATTGGATTCTGTTCATGGTGATAATGCGCCATCATACTCCACCGTGAAATCCTGGGTTCAACAATTTAAAATGGGTCGTTCAAGTACAGAAGATGAACAACGCTCTGGAAGACCGAAAACTGCTACTACTATTGAAAACATTAGAAAAATATTTAATGAAGTGACTAAAGATAGACGAATAAAGCTCAGAGAACTCGCTGATATTGTTAAAATACACGAAAAACAGGTTTGGAGTATTTTACATGATGAACTCCACATGAAAAAGCAATCCGCAAGAAGGGTGCCGCGTTTGTTGACTTTGCCCCAAAAAATCGTCCGTTGGACCAATTCCGAGGAGCTTTTAGCGATTTATCAGCGTAATCCAATAGAGTTCTTGCGCCGATTCATAACTGTTGATGAAACATGGATCCATCACTACATCCCAGCATGCAAAGAACAGTCAAAACAATGGATAGAAGCTGGTAAAAGTGGAACCAAGAAGGCGAAAACTGTTAAGTCAGCAGGAAAAGTAATGGTCACAGTATTTTGGGATGCAAGGGGTATAATATTTATTGATTATCTTGAGAAAGGAAAAACTATAAATAGTGAATATTATTGTGCATTTTTAGATCGGTTGAGTGAAGAAATCAAGATAAAACGACCGCATTTAGAAAAAAAAAAGTTATTTTTCATCAAGATAATGCTCCTTCACACACTGCATTTTTAACTCAACAAAAACTGGCCGAATTACGATTTGAAATTGCTCCGCATCCACCATATAGTCCAGATTTAGCTCCTTCTGATTAGTTCTTGTTTCCAAATTTAAAAAAAAAATGTCTCGGTGGCAAAAAATGTTCGTCCAATAGCGAGGTTATTGCTGAAACTGAGGCATATTTTGAAGGTCTTGAAATATCTTATTTTTCGGATGGAATTAAAAAACTTGAAAAACGTTTGATGAAGTGTATTTAGTTGAAAGGAGATTAGGTTGAAAAGTAAATAATAATAATTCCAAAAAACGGTTCTTTTTATGTTAGGCCAGTTACTTTTGCGGTCGCCCTCGTATACGTTTTAATTTAAAATCGCGATTTTTGCACAAAAAAATTAAATTTTTTACATTTTAAATGCTTCTAATGTCAAAATAATTGAACTGATTTTAATACCTTGTATGAAAAAGTTTTAGAAACTCACCCTTGATCAAATCGGTAAACGCGTTTGGGAGTTATGTCCCAAAAAGCTGTGACATCTTATAAAAAAAATGGGGAAAAAATTCCAAAAATTCTACCTTGAAAACTAATCGGAGGAAAATTTTTTAAAATTAATTTTCTTGTTTAGGAGGTCAAAATCTATAGAAAAAATATTTCGAACTCTGGACCAGGAAAAAAATCATAATTTGTAAACTCGTGTTATTGATGCTCAGCAGGTAATAAGCCACCACTTAGACCACAATGACTTTTGAAACCCCGCCGAAGAAGTTGTGCGACCACTTAGAGCGACCATACACTTGCTGCGCGTTCGTGTCTTAAACCATTTGTTTTCATTTTAATCAAATCTCTATAAAGAGCTACAGAGCTTCTACATTACCAAATCTTGCCATTAGCACTTGTTATTTTTCCATTAACACTTTCAAAACACCAAAAGAAGCCCAAAAATCCTTAAATAACTAAAATACCTCTAATGCACGTGTTGTTTATGCCATGCCAGGGGAAAACCCTAGGCGAAATCTCAGGGAAATCCCTTAATTAGGAAACAACGTAGGCCGAACGTGAACTCAAACAATGAAACATCAAATTTTATAAGAAAACAATAAACAACGAGGCAAACCGAAATAAATGCAACAAGATACTATTTTAAATAAACACCGGATAGTGAACAAAAGCAGGATGAGAAAATGCTGCGTGATGCTGAAGAAACGAATGCCGCCAACCAAATTGGTATCAATCTTCAGTTAACAATTTCTAAAAGCCAATTGACACTTGAGGTAAACGTTATAAAAACAATAAGAACTAAACGCTCACACACACACAGCGAATTGGAAAAATAATAATAATAAAACGCTAAAAGACACCAAGAAGAATTCATACTTTGTACGCCAGTGCCGGCGGCGGTGGCGGCGGCGGCTGAAGAAAGAGAGTGCTGCCCATTGTAAAGGCTTAACAAATAAACATTTGCCTTTAGTTGATCCACCCGGGGGTAACCAAGTAAGTCAGTGTTGCGCACTCTGGTGGCATGGCTTGCGGCAAGTCATGATGTTTACCGGACGGCAGTTAACACAATACGGCCGGTCAGTACGGCCTCTGACTGAATGACTGCCTGCCAGGCAGCCTACAACGCTAGAGAGCTAGCATTTCGTTAAAAACAGTTCTTGTTGTCCTAATAATTGTGTAAACAATAATGATGCGTCTCTAGTGGCAAACAGCAGCCAGTGTAGTTGGCCGATCGTGTCAAGGTAGAACTGGATGAACGGACGGACAGGCCAGGCCAGGCCGTGCCACTCATATGATCACATTAGAGTCAAACATGGATGGTGGCATAAGGCCGTTGAGAGAATCTTCATTTCGGTTGTCGGCATTTTTGCTTTTACGCTTTTGTGTCGGTTTTTGGTGAGACAGTCAAACAATGAAAGCGCGCTCAGCGTTACAGTGCTAAGCTAATTTCCGCAGTGGCGGTGGCAATGACGTCCATGCAATTTAAATAGTAATAACAATAATAACAAATACTAATGGTGGGCAAATAAAGAAAAGACGAGAGAGAAAAACAAAACAGCCCGTGTTAAGTGAATTCATACACACAAACACACATATCAAATCGCAGGGGGGCGATCTTTTTGTGATATGATCAATAAATCTAGCGATAGTTAGGACAAACACCATTGAATGTCTGCCTCCGGTAAGTAGGTAAGGAAGCTGTTAACGAAAAACTAAAGGCTGTAATGATGGTTAAGCAAATAAAAGCGGAACTTTGAAGGTGCACAAAAGATGATCAGCAGCAGCGTTAATGCAGAGCCAAAGGTTGATGATACTTATATATGTGATATAAGGGATAACCATCAGCTGAGATGACTGACAGAGGCAAAGGTTGGTGATGTACATCATCATTGATAATCATCAGCCGAGATGACTGACAGTAGAATAGTTCTTTTTGAAAATGATCGTATGGCCACTTTGTCAATTGGCTTTAATTGGTTAAGCCTGAATTAGATGACATGGACTTGGCAAATGATCGTAAGGCCGCTCTGTCAATTGGCTATAATTGGTATAGCCTAAATTAGATGGCATGGCCGCTTTGTCAAATGGCTATAATTGGTATAGGCTACATTAGATGACATGGACTTCGCATATGATCGTGTGGCCACCTTGTCAATAGGCTATAATTTATATAGCCTGAATTTGATGGCATGGACTTGGAAACTGATCGGTTGGCCACTTTGTATAGTCTACATTAGATGACATGGACTTGGCAAATGATCGTAAGGCCGCTTTGTCAATTGACTAAATTTGGTATAGCCTAAATTAGATGGCATGGACTTGGCAAATGATCGTAAGGCCGCTTTGTCAATTGGCTACAATTGGTATAGGCTACATTAGATGACATGGACTTCTCATATGATCGTGTGGTCACCTTGCCAGTTGGCTATAATTTATATAGTCTGAATTAGATGGCATGGACTTGGAAACTGATCGGTTGGCCACTTTGTTAATTGGCCATAATTGGTATAGGCTACATTAGATGACATGGACTTCGCATATGATCGTGTGGTCACCTTGCCAATTGGCTATAATTTATATAGCCTGAATTAGATGGCATGGACTTGGAAACTGATCGGCTGGCCACTTTGTAAATTGGCCATAATTGGTATAGGCTACATTAGATGACCTGGACTTCGCATATGATCGTGTGGCCACCTTGTCAATTGTCTATAATTGATATAGCCTGAATTAGATGGCATGGACTTGGAAACTGATCGGTTGGCCACTTTGTAAATTGGCTATAATTGGTATAGCCTGAATTAGATGATATGAAGTTGGCAAATGGTGGGATGACCACTTGGTCAATTGCCTATAATAGGTATAGCCTTAACTAGATGACATGGACTTAGGCACTATGTGGTTGTAACAGGTCGGTTCCTCTTGCAACACATTGTACGACACAATACCCCTAACGAGAACGAAGCTTCCGTAAGTGTTTTGCTCATTAGAAATCTCTTCAGTTTCCCTACGGAAGGATTTTTATGTCAAAAACTCTTTTTTTATTATTAAGTTGATGAAAAAAGTATTTATGGACTTACCGCAGACAGACGCCGGAGATCCGGAGATCAATAGCCAATATCCTGTAGTTTCTAGAAAATACCTCAAGTTTCTGATCCTTGGTCAACCGTTCCAGACTGATTGCCGTTCCTTTTAGTTTCCATATGTTGTTGTTGTAGCGACAACTGTGTGCCGGGGTGACAGCCCTTGGCCGAAGAATTGCGCTTCGGGTCAATCCGGTCTATAGAACCAGCTGTCGTGGGATTATATCTTCCATATAATTAGCTTTGGGCATTTTCTTGTATTATTTTTGTTTGATTCTATTATTTTTATTATAAATATGACAAATATTTTAATTTAACTCGAAAATTAATTGCTTTTATTCAAGAGCTCCTTCAAAGAATGCCAAGGAAAGGCTAAAGAGAAGTGCGTGCTTCTTCTACCAACTTAATTTATTTACATATGTTCATATGGAGCCTGTTCAGTGAAATCGACCATGTGATCCATGAGCACTTACAAGAATCTAAAGCTGCGGAGTCTCAAAGTTACGGCGTTCAAGTTTATGCTAAAGTCTAGTACTAGGACACAATACATTAAATTTTAGACCATCGCGCACGAAAAAACTCTACAGTTGCTACAGTCGCGCCTTACACGCTGCAGCCACCATGAGTTTTGCAATAAAGCTTTTTTGCTTTTAAGCCTTGTATTCACCTAAAGCGAAATTTTCGCATAAGACTTCCGCATTTATTTCAACACAGTAGAATTGTAGTGTAGAAGAAGCAACTTTAATTCATTTTAGTCATTTTAAAACACCCAAAAAAGAGTTTACAACATTTATTAACTTTTTTTGTTTAAATATGTCAAAAATTCCTTGTCCAAACACTTATCAGAACATTAATTTTCGTTTGCAGATTGAAGCGAAAATTTCGTTTTAGATGAATACTAGGCTTTTAGCAAAAATTACTGCAACAAATAATTGTTTCTAACCCTTTTTACCTAATTCGTCTGAGTTGTGCCCTTTTTGTGTCCCAATAGGTAAGGAAAAAAGTGAAAATAAGAATTTAAATGGTTTTTTTTATTTATTGGACAACAAATAACGGTACGGCAAAATGCTTCTAGTACCGATTTCTAGAAGCAATGTGGATTTTTGGTCATATCGCTTTGGTATTAATGCTTCCATAAGAATATGTGTAAATTGATATTAAAATTTAGTTGATTTTGGCAGGTCGGTCTGAATCTAACTTAAAGGATCGGACACACTGAAGCTTTTTTTTCTCTTACGCTGCGTTTTTCTTAACTCTCGGTAGTCTGAAAATATATATTTATCACTTACAGAAAGTTTACGATATTGCATTAGCCTCATATAAACCCACTTCAAATTTTATTTGAAAATTTCGGAAGTTTTTTTTTAATGATTAATTTCAGACTGCCGCAAGTCGAACAATAAACAGGGTAAAAAAACATGCTTTAAGGTGCCTGAAGCTTAATACAGTTAGAGTTGACAATCAGTTGATTTTTAACAATTTATGACATTCACTATTTTCCCATTTTATTTTAGCGAAAAGTATTGAAGTGCAATAACAAATCTACTAAAGCAAGCGCTATACATTTTTTAAACAAACTTTTCCATTTATGCAGGGCTGCCACTGAATATCAATAAAAAAAATCGCTGTTTTTAAAATAAATAATATTACAAATCTTCATTTTTAAAAAAAATATAAATAGGTGTGAATCGTCACATACAAGTTACGCAATTTTTACATTAGAAGTTTACTTTACTTACATCAGTTCTTGTGATTTCTCATTCTGTTAGCAAAGCAATAAAATACACAACACCATTTTTTAGTTATGGTTTGTTCTGATAAAAAAGTCTTATCAATACACTTATAGTTCAATTAGTCTTGACGGTTGGAGGTAGACAACCAGCTGTTTGAGTTGGGGTTGCATGTGTTAGAGGGAGATAACTACAATTCAACGGTTGACGACGGTAGACATCTGCAGGTTGCGGAATCAACCGTCAAGACTAATTTCACTCCGATTTGCGTAGATTCAATTTGTATCGTCGAAAAAAAAATAGAATTGCGTCGTAAACAATTCGTTTTGTGTCTCAAAAAGTATTGTGGCTTCGAATTGAGTCGGTATGGCAAGGTTCGCGTCGTTTTCTAATTTGTGCATACAAAATGATTTTCATTTTATTTGTTTTTGATCAAATTTAAAAAACGAGTGTCCCTTTTTTAAACTTTTAGTCGTAGTGCCAGTTTTTAAGAATCTTTTGGGTGATAAAGCGTAAAAAGAAATTTCTGCTACATAAAATATAAATAAAATGAGTAAAAAGCAAAAAAAAAACATTTTTTTAAAAAAGGTGGACAATTGTTAAATCAAAGCACTGATTTAACAATTGTTTTGAAATAAAAAAATGGTTAAAACTTTTATTAATTGTATTAGTTATATGTTTATGTTGCTTTTTTGCATGTATGAATTGGCTTGAATATATTTTTTACAGTACTTCATCTTTTTGTGGCAATAAATGTTTAAACATTTTTCCTTTATGCATTTATTTATAGTCAAATTTTTTTTTAATTGTTCTACTGGAACAAATTAAAAAAAAACCCCATACATATATGTGGGTAGAGATGATTAGATTTGCTTCCCGTTTTGTGAGTCACAATTGTAATGTTTACAATTTCACATACAGATTTTGAATTTCAACTCAAGTTATACCAACTTATTTTTTTTTTGTTTTTTTTTGTAACATATACACCAATACCCCGGTTTGCGTCGCTAATTGGGACCGGTCAAACGCGACGCAAACCAAAACGACGCAAACTGAATCGCGTTTTTCCATACGTTTGTATGGATTTTCATTTAATTGGTTCCGAGATTCATAATTTGGGCTAAAAAAATTGATTTTTCAGAAAAAAAAACATATTTTTTTTCGAAAAATAGCTTTTATTAAAATAAGAATATAACAGTTCATGAGAAAAACGTAAAAAAAACATAACAAAAATAGATTGAAATTAAGATAAGGAATTCATAGTATAAAATCAAAGTCTACATCGATGTGTTAATTTTAAAATCTGAGCTTGAGCTATCTGAATCGATTATCATTTCTACGGTTGGATTTGTCGATTTTGCTGATCTTTTTATGAAATTATCTAAAGTTTATTGGATTTTAATAGCCTTTTTTTCCAAATAGATTTCCTTATAACAATTGATAGCATCGGTCACATCTCTAGAAAGTTTTAAACTGCGATCTTCAACCGGGTCATTGTTTTCAAAAATATCCTTTGCTTGCGATATCAACTGCATCGCTTCAGAAATTTTAGCTGCAGTGAGTCTTTTTTCATATGATTCGACCTCAAGCGGAAGTGTTTCGTCGTCCAGCGCATTGTTACTCTGAGTTGCAATCAAACTTTCGTTTTTTAGCTCTTCGTCGTATAATATGAGATCATTAATATCTTCTTCATCCATTCCAACAAAATGGATGAAGTTCTTCACATATGTGTGGAACTTTATTAATATCTTCCGTATCTTTGAGAATGCATTCTGGCCACAATTGACGCCAAGTTCCGTTCATGCACGATTCTTGTACTTCTTTTTTTCCCCAGATTTAAAACGTTTTAACATGCCCAGTTTTTGTTCTAAGCTTATTTGCTTTCTTTTTTGACTCATTGTTGCAAAATGTTTAGATTAAACTTCACTTCAGCAAATGTAATTTGCAAATGTAATAACTACCCTCTTTTTCAACCAGCAGACAATCTTCACATACATATTTGCATTAGAAATAAACGGGAAATCCCCCCTTTTTTGTTTTAGCTTTGTACAAATATTTTGATATTAACGACGCACATCAAAACACAAACGACGCAACTTTGAAATGAAATATGAACGCAAAATTAAATATAAATGGGAAATCCCAAAAAAAAACAGCGTCCGAAAAAAATCGACGCAAACCGAATCGACGCAAACCGGGGTATTGGTGTACGTTAAAGTTTATACGAAAGGGGCTAATATAAAATATAATTTTTGAGGATGTTTGCATAGATAAGCGAATTGTTTTAATTGACAACTTTTGATTAAAGTATGACCATAATAAGTGTGTTCGTTTACTTGCAAATTTGTACAAATTTGTGCAAATTTTTACTGGATCGTGTTCGTTTATACAAAAAGTCCAGTAAATGAAAGCCAGAGAGAGAAAATTTTGACAGTTCGATATTAAAAAGTTTGCAAATTTTGGTTGGAGAAATTTTAGCCAACCAAAAATTTGCAAGATAGAACAGATGTTTGAAATCAGCAGTTTTATGTAAACAAATAAAAGTAAAAATAAATTTACAAATGAATAGGTTGGTATATTATTATTTTCTTAAATATATATGTTAATCACTGTAATTAGAAAGAAAGAAAAAAAGTTTTCTTTTGCTCATTTTTCTTTATAAATCTTAACACTTTAAAATTCTAAATAAAACGATATGTAATGCAAACAGTAAACAAAATCAGCTGTTACATTGCAAATTTTTGCTAGAAGCTGTTCGTTTACCTCTCTTGCAAGTTTTAATAAAGAGAGTAAAATTGGCCTTACGCTCTCAAAAGTAGAAACATGCAAATTTTTACTGGGAAAGTAAACGAACACACTTAATATTAATTTGGTTACGAATTTATGTTTTCATGATTGCTATAAGCTTAAAATTCCTAACACGACTTGGTACCTACTAAACGTACTCCAACAAACCTTTAACTCGTTCAGTGTACATTGCCTTTTTTCTCAACCCATCGTTTACACTGAACGATCTCTTTAATTATACACTGGCGAATGTCAGACGAAAGAAAAAGAAACACATGATAGAGCAAGCCTTTATTGTCATTCTATTTTATATTTTTTAATTAAAAGTGAACATAATTTTTTATTTCATTTAATTTTAACGTATTCGTAATTTCTACACGTCAAAAATAATAAAAAAAAACTAAACATACATATAATGCCAGACTATTGAGCCTAAAAGCAATGGAAAACAAACTGGATCAATTAAGAAGAACGAAGATCACCGGAACTTTCCAGAAAAGTCACAGAATTGTCAGATATTTTTAATCAATCAGAAGAAATGAAGCTATATTGGCAAATTCAAGGATATCGGCAATTAACACCTCTTGGGATGATTTGTCCACCACATATGTAAGTCCACAGTAAGTCTGTTTTTCAATTTATCCATTTTTATTGTCAAAAATGGATAAACATCAGTATCGTAGTGGACCCATAAGAGTTACAATGTTAAATTAAAGACCGAAGCTTCAAAAAGATTCAAATATACTAGCCTCGCTCCTACTGTCCTTAAATTGACCCGCAAACTTATTAAAGATCCTTTTATTGTCTGCAGAAATGACACTTGTCGCCTCTCTCTCTCTCTCTCTCTCTCTCTTATAACAAAACCTACTTGAAACATCGGCTGAAGATTAGTTTTCTTTCCTGAGCAATAATAAAAGTCATTCCCTTCAGCATTAGACAGAAAAGAGAAACAGCAACGACAGTCGATTTCACGACAGCCGGTTCTAAGCACCGGATTGACCCAAAGGGCGAGTTTTTCGGCCAAGGGCTGTCACCCTGGTACTATGTGCAACAACAACAACCAACGACAGCCAGTTCTATGCACCGGAACGACCCGAGGGGGGAATTCTTCGGCCAAGGGCTATAAACTCAATCACTTTATGCCGCTACAACAACAACCAACATAGATAAAAGGGGCTGTGTCCCAGGAAAGGTGTGAAATTCAAAAAAAAAGCATTTGCACAACTTGGGAAAAGGTGGCAAGGGGTGCGTGAAATTTAGTTTTGCTCGAATTATCGATTTTTACTAAACTGGAAATAGTTTTTTCAATTATGTACTGTGTGCCAGCAACTAGGCGTTTTTGTACCCTTGTCCACTCGGCGGTACAGGCTGTCTTTAATGAGTACTGATTTTTATAACACCTAAAGCTAAAGAAGGTAGACAACAAGCCTCTTGCACAGATCGATTTTGGATTACTTTCTGATTTCATAAAGCGTTGCCCGTCCGTGCGCCTGTCTGCCATTCCGCCCTTTTGTCTTTTTACGTATTGTTAGACAAAAGGTCGCAATTATAAATCGATTTCAATGAAAGTTGCTACACGCTTGAAGTCTTAAATTGCTTCTCATCCATAAATTTTTGGTATCATACATCATTAACTGGCAACATATTTCCTGATCTTGGTCATGAATAGATACAGGAGAGATAATTCCCTGAAAAAATTTGCAGTTTTTATTCTAAAGTAGAAAAAAACTGCAAGTTTTTTTTTAGGGAATTAATTATCTCTCCTGTATCTATTCATGACCAAGATCAGGAAAAATGTTGCCACAATCATCAAATCATTTTAGTTAATGATGTCAAATTAAAGAAGATTTTTTTTCCATTGAAATAGAAGATTTTTGACTGACAATTTTAAACTTTGAAGCAGTGATGGCTGCAGGGTAATACGAGTAGTTCAAAAGAACTACTCGTGCCACAACCGAACTTTTTGCCCAATATATGTTGTTGGTTGTACGTTCTACTCATGTTTTCTATCGCTACAACCGAATGTTGTTTGGGTACACGGCAATTTTCAGAAAAGGGAACTGACACTGTCGGTTGAAGACACAAAGTATCGTCAATCCTTGTAGATTAAGATGATTATTTCAACTGAATTTGTACATGCATTGGTTGTTGTTATAAACTGTTGCGGTTGCCGTTACCACAAACATTTGTTAACTGGACCAACCGATAGTTTAATTTATTGTAATCGGCTATCTGGCCATAATAAAAATTTGTGTTTGTAAGAATTTTAAAATATTATTTCTATTATTTGAATTATGAGCAGTTTATTGAAAACTTGTTTATTATTTTCGAATTTAACTAAGTTTGTATGCACATCTGATAAAACTTGAACAAAAGTATAACAATATTTATTGTCAAGCTTTGGGGGACCCTCACCAAGGGAATATGGGTCGCCGCTTAAAACAAATTGGTCGTTATTGTCTTTCTATGGTGTCAATGTTGACCAAGACTGAGAAATGTCGCTAATTTACAGTGAAGCCTGTTTAAATATTCTGGAAAACATTTATTTATTTAAAGCTTGTTTATTGATGTAGCTGAATCGTTTCGAAGCATTAACCCTGCGGCCCAAAAAGCATAAACTGTCTAACACAATTAGAAATTAAAACAAAATAAATGCACTTTATGTTGTTTTTGATTGTTTTGCTTTTTAAATGTGTTTGCGTTTTAAACAAAGATTTTGTAGCCGCCTTAAACTATAAATTATTTTAGAAAAAATAATCTGAGTGGTTACTACAAAGATCGTATCTGTTGTCACTATCGATTATTGGTACCAAAATAGATGTACATCATAATTGGTTGGTTATTATTACCACCAGTTGTGGCAACCAATAGTTTAAATGAACTCGGTTGATATAATGGACTTGTTGGCGGTAAGGTATAATGGTATTATTATAGCAGCTACCAACCTATGGTAATTCCAACTATGTTACCATCAATACCATGGAAGGTTAATCCATATTATTATAGCAGCTACCATCCTATGATACGTCTAACCATGTTACCATCAATACCATGGAATGTTAATTCTACCGATTTTTTTATAGTTCGGACCGATTTCCAACGAATTTTTCTCTGTGTGTATTGCAGAAAGTCGTTCCACTTGCACATACAAACTTAGTTAGATTCGAAAATAATATACAAGTTTCGAACTGCTCATAATTCAAATAATAGAATTAATATTTTAAAATCTTTAAATATGACAAAATTGTATTTCGGTCCGATAACCGAATACATAAAGTTAAACCAACAGTTGATCCAGTTAATAAATGTTCGCGCTAATGGCAACTGACGTCAAAAAGTACTTAAAAACAACAATCTTTAACCACAACCAACACAGGTAAAAACTCTGTTTTAAAAATCAGGATTACCTATACTTTTTTTCTTTTTAACGAAAAGTTTCAGTTTCCCCAACTGACTATTGCTGTATACTTAATCAACAGTCGGTTGTAGGGATGGAATACTTGTATAGTACCTGCCATCTTCAACATTCGGTTGTCAAAAAATTGGGTTGTGTCAACCAGTCTGTTGTCTGTGTGCATGTCAGAACTTTGCTAAGCTTTCTATAAGGTGGTCCAACTTAAACGCACGATGTTTATTGCATAAGTAAATAAAACAAAAAGTTTTCAATGAATAATAAAAATAATATTTTATACTCTTACTATAATAGAAGGATGACAATTATGCACTAAAAAAATATTGGCCTAATGCTCGCCACGTCTTCGGTGGCAAACCTCTAACCGATGGTCCATACTTTCAATGACTCTGAGACATAATTGAGATTCAATGGCATTGATGTGCCGAATTATCTCATCTTGTAGATCTTGAAATATTTTTGGCTTTTTGACTTACACTTGTTCTTTCAAACATCGCACAAGAAAGAAGTGCATCGGAGTCACAGCACATGATCGTGGCAATCAATTAACATTGCCACGACTTGATAACGGGTGATTTTTTAAGAGCTTGATAACTTTTTTTTTTAAAAAAAACGCATAAAATTTGCAAAATCTCATCGGTTCTTTATTTGAAACGTTAGATTGGTCCATGACATTTACTTTTTGAAGATAATTTCATTTAAATGTTGACCGCGGCTGCGTCTTAGGTGGTCCACTCGGAAAGTCCAATTTTGGGCAACTTTTTCGAGCATTTCGGCCGGAATAGCCCGAATTTCTTCGGAAATGTTGTCTTCCAAAGCTGGAATAGTTGCTGGCTTATTTCTGTAGACTTTAGACTTGACGTAGCCCCACAAAAAATAGTCTAAAGGCGTCAAATCGCATGATCTTGGTGGCCAACTTACCGGTCCATTTCTTGAGATGAATTGTTCTCCGAAGTTTTCCCTCAAAATGGCCATAGAATCGCGAGCTGTGTGGCATGTAGCGCCATCTTGTTGAAACCACATGTCAACCAAGTTCAGTTCTTCCATTTTTGGCAACAAAAAGTTTGTTAGCATCGAACGATAGCGATCGCCATTCACCGTAACGTTGCGTCCAACAGCATCTTTGAAAAAATACGGTCCAATGATTCCACCAGCGTACAAACCACACCAAACAGTGCATTTTTCGGGATGCATGGGCAGTTCTTGAACGGCTTCTGGTTGCTCTTCACTCCAAATGCGGCAATTTTGTTTATTTACGTAGCCATTCAACCAGAAATGAGCCTCATCGCTGAACAAAATTTGTCGATAAACACATTTCGAACCGAACACTGATTTTGGTAATAAAATTCAATGATTTGCAAGCGTTGCTCGTTAGTAAGTCTATTCATGATGAAATGTCAAAGCATACTGAGCATCTTTCTCTTTGACACCATGTCTGAAATCCCACGTGATCTGTCAAATACTAATGCATGAAAATCCTAACCTCAAAAAAATCACTCGTTATAACACAGCCATTGAATTTCTTGCGCAAAACAGCCAATGTTTCGTTGGCTGTGTGGCAAGTGGCACCATCACGTTAGAACCACAAATCGTCCAGGTCCATATCCTCAATTTTTGGCCACAGGAAATCCGTTTTCATTTCACGATAGTGAACGCCATTCGCGGTAACTGCTTGGCCGACCTTATTTTGGAAAAAAGTACGGCCTGATGACAGAACGATTGCAAAAAGAACTCGGCGAGCATTCACAGATGTTTTTACATTTCCTGCAGACAAATAAAACCATGAAGTGCACGAAATGCATTTTGATTGAAAAGCCCATTTATGTAAAAGGTTTTTGCAATCTAAACGCCCTGCTCATGTGTGTACGTCTTCTTGATTGAATTTGTCGTACACTGAAACAAAGATATGCTCAATTAAGTTGGGCAAAAAACTTGACGTGAAGGTGTGCCTCACAATTAACATCGTGCATTATGGTTGGACCCAGCGTTAGCGTTGTAAAATTTCAAAAAGTGCCACAAAAAGGGAATTTTTTCAAACAAAAAGCATTAACATCCATAAAAAATAACTGTTCATAAAAAATGGACTTCAAAATACACATAAAACTAAAAAACAATTTATTACAAGGCCCATAAATATGTACGAGAGCATATCAATAATTCCGAGACTTTTCTTACTTTCCTCGTAGTTTAATGAAATGCAACACTGCTCCCTTCAAGTACCATCTGTTAGTAGACTACTGTCAAATTTTTAAAGAGTTCCGTCATTTTGTTTGTGATTAGTTAACAGCTGTTCAAAACATAAAATCTCGAGTATTTTGTTAAAAATGGAAAAAAATGAATTTTAGGTGCTCATTAAACATTTATTGCAGAAAAAAACCGTCAATCAAACCAAAAAAATTGATAAACACTATGAGGACTCTGCACCATCGATTTCAATGGTAAAAAAGTGGACAACATCTGAGCATCGAATGAGACCGATCCCATGCCCCAAAAAGTGTTCCCTCCCAGAGATATGCGCGTTTTATGAAAGTGAAGTCGACGATACTAAGCGGAAATAGAAAGAGACCTAATCTATAAAATGGCTCTCCTGAACAAAACTGGTTTTTAACCTTAGGTCCCTTTCTATTTTGCGTAAATGGTCTTGTGGAAGAAGCTCTTGTGTCAACTGAATCTTAAATGGAAGCAAAAGCAAATTCTTGTGCAAAATTAGGGCCAAAGTTGTTCTTTGAAGACCAAGCTCCTGAGCACGGCGTCGAATTGAGGTTGATGGACTGTTTTGAACACTTTCTTGAGCAGCAGTAATGTTTTCAGCCGATCTGGCAGTACGTTGTGGTCCATGCTTAGGCCAATCAGTTACAGACCCCCTTTCTTCGAAATCATTCACTAAATGATAAATAGTGCGTTTTGTTGGCACTTTGTTTCTTCCAAAAAATTCACGTAACTTTCTCATCGTCACAGTAATTGATGATTGATTTTGAAAAAAAATTAACGATTTATCGAATATTTTTCCATAATAAATTTGCCACGTCTTTACTTCACAACTGCCAAATATGAACTGTCAAGACTAATGTTTACCAAAATGGCGGCAAAACAAAGAAGTATACCTTCCCGGCGGACACCCTGTACTTCGAGTTGTGTTAAGTAGCAACAATTTCAAAATAATGCAAAAAATGGGATTTTTCAGAATGGGAAAGTTATTAAAGATTGCACGGCTTCAAAAGGGTAAAATTGCCACTTTAGTTGCTCATGGCGGCCAAAAAAAGAAGTATACCTTCCGGGCGGACACCCTGCACTTTGTTCGAGTTGTGTAAAGTAGCAACAATTTCAAAATAAGGCAAAAAATGGGATTTTTCAGAAAGGGAAAGGGATTAAAGATTGCACGGCTTTAAAAAAGGGTCAAATTGCCACTTTAGTTGCACAACGGTAACGCTTGTTTTAAGTCCCCTTAAGCGCCTAGTTTCTCTCAAGGCGTTTGTTGCTTAAGACTTTAGTTATGTGTAGCCCTCGTTTCTAGTTTGCAGATTTGTGTCTTTTTACCCTTTTACTGATGTTTTAGTATTTCTGCTGAGATTTCTTGGGTGCCAACGAACTCACTCATGCTACCATTTGAATGGGCATAATTCGTGAAGAATTCCTCTAGCCGCTAACCGCTCATTTATTACCTCAGATTCAATACATGCCATTTCCTGTCAAAAATAAAAAAAGAAAAAAATCATATAGAAACTCATATGGCAGAATAAAGGGATATTATAAAATATGTTTTGTTGCTTCTGCGTCTTTTCTACTTCGTTTCCATAACATGTCATGCCTGGAATAATAAAACAGTTCTGACAAATACTCGGATCGTTCGCTTTTATTTTTTTTTTGATTTTTTTTGTTAATACCTTTTTAATAAAGCTTTTAACGTAAATGTATGATATTCATTTAAATTTTGTTGTTGTTGTTGTTCGTTTTTATTCGGCCTGTTGTGGTTATTTGTGTTGCGCTTAATAAACTAACCATTGATAAATATTTCTTGGGCTGTTTGGTAAAGAAACAGTTATAACGAAACGAACGAACTCATCCACATCTTCTGAATGCTGAAGAAAAGAAGTGAAAAAAAGCTTGAAAACTTCTTTTTTTACACAAAACAAAGTGCCGACAAATTGACAGCCGTTTGATGGACGAACGCATGCGTGCAACACATGTAATAAACGGACAACAACAACAACGAAATATCTTTTGATATGCATTAAACTTTACAGAAAGGCCTGATGGCCGGAGCTGGTGCCGCAGCCGGTGGTAATGGTGGTGGTGGTGTTGCATTGTGGGTGCATTTGTGTGGCAAGACAGCAATTCGTTTTTTTTCTTTCTCTCTTTAAATGTGTTTATTTCGAATTTACATTGATAAGACGACAGCCGAACGCGGTAAACTTTAAATGAAATTTTTTGGTTAAAACAAGTTTTGCATGAAAATTAATCCCCAGAAAATATGACCATAAAATCAAAAAAGCCCAAACTTTTCACGAATTCTTTTGATCAGCACAGAAGATTTCTTCAAATTTGAAGTTTACAATTTCTTTCGTTTTGTTTGGTTTGTCTGTGTGGAATTAAAAGATGGCCTGTGCATGTGTAATTGTCTAAACTGTTTGTTATGCTTTTGGTTGTGTTTGACATAAAAAATAATTAGATTTACGACAGGAAATGTTAAGTGTTGAAATTATTATTAGATATGCTATATTATTATGGCTGCTTCTCATATTGTTCAATTCCATGAGACTGCTAGTAGCTTTAGCTGCTAGGAAATATTGAATTTGAAAGTTTGTAAAGTCCCCATTTATTATGGGAAGTGTTAGGTTTATTAGACAAACGTGTCTTAATTGGCATTCTCGTCGTATTGGTGGCTATTGATAATGCTGAAAAAATATAACAGCAATTGGTATTCGTGGCTTTGTTTCTGTAATTTATTAATTTAACCTCTTTTTGCACGCAGAGTTATGGGTCTTGTAATTGCTGGTGCATTAATTAAATGCAAAGCAAATAAAATTAGATACTCTCACAAATAATTGCTATTTGGGCGATGTTGCATATGAAATCCAGTTTATTTGAAACTTTCATATCGACTTGTTTAAAGCAAATAAAGCCGTAGAGCACGTAAATTTCTTAGGGCGTTCTGAAGGGGCTGAGCCTATGTTGGACAGTCTTCAAAAGACATGAGTCCTATATCATCTAAGTCTACAAAAAATTATGTGGATTTTGTAATCTCTTCGTAGCTTAGGTACAGGGTGGGCCAAAAGTTAGCATGGGGTTAAAAACTTTAATAACTTTTTCGTTTATTATTTTTTTCTTATTTTTCTCAGATTATATAATATACAAAATGGAATTTTTTACACTAAGTCTGAAAAATAATTTCACTTAAATGATCCCCGTTTTCAGCTTTGCAATGATGGACTGGTTTTAGAGCATTTTCAATAACATCTTTCAAAATTTGTGGCTTTAATGTTGGCCTTGGGTTGTAGGATTGTCTCGGGCTTGTTCACATATACTAGCTCCTTCAAATAACCCCAAAGAAAATAGCCGGGTGCTGACAAATCTGGCGATCGCGCTGGCGAAATGATTTCCGAATTTCTGGAAATCATTCGCTCTCCAAATATTTGACTTAACTATGCCATTGTGTCGCGGGCAGTGGCTCCGTCCTGCGGAAACCACATCTCAGGCCTGTTTTCAAGAGCAGGACGTAAAAAATTTTCCATCATAAACCGATACCGCTCTCCACTTACGGTTACTGCACTTCCATCTTTATTCTCGAAGAAGTAAGGCCCAATGATATTTGCCGATGTGATCCCACACATACCGTACAATTGGCGTTGATGAATGGCTTTTGGATTTTCAGAACCCCAGAACCTACAGTTCTGTCTATTAACAAAGCCATTCTAATGAAAATGACCTTCATCACTCATTGTTTCATTTTCAATAAAGTCGATTTTATTTCTGGCCAACTGTTGAATTTTAACTGCAAAATTTAGACGTTGGCGATGATCTGCTGGTTTTAATTTTTGCACTAATTCCACCTTTTATGACAATAACAATAAACTTTTTTAAAATGCGCCGTAGTGACGTACGAGACATTTCTAGCTGAGCAGAACGCCTTCAGGCAGATGATTTTGGCATTTCTTTAACCCTTTGCTGTACTCGTTCCATATTTTCCGCGGTGCGAATTAAACGTGGTCTACAGGTTCGAGGCAAATCTCCCACGGTGCCATGTTGGTGATGACGATCAACTAAGCAACGACTCAGAGGGCAAAATTCAGAGGGCAAAATTCTGACGTTGAAATGTTGACGATATACTCTTTGCGTTAAAATAATTGATCGCTGATTTAAATAATAAAATTCTATAATTTTGATTCTTTGTTCAGTTGTGAATCTCTCCATTATTTATATTCCAAGTGTTATTTATATAATCGAAAAAATATATAAACGAAATAGTTATTAAATTGTTAAACCCCACGGTAACTTTTGGCCTACTTTGTATAACAATTTCTTTTCTTAGAGTTGCAAAAAAGAAAGTTGTCTTACCTTAAAAAAAGCTTTCTTAAAAGACTTGGTTTCGTGGCCGCAACTGCTAAACTGTGATCAATCTAGAGTTATTTTTCGCAGATTGCGCGTGAGTTGTGTGAAACTTATTTTTGTCTTTTCAGTATTGTTTGCCATTTTATAATGGAAAGATTTACACCGCGAAAACTACTGTCTCGAAAAATCACCGGTCCATTTTTATACAAAACTGATGATGGCCGGAACTTAATCGTGATTGATGCTCGCTATCGCGGCATGATATCGAACTTTTTGCTACCTGAAATTGAAGCCCGTAATCTTGACGGCATTTGGTTTCAACAGGACGGTGCCACTTGCGAGACCGCTGCTCGCTGCTCAAACAATGGATCTATTAAAAGGTCATTTCGCAGAGCAGCTAATTTCACGTTTTGGACCAGTGAAAAGTCCGCCTAGATCGTGTGATATCACACCTTTCTTTGTGGTTACGTATAGTCCAAATTCTATGCTGATAAACCAGCTACGATCCAGGTTTTGGAAGTAAACATTACGCGTGTCCTAAACGCCATACCGGTCGAAATGCTCGAACGAGTCTCCCAAAATTAGACCCGAGTCGAAGTTGCAGCCAACACTTGAGGGTATTCAAAAAGTAAAGGCATAAAATGTCCTTTCGAATGAATTATTTAATTTTTTATTTTGAAAAAATACCCTTATATTGATTAGCCATTATTTTGTAAAACTATTTCTGAACCGCCTATTGACACGGTTTCTCATTTAAAATTCGCCAGATTGAGGTATTAAATTTTTCTATTTTTTTCGTCCATCCAAGATTTAAGTGCCGGAGATTTATGCTTCGGGCCGTTGTCTTGTGGAAATATCCAAGCTAGTGGCAAATTCTTTATATATTTTTACCTTCAAGTTCCACAATAAGACCAACCCCAAATGTTGTAAAGCACCCCAAAACCATTCCGGAAGACCCACCGTGCTTAACGGTTTTCTTTGTGTATTTTAGTTCAAGATGGCAGTTTAATGGTCGTCGTACATGTGTACTGCCTACATTTCCGAAGACATTAAATTTTGATTCGTCGCTCCAGACTACCAGTTTCCATTTTTTTCGATACATTCGGTTTTCGTCTAGCTTTGCGTTCATGGAGGTTTCTCTCAGTCAGCCGTCTTCTTTCTGAAATTTCGACATTGTGATCTGACTCCATCTGCGACCTTATCTGCGTAGATGTAAGGAAAGTGTTTGCTTTACTTATTCTATATTTTCCATGAGCGTTTCTTCTGCGGCTGACATTTTTTGTGGAGATGGCATGACTGAATTACGTCAACTACTTTTCCTCGCTATAATGCAAGGGCTTTTACATCTTCGGAAATAAAGTACGTTCAAGATTTCCATAGCTCTTCCAAATTAACTCCCTTTCAGCCGGAGACAAAGTTTTATTTTTACCCATTTTTTCAAAAACTGCAGTTAGTCGTTGTAGACGTGCTTAACAATTAAATACACATTCTTTTATTATCCAAAACACTCGTAAATATATACTAATTTACCCCTAAAAACTAAAATGACTTAATTATGTGTCCACGCTACACCCGAGATCTGCACTGCACTTGCCAACATTTTTCAAAATGAAACAAAAATGGGCTCAATTTTTTGTGATTGTAATGAATTATAGCGGGACTACATTCTTGGAATGATCGCAAAGCATAAAACAAAAAATTACCGCTATAATTACACTTAGACAATTTTTGAAGCGTACTGACTTAACTACACGCAGAAAAAAAGTATGGTTGGGGTAACAATATTCGAAGAGCATCATACTATTGTTGGTTATATGGTTGTGGCACAACAATAGTATGGTTCACACACAACCTTACTATGATCCCCATAACAATATTATGGTCCTCACAACAATAGAATTATTCACACACAACCATACTATGATCCCCACAACCATATTATTATTCACACTCAACAAATGTTTTACATACAACCATGATGTGCATGATCCTCACAACCATAGTATGACTTACACACAACCATGCTATGATCCCCAAATTTTTTTGTAAAGATTGGTTTAAGTGTTATTCAACAATAGAGATTTTTATTAAATAAGTTATGTAAAAATACATAAAAGTCTTTATAAAGGGAGTGATTTATTTAACAGTAGAAACAATTCATTTATTAAAAACATTTCAGTTATACTAATCCGTAGTTTGTTTTGAAAAAATTTAATTTATATTTAGAAACTACTATTATTGCGTAAGGTTCGTAAAAATAACATTGTCAAATTAAAAATAAATTACGATGATGCCTGTATGATTGCCGTAATCATGTTATTGTTAAAATAAAACCCACGAAACAATACTTTTGTCCCACCAACCATATTTATATTGTTGCTATAACCATATATTCATTTTTTTTAATTTGGCAACAATGCTTTTGTTACATTTCAACAATATTAATATTGCCGCAATCATACTAAATTCAAAAAACAATACTAAGATTGCGACAACCATACTTTTATTGCAGAGAACATACTATTGTTGCCGTGTCGATATAGTAACCATATTTTTTCTCTGCGTGTATATTGTATGTCCACAAGTGTATATTAGAGCGTACCAGGTTACAAGTAAAACAAAAAAAAGTTCGCCGTACACCTTCGAATATGAAGTATTATTGAAAGGTAGTTTCAAAAAATTTTTTTTTATTTTTTTATGCCGAACGTAGGGGTCGCGCTTTTACATTTTTCTATATAACTTCTGCATTTATAAACGGATTTTAAAGTGTGATACATCGATGTTTTTGTCTCGACGAGGCCGATTTTTTTGTCTTTGAAGTCATTGAGCTCAAGCACCCCGCGCGAGCTTTAATTTTCTGATATTAGAGTGGTACATTAGGGTAGTAGCAACTGAGATATGATGGGTAAGTACCAGAAGGGGGTGCTTGAGCTCAATGACTTCAAAGACAAAAAATCGGCCTCGTCGAGACAAAAACATCGATGTATCACACTTTAAAATCCGTTTATAAATGCAGATGTTATATAGAAAAATATAAAAGCGCGACCCCTACGTTCGGCATAAAAAAATAAAAAATTTCTTTTTGAAACTATCTTTCAATAATACTTCATATTCGAAGGTGTACGGCGAACTTTTTTTTTGAGGTACGCCCTAGTGTATATACTAGAGTGCAGTATAGAAAAACCCCGTAGAAGCCTACTCTGAATGCTCTAACATATCTCTTCATATGCCAACCTGAGTGGCCTTATCATCATTTGTTGGCCACCGCCAGTTGCTCAGCTCCAAATTTTTCACTGCTGATCACGTTTTTTTCTTCTTCGTTTCCATTAGCGAATGCATCTTCTCCGTTTTCCCAAACAAAATCAAAACTATAATAACATGTTTCGTATCATTTCGTTTTGTTTGTCTTTTTTCTTTGTTTTTTTTTGCTTTTTGGAGGGAAAACAGTAAAAATCCATAAACATTTGCACTCAATATTCAATTTTTGCATATTACAACAAATGCGTGCCAGACCATATTTAGACCAGCAGTCACTAAACAACCCAGCCACACAAATCGTCGACCGAGAGCGCTAGTTAAGCCAACCGAAATCAAACAAAAAAACAACAAAAAACAATACCAACTCCCCTTGCCTCCCACTTAAGGCATAGAGGGTTTTGGTGGAAACATACCGAGTTACAAATTCATGGCAGAATCGTAGCTCTAACATTTGACATTTAAATATCTGCGGCTCTGTGGCAATCTATGGCGGATACTCTAGACTAAACACACAAAATGTCATATGATACGTACCACCTCTCTGGCAGGCAACATATGTGATGTGTTTTATGGATGGATGTGTAGTGGACTGGTCCATGTAGTGTTGTGTGGTGCACCAGACAAGGCGGATGAATAGACGGACAGACGGACGAGCAAACAAATGGCAAGGTTTGCAAACTATAAATCAGTAAAACCATATTTATAGTCATAACGTGGAGAGATCACAGAAAAACTAATTACCGGACCTATGGCCAGGCCAGGCCAGTAACGGGCTTACATATCAGCGCAGACACCAGCCACCAGCAACTGCAAGCCTTTGAGCAAGAAAATGTCATGTAAACTAATTGAATTTACCACACAACCAAAGAGGTGCCCCTACAAAGTTGCCCCCCCCCCTCTCCCTAGTTTCTTTTTGCAACACAGATCTCACGCAATATGAACAAATACGACTCGTAGAGTTAAAAACATCAGACGATTTTCTTTGAAAAAAAAACCATTCACATCATTTCAATTTGAGTCATTATTACAAAGCATAAATTTAAAGAATTTCACAATGCCGCCAAGAAGGGGCAGAAGGGGGGGGGGGGGGGGGCTTTTCTGCACCAAATAACCTTAATTGTTTAGAACGAAGAGGAGGGCATGGGGCTCGAAGTAAAAAAAAACTTCGATTAATATGAAATTAAAATGTTTTATTAAAAAAGGTCATTTTCTGCGCACACACACACACTGACAGCCATGATATAACAGAATATAAACGCTTCTGCTTCATCAGCAGCCCCGTCATTTCGTTGGGCGATTGTTTCTCTCTGCCTTTAAAATCTTGGACCGTTTACAAAGAAATATTACCACAAGAGTTACCATCATCATTAGCACAAGCAACAGCAAACGACCCGGCAAACGCATACGGCGGCTCATAAGCACAGCCTTAGTGTCATCTGTGGGACGGACAGACGAATGGACGCATCGCTGATCTGTGCTGGGCAAAAGAAGCTACGGCGGCAGTGTTATGACAAATCATCATTGGCGTAATTGTCGATGCATTGTGTAGCAATTAGAACAGACACTTTAAGCCATGCTACGGCGACGACGACCACGGCGACGACATGGACATGGGCCTGGCTGGTATGGCATCACCTCGCAGCCTTACATGCCACTAAAAAAAAAGATGTGAAAATGCTGCCGTTACTGCCCTTAATGTGCTCGAGGAAATGATTAAACATTTAGTGTAAAGACATGCTAAAAACACAGGAGCGCATCTCTCAAACGAACTGATTTTAGCAAATTGAAAAAGTTATATTTTAGAGCTTCTCTCGAGCTTGTGCAACTGTTTCCACATATGTTTCGAAAATTTTGTTTATCATAATCCAGCTAACACTGTGTCAACTTATACTACCAATTTTTAGTTAATTGTAGTTTACTAATGTTTTTCATAATTCTTTTGAAGCCAATATTGAACAAATTGCGGGATATATTGACATTCTATCTGACGTCTTGTTTTAATTGGAATGGTGTTTGAAAAAGTTTTGCCCTAGATTTAAGGAAGATTCCGTGCTTGCTGGCGACATTGGTCATGTTCTATTGGCAACAATAGAACATGACCTATACGCTTAGGAGGTAGCTAAAGCGGTAACTTCATACCATTTAAAAAGATTATAAAAATGATTTTGTTAAAAAAAACCATAGACAACTTGCGTTAAGATCCGTTTGTTTAAATTAATTAAATTTTTGGGAAGAAAGTTATTCAAGCTCGTTTATTAATAGCTTATATAGGGCAAAGCGCGGTAATTTGTTTATTTGGGAATGAAATAACAAAATTATGAACCATAGAAAAATTTATTTTATATTTTAATTATATTGAACAGTAAGGGAATCTGTAAATTATATGGTTTCAAATAGTGTATCTGGCAAATGTCGACCTTCGGCATCCACACACTAAATGTTGCCTGGCGCCATCTGACGTTTCCATTGAAAAGTTTGAAATTTTTTTAGCATAAAAATACGACCTTCATTTGTGTTGGTTACAGTGAATTGAAAAAATCAATTTGGCAAAAAAATGGTATTAACTCATGAACATTTTCGTGCGATAATTTTTCACAACTTTCACAAGAGTGCATCGATGAACTTAAATCTTTGTATGGCGATGAAACACCATCCTATAGCACTGTGAAAAACTGCTTTAATGAATTCAATCGCGGCAGACGCTCGCTCAAAGACAAAGGTCCTGAAGGTCGTCCAAAAACGGCCGTTGTGCCAGAGAACATTGATGCCGTGCGAGAACTGATAATGCAAGATCGTCATGTGACATACCGTGAGATAGAGGTATCCTTGGGTATTTCTTTCACCAGCATACTTTCGATATTACATGAACATCTGGCCGTAAAAGAGGTTTGTTCTCGTTAGATCCCGCACAATTTTACAATCGCTCAAAAAAATGCTCGTGTCGATTGGTGCAAAGAAATATTGAAAAAACACGATCGCGGTGCTTCAAAAGACGTTTATAAGATCGTCACAGGGGACGAATCATGGATCTATGCGTATGAGCCCGAAACAAAACAGCAATCGACCGTGTGGGTCTTCGAAGACGAGCCAAATCCAACGAAAGTTGTTCGTGGGAGAAGCACTTCGAAGCAAATGGTCGCCTGTTTCTTCGGCAAAACTGGTCATGTGGCGACTGTTCCGCTTGAGCAACGTAGGACGGGCGGTCAATTCTGAGTGGTACACCACAACTCGTATGACTGAAGTCTTCGAAGAAATTCGAAAACCGAACAAGAGAAAACGAATCATTATGCACCGACAATGCGAGCTCTCACACATCGGCTTAAACCAGCGCCTTTTTGAACGGCCGAAACGTCGAATTGATGGGTCAACCGCCGTACAGCCACAGCCCTGACTTGGCACCCAATGACTTCTTTTCATTCCCGCACATCAAGAAAAAGTTGCGTGGTCAACGTTTTTCGTCGCCAGATGATGCTGCTGAAGCGTTTAACAACCATGTTTTGGAGGTGTCTCAATCGGAGTGGAAAAAGTGCTTCGACAACTGGTTTGTGCGCATGCAAAAGTGTATAAATCATGCTGGAGATTGCTTTAAAAAACAATAAAACCATTTTTGATGATAAATATTCGCATTTGTATTATTAGGCCAGAAATATATAGAGCAGCCCTCGTATTTATTAAGATAGCGTCATGTTATTTTTCAAAAATTGAGACTCTTATAAAGTAAATTATTTCAAAATTTGTATTTTTAAAAATAATTTATTTAAAAATGCAAATTCAAAAATAATAGGAGTGTTTTAATAATCAGTAGAAAAAGTCCTTTTCAAAAAAGATAAGTGTCTAATCTATTAAAAAATGTTCAGTTCTACAATTCCAATGCAGTTCGTTTTGAAACATCTTAATTTAACTACAGATAAACATATTGTTGTTGCTATAGGTTCGAAACAATAATATTGTTCTAACAAACATACGAGGGCGGTTCGGAAAGTTCTTAGCCCATCAATGAAAGAGAATAGTTAGTTTTTCAAAAATATTTTTATTTTTCAATATAATCTCCTGAAACTTCAATACACTTAGTCCAACGCTTATCTAGCCATTGTTAAAACACTCTTGTGCGCTGGTGCGTTGTCTTGATTAAAAATTATTTTTTTGTGTTGTAAGCCAGGACGTTTTTCTCGAATTTGTACATTTAATTGATCTAAAAGGTTGCAATAGTACTCTGTATTTATTGTTTTACCCTTTTGCAGATAGTCAATCAATAAAATACCTTTGAAGTCCCAAAAAACTGTTGCCACAACCTTACCAGCCTATTGAATTGTTTTTGCCTTCTTTGGGGCACTTCCTCCAGCTTCAGTCCATTGTTTGGATTGTTCTTTTGTCTCTGGAGTATAGTGGTGGAAACATGTCTCATCAACAGCTATGAAACGACGCTTAAAATCCATTTTATTTGGCTGAAAACGATTCAAACAAGCTTGAGAAAAGTTCATTCTTATGCGTTTTTGGTCGACTGTTAACAAATCCGGCACCCATCTTGCAGAAAGCTTTTCATCTGTAGTTCTTCATGCAAAATTAAATGGACTCGATCATTTGAGATGCCCATGATATACATGATACAATTTCTGTTGTTGTTGCTGTTTTTGGACGTCCACTACGTGGTTCATCTTCAATGCTTGTACGACCACGTTTAAATTCAGCAACCCAATTTTTACTGTTGCATATAAAGAAGCACTTTCACTTAACACATTCACCATATCATTATGAATTTCTTGTCCCGATAAACCTTTTTTATGTAAATATTTAATGACACCACGCATTTCTAATTTTTCCATTGTAAAAAAATCGCGGATGCGTCTTTTGTGAACACCTGTTTCTATATGAAGGAGTTGCCAGATCGAAACAAAATTTAACATGTGTTCATAGCAGAGATGGAAGTTTCCAAAACACTTAACTTTTTTCTGTTTATACCGCGCATTTTGTGCTAGGCTAAGGGGTTTCCGAACCGCCCTCGTATTAAAATGTATAAAAATTGCAATCAGACGGTATGATTGTTCTAATCATATGAACGTTAACATAAAACCCAAAAAAAATCAATGCTTTTGTGGCACCAACCATATTTAAATTGTTGCTACAACGATATTTTAATTTTCAAATGTAAAAATAATACTGTAACTTTAGTATTCGACAATATTAATGTTGCCCCAATCATGCTATTGTCAAAATGAAATTCCAAAAACAATACTATGGTTGCGACCAACATACTTTTATTGCAGAGAACATATTATCATTGTCATGATCATATTGTAACCATATATTTTCTCTGCTTGTACACGCAGAAAAAAAGTATGGTTGGGGTGACAATATTCGAAGAAGATCATACTATTGTTGGGTATATGGTTGTGACACAACAATATTATGATCCTCACAACAATAGTATGATTCACACATAACCATAATATGATCCCCACAAACATAGTATGATTCACACTCAACCATACTATGATCTCCGCAACCATACTATGGTCCTCACAACAATAGTATGTTTCTCATACAACCATAGTATGATCCTCACAACCATAGTATAATTCACACGCAACCATACTATGATCCCCACAACCATAGAATGATTCTCACTCAACCATACTATTATCCCCAAAATTATTTATTAGGATTGGTTTTGTTGTAATTCAATAATAGAGATTTTTTATTAAGTTTGTTATTTTAAATTGCATTACTATTAGTTCATAGCCAGATTTGAGGTCATGTTTTTATTAAACATTTCATTCAAGAAACAAAAATATATATTTCAACGGTCAAAAATACTTTTAGTTGCCAGCAGGGATGAATGCTACTTCACCATCCGTAGACACCAAGTAAAGAATGTAATTAAACCCAATGATCGAAGGCTATATACTTAAGTGCAGGCAGATTTTAAATAAACGAGAACCAGTCGATTTTAGAGTATTTCACCGAGCAAAGTAAACACAATAAAAATCCCTTGAACTACCATCCGATTCTCGTCGTTTTTTTTAATGGACAACAACCATTCACTGCATCGTGTGTATGTTTTTTTTTGTATACCAAAAAAACATACGCACACACATACATGTATGCTCTATAAAACCTGTTTTGTTATGTTCATAGTCGCAACCATACTGTATGATTGCCGTAATCAAATTATTGTTAACGTAGATTTTAAACAACAATACTAATGTTGCACCAACCATGTTTATATGGTTGCTACAACCATGTTTTCATTTCTAAATTTGGCAATAATACTATTGTTACATTTCAACAATAGCAATATTGTCGCAATCATACTATTGTCAAAATAAAATTCAAAAAACAATACTATGGTTGCGACGAACATGCTTTTATTGTAGAGAACATAGTATTGTTGCGGTGACCATAGTGTAACCATATCTTTTCTCTGCGTGTACAAAGAGGAAGTTAAGTGCTTCGATAGGTGCACTGGGGCTGTCTCCAAAGGAGCTGAAGGTTGCATACCCAAGGGCGATGGCTTACCATGGCTGAAGCTTTCACTGAAATAATGACGACTCCACCTCAGACAATTCAGGCTCACAATTTTGTGGGCCCATTATTTTATAAATTCGTAAAAATCAATTAACCCCTTGACAAGCTTCTACGGTCGCCGCTTATGGCAGCACACACGTTTTGTTGCCAATGATTTTATAAATCACAACTAGAAAAACCCGAGCATTTTCTCAGCTCTACCATCATATCGGAGCATGTACAAACTCATAATTCCGACCATGTACGCCATGTCCACCATGATGGTGGTCATTATATGCCTTTAAGTAACGTAACGTTTAAGTGATTAACAGCATATATAACACACGCGCGCGCGCACTCTTCTAAACTCCTTTCATCTTCCACAGCGACTTCCTCCCGTGCCGAAGACGTTTTGTTTTGTTCTGCCCAAGTTGCATTTCGTTCTCAAAAAGTGTTAAGAAATTAATACTTTGTTGTTCCTATACGCGCTGCGTAAATTGCACAATAATTGTTTTGCTTAGTGTTCAGTTCCTTTTTTGCAGTTTCACGGCCGCCTACCCTGGGCGTCCCCTCGTCGACCAACTGAGTCATTTATCGCGGCATTAGGCTTTCAATAGTGCTCCGAAAGGTTTATGAAGTTCATGTATTAATGGTTCATAAACTTAACAGTTTAGAGCGAGGATTTGCAAAAGCAAAAAAAAGCCGGAGAAAAAAAGACACAAACTCCACATGGGAGAGTTAAGGACGGGGTGTTTGGCCAAATGAAGGCAATATTAGCCACTCAGCCACGAGAAACAGTTTTGCTATAAAAACTAAAGCATTTTAATTGCAGCCATAAAAATAAGTCAAAGTAAGTCCAAAAAAAACGACAGAAAATGAAAATGATGATGATGACGACGCGAACGCGGACGTGTGTTGTGATGAGATGACTCGAGTTCAGTTGTGTTGCGCATGACGCCGCAGAAGAAGTGCAATCGTAGTTAATGGTATCATTAAATTCTAAAAGGCGCTAAAGTGTATAAAATGTTATTAAATTTCAATGCATTTGCTGGCGTTTTGTATTTTCCCCACTTATTTCCGTGTGAAATGAAATTGTATATTGAAAAGGAATTGGATGGGATGGGAAGAAATGTTGCTTCTAATCCTAGGGACAAATTAAGAGCAATAAATGAAGTTTGTCTCTTAAGTCTTTTGTTAGATGGACCCCCAAGCTGAGCCGAAAATGTGTGATTTGAACTTAAATTGTAATAAAAGTGGGAAGGTTATGGAACTTTTGCGTTAAGGTAAAAAGCTTTAGGAACTTCAAGGAATGTAAAAGAAAAATTGCGGATTGTGCATACGAGGGCAACCGCAAAACTAACTGGCCTGACACATTTTCTGTTTTACTAGCAACTTTTTTTTTGTTTTTTAAAAGCAATCTTTGATAAGCCATCTGTCAAAATTTCCGAAATATTTAATGATTATTTTCTTTGTTACAGGTGATTGAAGTAAACAAGTTTTATAATTTTTGAAAAAAAAGGAAAATAAAGAGTTTCGTGCGGTAATTAAACACTTTTATATGAAAGGTTATGCGCCACAATTAATCAAAGATGAATTGGATTCTGTTCATGGTGATAATGCACCATCATACTCCACCGTGAAATCCTAGGTTCAACAATTTAAAATGGGTCGTTCAAGTACGGAAGATGAACAACGCTCTGGAAGACCGAAAACTGCTACTACTATTGAAAACATTAGAAAAATATTGAATGAAGTGACTAAAGATAGACGAATAAAGCTCAGAGAACTTGCTGATATTGTTAAAATACACGAAAAACAAGTTTGGAGTATTTTACATAATGAACTCCACATGAAAAAGCTATCCGCAAGATGGGTGCCGCGTTTGTTGACTTTGCCCCAAAAAATCGTCCGTAGGACCAATTCCGAGGAGCTTTTAGCGATTTATCAGCGTAATCCAATAGAGTTCTTGCGCCGATTCATAACTGTTGATGAAACATGGATCCATCACTATATCCCAGAATGCAAAGAACTGTCAAAACAATGGATAGAAGCTGGTAAAAGTGGTCCCAAGAAGGCGAAAACTGTTAAGTCAGCAGGAAAAGTAATGGCCACAGTATTTTGGTATGCAAGGGGTATAATATTTATTGATTATCTTGAGAAAGGAAAAACTATAAATAGTGAATATTATTGTGCATTGTTGGATCGGTTGAGTGAAGAAATCAAGATAAAACAACCGCATTTAGAAAAAAAAGTTATTTTTCATCCAGATAATGCTCCTTCACACACTGCATTTTTAACTCAACAAAAACTGGCCGAATTACGATTTGAAATTGCTCCGCATCCACCATATAGTCCAGATTTCGCTCTTCTGATTATTTCTTGTTTCCAAATTTAAAAAAAATTCTAGGTGGCAAAAAATATTCGTCCAATAGCGAGGTTATTGCTGAAACTGAGGCATATTCTGAAGGTCTTGAAAAATCTTATTTTTCGAATGGAATTAAAAACTTGAAAAACGTTTGATGAAGTGTATTGAGTTGGAAGGAGATTATGTTGAAAAATAAATAATAATGATTCCAAAAAAACGGTTCTTTTTATGTTAGGCCAGTTACTTTTGCGGTCGCCCTCGTAGCTAAATATGTTTTATATCGCTTTGTGATGCACTCTATATTTTTTTATCTAGGTGAGCTGGCACTATTTGTCAAGTAGAGATCGCAGAGGCAATCTCGAGCATCGCTGTTTAGCAATAAAGAGTGATTTTTTTGAGGTTAGGATTTTCATGCATTAGTATTTGACAGATCACGTGGGATTTCAGACATGGTGTCAAAGAGAAAGATGCTCAGTATGCTTTGACATTTCATCATGAATAGACTTACTAACGAGCAACGCTTGCAAATCATTGAATTTTATTACCAAAATCAGTGTTCGGTTCGAAATGTGTTTATCGACAAATTTTGTTCAGCGATGAGGCTCATTTCTGGTTGAATGGCTACGTAAATAAACAAAATTGCCGCATTTGGAGTGAAGAGCAACCAGAAGCCGTTCAAGAACTGCCCATGCATCCCGAAAAATGCACTGTTTGGTGTGGTTTGTACGCTGGTGGAATCATTGGACCGTATTTTTTCAAAGATGCTGTTGGACGCAACGTTACGGTGAATGGCGATCGCTATCGTTCGATGCTAAAAAACTTTTTGTTGCCAAAAATGGAAGAACTGAACTTGGTTGACATGTGGTTTCAACAAGATGGCGCTACATGCCACACAGCTCGCGATTCTATGGCCATTTTGAGGGAAAACTTCGGAGAACAATTCATCTCAAGAAATGGACCGGTAAGTTGGCCACCAAGATCATGCGATTTGACGCCTTTAGACTATTTTTTGTGGGGCTACGTCAAGTCTAAAGTCTACAGAAATAAGCCAGCAACTATTCCAGCTTTGGAAGACAACATTTCCGAAGAAATTCGGGCTATTCCGGCCGAAATGCTCGAAAAAGTTGCCCAAAATTGGACTTTCCGAGTGGACCACCTAAGACGCAGTCGCGGTCAACATTTAAATGAAATTATCTTCAAAAAGTAAATGTCATGGACCAATCTAACGTTTCAAATAAAGAACCGATGAGATTTTGCAAATTTTATGCGTTTTTTTTAAAAAAAAAGTTATCAAGCTCTTAAAAAATCACCCGTTAGTTGTTTAATCTGGCCCACGTTTTTTTTTCTTGATCCTAGCATGCTTAATAAATGATTTATAAGGACATCGGTCTTTGGTGTGCTTCCTCTAGTTGCCAATACCAAAAAGTTGTTGTAGCGGCACACCGTACCGGGGTGACAGCCCTTGGCCGAAAAATTGCTGCTTTGGGTCGATCCGGCGCATAGAAGCGGCTGTCGTGGGATCAGTCAGCTGCAACTGTCATCTCTGTTATTGGCCCTTGCATCTGGTATATACTTAGTAGGGACATAAAATCTATTGCACACGTTTTATGCTGTAAAATAAAAAGTACTGAATGTTTTTAGAAGAAATATTTTTTAATATATTTATTAATGTATATTGTATCCAAAAAGAATCTACTTATTCGAAATGTCCGCCTTTTGCCTTTACACACGCCTTAAGTCGCACTGGCCAATCTTCAATAGCTGCACGAAACTCGTCCATTGGAAAATTGGCCACAGCTCGAACCAAAGCAGTCTTAAGAGATCCAACCTTGTCCTCTAAAACCATTCACAATTTCTAATCCAATGGTTTCAAATCTGGACTGCCTGAGGGCCATTCTTCAGAGGAAATGAACGCTGGCAAATTGTTTCGAAGCCAGGCCTGAGACGTTTTAGCCTTATGGGCCGGCGCAGAATCCTGCTGGAATGTCCATGGCTGGTTTTGGAACAGGGAATTGTTAAGAGGCTTCACAACAGCTTCCAAAACGGTCTCTTGGTAAACTTTGGCCGATGTTTTGACTCCTTGTTGGCAGGAAAGCAGGTCAGTGACCCCATCGTAAGAGACACCCCACCAAACCATGACTGAAGCTAGGTGATGACCCTTTTCCACCCTTGGGATTAGTTCAGATGCTTCCTTAGATGACCGCGCATACATTCTATCATTTTGCTTGTTAAATTTTTCCTGAACGGTAAACATTTTTTCATCGGTGAACAACATTTTTTCTGTGTAAGTTCAGCGTGCTTCACCAAAAGACATTTGCATTTTTCAATCCTATTTTTTTTAAAGCTGCAGTCAATAAATTTCTTTTTTAATGATTCGACTCATGGATTTTTGCGTGATATTCATCTCACGGGCCATGATTTTCTGTTTTCGGAGCGGATTTCTGTGAATTCTTGATTTAACGGCTTTGATGACATGCGGTGTTCGAACAGAGCGTGGGCGGCCCGACCGGTGGCGGTCTTTTACATCTCCAGTCTCCTTAAACAGTTTTATGCATCGGTAGACGAACATGCGGCTAATCCCTAGTGAAAATATCGCTATTTTCATTTCAAACTTGAAAAGCGCTATTACAGCGATACATACGGTTCTCATTATCTGACCACTCCATGATAAAAGTTGAAACAATTTTAAAATCCCGTTACAGACTAACGCTATTGAGGTTGGCTTTCAAAGCCCATATGACATTAACGGGGTATGTTCAGTTCTACTATTGAAATGGGTGTGTTCAATGTTGTAACAGTATTTATGTCCCTACTAAGTAAATCGTGTGTTGTTCAAGCCAGGGTCAACAAGATGTTGTGGACTCAGCGAAAGTATGTTTTGTTGTAGCACCTGGAGAAATGTTCTTCTAGTTGATTTCCTACCTATTACTATATTTTGATGTGTGGCTTTAGATTTTTCAAGTCCCTAGAAATACTTTAACAATTCTTTTTCAACACTTAGGAATGCGCGCCCAAAAACTTAACTACAATTCAATGGGATTGTCATCCTTCCCTGAAGCGTGACTTGTTTGGGTTTATTTTGGCAATGCATTTCAATAAAATATATTAGCTCTAACGCCCATATTTGCATTTTTTCCAGCTACATACAGGCCATTGTTTCCGGACAACATATCAATCATGAGCAACAGCTGATGTTTAAACTGAAATGTGTCCTTTTTTTCGTTATCCTTTTTACGGCCGCATACATTTTTTGTTTGTTAAAAAGTTAAAAAAAAGAAATGCACACTCGGCAATTACTCGACAATTATGGCTAATCGCAGAAACGTGTGTTTGACGCACTTCAGCCAAAACAAAACAAGGCTTAAGGACAACTTTAAATATAATCCTTTGCAAAACACAGGATAAACCTCACAACTCTCTAGCGGTGACTCGTCCTCTGCACAGGCAAATGTCTTTTTAACAGTTTATTTGTTATGTTTTTTTTAAGGATAATTCTAGCAGAACGAAAATCGAAATGCCTAGATCTACATTCATTCATGCATTCTTTTAGTCATTCTGTAAGTGAATACCTTACTTTGCGTGATGGCAAACAAAAGAGATTAAAATAAATCCAAAACAGGGGAAAAATATGAATACGACATTTTCTGGCACACATTTTTCGGCAAAACGCCAAAGATTTCCGCCTAATCACCGACTGTAGGGTATGAGGAAATTTTCATATTCATAGTGGCATAGTGGCTAGAACAAATATTCATTGAACCTTTAAGCCATTTCACATGTGTGTCCATGTGCGGGGGGAATTTTTCCTGTTTTAATAAGAAATTAAGCCAAACAGGACAACTCTAAACCCCTGCAAGTGAAGGTTTCGTCGAACGTTTTGAAAACCACAAAATTACCGGATAATTTGTGTGGACATGTTGCAAACAATGAAGCCTCGTCCGGGCAAGAAATTATGAATTATTGATATTGTTTAGGAGCGAACGCCAAACGTCAAAGGATGTTGTTGAAATGACTAGAAACGTTCAACCGTTTCCTCCTTCTGTTTTTCTTTGTCTAAGCCGCAACATATGGTGTCTCTGAATCCTAGTTAGTTTACATTGTTTGCTTTCAATGATTTACTTAGTTTCTCTTTTTTTTCTAAGGCCATAGACGTTCCAAGTTGTACCTACTACCCATGTTCAAGTTGTTTAGTGTTTAGGTAGCCCAATTACATGGCCCAACATGATGTTGCTGCTGCTGTCGTCTGCCTCATAATTATAGTTTCATCAACAATTAATTTGAAATTAGTTAGAGTCGTGGAAATTTCACCATTACAACGCACTCGCAGAGTTTTCTTTCTTAATTGATTTGTTTGGAGTTTTTACTGCTGCTAATGATGCGGCCATCAGCTACGGCCACCGACGACGTGGGAGTTTTTCAGTTTTCTATTACGTGAACGCTTGTAGAAACCCACAAAGTGTCGGAGTACATAACCATATGGTTTGAGGATCTTTGGGAGATAAATTGTAAATCATCCTGGTTTACGGAAGGAAATGATCCTTCAATAAATGGCAATTATTTGGTAATTGAATTTAAGGGAAACTATTTATGAAAATTTCAACAAGATATTTATATTAGACTGAAGTGTGCACTTTCCTTTATTATCCAATAACTTGTCAGTATTTTTGAAACTATATAAAGTTGGGAGACTGTGGCAGAGAAGCATACCTTGTCTAGTATTTGTTTGAAACATGCAAAACGATGGTTCCAAGCCCCTTACAAGTCCTATTAATTCTACTCAGAATTACTTATACATTCAGAATCGATTTAGACATGCCCTACTTACACCTGGAGACGCCAACTTGAATGCGAAGTAACCCGGATCGGATTAAGTTAGAGAGAAAAAAGCTGATCGTAGCTGGTTTGTCAACACAGACATTGGACTTTGCGTAGCTCCAAAGAAAATAAAATCTAAATGTGTGATACCACACGATCTAGGCGGCCAACTCACCGGCCCAAAACGTGAAATTAGCTGTTCTTCGAAATTACCTCTCAATAGATCCATTGTTTGAGCAAATGTATGGCAAGTACCACAGTCCTGTTGAAACGAAATGTCAAGATTACGGCCTTCAATTTCAGGTAGAAAAAAGTCCGATGTGACGCAATAGCGAGCTCCATTTACGTTTACGTGTCGGTTACGTTTTGACCATTATCATTTTTGAAAAAATGCGGACCGATGATTCCGCCAGCCCATAAACCATACCAAAGTGTGGTTTTCTCTGGGTATAATGGAACCTCTTCTGGTTGCTCTTAGGCCCAAATGCGGCAATGGCGTTGTCGTTGAGCCAGAAATGGGCCTCATCACTGAAAAATTTGGTCGAAAAACGTTTTTCACCCAACGCGCATTCCCATAATACATTTGCACAATTTGGAGACGCTGTTGCGGTGTCTTTCCATGATGAAATGGCAAACAACACTGGAAAGAAAAAATAAAGTTTTACACAACTCACGCGTAAGCTGTGAAAAAAAATCCTATTGAATCTCTTGATTGATTACTCGATATTAGGAATGGGAACATCGAAGCCATTGTGGCACTTTACCTATTCAAAAGGACATACGAGTAGGAAAGCTTTGAAGACTTTTTCCAAAAAATGATAGACTGGTTCTACACTGCGGTTGTCTGTTCTAAACTAATATACAGGATATTTGTTTAATAAATGCTTAAAACAATCTACTTTGTCCCTCTGTCCAAAATTCAGAGATTAACATTGCAGGGGCTATACGCCCTCCCCCTTTCGCGGGTCTAGAGAATTTTCTTCAGCCATTAACGCTTGGTATACTGGTTAAGCAAAAAGCGACAACGTCAGCAAACCGCTTTAGACAAAACTTTATACGGTCTCTGATCAACATTTCGTGCTGCTGTACACGGAATGACAAATTTAGTATACCATCCACCCTTTGGTGGAGGGCGAAAAAGGTCTAGATTAGAAAAAAGAACAATACATGATACCCTACGGCACTCCGGTATGCAAAAGACCTCTTGCCTATGCCTGGAATTCTGGCAAGTTCGTATTTAAGAAGTGAATACTTTTAAAATACTTTTTTTGAATGCTTAATTTCAAAAGGAAGCCTTTAGTGTGGACTAACCTAAAGTCCGACTAATTTTGAGTTTTTTTTATTTGGCTGATGTCAAGTTATCTTATTTTTATTCAGTAATGTTGGACAATTTATCATGAAGACTCACACCAATGTCTCCAATAGGCTCTGCAACAGCTCTCTGAATATCCGCTCTTTTGGAGCCGAGTTCTTTTTTTTAGCGTCGAGGCACATGTCTGGAACGTCTACTTAGTAGGGACATAAATACTGTTACAACATCGAACACACAAATTTCAATAGTAGAACTAAACATACCCCGTTAATGTCATATGGATTTTGAAAGCTAACCTCAGTAGCGTTAGTCTGCAAGGGGATTTTAAAATTTTTTCAACTTTTATCATGGAGTGGTCAGATAATGAGAACCGTATCGCTGTAATAGCGCTTTTCAAGTGTGAAATGAAAAAAAGCGATATTTTCAAAACGCTCCGGCCACTAGGGATTAGCCTGTTAGCATGTTCGCCTACCGATGCATAAAACTGTTTGAGGAGACTGGAGATGTAAAAGACCGCCACCGATCGGGCCGCCCACGCTCTGTTCGAACATCGCATGTCATCAAAGCCGTTAAATCAAGAATTCACAGAACTCCGCTCCAAAATCAGAAAATCATGGTCCGTGAGATGAATATCACGCAAAAGTCCATGAGTCGAATCATTAAAAAAGACTTGGGACTTGGGGCTTTCAAACGACGTACCGGACATTTATTGACTGAAGCTTTAAAAAAAAAAATAGGATTGAAAAATGCAAACGTCTTTTGGTGAAGCACGCTGATAACTTAAACAGAAAAATTTCGTTCATCGATGAAACAATTTTTACCGTTCAGGAAAAATTGAACAAGCAAAATGATAGAGTGTATGCGCGGTCATCTAAGGAGGCATCTGAACTGATCCCAAGGGTGGAAAAGGTTCACCACCCAGCTTCAGTCATGGTTTGGTGGGGTGTCTCTTACGATGGGGTCATTGACCTGCATTTTTGCTAACAAGGAGTCAAAACCTCTGCCAAAGTTTACCAATAAACCGTTTTGGAAGCTTTTGTGAATCCTATTAACAATTCCCTGTTCCAAAACCAGCCATGGCCTTTCCAGCAGGATTCTGCGCCGGCCCATAAGGCTAAAACGTCCCAGGCCTGGCTTTGAAACAATTTGCCAGCGTTCATTTCCTCTGAAGAATGGCCCTCAGGCAGTCCAGATTTGAACCCATTGGATTACAACTTGTGGACGGTTTTAGAGGACAAGGTTTGTCACAAAACATTGGATCTCTTATGACTGCTTTGGTTCGAGCTGCGACCAATTTTCCAATGGACGAGGTTTGGGCAGCTATTGACGATTGGCCATTGGTGTGTAAAGGCAAAAGGCGGACATTTCGAATAAGTAGATTCTTTTTGGATACAACGTATATCAATAAATATATTAAAAAATATTTGGTCCAAAAACATTCAGTACTTTTTATTTTACAGCATAAAACGTGTGTAACAATATTTATGTCCCTACCAAGTATAAACGAAATTTCACATTTGGGCCGAGGATCCAAATGATGATGACCACAATATCGAGATGTACTACTTTACTGGCCAGTACGAGGGCGAGCGCAAAAGTAACTGGCCTAACATAAAAAGAACCGTTTTTTTTGGAATCATTATTATTTATTTTTTAACATAATCTCCTTCCAACTCAATACACTTCATCAAACGTTTTTCAAGTTTTTTAATTCCATCCGAAAAATAAGATTTTTCAAGACCTTCAAAATATGCCTCAGTTTCAGCAATAACCTCGCTATTGGACGAATATTTTTTGCCACCGAGAAATTTTTTTAAAATTTGGAAACAAGAAATAATCAGAAGAGCGAAATCTGGACTATATTGTGGATGCGGAGCAATTTCAAATCGTAATTCGGACAGTTTTTGTTGAGTTAAAAATGCAGTGTGTGAAGGAGCATTATCTTGATGAAAAAGAACATATTTTTTTTTTAAATGCGGTCGTTTTATTTTGATTTCTTCACTCAACCGATCCAATAATGCACAATAATATTCACTATTTATAGTTTTTCCTTTCTCAAGATAATCAATAAATATTATAGCCCTTGCATCCCAAAATACTGTGGCCATTACTTTTCCTGCTGACTTAACAGTTTTCGCCTTCTTGGGACCACTTTTACCAGCTTCTTCTATCCATTGTTTTGACTGTTCTTTGCATTCTGGGATGTAGTGATGGATCCATGTTTCATCAACAGTTATGAATCGGCGCAAGAGCTCTATTGGATTACGCTGATAAATCGCTAAAAGCTCCTCGGAATTGGTCCAACGGACGATTTTTTGGGGCAAAGTCAACAAACGCGGCACCCATCTTGCGGATAGCTTTTTCATGTGGAGTTCATCATGTAAAATACTCCAAACTTGTTTTTCGTGTATTTTAACAATATCAGCAAGTTCTCTGAGCTTTATTCGTCTATTTTTAGTGACTTCATTAAATATTTTTCTAATGTTTTCAATAATAGTAGCAGTTTTCGGTCTTCCAGAGCGTTGTTCATCTTCCGTACTTGAACGACCCATTTTGAATTGTTGAACCCAGGATTTCACGGTGGAGTATGATGGTGCATTATCACCATGAACAGAATCCAATTCATCTTTGATTAATTGTGGCGTATAACCTTTCATATAAAAGTGTTTAATTACCGCACGAAACTCTTTATTTTCCATTTTTCAAAAATTATAAAACTTGTTTACTTCAATCACCTGTAACAAAGAAAATAATCATTAAATATTTCGGAAATTTTGACAGATGGCTTATAAAAGATTGCTTTTAATAAACAAAAAAAAAATTGCTAGTAAAACAGAAAATGTGCCAGGCCAGCTAGTTTTGCGGTCGTCCTCGTATTTATGAAAAGAAGATAGTAAAAAGTATTTTCTATTTAATGGTAGGAAGCCCGTTTATATATCCTTATTTCCCTTTAAATATCCTTTTTGCAACGCTACAAGATATTATTTCTTGACTTATCGAAAGGGATCTACAGCTCAGATTCGCCTCCAAACAAGAAAAATTCATAAAATACGAAGTTCTTACTTGGATTTTATACTCAAAATACCGTTGACGCTGTGAAGTTAACCAACCACCCCTGAAAAATGTCAGATGCTTTTATCTGGTTTCTTAACATGGCATTATTGTGTGATAATTGCGCATCATACCATAGCCAGTCGTTTTTCTTTACTCAGTAGAGCCATGATCCTTCCTGAAACATAAGACTTAAGACACATACATGCCTTGCCTGTGTATGTGTCTTAAGTCTTATGCTTCAGGAAGGACCTTAAGTGTGTTTTTCTATCTTCAATCTCTTTGGTATGCACAAAAACTTAAATGCACCGAAAAAGGCGTTTTGAACCCTCCATATGTATTGAACAAATAGGTCTCAAGACTTCTTAAATCATTTGAGCCATATTCGTCTGTATTTGCTTCTGGTTCTCGCGATATTTTTTGACAGGAGTTACCAAACTCTGTGTAATTTTGCATATTTTTACAAAACAACTTAAGGGATAAAACATTGGTCATGGGTGTAGTTTGCACTGATGTTGTGTTCAACTATTTCTCTTTTTATTTATTAAACATTTGAATTTCTTTTCCTTACGGATGATCATTTCACTTACTAGGATCTTCTTGGCAACCATGAACATTTCCTTCACTCTGGTGATTGTTTTTCTTCTTCTATACATAACAACGTTGCTGGCCCGCAGCCAAGTCCTCTGGTTCTCAAGCTGATTTCCATGCTTGTTAGTTCACAGCCCTGGTGGCTGTGTGGTAAATATGAATCATTTATTTAATAATAAAACCATGACTTTTTTGAACTCATATTAACAAGAATCATGTGCTAGACTTCAGATTTCAAAACGACAACGACGACGACGACGGCGAGAACGACAACAACAGCTAAACCAATACAAAAAGGCAAAAAGGGAAAAATCAAGTGAACAGTGAACGAAAGGAGAAACGCAAAACGAGCAACAAACGGAAAACATGGCAATTGCAAGACAACACGATTTCAACACCATTTTGACAAGAGGTGGTATTTTCCCATTGTTTTTGACAGTGACATTGTTAATGATTTTTGCTAACAACACTTGCAACAACACAACAATAACAGCAACAGCTAAGGCACAACACCAGCCGAAATCTATGGAAAAACGAAACAATAAATATTGCCAACAAACAGCAACAATCATGAAGTTCAATACGAATAGACAGGCGGACGGACGGATGGAAGGACGGACACTAAAAGGCGTGAGGTGGTGCTTTTCTCGATAAACAAATAAATCATTTTTTTCCGTTGAGTTTTCCAACAACAGAACCTACAGAAATTATGAGAGGGGGTGCGAACTGAAAAAATAAGTTATCAATATTGTGCATATAATTAGAGATTGAATTGAATTGAGAAAAAAGCCCCTCTATAAAATGATTGAAAAATCCGAGACACACACAGCAACGAATTCCTAATGAATGAATGCTTATTTTTATATTTAAACTTGACCTAATGATATTTACTTATACAAACAACTCCCCTCCTTTTGAGTTTTATGGCTATGGTTAGAAGACGAAAAATCTAAAAAAAACAACAGATTCCACAATTATTTGCCTCGTACTACGACGAAGCTTTGCAGTCGTTGGAAATCCTCCCAAGACTTGGTGGCTCCAATGTGCACAAATTTCTTCCCTCCTTTTTTGTCTGCCATTGACTGACTGGCTGGCTTAGCTTGGCTTGGTGGCTGTATTATATGTCCCCCCCCCCTCTCTGTTTGGCTGTTGTTGTAATAAATTTTGCATCAAGTCTGAAACAACAACAGAAAAGTGCATTTAAATTATTATTATTTTGTTGTTGTTGGTGTTTTTCTATATATAAAAAAAAAACCAAAAACAACACAAAATTGTATTCAATGACTAATGTTTAAGGTCGTTTGTGGCCGTTTCTGTCGTCGGAAGGAGAAACAGCGATGCAAACACGGCCAATGTTGTTGACGACGACGAAGATGATGATGATGCTGCTGCTGCTGATGATGATGACGGCGATGCTGCTATAAAAAACAACAAAGCCATGCTTTGCAATGCTTTAAAACACGTACTTGTAAAGAACGTATGTTTTGAGCAAAAAAACTAGAAAAAAACGTTTTGTCTGTCCGTCCATCTGCTTTGTGTAAGCAGTGGTTTTTAACTGTTTAGCTGTCGTTTTATTTGACACATTTGAAGCTTTTTTTACCCTCTGTTTAGTTGCCAGCCATCCCATGATGCTGCTGCAGCTGTTAAACAGGTGTTCTATGGTAGTACATGACACGAGTGGAAATATGAAATGGACTAAGTACCTGTAGCGATTGGTCTTAGTACTTAAAACGAATATAAAATAATAACTTAAACGATAGATGATCACAACAAATATATTTAAATTAGCTGAGTCCGGCCCGCGTTGCTGGTCCTAAAATTTGTTTATTTATTGGAATCATTAATTGCCATTGCTCACAGAGAAAAAATCAGTTGGAAATCGATCCGAGCTAATCAGCTCAAAATAGCATCAATATACCAACACGATACTTCGTTTTATTTCAGTGCTGATATCGTTCTATTGGTTATGACTGATCCGAGGTATAAAAAACCCGCTTCTACCTTTTTGTTGCCTTTCTTTCGCTGGATATCCCCTTTAGCAGTTGCCAGTCATTTACCGCCAGATTTATTGGAATGGACCCTAAGTCTGTCCTGCCGCAATATCTGTAACGTCCGCATAATCTTGTCCAGTTAATTTCAGTTGGGCATGTCCTTTTTTAAATAAAATTATATCAACCTTTTTAAATACGGTCGTTTTTGGGGTAGAATGTATTAAAATTCTACTAAAGGGTGGTCCAACTTAAACGCACGATGCTAATTGTAAATAAAACAAAAAGTTTTCACAGATTTTTTTTTTTATGATAGAGTGATCTATGACAATTACTTAGTAGGGACATAAATTCTGTTACACACGTTTTATAATGTAAAATAAAAAGTACTGAATGTTTTTGGACCAAATATTTTTTAATATATTTATTGATGTATATTGCATCCAAAAATAATCTACTTCTTCGAAATGTCCGCCTTTTGTCTTTACATACGCCTTAAGTGGCACTGGCAAATCGTCAATAGCTGCACGAACCTCGTCCATTGGAAAATTGGCCACAGCTCGAACCAAAGCAGTCTTAAGAGAACCAATATTGGGGTATCTTTTGTGACAAACCTTGTCCTCTAAAACCGTCCACAATTTGTAATCAAATGGGTTTAAATCTGGACTGTCTGAGGGTCATTCTTCAGAGGAAATGAACGCTGGCAAATTGTTTCGAAAGGGACCTAAGGTTAAAAACCAGTTTTGTTCAGGAGAGCCATTTTAAAGATTAGGTCCCTTTCTATTTGCGCTTAGTATCGTCGACTTCACTTTCATAAAACGCGCATATCTCTGGAAGGGAACATTTTTGGGGCATGGGGTCGGTCTCATTCGATGCTCAGATGTTGTCCTCATCAAAAAAAAGTGAAAAGTTGATGAAAAGATTTGTCCAGGAGAGCCATTTTAAAGATTAGGTCCCTTTTTTATTTGCGCTTAGAATCGTCGACTTCACTTTCATAAAACGCGCATATCTCTGGGAGGGAACACTTTTGGGGCATGTCCACATCAAAAAAAGAAAAAAAAAATGATTTTTTTACCCTTAGGTCGCTTTCTCTATGCGCTGTCACATATTACATTTCATATTTTCCAACAGCGACTTAGCCATCTTCTCCTCAACACCGCCTTTTAATATGAAAATCATGACGTTTGAATTTATTTTTTGTTTTTTTTTTTCGTTTTTGTGCTCCTAAAGATGAGCACGAATTTCGTTACAAAAGCATCGTCTTAAATATAAAACAAAACAATAAATATGTATAAATATCTGTGCATATGTATAAATATTCTTACACCGGCAGAAGGCAGTACGAGTATAACTTTTGTGGACATAAGCGTACAGACATACATTCAAATATCTACAAAAATATAGAAAAACGACCCCAGAGAGCAGCAGACAAAAAAAAAACAAATCAAAACAGTGCACAACAACACATGTTACACCCGTTGCAACGGAGAAACTAACATAGAATCATACACCTTAAATAGCTCGAGAACTACCACAAAAAATAGAAACACATACAAAAAATACTGAATGTAATGGCAAGAATCGTGATTGCCGAACTAAATTGTATTAAGAAAAAATGGAAATATTGAGCTCGAACAAAAACTAACATGATTTTTAATTAACTGACGTTTTCTGGCAGTGGTGGCTGGTACTGCTTTTTGTGCTCCCGCTTGCTGACGACAGGTTTTTTCAATATGATTGCCACACACCTAAAATCTAGATCAGATCATGTCGATGTACATACACTTTGTTGTTGATGCCTTAATTTCTTGGAGGGACGAACCGTCGGACATTTGGTGGTCCTCCGTGTTGGCGCAGTAATAACTTTCTTAAGCTATATCAATGTGAACATCTCGAACATTACAATTTTGCTTTAATTTTTTATTACCTTTAATGTTTTCTTGTACTCCTCCCTCACTCACTCACTCGTTCGTTGCCTGTCTGAGTCTGGTGTGTGTGTTCCTTTTACGGTAACACCCCAATTTGTTAACGCCCACAAGTTAATTGCATTTTTATGATCCACAAAAACCAACCAAATTCCGTCTACTTCGACTGCTGCTTCCTTCTCGTGCAGTTCAACGCAGTTCGCTCGGTTGATGTTGATTTAGTTATCGACACGCTTAGCCCAAAACGAAGAAAGCAACCAAAAAAGGGTCAACATAACATTTTGACGTTTATACAGAAGAGGACCAGCAATTTGTTGTTGGTGTTTTTGATGTCTAACTACGCTCGACAAAGTGAACATTTCCTGAACATCTGTAGGAAACAAATAAACTGGCGAACGGATGGGTCAGAATGCCGCGCGTCCGTCTGTCCGTCCGCATTCTATGTGTGTGGCAAATTGAGTTATGAAGGGTTTGTACAACGACCACTTCGGCGACTGCACTCTGTTTGGCCCACGAAGATGAGCCCAATGATGATGAGTTAATTATCCTTTCATCACATGCCGTAAAGTTTGGCAGTACCAAGCGAGTGTCTTACAGTGGGTATGTACGTGATTGGTATGAGTGTACGATTCAGATCAATCAGTATAACTAATAGTTGTTGTTGTTTTTGGTTGTTAGGCCTGTTGACCTAGGGAAGAACCAGTAATGTTCACAGAGTGTGCGCGCCAAAATATCGCTTTAGTGGGAAGTTTGTGTCTTAAGTCTTTTGATTCACAGGACGGTGTTTTTCTTTATTATGTGGAAAGAGTTATTTAACCATATAAAAACGTCCTGGCCAGGGGGTAACATCAGAGGTTGCATTAACTACGTTTACACAAGGCTTTCCGCTAGGATTTACTAGGCGGCTATCGCTAGGATTTACTAGACGGCTTCCGCTAGGATTTACTAGACGGGATCCCCAGTGCGTATGTTTGGCGCTGTAGTCACCAGCAGCAAGAAAGTTGCTTCCAAGGCCATTGAAAAAGTTTATGAGTATATCTTCTCATATCGCAAACCGTGGGGAAATATATTGCCGAAATAATTAGAGAACCACCTCGACTCTGGATATGAATTGTTGACGCTTGTAGGTAGTTTTGTTAGGCCCCTTCTGCGACGTCATGTTTCATTCGTTTCCGCAAAGGGATACTAGTGCTTCCATGAAAGTATTTTTTTTTCATTCAAAAATACTTTGAATTCAACGCATTCCATCAACCTATGATAATCACGTCACCATTTTACAAATTCCAATTTAGGAAAGTCCCCTTCAATAAAGGGTTTATTTGTGTTGCTGGTCTTTGGATTTAATCATATCTTTTGCCTTTTGACGTCACCCTTAATTCTGTACGAAATGCACTCATTTAACTCTGTTAACATTTTAATGCCATTTTCCACTTAAGCAAAGACAGCTGGACATAAAAAATCCATTAAAAATAGGTTTCCAATATTTATGAATTTAAATTTGCAAAATTGCTCTATGACATCATTAAATCTTGTAAAATTGTAACTCTTTGTACCCTACAACGGGCAGCAATAGAGACTAGGATATGTACAAAGAAATTACTGTGGTTTGAGCCGAGGACGAACCCTATTCAAATAGATCTATAAGTATATCGGTCCATGATGTCGTAGAATGTTCTTTTTCGATTTCAAAACCCGCAACTCTAAAAGCCATATTTAACTTTCGAGGCCACATAGTACTAGTAAATTTCGTATAGAACGTTGCCAACTCTAAAGAAATTTAACCTTTTCGAGCCATGTTTTCGAAAAGCCCCAGGGTCCCTAGCCCCAGGGTCCCTAGCCCCAGGATCCCTAGCCCCAGGGTCCCTTTTGAATAAAGGTTCTGCCCCTCTGGAAGCCACAAATTAGATCTCTCTTGAATTTGAAACAGAGGCTTGAACTCTGCTGAAATTGGACCTTTTCGAGCCTTTTTTTCGAAAAGCCCCAAAGTCCCATCCCTCTTATTAATGCCCCTCTAGAAGCCACATATTAAATGGCTTAAAATTCAAACAGAGACTTGAAGTTTTCTAAATACCAGAGTGCTGTAGGTTATCCCATAGCCGGTCCCTACTTGCATTTCTTGAACAACATTTTAACCATACAACTGAAGACAAGAGGCATTGTTATCACGTCATGCATATGCCAGACAAACTTGCAATTTTTATTGCAGTTCACATATGTTTCGATGTTTTTTCTATCGGTGTTTGTAATTACATTAAAATGACATTGTTAAGTTATTACAACTCAAGAGATATTAGAGGCAACTGACACAGTCGCTGCAGCAGCCAGCGCAACAAAAAGGTCTTTATGGTCTTTGCTGGTGTATAGATTGCCCATGTGCTACCGAAGGTTGCCGCTATGGACATAATAATTATTAATAAATTGCCAAGAAGGTGTGATTAAACATTTTATTAACTGCTCGAAGAGATGAAAAAGCAACAGCAACTGCAAATAATTTTTATTTTATTATTTTTATTAAAATACAATAAAAAAATAAACAAAAACTCATGAATATGCATAGAAGTGTGTGTGTGTGTGGCGATTAGAGTGGACAGCAAGTTTGTTTTATTGTTTATTGGCACGAAGCTGAAATCATTTTTGATGACAATTTCTGTTCTACGCTTTTTTTTTGTTGTCCGGCAAAAATGTCACATTAGCCAGAGAGATAGGTGGAATATTTAAATAATTACTCGTAAGATTTGACGTTGCATTTCAGGCGGTGAAGATGCCACAATTGCTTGCTAATCACGATATAGAATATGCCAGCTGCAAATTTGTTTTGCATTTTTTTGTTTAGCCAGAGAAAGAGGATGTTATGACATGATTATATTTAGATGTGGTTTTCCGGTCCGTTTTTTAATTGATCACTTATTATTTAATGAAATGTTATTGGAACGGTTAGTTGAAGATTTAATAATCTTATGTATTTCATATCAATTTCTATCAATATCTATATTTAATGGAGATCTACACAGAAACCCTAGTTGGTTTATTGTTTAAATATGTTGTTCGATCTCAAAGAAATTTAAAAGAACTCATTTGTTTGATTCGAGAATGTACATTACTGACAAAGAATACAATTAGTTTTTAGTCCCCACTTTGACGAGACAACTTAACTTGCGTCAATTTTTATTATTCGCTTTTGAACTTGCCTCTTGTGTTTACACCTGGCAATTCGGTTACGGCAATTTTTGTTTTCATTATTGCCTTTTCTGACATACTGTGATTTAAACATTCTGATTTTTGTGTGAAAAATACTAAAATAATCTGCAGCCAACTTCACACTACAAAAAACACTAAAGCAATTGACAGTACAGCTAAGTGTTTTTCCCTTTCCACTCCCCTTATCTCTCTTCTACAAACTAAAAGTTGCGGCAAGTAAAGTTGCCTCGTGTAAATGGGGACTTATTTAAATATAGTTCACCTACAATTGCAACTGGCGATTTTAGAGCCCAAACACTTATTCGGTTCTCTAAACAAGTTGGTATTGTATGTTGTGATTGTTTGTTTATATCCTGAAATATATATAAAAAATTTAATACGCGATATAAATACACTATTTTTACCCTATAACGAAAGTTTGACTGGTTCGTTAGTATTAACCTGAAGAAACTGGGCCATATTACGAGGGCGACCGCAAAAGTAACTGGCCTAACATAAAAAGAACCTTTTTTTGGAATTATTATTATTTATTTTTCAACATAATCTCCTTCCAACTCAATACACTTCATCAAACGTTTTTCAAGTTTTTTAATTCCATCCGAAAAATAAGATTTTTTAAGACCTTCAAAATATGCCTCAGTTTCAGCAATAACCTTGCTATTGGACGAAAATTTTTTGCCACCGAAAAATTCTTTTAAAATTTGGAAACAAGAAATAATCAGAAGAGCGAAATCTGGACTAAATGGTGGATGCGGAGCAATTTTAAATCGTAATTCGGCCAGTTTTTGTTGAGTTAAAAATGCAGTGTGTGAAGGAGCATTATCTTGATGAAAAAGAACTTTTTTTTCTAAATGCGGTCGTTTTATCTTGATTTCTTCACCCAACCGATCCAATAATGCACAATAATATTCACTATTTATAGTTTTTCCTTTCTCAAGATAATCAATAAATATTATACCCCTTGCATCCCAAAATACTGTGGCCATTACTTTTCCTGCTGACTTAACAGTTTTCGCCTTCTTGGGACCACTTTTACCAGCTTCTATCCATTGTTTTGACTGATCTTTGCATTCTGGGATGTAGTGATGGATCCACATTTTATTAACAGTTATGATTAGGCGCAAGAACTCTATTGGATTACGCTGATAAATCGCTAAAAGCTCCTCGGAATTGGTCCAACGGACGATTTTTTGGGGCAAAGTCAACAAACGCGGCACCCTACTTGCGGATAGCTTTTTCATGCGGAGTTCATCATGTAAAATACTCCAAACTTGTTTTTCGTGTATTTTAACAATATCAGCAAGTTCTCTGAGCTTTATTCGTCTATCTTTAGTCACTTCATTAAATATTTTTCTAATGTTTTCAATAGTAGTAGCAGTTTTCGGTCTTCCAGAGCGTTGTTCATCTTCCGTACTTGAACGACCCATTTTAAATTGTTGAACCCAGGATTTCACGGTGGAGTATGATGGTGCATTATCACCATGAACAGAATCCAATTCATCTTTGATTAATTGTGGCGTATAACCTTTCATATAAAAGTGTTTATTTACCGCACGAAACTCTTTATTTTCCATTTTTCAAAAATTATAAAACTTGTTTACCTTAATCACCTGTAACAAAGAAAATAATCATTAAATATTTCGGAAATTTTGACAGATGGTTTTATAAGCTTTTAAAAAACAAAACAAAAAAGTTGCAAGTTAAACAGAAAATGTGCCAGGCCAGTTAGTTTTGCGGTCGCCCTCGTACAATAGGTTAGTGTTGTCTCTGGCGAAGAACCAGACCTTCGTTTACAACAATAAAATATTGTGTCGCAGGAGGATAATTGTGTCTAAAGATGTATGATGGATAAGGCATACACAGGATGTAAGAATGGCCCTACTTGAAAGCACGATGTAAATTTTAAATGAAACAAAAGCTTCAGAGAATATCTTCATTTTCTTTACTTTGATAGAAGGGTCTATGAACTTATTTTTGAAACTATTTATCGGCCGACCCGATGGTCTATAGTTTAAATGACAGAAAAATAATTTAATATCATTAATATGCCTTTATCGGCCTAACGGCTTCTTAATTACAAAAAATGTAAAGAAATAAATAAATTACCTCATCCTTTAGCTCTTGCATTGTTCTTGGCTATTTGAAGTACACTTTTCTTTTAAATATCCACAAAGAAAGAAGTCCAACGGTGTCAAATCATATGATCGTGGCGGCCAATTAACATTTCCACGACGGGAGTTAGCACTGTCATTGAATTTCTTGCGCTCAAGGCCCTTTCTTTTTTTTGGCTGTATGGCAAGTGACACCATCCTTCCTGTTGGAACCACATATTGACCAGGTCCATATCCCCAATTTCTGGCCACTGGAAGTCCGTTATCATCTCGCGATAGCGGACACCATTCACGATAACTGCTTGACCGACCTCATTTTCGAAGAACTACGGTCCGATGACGCCGCTTGCCCATAAACTGCAACAAGCAGTCACTCGTTGTGGATGCATCGGCTTTTCAATAATCACTTGTGTATTTTCATTTGTCCAAATGTGGCAATTCTGCTTGCTATCGAATCTACTGTGGACACGTTCGCTCGATGATGCTGACTGAAAAAATTACAAGGTTTAAGAAATGCACTACGATTTGAATGCCTAAATTTATAAAAAAAAAATGTAAGTTTAACAAGTAAAAAGTCATTAAATTGGCCAGACCTAACCTTTTGCACAATCTACCGTACCTATTCAAGCTCAATTCATTATTCCTTTTTATGGCCTTTCGGCCTATGCTTCTATTCCTAATCTCAGCCAAAACTTTAAATTTCTATATTTGGACTCGTAGTAAAATCTGCTTTAATTTTAGGATCCATATTGATCGCTCGTTTTTGACCCTACGGGTCGTTTTTTCGGCAATATATCTCGAAAGATTCAGCAAATATTATCTTTTTTAAGGTCTTCAGTGCGTTTCAAGTAAAATTTATGACTTGTAAAACAAATTATCAAATCAATTTAATATTTTCAATACTTTTAGGCCCTTAAAGGGAAAGCCCCCCCCCGGGCTGATTTCGCCCATCGACATTTTAGCTTAGGTCCACAAGCCATTATCATCAACTTTCAACTGGCACACGGAGGGACAGACTGAAGAACGGACATGGTTAGAACGTTTTCGAATTATATGACGACCAATAAGTTTGTTGGGTCTCCAACTAATATTTCTAGGGCGTTGCAAACGGTATACGGAATTTTTAAACACTTCATCCTTCGATAAGATTTTCCAAGTTCGCTGTCTAAGATCGACTGCTAGGGCGATCTACATACAAGCTTAATGCAGCCCTGCCCGTCATTACTGTCACAGTATTTTTGGAACGCACTTCATGTTGATGTGTGTCTGTCGGTGACTTTTATCCATCTTATAATTTTTATAAGCTCTTGAAAATTTCACACATCGATATAGACTTTGTCTAAGGGCTTTTTAAAACATCAGGTGTCTTTGGGCCTTCGGGGAACGACAGCGAGGGAACGTATGCGTTTAAAGTATGAGGAGACAATGCTGTAAGGTACGAGAACTATTTGCGCTTGGCCCAACTTCCAATCGACTATTGATCGTCTGGGAATCACTTGCCGATTTAATTGCCCGCTCTTCATCTATACTTATAGCTTCTGAGCCTTCGGGGAACGTAGGCGATTCCGTTTAAAGTGTGAGGAGCCAAAGCTGTAAGGTGCTAAAATTATTTGGCCTAGATCGATCTTTTGATCGAATACCAATTTTCTCAGAATGACTTGCTCCTTTAATTGCCCTTTCGCCGATTTGCTCTTTATCTATAGCTTCTGGGCGTTCGGGAAACGAAAGCGATTCCGTTTTAAGTGTTTGGAGACAAAGCTGTAAAGTACTAGAAGCTGTAAAGTAACGATCGTCTTAGAAAAACTTGCTGATTTAATTGCCTTCCTCTTCATCTATAGCTTCTGGGCCTTCGGGGAAGTATAAAGGCTAGGTTAAGCTTCTGATCGACTACCGATCGTCTTAGAAGCACGTGCTGATTTAATTGCCCGTTCGTCGAACTGCTCTTCATCTATAGTTTCTTATCAAATACCAAATTACAATTCAACGCCCACTTTGACATCATTTAAAGAAGAAAATGGTGGGAGGAGGAAAACCTAGTTTTTAAAATGGACAAAAGGATGCTTAGTTATGCAGGCAGCTTGAGAATCATTTGTATCTTTCAACAATTTCCTCTACAAACGTCAGTGAAAAGATAACTTATTTGGGGTCGTAAAGGAACCCGCTAAAGATGTGTGAGAAGTAGTTCCTGCAGACTTTAAGACCGACAAAATCGAGGTTTTGTTTACTCTTTCTCTTAAGCGTCTTTTTAGCTTCTATCGCATATAAGTCCTTTCAAGGTGTTCCAAGAAAAAAGACATACAAACTGCAATTCGTTGGCGAAAATATAATGGCGCAAGTACTATCATTACTTAACTTGCATGTGTCTTAATTTGCTAGTACTTTTTATTCAAAATGCAATTAACGATCTGCTTTTCTTAAATCTAACGAGGAAACTGAAGTACAAAATACAAGAACAAATTGATATTATCATTTTGGACGCTCTTTCACTACTTGATTTGGAAAAATTGGACCGTTTGGACGGAAATCTAGTTTTGTTAAAACTATTTTAGCTTTTTTTTCTTTTGAACAACAAAGGAGCCTTAGGAAAAATAAAGACTGGAAAATCACTTGTTAATGAACTGTTGACCAACTACAGGGTTTTCCATTAAGGACATAATAATTTCATATGTTATGAAAAACACAGCACATAAAAGATAATGAGTTCAAATTTATTTATTTTGGATTCGATTTCATATGACCACCACGAGCCCCCGTGTACAGCGATCTATTCTTCGGACCGAATTTTCCACCACTCTTGCTCACATGTCGACCGAAACATTGGCAATTTCGCGTTGGATGTTGTTTCTGAGCTCGCCTAAAGTTGTTGGCATAGACCAATGACTTTATGTGTGCATGAACGGGGCGCCATTCGACCAGACTATTTTTCGAGATAACACGTTCACCGTAATTGCCTTTCAGTAAATCGATTGTAACGCGTGCTGTGTGGCTAGTGGTGCCGTCTTGTTGATACCGCATATCGACAATGCCAATCTCATCCATCTCTGGCCAAAAATAATTTGCGAACATGACACGATAGCGCTCTCCATTGACGGCAACATGACGATTGTTTTCATCAACGACAAAAAATACGGCCCAATTATACCTCTGGCTTGAAAACCACACCACACAGTAATTTTTTGCGGATGCAATTGTGTCTCTTGAATCACATGTGGGTTTGTTGCTGTCCAATAGCGCATGTTTTGTTTATTGACAAAACCACTCAGCCAGAAATGACGATTTTCGTGAAACTCTGCCAGAGCCCAATCCAAGAAGTTTCGACTTTTCAAATAATCAAGTGTATTTAGTTCTTGAGTCAGTTGGATTTTATAAGGTTGAAGGCCAAGATATTTTCGTAAAATACGCCACAGTGTGTTGAGAGATGACCAATTCCTGAGAACGACGTGGAATCATCGACTGATTTGGCTCATTTGAACGGATGCTCTTACGGCTGCCATATTTTCGTCGCTTCGAGCGGTACGGCGTCTCTTTGGCTCCGAAACATCCAAAAGTAAAAATTGTGATCCAAATTTATCCACTATAGCACGCACAGCCTATCGGGTGGGACGATTATTACGGCAACAAATTGGAGGTAGCGCACATAGATAGGTTTTTAGGTTTTATGCGGCCAAAATTATCTTAATTGCTATAACTGTTCTAAATGACATAATTGATAATAAAAAACCACTTTCTGTTGAAATTTTAAATATTTATTAAAGAAAATATCATATTTATGAAAAAAAAATTCAAAAACCTAACTTCACAGACATAAAAAAATATATTTCATAAATGTAGATTTTAAACGTTAGTGACTAATGAATTGACGTATCCCTTCGACAGGCTGTTAATCCAGATCCTCATCGTGCGAGGATTCTGATGAAGCGGAGTCTGGTTTGGTGGGTAAAAGCATATCTAAAGTCTCCGGAGAAAAGGATTTAGACATTTTTTTCCCCCTTCTTTGTTTTATACTAATACTGCTAATGAGCGGATCAGAGCTCAATAATAGTCTATTATAGATGTCGCGGTTACACTGCTCGCGGGAAAATTTTCATGCGTAATTTTCTCTGTACATGCGAAAGTGCTTATTTCGGGCCTCTTGGGCCTCCTCCGACAATTGACCTATTGGGAGAAGTGAATTCTCTATTATGAATTCTCTATTGTTCAGGTGGATAGCATTCTTTTTTGGCCTCTAATAATCTGTCGTAGCAAGGATAAAGCGACTTATTTGTCTTACATATGATTTCATATTGCTGTCGTGTAAGGTCGGCCTCTATAAACATTGCCAATACTTCTTGAGGTGTTAATTTATTGTGTTTGTCGGGTTCACTCGATGACTTGTAGGCATTTCTGTATTTTTCAGCACTTGTTGGCGATTTTGTGATTTCCTTAAGGATTTCTGATGAAGCCCCTTAGCTCTCAAAGTTGACTGAGCAGCATGAATGATAATAGAATCGTCTACGGCCGAGCGAACCACTTCAGTTTTGCGACGCTTGCTTCTCTCACTTGACTCTTCAAATGATTTTGAAGGGCGGCCTGGGCGATTTTGGGCTTGGATTGGGATTTCAAACGTCCCATTTAACCATGACTGGTTTGATTTTAAGAAATCATCTTCTTTTCTTTGTGCTTTAGACCATTTTTTCTTTCTGGCAGTCTTGAAGTAAGCAATATTTCGCTTCAGTTTTTTTATATTTTCCTCTGTGTCACCATAAGAAGAAAACATGTAATTTTCTAAATAGGCCAATTTTTCATCCATAGTTATTAAATTCTGGCTTTGCATTTTATCGTAGAGAAATTGACGGGTGACTAATTTTGTTCCGGATAAACCAGGATAACCTACGACGAAAAAGAAAAAAAAAATTTTTTTGGAACATTTTTCAACATAACTTCTTTTACCCTACCTGCACCTACCTGCAACTGATTTTTATCAGAATCATAAGAAAATAGTATTAAGTGTTATAATAAATAAAAATTTTGCGGCGATAGGAAGCGATAATATAACTAAATTACTTTTAAATTGAAAACTCAAGAATATTTTTTCAAGAAAACGTAATATGTTTAGAAGCTTTAAAATAACGGGTTTTTTATTATACTAAGTTGACAATTTCTATAATAAATAATGGTATTTACCTGAAGCACTTGAATCCATATTGCTTAATTTGGTAACTGTCTTCGAATAAAAAAATATTGACGACTTTAAAATATCACTTTAAAAGCGTAAAGAGCGAAAGCGCGCGCTTAGCGGGAGACTAACAAGTTCCGACTACCTCCGCAAGCACCCCTCGCGGGTATCGAAGCCGAGAAGATCGGTTTATTATCGCCTGTTCTATTGTTAACCTAGAAAGATATAACATTTTGTATTTGTAACTAGTTTAAAATCTTCAATTTTGGCCGCATAATTAAGCAAAATCTATGTTAGTGTAGCGTCTTAAAGTTGCGACCACCGACCCACAATTTCGGTAGAGTTTTTATCGATTTCTAAACGTTGCTCGTAATCGAATTCTACCATGAAGAAAATGTTAGCTTCGACTAACGTTTTGACATTAAATGATCATTAAAAATGTTCGAGGGTGCTTTGGCATAAACAAACAAAATTGTAAAGCCCGTTATTAAAAACCCAATTATTACAAGTGATTTTTGGCCGTGCTTTTTTGTTATGAACACCTCCTCAAATTTCGACCGGATACCCATACGATTGTTATTATCTCGTATAGTCCTGTGATGCCATAGCTATAACGTCTGTCTTTAATTCTTGACACTCTCGAAAAACGCATTATTTTGAACTGATTTGGTGTATCATTTCATACTAAATACTTATCCAAATAGTGATACTGTGGCTCAAGAAAACACAACTTATGTTGATCATGCTTGGCATGTACTTTATTATAAACCAAAAAGCAAACCTAAGTAAGGGTCCTATTGGTTCATGTGTTGATATTGCTCAAAGACAAAAAAGGATTCAAAATCTCGCCTCTCTAGCGTCTCTGATTTGAAAGAAATTTCTCTTTTGTTTCTTAAAGGGATGATTCGAAAAAACAAAAGACTTAAGACACATACAAGTTAAATACGGATTTGCTTCGAAACGTATTGGGTTTTATTGAAATTTCACCGAAACCCCAATGATTCGCCCATTATGAGTAGAATTCCATTTCTCTACGGTTATTTTGTTTTTATGATGATCTGGCAACAGGTTTTCGAAACAGATGTGTTTCGTAAACATTGTGCGGAAATCGACAATGGTCCATTAGAAGTAGGATCTCATTTCTAAATGTTGCGAGGTGAGGTCATCTATAGCGAACCTAATCTAAATTGAGATTTTTTTTATGACAGTTTTTATTAAAAATATCAGGTGTATAATAAAGAAAAAAAACTCTTCCCCAACACCGAGCACAGTCATCTAAACTAATTTAAGTCGAGAACATTTTAACAGCTTTGGACTTTTTGACGTTTTCGTTTTTGTTTAAAGAGAAATCTTGCCTGTTTAATGTTAATGGCTTCTCAATTCAAATTAACTTAAAAGCACATAAAAACCGGCAACAACCACCATCATGTCATAATAACAATATTTGTATTTTGAAGGCAACAACAACAATAACAACAACAAGAAGCAAAAAAATGCTGATATAATAATTGTTCGCATCTTGATGATGATACAATAACTCTTTTAAGAACGACTGACTTATTTACATTCGCCGGAATGGAATGTTAGTCATCTTATTTTTCGATAATATTGAGTGCCGTATATTAGCAGTAACTGGATATTTATTTTCTCTTTTAACACCTTTCAGCTGTCCCCGTTCAATAGGCACACAAATGACTCATAGCGGTCTTCAATCAAATTGTTAGACTCGAACAGTAGAAATGTGAATTTCTCACCTTAATTAAGCTGTATTTGTAGCACATCAAATGGTAGTAGTGTAAGGGAGGGGTATGAAGGTGGTTGTTGCGGCAAGAAAACTAAAAGCGTTCCTTAATTTAAACAGCTGTGAAAAATCCAAATTTATGACCCGCTAAATTTGAACTTGGACGTTTTTTGTTTTCTTTTTTATTTTTTTGTTTTCACGTTTCTTTTGAATATCGAATTTTATGCCCTTCATCATGGGGTAGAGTGTATACTAAATTTATCATTGCGTTTGCATAGAAATATTGATAAGAGACTACGGAGTATAGCGGGTGATCAAGCTAGAGTTTTTTTCAATAGGGGTTTTTCACAGATTACGCGTAAGTTGTGTTAAACTTAATTTTTCCAGTTTTGGTTGCCATTTGCAGGAATTAAAGCCTAGCGATGTTCCTGCGCGTCGCCGTTTCGGTGTTTGGGCTCTTTAAAAGCTCGAAGAAAATCCGATGTTTTCGACTAAAATTTTGTCCCATTTCTGGCCCGACGGCAACGTCAATAAACAAAATTGCCGCATTTTTGCTAAGGAGCAACCAGAAGAAGTTCAAGACGTGCAATTATACCCAGAGAAAACCGCGGTTTATGGGCTGTTGAAATTATCGGTCTATTGTTTTTCAAAAAAGATGATGGCTGCAATGTAACTGTGAATGGTGCTCGCTATCGCGCCATGATATCGGACTTTTTTCTACCTCCAATTGAAGCCTTAATCCTGATGATATTTTGCTTCAACAGGACGGTGCCACTTTCCAAACAGCTGCTCAACCAATTGATCTATTGATAGCTCACTTCAAAGAGCAGCTAGTTTCACGTTTTGAACCGGTGAGTTGGCCGCCTAGATCGTGTGATATCACACCTTTAGACATTTTTCTATGCTAATAAACCAGCTACGATTCAGGTTTTGGAAGCCAATATTAAGCGTAAAATTAAAGCCATACCGGTCGGAATACTCGAACGAGTCGTCCAAAATTGGACATTCAGACACCCTGAGTGGTATTTGCTGCCAACATTTGACGGAAATTATATTCAAAAAGTAAAGGGTATAAAATGTCCTTCCGAATGAACAATGAAGATTCCACGCTTGATTTGAAATTTTTGTTTTTTTTTTATCTTGAAAAAAGTACCTCAGATGTACTTATATTATTAATCATCGTCTAAGACGAAATCGGCCCAGTGCAAAATAAAAGTTTACCTTTAAGGGACCTTAGTTATCTCTGAAGAAAATTTATCCTTTTATGGTTATTTGCTTAGTTTATTCTAATCATATACAGGAGAACTTTGGCTTAAATAGTTTTTTTTTTTTATATGGAGACGAACTCAATACCTCAAAAAGGGGAATGGGAAAACTAGGACCAGGGGGGAAAACGTTTTCCTTTAAGGGTCTTTTACATTTACAATTTTTTCGAGGTGCTTTCAGTCCCTTAAAGGGAAACATATTTCCCTTTGGAACGATTTTTCCCATTGCTCAACAAAACCATATTATTTATAGACAAACCTTGGCTTTGTGAAGAAGCTGATTACGCTCCAAAAAGGGGAATAGCCGAAATCATCCTAGGGAGGGGAAATGTTTCCATTTACGGAAGGCGCCTTTAGCCTATAAAAAAATTAACAATTGTTTAAGTATTTGCTCAACAAATTGTTATTATTTAGAGACAAACCTTAGCTTTAAATGGTATCAGTTAGAGAAGACGCTCATTATGCTCTAAAAAGGGCAATAGACAAAATCAGCCCAGGTGGAAAAATGTTTCCCTTTAAGGATTTAAGGCGCCTCTAAAAAAATTAACAATTTTTTAAGTAATTTCTTAACAAATCTCAATTATTTATAGACAAATCTTGCCTTTAATAATATCCGTTAGTAAAGACGCTGATTACGCATCAAAAAGGGTAATAGCCGAAGCCAGCCTAGAAGGGAAATGTTTCCGTTTACGGAACTTAAGGCGCCATTAAAAAAATTAACAACTTTTTAAGTAATTGCTCAACAAATCTAAATTATTTATAGACAAACCTTGGCTTAAATGGTATTTGTCTGTATAGAAGATGATTATGCTCCAAAGAGGGGAATAATAGCAGAAATCATTCTAGGGGGGGGGGGGGGAGGGGTGGAATGTTTCCCATTAAGGAACTTAAGGCGCATTTAAAACAATTAAATTTTTTTAAGTATTTGCTCAATAAATCCTAATTATTTATAGACAAATCTTGGCTTTAATAATATTCGTTAGTGAAGACGCTGATTACGGTTCAAAAGGGGCAATAGCCGAAATCAGCCATAGAGGTAAAATGTTCCCCTTTAAGGGGCTTAAGGCACTTTTAAAAAGTTAAATTGTTTTTAAGTAATTGCTCAACAAATCCTAATTATTTACAGACAAACCTTGGCTTAGATGGTATTCGTTAGTAAAGACGCTCATTATGCTCCAAAAGGCCAATAGGCGAAATCGGCCTAGGAAGAAGTGTTTCCCTTTAAGGGAATTAAGGCACATTTAAAAAAAATTTACAATTTATTTAAGTATTTGCTTAACAAATCGTTTTTATTTATAGACAAACCTGGGCTTAAATGGATGGTATTCGTTAGTGAAACGCTCTTTGTGCTCCAAAACGGGCAATAGTCTAAAGCAGCCTACTGGTGAAAATGTTTTCCTTAACTTTAGGTACTTAAGGTACCTCTTGAAAATATTTTTATTTTTAGTGTTTGCTTCATTTATTATTATTATTTATAGACAAGCTTTGGCTTAAATGGAATCTGTGGGACTGAATATTTAAAAAAAACAGCTTGTTGACCAAAATGGGTCTCATCTCTCCCATCCGTAGTGAAGGGTATATAAGATTCGGTTTTTACTTGTATTTTTTTCCTATTATTATTCGACGGTTGCAGACCATTAATGCATTTATTGAGCTTTTTACATAATGTTATGAATTTAATGGTCAACATTATGCATAAATTCACGAAATTCCTCAAACAAACAACACAAAGAAAAAAAAAACAAGAAGTAATACAATTTGGCTTATATTCAAAAGGCCACAAGCAAACAAACAAAATAAAGCTTTGGCGGCAAATTAAACCACAGCTGAAACTGACACATTGAACACTGAGATATTTATTCCCAGCTACAAAATAAATCAAGGCATTGTTTAGGGTCTCTTTCATTCTCTGATTTCAAAAAATAGAAGAATAGTTCCGCACTGACCATTATTGAAAGCCGTAGCCAAAAAACTCTTACGCAGGCCAGAATGAGGTTAACAAACCTGTTAAGAGCTCTGTGTATTTATCCCAGAGCGTACATCCGTCCGTCCGTCGGTCTGTCCATACTACATAGCGAGAGAAGCCCAAATATTTATGGTCCATTTGTTATGATATTTACTGAGTTCGAGATCATAAACATAGAAGACGGCGGTGTTAATCATCTAAACAAATAATAAAAAAAGAAACGTTACAATTACTCTAAGCGAGAAAAAAAGCCAAACTCTTCTTAATACTCTGCCTTTATATGGACGACTTTGCCTGAGGCTGGCTGGGCTGGGAATCGCCTTCACACCAAACACAGCACTCGGACCAAGACTGTGACTGTGATGTCAACGCTAAGACCAGTTGGTTCCCACAATTATTTGCTTTGTCTGCTCCAAATTTCATGTGGTGATATTTGAACTGTATTGGGTTTTCAGTTCAGTTCGTTTTGGCTTGGCTTGGTTTTGTTTAAATCTCTGTTTGTTTTGTGAATTGTTATTTGTCTAAGCTTTAGTTATTAGTACTCATATGGAAATTATTTGTCATTTAAACGACATTCAATGGCTGGCATTGTCCCTTCTCACAACGATCTCAAACTTATTTAGTGGCCATTTGGGCCATTGTGGTGTGAAACGATTTGAAATTAAACGAACGGTAGGGGAAAAAAGGCATTAAATGTAGTTTAGCTTCAATGATTTTATATGGGCCATAGTGGTTTAAGTTTCTTTACGGTTTTCAGTTTTATGTGAGTTTTATGTCAGCTCTAGATTGCTACTGTTTCTATATTGGGGTTTTCTTTTGGGGGATTGTGTAGGTTTTCTGTTTCTGTTTGTTTTTTTTTATAGTTTTGGATTATTTTAAATTACAAATAAATCGTTAAATGATAGCCCTCATTCTACAGATCAATTTCTTCAACCCCAAAGAGAGGAAAAAAAAGAAAAACGGAAGTCTTTTGACGTTGTCCAGCTTCCCAAAACTGTAACAATTTTATAGGTTTTTGGTGTTAAAGGTCTTAAAAACAAACATTTAAAAATAAGTAGTCGATCTGCGGCACAAGTAGTTACAAAAGTAGTAAAAAGTCAAAATAGACCATAAAATGCTCTATTAAATATGAGAAACCTCTAAAAATTAGTCAAAAGTTTGGTCAAACTTTATGGGTTAATCTTTTATGCAAGAGAATACTTTAAATAATTTTTTTTAATGATTTTTTCAATAAACTTTCTAAAAAATACCATAAAAATCTTTAGAATCGAGTTGGTATTAGCAGTAATCTAAAAAGGGCTACCAAAGAGTTAAGACACAAACAGACGTTAAAGGAGAAACAGATTTAAAGCTAGGAAGGTTTAAGTGCAATAATCAAGAGTAGCCAATAACAAAAGAATTAAGACACAAACTTGGTTAAAAATTTTAATTTTTTTTTTAAATCTTTGAGTATTTAAAGCCAAATTGGAAAGTCTTTTTTACTTAAATGACAACATAAATTCACTGACTTCACTCTTTCAAAATGAAAATGTTGCCCATTTAATCATAGCCCATTTAACCTATTAAAATCATTCAGCGATTTCTTGATAATCTCAACAAAATGTGACTTTATTGTCAATCTTATACGAGTAGCAAATCGGATAATATTTTAATAGCTTGAACTTTCCATCTAATAAAATACTGCAATAAACTTGTGTAATCTTTTGTCAAACTTAGATATTTCAGATAAAATGATTAAATGCGCTGGTAAAAAAACCTTTATTTCGAATAATCTCTTTATTCAAAATCTTTTTAAACCCAGCAATAACGTTTCCGAACACATAAATACAATATACTTGAGAGCACTTTTAAATGTTTTTTTTTCTATTATTAAAAATAGTTTTGATTGAGACATGAGGATTACAATGACAGATTAAGGCATATTTAACAGGGTGCGCCAGTACTGATAATTGTTGAAAATTTCTGTTTTTTGGAAAGGTTGAACTTTGTCATTTAGTTATGGAACCCAATATCATATGACTACCATAACTGGCTCGGCAGTACCTCATCCGATTAACCCAATTGATTAGCGCTAATCCTTGTAGGAAGAACGGCTAATAATATGAGAAGTTAAATGAGCAAAGCAGGTTTTCTATTTCAAAGTTTGGTCGCGGTTGGACCGTCTTTATTGAAGTTCAACGTGGTACCTATAACTAATTTAATGAAATGACGTCTGATATAAGCAGGAAAAACTAGAATTTCAATCGCTTAAGGCTAGAAAGGGATAAATATAAAATATTTAAAGATTCACTAAACATAGAAAAGAAGTGTCTAAAAATACAGGGTGGCCTAAATGAGACCTAGTGATTTATATTTATATGTTAAATACATTTTATGGAAATTTAACGTGACTATGTGTGAAATATGACATCTGACAAATGACTACCATTTTGCTCGATACAGGACTTGGCTCTTTAGCGCATTTTGCATTATACGGCGTAATGTTTCTGGTTGCAGGCGCCGTATTTCGTCTCGAATATTCTGCTTGAGCTGTCCAAGTGTCTGTGGTTTGTTAACCTACACTTTGTCTTTTAAATATTCCCATAAAAATCTGGTTAAATCTGGTGAACGAGGAGGCCAAGGGAAATCAGAATTTTTTGAAATTATGCGTTCACCAAAAATTTCACGCAGCATGTGCATAGTTTGCCTAGCAGTATGCGCAGTGGCTCCATCTTGTTGAAACCACAAATTAGGATGTTGCTCCACTATTGGCCGCAAAAAGTTGTCGATCATTGTTCTGTAAGAAGCCCCGGAGACCGTTTCTGGCGTTTCATCAGTCGAGACAGATGGATCATTTGCAACACTCTGCTGCACAGCTTCCACGTTCTCTTCAGTACGAATATTTCGATGAGAACCTCTTTATGGACGGTCGGCTGACCCAACTGAATCCAGTTCCTTAAAACGGCGAAATAAACTTCTAATCATGGAAGATTTGGGCGCTGATCTTACGTTAAAAAAACGGCGTTAACTTCGCTGCGTCAGAACAATTGATCGTTGAGAAGAATAATAAAAATCTATAACTTTAATGCGTTGTTGTGGACTGCACGTATTCATTTTAAATATCCAAGAATTCAGTTATAATCTGCAAAAAGAAAAAATAAATTATGTTAAAAAACAAAAAAGTTATTTGTGTTTCACATCAGCTGGTCTTTTTTGGGCCACCCGTTATAAATGAAATGAAAGCTCTTAACCCTTGTTGGACGGTGCGTTCAACACCAATTTTTCAGTACATTTTCGATAGTTTCAGGTCGAATTTCTTCAACGGCACTTCGATTTCATGCTTGAATTGCCTCGCGCGATGCTTTGCCTAACACTTATCCTTAATGGCTTCCTACAGAAAATAATCCAAATGGCTTAAATCACAGCTGCGAGGCGGCCAATTGATTTTACAATTTCGGCTGATTATTCAAAGGCCGTGCGGAAAATATCGACGGTTGCATTGGCTGTGTGACATGTGGCCCAATCTTGTTAAAACCGAATGTCGTCCATGCCATTATCTTAAATATTGGGAACAAAAATTCGTTAAACATGGCGCGGTTACCCTCACCGTTGACGGTAACGACGGCTTCTCGCTCATTTTCGAAGAAAAATGGCCCAACGATGCAGCCAACTTCAAATCCACACCAAACAGTTACTCGTTGTGGATGCATTGACCTCTTAACTGTCACGTTGGGGTTCTTTGAACCCCATATGTGACGCGAAAAAATAGAAAGGGACCAAAGGTTAAAAACCAGTTTTGTTCAGGAGCGCCATTTTAAAGATTAGGTCCTTTTCTATTTGCGCTTAGAATCGTCGACTTCACTTTCATAAAACGCTCACTTCATAAAACGCTCAAAAAATTAAAATTGATTTTTTTACCCTTAGGTCCCTTTCTCTATGCGCTGTCACATATGCGGCAAATGAAAATCCGCGAGTGATTGGTGAAAATCCAATTCATCAAGAAAGAGTGACTGCTTGGTGCGACTTATGGGCTGGCTGCGTTATCGGGCCGTATCGGCCAAGCAGTTACCGTGAATGGGGTTTCGCTATCGCCAGATCTTATTTGGTTGTGGAGTAATTCACTCTTTCAAAATATCAACAACAAGATCGTGCGTTTTAGTTGGACCAACCTTTATAACGACATTTAATCATTTAATAAATCGAGCTGTAATTGAGACATAATGGACTACTATTTTGCGATTTAAGTTATTCTTAATACTATTGTTTTTTTAAAATATAAATCGTGCAAATTGTCTCTTTGTCTGCGTTTGAGAGGTGTCGATCCGGAAAGTCGTAGTTTAAATGATTTTTATGTATAAATCGGATTGGAGTTTAGCTATGTTTTAAATTGAACTCTTTTCTAGGTATCATTTGTTGGTATGATCCAGTGATTTAGCATAACTTAGAGAAAAGGCTAAAAGCGCATTAAACCGCAACTTGCTTAACATTTAAAGGAACATTAAACTGAAATAAAAGGAACATTAAGTCTTTCGGTTTCATCTTGAAAAGGATATATGAATTCACTCTAATTTTAAAACTTTGCTCATTGCATATCTCAAGGTATTGACGGAGAGGTGGTGTGAGAGGGTAAACATCGTTAAGCGCAATAAATACATATTTTAAATGTTGACGAAGTAGGTCCTTAAAGATGAAAGTAACAGAAGTGATGCAACAGCCATTGTCCATAACCATCACTTCTGCCAACGTTTTTCCAAATTCTTAGAGCACTTCAGATAGGTGAGTCATTGTATGTTCTCTGCTCTTTTAGCGACTTAGTCTTTCTTAATCGAGGGTGATCCAACTAAAACGCAGGATGTTAGTTGTAAATAAAACAAAATGTTTTAAGAGAATTATCTTAATATTTTTCATTATGATAGAGGATAACAATAATGACAATTATGTGTACAATATCGCATAAAAACTCGGCCAAATGCTCGCCACGTCTTGGGTGGCAAATCTCTATCCGCTAGTCCATATTTTCAAAGACTCTGAGCGGTTCAATGTCGTTAAAGTGCCGAATTAGCTCATCCTTTAGCTTTTGAATTGTTCCAAGCTTATTAACGTATATTTTTTCTTTTAAATAGCCCCAAAGAAAGAAGTCTCAAATCACATGTTCACATGGAGGCTAATTAACATCGACACGACGTGTGATACGGCGGCCATTGAATTTCTTGCGCAGAACAGAACACTTTCTTCGTAGACTTTTTGGCTAGTGTCACCATCCGGTTGGAACCACTTATCGTCCTGGTACGTATTCTCAATTTCTGGCTACAATATGTCCGGTATCATATCGCGAACACCAGTCGCGGTAACTGCTTGGCTGAAAAAGTACGGCCCGATAACGTCGTCAGCACATAAAGGGCACCAAACTATCACCCTGTGTATATTAATTGGCTTTTCAACAATCTCTCATTTGCCTAAATGCGGCAATTCTGCTGGTTAACTAATCCATTGAGCTAAAAGTGAGCCTCGTCGTTAAGGTGTGACTTACAATTGTCATCGTGCATTATGATTGGACCAGGCTTTTAAGGTTCCAACAAGCCCTAGTTGTTATCGCCATTCCTAGCAAATTTAAATAATTGTCATGGCTGTCACTTTTATTTCGTCAAAAAAGTAATAACCCTACACTAGATTTATTTAAGAATTCTTCAACTGTGAAAGCAATATTCTTTTTTTTAAAAAAAACCTTTTGTGAGACATGGGATATATGTATATATATATACACTAGATATACATTGGGTACACTTGGATAGCGAGCTATTTGAACATGTTTTAAATGGTATAACTTGTCACCACTTCCCTGAACGCTGGGCATTACAAACAAAAGACTTAAGCCACAAACTCGAGTAAAAAAATATTTTATTTTTTTTATTTTTTTAAACATTTTGTAAGCCATTTCGAAATATGTTGAACTTAAACCATATAAGGTTGGGCGTTCCTTTTAATTAACACTCTTGTTTCCCCCGCCCATAAGAAAAAGAGAAACAAACCCAAGTTTTCACCATACAATCAAAACGATAGCGTGGTAATGAATGCCGATATAATTTTCATTTTCGTTTTTTTTTTTGTTACACTTAAATGGTTTATATCATTCCAAAACGGATTACCACTTTTACCCGTTGCTATAATTTTAATCATTTCCCACTCCAGCTTATGCCAGCGCCTCAGCTGATGTGATGTGGTGAGGATGCTGGTGCGGCTGTTGCTGCTGTGGATGCTAATGGTTGTCGTTGCCCCTTTTTGTTTTGTTACAATAAAAAATGACTACTGATTTCTGATTTTCATAGACTTTACAATAATTTAAATCATCACATTAGCATAATTTAGACCCAGTTGTTGTTCGTGCTATTGTTGTTAGTTGTTGTGTATCATTTAAACAATGGAATTGAATGAATTTTAATGGGTTTTAAATGCAAAGAAACAAGTTGAATTCATATTTTACGCTAAATTTGTGAAACATAATAAGATTAAACGAACTCGAAATGTTGTTGTTGCTGCTTCGTTTCTCTATGTGTGTGAGTGTGTGTTGGTGAATTTACGACTGTGTGCAAGTGTGTGAGAATAGGGAATTTACATAAAAAGATAACAGAAGCTTAGGCATAAATAATTTACACACCATCACAATGTAAATTTTCTTTATAAAAAAATAAAAGAGACCAAAACGACACAAACTAGGTTAGCAGCAATTTACGTTTATTATCTTACCAAATACGAATCATTGATGTGATTGCAATTGATGGCTTACCAGCCTCCATAGATTAAGAGCGATGGAAAATATGTTCCAGAGATAATGTTAAGTTGAGGGCTTCATATAATTTGACGCATATTACAGAAGATCATGTCATTTACTCTTTAGAGATCATAATCAGCTTCTACACCAAATGATTTTCAATCTCCTTCACAAATCTCTCTACCACTAACTCAGCTAACAGGAAGTATCCCCTGGAGCTTTATCTCCCTTTACAGAGTCGGGGGGGTTTTTTTTAAATCAATTTTGTCCGTAAAACATCCAAGTTTAGTGATAACCATCAGCCCGAATGTGATGATTTCTAATGTGATGATTTATATGCAAATTCATCGCCAGACTCTAGGAATCAGTAGTCAGGCCATGTAAAACATCTCTCAAATATGTTAATGGCAGGCCGTTAACAAATGCTGCTCCATTAGTTATGGCGCATAGTTTATAATTATATCAGATATAGTTTTGATTATTCCATTTACATTTCGTTTTGAAAAGATGTAAACCATTTAAGTGTAAGAAAAATGTTAATGAATTGAGAATTCATTAGCATTGAACTGATGGCGATGGCGATGACGACAGGGTGTGAAAACTAGTTTAAAACACTAGTTAAGCACCAAAGTGATAATGAAAGAGACACTCCCACGGATTTCGGAAAAAAATCCCATAAAATATTAAAAGATCTAAGGAATTGAATACACTTGTTGTGGGCTGATTGCTAGTGTGATATGGAACGATTTCTCTTAAATGTCATAAAAATATTATTTCACTCTATAGAGAAAGACAAAGATTTTTGATTGGCTTATTAAGAGCTGAATATTTTGAAATCATTAGCTTATGTTCTTAGGCCAGCGATGGCATACCTCTATCCGATGGTCCATATTTCCAATGACTATGGGACGTAATCGAGCTTAAATGTCATTAATGTGCCGAATTTTTTTATCCTTTAACTCTTGAATTGTTCTTGGTTTATTGACGTTTACTTTTGCTTTTGAATATCCCCAAAGAAAGAAGTCCAACGGTGTCTAATTGCATTATCGTGACGGACAATTTACATTGCCACGTCGTAAGATTACACGGCTCATAATTTTTTCTCGCAAAAGAGACATTCTTTCGTTGGTTTTGTGACAAGAGGCACCATCCTGTTATCGTCCAGATCCATATCCTCAATTTCTGGCCACAAGAAGTCCGTTATTATCTCGCGATAGCGAACACCATTTACGGTAACTGCCGACCTTACTTGCGAAGTAGTATGGCCCGAAGACTCCTCCAGCCCTGTAGCCGCAAAAAACAGTCACTCTTTGTGGATGCATAGGCTATTTAACAATCACTGGTTGATTCTTACTTGCCCAAATGCGGCAATTCTGCTTGTTAACGAATCCACTGTGGACACATGACGAGACAAAGGTCCTTACCGTGCGCAGACTTAATTTTTGTTGTTTTTTTGTTTTTCAGTTTCGACTTGGGTGTTTTCACAGTAGTCATCCCAACCACCATCTGATGGACTAGATACCCCCGTCCAGGCAGATCAGATACGATCTTCAGGATCTAAAGAGAGAGAGAGAGAGAGAGAGAGAGAGAGAGAGAACCCTTAGATCATCAAAACTTTCAGGCAGGTCTTAACGTCATTCACGCTGTTGAAGTCACAGATGCAGAATCCAGCCATAGCGTGAATGTAGTGCTTAAGGAACATCTTCAGGAGGAGTGGGCGCTACCTCGGCATACGCGTGTGTTTCTGGCTCAGCTGAGATAAGGATGGTACATTATGATCTATAAGTAGAGGTCCAGCGGTACAAGAGAGGGCCTTTAGATCATCGTAACTATTAGGCAGGTCTTAACGTCATTCACGCTGTTGAAGTCACAGCTGCTTAAGGAACATCCTCCGGAGGTTTCACAAGAGAAGTGGACGCTAGTTCGCCAGTCGCGTGTGGTTCTGGCTCAGCTGAGATTAGGATGGTGTATTATGACCTAGAGGTCCAGAGGGCCTTAAGATCATCGTAACTATTAGGCAGGTCTGAACGACATTCACGCTGTTGAAGGCACAGATGCAGAATCCAGCTATAGCGTGAATGTAGTGCTTAAGGAATATCCTAAGGAGATTTCACAAGAGGAGTAGGCGCTACCTCGCCATACGCTTGTGGTTCTGGCTCAGCTGAGATAACAATGGTACATTATGATCTATAAGTAGAGGTCCAGCGGTACAAGAGAGAGCCTTTAGATCATCGTGACTATTAGGCAGATCTGAACGACATTCACGCTGTGAAGTCACAGCAGCAGTATCCAGATACAGCGTGAATATAGTGCAAGAGGAACTTCACCCGATGATTTCAGCGAAGGAGAAGACGCTAGAATGGTGCATTATGATCTAGAGGGCCTTAAGATCATCGTTACTATTAGGCAGGTCGGAACGACATTAATGAAGTCGCTGCAGCGGCGTCCAACTATAGCGTGAACGTAGTGCTCGGGGAACATTCCCCGGACTTTTTTAACAGAGGAGAAGGCGTTACGTCGGCAGACGCAAGAGGTTCTGGCTCAGTTGAGATCAGGATGGTGCATCATTATTTAGAGAGAGAGAGAGAGAGAGAGAGAGAGAGAGGTCCAAGGTACAAGGGAGAGCCTTTAAATCAGGCCTAAACGACATTCACTCTGATGAGGTCACAGCAGCAGGACCAGCTATAACTTGAATGTAGTCCTTGAGGAACATTCTTCAGAGATTCTATAAGAGGAATAGACGCATTCGCCGGAGTTTTTTTTAACAGAGGAGAAGGCGTTACCTCGCCAGATGCAAGTGGTTCTGGCTCAGTTGATATCAGAATTGTGCATCATGATCTAGAGAGATGAGGGGTCCAAGGTACAAGAGAGAGCCTTTAAATCAGGCCTAAACGATATTCACTCTGATGAGATCACAACAGCTAGAACCAGCTTTAGCGTGAATGTAGTGATTGGGAAACATTCCTCGGAGATTTCACAAGAGGAACAGACGCTACCTCGGCAGGCACGCGTGGTTCTGGCTCAGCTGAGATCTGGATGGTGCAGCCGCCTTATTTTGTATTGGGCGCGAATTGGTGCTAACGTTACGGACGTCTGTCCCGCCTGCCACCAGGGATTATTTGACGTGCTGCATCTCTTCAATTGTCCAGCTAAACCCACTCAGCTGGCCGCCAGGTCTCCCTAGCCTCTAGTTCATATAGTGCGTTTCCTTTACCTGGATCAAACAAATCACCTATAGACATACAGGTCTTACAAAACTGAATATGTGACGCGCAAAATAGAAAGGGACCTAAGGCTAAACACCAGTTTTGTTCAGGAGAACCATTTTTCAGATTAGATCCCTTTCTATTTGCGCTTAAAATCGTCGACTTCACTTTCATAAAACGCTCATATCTCTGGGAGGGAACACTTTTGGGTCATGGGATCGGTATCATTCGATGCTCAGATGTTGTCCACATCAAAAAAAGAAAAAAAAATGAAAATTGATTTTTTTTACCCTTAGGTCCCTTTCTCTATGCGCTGCCACATATATTGTTGTTACAACAACAACATCTAGTAACGCAGGCTGGTGTATGGTATAAAAATAAAGCCATAGTTCTAAAAACAATAAATTTTATGAAATCCAACCAAAACAAAGGACACTTTAGTGAGCACGATTATTTTCATATCCCATATTTGGTCCTATACCTAATACGAGGGTTGCTGTTTATATTTCGGGTCCTGGCAATACTCTAGTGATCCCAGATGCAAACTGGAAATTCCATTGGAAACTGTGACATTTTTTAACATAACTTCACTGCGAACGTTTTGTCATTTGAGGGCAAATTGTTTTGTTTACGGTGAATTGAAAAATGCATCTCAGTCAGTCTCAGAAAATGGAATTATCCCGTGAACATTTTCGTGCGATGATTTTTTACGATTTTCGGCGTGGATTATCGGGACAAGAGTGTTTAAATCAACTTGTTTTGACTTTTGGCGATGAAGCACCATCAAAAACCACTGTTAATCGCTGGTACCTAGAGTTCAGTCTCGGACGCCGTTCTCTCCAACGTCCAACTTCGGTCGCTTTGCCAGAAACCATCGATGCTGTGCGTGAACTAATTAAGCAAGACCGACATGTCACCTACCCTGAGATTGAGGCATCCTTGGGCATTAGTATGACAAACATCAATAAGATATTGCATGTTCATTTGGCCGTGAAAAAAGTTTGTTCTCCTTAAGTCCCACATAATTTGACGAATGCTTAAAAAAAGGCTTGTATGGATTAGTGCAAAGATATGTTGAAAAAATATAACTGCGGTAGGTCAAAGGCAGTGTATAACATTGTCACAGGTGACGAATCGTGGATCTTTGTATATGAACCCGAAACAAAACAGCAATCGACCGTATGGGTCTTTCAAGACGAGCCAAATCCAACAAAAGTTCGTAAAAGAAGTACATCGAAGCAAATGATTGCGTTTTTTTCCTTGTAACCAGCCATGTTGCCACAGTGCTTTTACCCTGCCAACATTTTCTATCGCGGACGTGACTAAGAAGTGGCGTTAGGAAGTTAAAATTCATCGTCTGCGATACCATTTTCTTATCGCGGAAGTGTCTTCCGTATAAAGAAGTTGTACCCCCCGGAAGTAACTTCCAGAAGCCACTTCAGCGTGACTATAAAGAGACACTTCTTAGTGCCTCCTTGGGAGTGACTTCTGAGTGCCTTCGTGGAAGTCACTTCTTAGTGTCTTCTAGGAAGTTACTTCTGAGTGCCTTTTAGAAGTCACTTCTTAGTATCTTCTAGGAAGTTACTTCTGAGTGCCTTTCAGAAGTCACTTCATAGTGCCTTTTAGTCACTTTTAAGTGGCCTTATGATACAAAACTTTTTTCCTCAAATCGACTGTTTCTATCAACATAATCTTCAGAGTCACTTGAACTATCACTTGACGAAACATCATAACATGAAAACATTTGAATGGAAACACTGGGTTCGCAACTTTCTTCAATATGACCTGCATCAATTATTTTTTTTTATTACATTTTTACCACTGGTTGTACTCCCATATATAATTGTTATTATTTTATTTGCCTCTATTTTGCTTTTTATTTTTTTTGCCTTTACAGAAAATTCACTCATATTGTGGGATAAAAAATATGTAAAAACTACAACAATAACAATTATAAAACCACACTTTATCACTGACCGATCACAGCAAAAGACAAAATACCAAAAATCTCGATGATGTCTAAAAACTTATTTTTTGCATCGTTCTCATTTCTTCTAATTGTTTTCGCGGTCTCTGCGACTGCAGAAATGAATAATTTTGTTTTTGTTTAATATGTCCATAACGGCACATGTGATTTTCGGCTGGTGTTGTAAACAACAAACAATCTTCCAATTATATGTAAATTGTTATTGTAAAATTCAAACTATCTTCCAACTATCGTCTGGAAGTGACTAAAGCGAAACGCATTAGACGATGGACGATGAAAGAAACTTCCAAATGTTGGGAGGGTAGTGGAACGTAGGACGGTCAATTCTGAGTGGTATGCAACCATCTGATTGCCAACAGTGTTCGAAGAAATGAGGAAAGATAATAAGAGAAGACGGATCATTTTGCATCACGACAATGCGAACTCTCACACATCAGCTGAAACGATGAGCTGTTTAACCACTCAAGATGTCGAATTGATGGGCCATCCTCCGTATAGCCCCGATTGGGCACCCAATGACTTCTTCTTATTCCCCAGCATCAAGAAAAAAATGCGTGGTCAACGTTTTTTATCGCCCGAAGCAGCTGCTGAAGCCTTCAAATATCATGTTTTGGAGGTGTCTCAATCGGGGTGAAGAAGTGCTTCAAAATTGGTTTGTGCGCTTGCAAAAGTGTATTGATCTTAAAGGAGAATATTTTAAAAAACAATTAAACCATTTCCAATGATAGTTTATTGTGTTTTTATTGTCGGACCCGAAATATAAATAGCAACCCTCGTACGAAGTGACATTTCAGTGCCATGTAATGCATAAATTTTGGCCAACTGAAAATACATTTTTAAAATTCACTTTTAACAATTTCGAAGTTTATGTTTTTTGCCTAAAAATAAAAGCGTCGAATAGAGCTTGAAAAAGGACTTGAGAGGGTGCATTGAAATACTGTATCCCTGTTTCTGAGCTGTAAGAATTTGTATCTCAAATGGTGTGATTTTTCAGTTGTGTTCTTTTCCGTTTTTACCGGCTGTTTCTACGGTCACTTTATCAACGTCGTGTCCCCTAATGTTAACAAAAATGCCCTCCAAAGAAGAAAGAAAGAATACAAAAACAAAAACACAACAACGGACAGACGAAGTGGAAAAGCAGCAACAATCAACAACAGAAATCACCGAAAACACACACAATTTTCAAACGTTGCCGTCAACATTATTAGATGTTGTAATAGTAACACTTGCAACATTGCACAAAACAACAACAGCAACAACGACACAAATGCAACAACACAACAAACAGCAGCGCAGAAGTTAGTTTGAACAACAAAGAACACGTTGCAAACTGTCAAAGCTGCGGTTGCTGCCAGTTTTGTTTTCCGTTCGCCTTTTCTTAAGTTTTGTTAAATTCAGTTTTTAACTCATCTGTAAGTGGCTGAGCTGCAGGCTTCACTCCAGAGAGAGAGGGAGAGGGGCAAACAGAAAGAGAGAGAGGGACAGAGATGCTTGTTATGAGATTGTGTTGAATTTTTGTGTTAAACATTAACAAGCTGCTCTGCGGAAAGTGGTGGAGACCAAACATAAGACTTAAGCAACGAACGTGCTATAAGTCATTGCAAGATGTGTGTGAGCGTGTGTGTGTGTGTGGAAGCATCACCGAACCAGCCAAGGGTGTTGGAAGACATAAACGCAATGTCACCAACTCCCTGGTAATGGGAAACACTTGGATTAAGGATTTTTTTTGTTGGTTTCATGGAGGTTACAAAGAATGAAATCTTTCTGGCTGATGGGCAGAAAGCTGGAAAGGGGGAAGGGAGAAATTTTACTAAAAAAAACAAGCCTCAATGGATGATTGAGCGCAACGAAAATTTGTGATTTAATAAAGATTTGCAAAAAACGATAATAAAAAGTTCAACGCACACTTCAATAGTGCAACTGTCCAATTATTTCCCACTGCTTTGAGGGCAGACAAATATTCGAGTTTATAACCTACACTTTACCGTAGTACTGGGTATTATTACTTAGTGCTGATGCTTGTTACACCGGAAAATAGTGAAAATAGACCCAATGCAAGGTATACCGATCGATAAAGAATCACTAGCTGATTCTATTGAGCTTTGTGCGTCCGTCTGTCCTTCCATTTTAAGGGCCGATGTTGATTTTGAAAAAATTGAAAAATTTTTTTAGGAACTTATCGTCATTTCTTTTTATTATGATAATATTGGTATGGTTCAATTATGTATGGAACAAAATATCGGCCAAATGGCCGCCGCGACCTCCATCCGATGGTCCAAAGTTTCGATGACGTTTCGATGACGCTGAGGCATATTTGAGGTTCTATGGCGTTAATGTGCCGACTTATTTCATCCTTTAGCTCTTGAATTGTTGCTGGATTATCGACGTACACCTTTTTTCAAATAACCCCAAAGAAAGAAGTCCAACGGTGTCAAATCACATGATCTTGGCGGCCAATTAACATCGCCACGACGTGAGATAACACGGCTATTGAATTTGTCGCGAAAAAGATCCATTGTTTCGTTAGCTGTGTGGCAAGTGGCATCGTCCTGTTGAGACCACATACATATCGTCCACATCCGTATCTTCCACTTCGGGCCATAAAAAGTTCATATTAGCGAATTCACAGTAACTGTCTGACCGGCCTCATTTTGGAAAAAAAATACGGCCCGATGATGCCGCCAGCCCATAAACCGCACTAAACAGTTGTTGTTGTATTGGCGCATAGTACCGGGGTGACAGCCCTTGGTCCTCCTTTGGGTCGATCCGGTGCTTAGAATCGGCTGTCGTGGGATCGGGAACAGTCACTCTTTTGGGAGCATTTTTTTCGACAACCACTCTTGGATTACGAGTATCATTCTCCCAAATGCGGCAATTCTGCTTATAGCACTGTCTCTTCACTGAAGATGATTTTCTTCGAAAATTGATTTTTCATTTTCATAATAAGCCTGAATAACTTTAACGCATTGCTCGCTTGCATATCTTTCCATGGTTTAAATTGAGTTAGTCTGAAATTGAGAAATATTATATGAAATGCAGAAAAAACCTTGAAAGTTAACCGCTCTTTATTATGAACTGATTATACGGAAACTTTGCACATTCTTGAATTTTGGGGCAAGTCCACATCGGTCCATGCCGGAATATAATTTTCCCTTTAACAAAACCTACAACTCCAAAAGCCATCCGCTCTAGCAGTTATATATTATGGCCGATTTAGCTCGAGCTACAGCTCTATCTGACTTGGACTTTTAGAAAGAGCGGAATCGGCTACATCATAGTCGGCCACTTACCACTGTTTTCCGTGTTTCTTTTTTGTGTGTGTAAAAATGTCCACTGATTAAAAATACTGTTTTCCTGGCAGCTCCTCCTGCAGTTGTGGCCACGGCCAGCCATTGTGGACAAGTGTAAATGTTGCAATTTTCTAACGGTGTCTATGGTTTTTCATCATTATCAGCTTCAAATGCGTTTTTCCGAGTGAGTGAGTATGTAAGTGTGTGTGATTTTTTTTCTTTTCGGCTGGGTCTGTTACCCATCTAACCTCCAGAACATTTAAGACATGTTGAGAAAGAAATGCAAGCCAAAAAGTTTCTCATCCCATAGTCGGACACATTTCTGCGGCGGCTGGTGTGGGGACACACATCGCAGCTCACAAGTTGCGTAGACATTCATGTCGCTTGCAAGTGCCACCATCGTAACGAAAACATGAAACAGGTGTGGCTCTAATGCCAGTAAATGGCCAAAAACGAGAAAGATCAGCAATAACAGCCAGCCAAAAGGCAGGTTGCGTTTTTTGGCCAAGTTCTGTTAACCGTACGAAAAACTAAAGCCCGAGTATTGAACAACATAAAGTTAATCTTGGGGCCGAAACAAACAACAACTGCTGCCCGTACATTTGAAAAGTTATGCCTCGTTAGTTTTAGCTCCTACAACGAAGAACCACCCCCTTCCCCCTCGCTGGACCTGCCATCAACTTTACCAGTTTTAAGGTCAATTTTGTTTGGCAAAACGACAAAAAAAAGTTTTCTTTTTATTTGGGAGATTTTGTAGTGTTCCCCCCCTTGGCCTTAGACATTCAACGCATTATCGCATGGCATCTTGTTTTATATCACATCACATCTATTTTGCCAACATATCATATTGTCATATGAGACATACACACAGACAAAACGAATCGTTTTCTTTTGTTTTTCTTCCTCAGTGTTCTTCGTCTATGGTTGATTTTGACAATCGGTTGTTTTGAGTTGCTAAACATCTCCTTGTAGCGTTTTTTTGCTTATGTTTAGAGAAGATTTTTTCGATTTACCAGAAAACATACACTTTGAACTTTGTGCACCGTTAAGGTAATATATTTTCTCCTGAAGTTATAGACATTCCAAAAAAAAGAAGATCTTTTTCGGAAAATGCTCTTTGGGGTAGAGATATGTAGTTTGTCTCTGGTATTGGTTTTGGCGTCTGTCCTTAATTGACAGTTAATAAAAATTTAAATTGCCATTTGTTAAACATCATGCAAATTGTGCACAAATATTGGCCACGTGACACATTAAGGTGAAGGGAAATTGCATTCGTTTAGATTTTTGTAAACGTTGTTTGAATCTAAAGAGGACAGAGGCCAAAGGACTTTAGGAAATATAATAGAATAATAGATCACTAGAAGAGGCCTTTCTTAGATATTTAAAACAACCAAAAACTTGTTACAGGTTGTTTTCTAAAAACAACCAAAGCAAACGAAAAATAAATACTTTTTGAACTAATATGATACAATATTTTGAATGGGACTCAAAAAAGTCTCCGTACAGGTACTTAATTTGTGATAAATTTGATATATTTACCACAATATTAAATATAAAAGAAACAAAAAATATTCCAAATAAAAGGCAAGGCATTCAATACCACTGCTCAGCATCGATAATTTCATAATTTCATTTAGATAGTAACCCTACAATAAATTTGAGCAACTGTGCTGGGAACTCGGTTTTTTACATTAAAAATTCTCCATACAATGATTGTTTTTTTAAAGCATCGGACCTTACAGCTTCGGTGAAGAGTTCTATTGGTAATGCAAGTTGTTGTGTGCATTGTGGTGTTTTCGTAAATAAAACAATTAAAAGCAAATTAGTATGATTATAAATAGCAAAAATAACAAAATTTCAATGGACTATAAAAAATTTATAATTTACTTAAAAAAAGAAAGGGAAACCTTATCTGAAATATCCAAAATCCTAAAAAGAACTCGCTGATCTGATCAATATGTTATTCAACAACTCGAAGAATCAATTGCAAATAATCCAAGATCAGGCCGGCCATGGAAGGTTGACCGCCGTTTAGACAAGAGAATTGTCCGAAGTATGAAAGAAAATCCTAAACTTAGTGAGTGTGTTATTGCTGGCAATCCTAAATCTACTGATGGAATAACTGTCGACTCACAAACCGCCAGAAACTGCCTTGAACGAAATGGATACAATGGTCGAGTGAGCCGCAACAAGAAGCTAATATGCAAAAGAGATTGGACTACGATTTTTCTTTTTGGGATCAAGTAATCTGTAGCGATTAAAGCAAATTTAAAATATTTGGATCAAATGGACGCAGAATGGTGTGGAGAATATCGAATACTGAAATGGATCCGGAGAATTTGACTCCACTTGTAAAATATGGTGGCGGAAATGTGATGGTTTGTTGTTTAATGGCTTCATCAGAGGTCGGAAACATAGTTTTAATTGAAAATACAATAGAAAAAATGCTATATTTAAATATATTGTAGGAAATTTTAAAAGAAAGTGCCGAAAATTTTGGTATTTGGAGAGTATATTACTTCCAACAGGACAGCGACCCAAAAACACCTCTAGTGTGGTGAAGGATGGGCTGCTTTGCAGTGTTCCAAAAACATTAAATCAACCTGCTCAGACACCAGATCTTAATCCAATCGAACACTTATGGACCATTAAGAGCAAAATATTTGAGGGCACAATTAAACAAGCAAAATTCAACTAAAGACCGTCCTAAGAGAAAACCTTCATGCAAAAACGATTTACCGCTGTTATTGCTACTAAAGGTGGACCAACAAACTAAATATAAAAATTCAAATCAAGTGTGAAATCATTATTGGTAATTTGAAAGGACATTTTATGGCATTTATTTTTTAAAAATAATTTCCTTGAGATGTTGGCAACTGTATTATGGAAATGAGCGTTCGGTGAGAAACGGCAAGATCCGCAGTTGATGAGGCCCATTTCTGGCTCAACGGCAAAGTCAATAAACAAAATTGCCGCATTTGGGCTGAAGAGTAACAAGAAGAGGCTCAAGAGGTTCCATTATACCCAGAGAAAACCACGGTTGGTGCGGCTTATAAGCTGGTGGAATCATCGGTGCATATTTTTTTAAAAATGATGATGGCCGGAACGTAACCGTGTATGGTGCTCGTTATCGCGCCATGATATCGATCTTTATGCTACCTGAAATTGAAGCCCGTAATCTTGACGACACTTGGTTTCAACAGGACGGTGCCACTGAACAATGGAGCCGCTGTAACAATGGATCTATTGAGAGGTCATTTCGAAAAGCAGCTAATTTCACGTTTTGGACAGGTGAGTTAGCCGCCTAGATCGAGTGATGTCACACCTTTAGACATTTTTCTTTGGGGTTACGTAAAGTCCAAAGTCTATGCTGACAAACCAGCTACGATTCAGGTTTTGGAAGCCAACATTACGCGTGTCATTAAAGCCATACCGCTCGAATTGCTCGAACGATTTATCCAAAATTGGACCCGCAGAATGAAAACCTTGAGGCGTAGTTGCGGCCAACATTTGAAGGAAATTCTATTCAAAAAATAAATGCCATAAAATGTCCTTTCAAATTACCATAAAGATTCCACACTTGATTTGAATTTTTATATATTTTTTGTTCTGAAAAATACCTCTAGATGGATCACCCTATACATAAGAAGACCTCAAAGGTCGTCTCTAGTACATAAGAAGACTTCAGAGATCGTTTCTAGTACAGAAAAACCCCAAAGAGGTAGATTTTAGTACTGAAAATATAGCTCAGAGGTCGACTTTAGTACAGAAAACATAGCTACGATTCAGGTTTTGGAAGCCTTATTACGCGTGTCATTAAAGCCATACCGGTCGAAATGCTCGAACGAGTCATCCAAAATTGGACCCTTAGAATGGAAACCCTGAGGTGTAGTTGCGGCCAACATTTTAAGGAAATTCTTTTCAAAAAATAAATGCCATAAAATGCAGATTCAAATTACCAATAAATATTCTACACTTGATTTGAATTTTTATATTTTTTTTTGTTCTGAAAAAATACCTCTAGATGGATCACCCTATATACCAGAATCGTTCGTATTTATGCAGTTAAAAGATTTTTTTTTGGAAAAGCTTCGCCGACAAATTTACCTTTAAAATATAATTTAATCTAGAGATCCTATTCGTTAAACGTTCCCTTACGAGTGAGTATACGAATTTTTTTGCCTAGAGATTACATATTTGTTAGAAGCCTCCTGTCTGCTACATTATCAATTATTAATGGCAATATTTAGTTTGTTAATTTTGTGGAGCAAGCGTTTGATAAACTGGCCCAAAACACCATTTGGAAAGACCTTTATAGCATAGTAACTCCGCCTAAACTCATCTTAATCATTTAAAGCCTATATAATAGTTCTACCTGTAGAATACGACAGGACAATAAATTTAGAAATAAAATAACGATTAGAACTGCGGTATGGCAAGAATGTATCCTGTCTCCTTTACTGTTCTAACTGAACTAAACGACCTTTGCCTACTTCAAAGAATTTATTTGATGTCACCACCACTTATTGGTACCAAAGTAACATGTACTTTATAATTGGTTGGTTTTTATAATCACTAGATGTGGCAACCAATACTTTTACCGAATTCGGTTGGTATAAACTACTTATCGGCTTTATTAATCGTAATATTATTGTAGCTACCGAAGTCGAACCATGTAACTATCAGTGGAACCGTGAATTGTTAGTGATTGCAACAGAAAGTACAACCGCATATTTGTAGTTCAGACCAAATTCCAACTGATTTGTTTAGCTGAAAGGGCCATCAGGTTCACATTTCCGATATTTACATACAAGTATTTGAAGAAAAAGTAAATTTCAGAGATTACAAACTAATAATAACATGAGACTAATTGTATTTTAATAACGTTTTAATGGATTTATTGATCGTTTGACATTGAAACTCAAAAGATTTTTTTTTCGTTAAAACAATTGTTGCACAGAATATTCTACCCACCAAAAGACTTCTGCAGTAGAGTTACTTGTATATCTTCATAGGTAGAGTTACTTTTGTATAGAACTAACTTTTTAATAACAACATATATAAAAGGTGGTTAAATTTTAAAGGCCGATGTTGATTTGTCGCGGAAAAGAGCCATTGCTTTGCTAGCTGGAATTGCTTCGTAACCGTCCTGTTGAAACCACATATCGTCCACATCCGTATCATCCAATTTGGGCCATAAAAAGTTCGTTATCATCTCACGATAGCGAACATCATTCACAGTAACTGCCTGATCGGCCTCATTTTGGAAAAAATACGCCGCGATGATGCCGCCAGCCCATAAACCGCACCACAGTTACTCTTTACTTGTTACTCTTGTGGGTGCATTGTTTTTTCGAGAATCACTCTTGGATTATCATTCACCCAAATGCGCCAATTCTACTTATTGACAACTGAGGTAAAAATGTGCCTCATTACTGAAGATGTTTTTCTTCGAAAATTGGTCATCTACTGTTGCCTGAATCCTAAATAACTTTAACGCGTTGTTCGCTTGTGTATCTTTCCATGGCTCAAATTGAGTTAGTCTGAAATTGAGAAATATCAAATGAATGCAGAAAAAACTTGAAGTTTGGGTGTGGTTTACATTCAACATCGACCCTTAAAATTAAACCACCCTTTATCACATATAAAGATATGGAAAACGAATTGTTTTAATGGACAATATTTCTTATTTTTTATATAATTGTACCAACTATATTCACAAGTCTTTTCTATCCATCTGTCCATCTATCTTCATGTGCCATCTTGATATTCTTAAAAACTGCGATCAACTCCAAAAATTCATTCACAAATTTCATTGAATACATCTTTCGTGCGACCATTCATTATTCGTCCATAAGTACAAGTGTTTTTTCATAAACAAACTCATTCACGCCGATATGAAAAAATAACAATAGAGCCACAACTTGACCTCAAGTATTTCTACTTCAATATCATTTTGCTCCACTGAAATGTGCCTCAAGCATCACTTGACCACTGATACGGTAAAACGGACTCGAAACTCTAAATCATGGCAAAGCATAAAAGCACAAAGAAAACATACGAGTTCGTCAATAACATTGAACGAGAAAACCTAAAAAAACCAAAACCTATAATTAAATACTCGAACCGCCAAATCAATCCAGCCAGACATGCTGATGGGAAATCGTATCGAATCGAATGTTCACCTGGATGAAGCCCATGTCATTTTAAACTATGATTAGCTGCTTGAAAGTCCACATCAAGAAGAGAAAAAGTGATATCTCTATACGAGTACTTGTACTTATAAATATGAATGAAAGCCAAGTAGTGATGTTGGTTTTGACGATTATGCGGTGTAATAAATTCTATGTGGTTACTCGACATAAATTATTGGGTCAATCGAATCCTTTATTCGCATAAAAAATTGATATCCAAATTTATCTATTACAATTTCTATGGAGACTGAAAGCCGAAATCCAATGAAAATAGAATCTGGACCATTTCGTTCGTAAATGCGAAGGCAAATGATATAAAGGGTAAGCCATTTAAAATTTAAACTACCGATTTTTTTGACTTTGAAAGGTGGAATAACATAATTTTTATTTTTTTCAGGATTATGTTTGTCGTTTGCAAAATGGGACGCTATACGCATGAACAAAATTGGGATATATGAAAAACATACTTCTAAAGCAGCGAGTCTTTAAGGCAAACTGTAAGAAACTTACGTGGAAAATTTTCGAGAAGAGATCGGCCTTTAGACCAGTTTGTACTTCAATTTATAAAGCGAATTCATGAACATGGATCGTTATTGGACAAACCTACCCGAGCACGTTCTCTCGCTGCTGTGGCTAAGAATGTACAACCGCATCCATCAACTCGTCATCTTTCTTAGGAAGTTAACAGTTCTCGTACTTCTTTGGGAAGAATTTTGCATAAAGACCTCGGTATGAAGGCTAACAAAGTTCAAGTGGTTCAAGAACTGAAGCCTCGTGACCATCCGATGCGTTTTCGCTGAAGACTGTTTGGCAGGAGATGAAAAACTTTACCGAAAAATCATGATTTCAGATAAAGCTCATTTTCATCTGAGTGGCTATGTCAATACCCAAAATTGCCATTCAGAGAACCCACACGTGACTATTAAGAAGCCAATGCAACCACAACGAGTCACTACTTGGTGTGTATTTAGGGCTGGCGGCATTACTTGGCCATTTTTTATTCGAAAATGAGCAAGGAGCAGCCGTTACCGTCAACAGTGAGCGTTACGCCGCAAAGCTCAACGAATTTTTGTTTCCAAAAATGCAAGAATGGCATGGACAACATTTGGTTTCAACAAGACGGGACCACATGTCACACCGCCAACGCAATCATTGATTTTTTACGCACTGTTTTTGAAAATCGGACAATCAGCCGAAATTTATCAATTGGCCGCCTCGGAGCTGGGATTTGAGCCCTTTGGATTATTTTCTGTAGGGAGTTATTAAGGATAAATGTTAAGCATCCAAAGACAATTGAAGCGTTGAAATATGAAATCGATGTTGTCATTGAAGAGATTCGACCTAAAACATTCGAAAATGTACTTACAAAATGGATTGATCAATTAAGGTACTGCCGAGTATATTGTTTCTACAGCCGATTCAAATTTAAAATTTTAAATGACTAACCCTGTATTTGAATCCTCCAAACTAGGAGAGCTTCTGCTACGAAAAAAGTATGCTAAGTATTCGAAAAACTTATGATTGTACTCGTAATTGTGGCAATAACCTGCCTTTTGATTTGCTTGGGTCCACCAATATTGGGCATCATGCGGGATAAAGCTGCGCTTACGTTCGATAACTTGTCCGATATATAACTTACGTGAGTTCCGAAATTTATTCTATTGTCGATCAACGCCCCAACATATTTGAGATCCCTCTTTGAAGTGATTTCCTGCTTACCCACACAAATGGTAATGTTCTCGTGCTAGCGTCGTTTAGCTATTTGAATTGGCTCTGTTTTTTGATTGACTAGTTGAAGTCCTGATTTGTCCCTAATTTTTCTTACTATTATATTGACATAAAACTCCACGTCGTTAATGTGTCGCGCCGTAACGTTTATCTAAGCTCTACAACTATACGGAAGAAGGCCAAAAAACGTACACTGTTTCGGAGGGGGTCCCACAGGGATCGGTATTGGGACCACTACTGAGGAACATTATCGATAATAATGTCCTTACACTGGAAATACATATGCTACTCTTCTGAGGTATTACCAGTGTAAGGACATTATTATCCACAATGTTCCTCAGTAGTGGTCCCAATACCGATCCCTGTGGGACCCCCTCCGAAACAGTGTACGTTTTTTAGCCTTTTTCCGTATAGCTGTAGAGCTTTCTCCCCGGAAAATAATATTTACCAGATAGACTAGAACTTCCAGGTTTCTCATCGTGCCGAATAAAATGCGTTTTTAACGTCTAGGGTGTTTGGTGCACAGAACTTCCTTTCTGCAACTCTGCCTTCGATCGATCTTGCTAGCGAAGTAACAAGTCTTATAGCATCGACTGTAGACCTAGCCCTACGAAAGCCGTATTGCCGATCAGATACACCATGGCACTCCTCCACCGCTAGAAGCAGTCTGTTGTATAAATGTTCCCCAGTATTAAAATAAAACCCGATTACGCTCAAATTGTGCATAGCACGTTACGAGTGATCAATAATTAAATGTAGTGAAAATGCAAAGGTCCTTCCCGATTGCAGGACCTACAGCTCTAAAAGCCTCATATTACATTCGATTCCGAACAAATTTCGCATGAAGCGTTAAAGACCCCCAGCACATATTTCTTCTAAAATTTGCACATATCGGTCCATGATTTAGAATAGTAAGGACCGCCAGATAAAGGCGCAGGGTAACCATAGGGTAACCCATAGTCGGCTCCGTTTGACTTTAACTTTTTTTTACTCGTTTGTGGTTGGCCTACATCCCTATTCTTTACAATTATATTGACGTAAATATTAATGCTAGGCGACTGTAGTTAATGCCGTATGCTTGGAAATTGAGGACTAGAAATGTTGGCTGGAGATATAGATTTATGTAGGCCCAAAAACTCATCTTGGAACTCGAGGTCAACAAGCTCAGTTTTCATTATTGGAGCCGACTGTAGGTAACGCCGTATGCATGGAAATTGAAGACTACAAATGTTGGCTGGAGATATAGATTTATGTAGGCCCAGAAGATCATCTTGGAACTCGAGGTCAACAAGCTCAGTTTTCATTATTGGAGGAACGATACACATGTAGGGCTTGACCTTCGATAACAGCATCCTCAAAGGTCTACAACTTTTTCGAAATGACAAAGGAAGTTGTTTCCTTCGTCCATGATTCTTGAAATTTCTGCTGTCATAGCACGACCTTCCTTCCTGGAGTTTTAACCTGGTGGCTTAACATGTCATACAAGCAAAGCCAAGTTCTCTATTGCAAAGAAGAAATTTGGCGATTGGACCAAGCTGAACGTTCATCAGTTGAATGCACGGTGATGCTTAAAACCCAAATTCTATTTTTAATCCTAGCAAGCTAACCTCTTTGGTGAGCTCTAAGTCAATATTCAAGATGCTTAAAACAACGCCCCGCACATAAGGCAATTGGGTCATGCTAAGTGTTCATCAGTTGTGTGATGCTTGAAATCCAATTTTAATTTTCTATGAGGCTTAATTCTTTTATCTAGCAAGCCAACTTCTTTGATGAGCTCTAAGCCAATACTTTAGATGCTTTTGATGGAACAACACCCCTCTTATATTGGCCATCTATAATTCGACCGCTAGAAGCGCTACCAACGGAGTTATGACGATCATCGGATCGTCAGGAAGATATGGCGAGTTCACTCGGAGGCCCAAAAAACCAATTGTGGAGCCCCGATGAAAGAGAGAGAAAGAACGACAGAAAGGGGTAGAGTGAAGAGTTATAGGAAGGAGAGAGGGTGTAAATATAAAGTATATATAATATGGAGAGATATGTGGCAGTTATTTAGTTTTATTTTGCCATCCGTTATGGTTTATCAATTAGTTCGAGTACAACAATCCAATTTTAATTTTCTATGAGCCTTAATTCCTAATCCTAGCAAGCCAACCTCTGTGTTGAGCTTTAACCCAGTATTTTAGATGCTTTTGGCAAAACAACACTCTGCACATATTGGGCATCTATAATTCGACCGCTAGAACCAACGGAGTTGGGACGATCATTTAAAAGATGTTATTTTTTCTAAATGGTGGCAAAAATGTAGCTTTAAATTAAGGACAATTAATTTGTCCGTCGGCGTTGTTTGATTTTTTTACCCTTTAAACGGAATTTTAAAATAAAGCCAGACGGATTTAAGATTTCCACTGTTGTTTAAGCTTTTTCTTTCGTCTTGTATCTGGTTGCCTTTTATTATTTTTAGCTCAGAGCAGTGTAAAAAAATAAGTTGGAGTCAATAGTTGCCGTTTTCTCTTTTTAGTACAGAGCATCCTAAAAAAATCGCGATATAAATCGACAGAATCTAGGTTTGATATAAAAGGTTTCAGACATCGATATAAAGGCGCGGTGCCGAACTCTATCCAATGCCATGAAAATATCCACTGCTACTACTTTCTTGATGTGCGGGAATAAAAAGAATTCATTGGGTGCCAAGTCAGGGCTGTACGGTGGATGACCCATCAATTCGACGTTTTGACCGGTCAAAAAGGCGCTGGTTTGAGCCGATGTGTGAGAGCTCGCATTGTCATGGTGCACAATGATTTGTCTTCTCTTGTTCGTTTTTCACATTTCTCCGAAGGCTTCAGACAAACAAATTGTGGTGTACCAGTCAGAATTGACCGTCCTACGTTGCTCAAGCGGAACAGTCGCCACATGACCAGATTTGCCGAAGAAACAGGCGACCATTGGCTTCAAAGTGCTTCTTCCACGAACAACTTTCGTTGGATTTGGCTCGTCTTCGAAGACCCACACGGTCGATTGCTATTTTGTTTTGTTTCGGGCTCATACGCATGATTCGTCGCCTGTGACGATCTTATAAACGTCTTTTGAAGCACCGCAATCGTGTTTTTTCAAAATTTCTTTGTATCAATCGACACGAGCCTTTTTTTTGAGCGATTCTCAAATTGTGCGGAATCCAATGAGAACAAAATTTTTTTACGACCAGGTGTTCATCTAATTTCGAATGTATGCTGGTGGGAGAAATGACCAAGGATGTCTCTATGTCACATGACGATCTTTCATGATCAATTCACGCACGGCATCAATGTTCTGTGGCACAACGGCCGTTTTTGGACGACCTTCGTCTTTGAGCTAGCGTCGGCCACGATTGAATTCTTTTAACCAGTTTTCACAGTGCTATAGAATGGTGCTTCATCGCCATACAAAGATTTAAGTTCATCGATGTACTCTTGTCATGATAATCCACGTCGAAATTTGTGAAAAATGATCGCACGAATATGTTCACGAGTCAATTCCGTTTTCTCCAAACTAATTTTTTCAAGTCACTGTAAACAACACAAATGATGATCGTACGTCAAAACGCTTATGCTAAAAAATGTCAATCTTTCCAATAGAAATGTCTGATGGCGCTAGGCAACACTTAGTGTTGTCTAGGCCAGAAATATATTTAGCAACCCTCCTATCAAGCCGGCAAACCGATCAACTTTAAAGCTTAGAAAGGTATGCTCTAAGTGCCATACTATCGATTATTGACTTCAACTTATTAAAAAGATGAATGTTTCCACACTCTCCATTGCTTTTGAGAACGTAGAGCAAACTGTAATAGTGCAGTAGTTGTTAGGGCTACTAACCCCAGTCAATTTTTTCAATCGCTTTCACATGAACAATTTTCCAGCAAAAAGAAAAGACTTACTCAGTCCGTCGTCAAAGGACTGTTTGAAGTATTAATTTACCAAGATCAGTAATCGAGTACTCAAGTACTCGTATGTACCATTTTACCAACACTAAAACTGAAATAAAACCGTCCGTATGTAAGTGTCTTTCTGATCGTTGATGTAAATAAAGTTTAACAATTTCAATCATACCACACTTTCGCCTCAAGTGCAACTTGTGATGATTTTGAATAAAACCAAAATTAAAGTAACATTTCACTGGACCGGCAGATGTTGGCAAGGGGGCAGTGGGCCTTAGAGGTAGGAGACAACTATTGTTGTGGTGCTGTTTTTATCTTGTTGTTGCTGTTGTTGTCTGGGTGAAGATCGTGTCAGCGTCATCAAAAATGTAAGCCTTCAATATAATCAACGATATTATCATTATTTTGCGAAGAGATGTCGAAAAGGCGACCCATGTTATTTTCGGTTTTTTTTACGATCAGCGATCAGTGTGATCAGTGATCACCAATTCATTGTTTTATGAAGAGACAGCAACGAGCTCTAACGACACATGATAACCTACAAAATCGCCAAACACACACAAATGGAAAATCAAAGCTATCAAACGATTTTTGAGTCAAGATGTCTAGAGTCCGTGGTCATCTTTGGAAAAATTACAATTATTAAGGTTTGTTGCTGTTGTTGTGTGGCATGCATGGAAGTGGTCAGGGCTCTGATGTTAGGCATCAAGCGTTTTCCAACTCCCTGTACCGCTGCGGTGTGTAGATTTTGGTGGCTTTGTTGATTTTTCTCCATAGATTTGTTTGTTTATTAAGCATTCCTTGTACTACCTACCAAGCTGCCCATCTAAGCAAAACCAAGCCAAGCCAAGTGCAATGTACCTTTACGAGTTGAGTTGCAACGATTTGTGTGTCGTCTAAGTTTTTTTTTGTTTTGTGCAGGGATCACGGCCAGTTTCGCAGTTATTTGTATCTTAGTAGTCATTTAAAGTCTTTATGTGGCTTGGTCATATGTTTGGCCATTTGTCCAACATTGCTGGCCAAAGTTGTCGTCGTTATGATCATATGGCTTGTGTTGTTCTGCTTGTTGATTTTCAGCAATAAGCTTTTGCTTAAGTGAAATCACTTTTTGATGTTTGTCTCTGGTTTTTGAAACGATAATGTTTTTCTTCTTCCAATTCTACATGTCTTCTGGTTGTGGGCAGGGACGTGAAACATACGTTGGAAGGTTCAAAGATATAAGCATACCTGAAGATTGAAAATAATTAATAATGAGTGAAAATATTTGAAGAAGAATAGCGTTTATTTCCAGTCCATGCTTGTGTCTTAAGTCTTTCGTTTATTTAGCCCGTTTTTGTATGCGCTACTGCTATCTTTACATTATTACAAGAGGCAGTAACTTTCTAAGCCTGTAGAGGAAATTAATTTTAATGGAATCAAAATCCAGCTGTTGTTGTAGCGGCGCTTATATTGCCGGGGTTACAGCTCTTGACCGAAGAATATCTGCTTCGGCTCAATCCGGTGCAAAGAACCGGCTGTCGTGGGATTCTGGCGATCCAGTCAATTTCTTTACAGTGTTTCTTGTGTCTTTAATCTTCCTTTTGACATGAAAAATTAATATTTTCTTTAATGAAAGCATGCTTTCTCCACCCGTTTACGCCTGCGCCTCTACTATTCTAATTTTTTTTCAAAAGGTGGCGACTTTCTAAGCTAGGTCAAAAAACTCACCTTGATTCCAGCCCATTTCTTTGCAATGAATCTTTTCGCTTAAGTCTTTTGTTTTTTAGCTCAAAAATTTGTTTCTCTAGTAAACGATGCTCCCGTTTATGTATGCGCTTTTGCGATCTTGACATTGTTGCTGATAAAGCTGTAACTTTCTGAGACTGAAACTTAGATTTATTTGATTGCAGTCCATTTCTTTTCTTTTGCTTGTGTCTTAAGTCTTTCGTTTTTAAGCTTGAAAAGTTATTTCACTGCTATACGATGCCGTCGTCTATGTATGGTCTTTTACTATATTTCCCGTATTCTCAAGGCAGTAACTTTTTAAAACTGAAGGTAAGGTTAGATTCAAAGGGTGGCGTGCCAGGAAGATATGGCGAATTCACTCGGATGCCCAAAAAACCCACTGTGGAGCCCTGGTGAAAGAGAAAGAGAGAACGACAGAAATGGGTAAAGTGAAGAGTTATAGGAAGCAGAGAGGGTGTAAATGTAAAAGGTGATCCAAGTAGAGATACTTTTTCCATTAGCCTTTAGACAGAAAGGGGTAGAGAACAGACAGAAAGGGGTAGAGTGAAGACTTATAGGAAGGAGAGAGGGTGTAAATATATACCTTTTTTCAATAGCCTTTTTTTGACAGATCATGATGAGTCGTGTCGTGCTGTCATGTTATTTTCGTTTAGTATTTCATCATGAAAAGACTTACGCCTGAACAACGTTTACAAATCGTTCAACTTTATTACGAAAATTCACGTTCTGTAAGAAATGTGTTTCGTACACTTCGTTCCAACTTATGGTGAACATTATTGGCCAACATTTCTGGCTCAATGGGTATGTAAACAAACAAAATTGCAGCATTTGGGACGAAGAGCAACCAGAAGAGGTTCAAGAGCTGCCACTTCATCCAGAAAAAACAACGGTTTGGTGTGGTTTGTGGGCCGGTGGAATCATCGGTCCATATTTCTTTAAAAATGATGCCGGTAAAAACGTAACCGTCAATGGCGATTGTTATCGTGCCATGATAACCGACTATTTGATGCCTGAAATTGAAGCTCATGATCTCGGCGGCATTTGGTTTCAACAAGACGGCGCTACTTCCCACACATCACAATAATCAATAGATTTATTGAGAGAACATTTCGGTGAGCAGATAATTTCATGTTTTGGGCCGGTCGATTAGCCACCAAGATCGTGTTATATCACACCGTTATACTTTTTCCTGTGGGGCTATGTAAAGTCTAAAGTTTATGCGGACAAACCAGCTTCGATTCAGGCCTTGGAGCAAAACATCACACGTGTCATTCGCGAGCTACCAGTCGAAATGCTCGAACGAGTCATCGAAAATTAGACTCAACGGATGGACCATCTGAGACGTAGCCGCGGCCAACATTTGATAGACATAATCTTCAAAAAATAAACGCCAAAGAATGTTCTTTGAAATGATAATAAACATTCTCCATTCAATTTGAATTTTCTGTGTTTTTTTTCTTTAAAAAAGAAGGGAACCTCGAAATTGAACACCCAATATATATACTATAGGAGAGATATGTGGCAGTTATCCAGTTTTATTTTGCCATCCATTATGGTTTATCAACGGATTCGAATAGTTCGAAAACAGCCCAACCGTTCAACAAATTTTAAGAGTGATTTAAGAGGTACATCTGCTATTTCTGCTAGGTCATCAAAGTATCTATCTATTATCTAGAAAGGTAAGTCTTTATGTTTGCAGACCATCGCAAGTTAATAGCAAATGCTCCACTGAATCCTTTCTTTCTGCGTCCTGGCGACTTCTTGAAAAATCTGCACGGATGCCTCCACTTGTCTCCACATTTAGATAGCATATGCCAGCGTGGAGCATAGGGCCATAATCAAAATTTTTTATTCTTTTATATTATGGCTGCCGTGCTGTCCACATATATACGGATATTTGAAGGAGAATTGCATTGCAGGAGACCATGCATTTGTCCGGTAGTCGTCGACATATTTTTATGTTGAGGGATTTCGAGCAAACCCCAGATACCGTACCGGCTTCCATTTTCGAAATATCCGTGAAGATTGAGATTTTCTGATACTACAGCGTCAGACGTCCTGTCTTCTCTCATTGGAAAATTCGTGCAAAAGGGTTTCTTTTGGGTCGACCTCAGTGTTAGATAGTCTTGCTCGACATCAAGTCTGTCCATCCTACCTGCTAAACTCTGTATCGCGCCTTATCCGTCCGTGATTTGTTTCAATATACCAGTTTTCCTCAAACGTAGGGACCCTCCCCTGCTGCACATCTCTTTATGTTGATAGATATCTATGGGTTCAATGTCTAATATGGCTTTCAGCCACGCCTGTGATGTGGATTTCAATACACTAGTTATGCCTGCACCTGCTAGTCTCTGGATCTAGATGAGTTTATTGAAGTTTGTCTTCCGTTCGACTGCTGTCCACCATAACATTGCTCCATATAAAAGAATGGGTCTAACAATTGCAGTGAACTTCCAGTATATCATATCTGAGATTGAAACTAGCATTGTTCCATATAATAGAATGGGTCTAACAATTGCAGTGAACTTCCAGTATATCATATCTGAGATTGAAACTACAATTTATTTTTATCGCAATCCATGCAAATCCATGTGATGCTTGTGTCATAAGTCTTTCGGTTTATAGCCCCAAAATTTTGTTTACTGCTAAATAATGTTGCCGTCAATATTCCCCCACCTGATCATATATACGTCTCTGCTAAACTTGCCACCCTTCACTTGTTACGAAGGATGGCAACTTTCTCGGCTTGAAACAGAAATTTTCATTGATACCATTCCATTTCTTTAAAATAACGCCTGTGTCTTAAGTCTTTCGTTTCTTAACCTGAAAATTAATTTCACTATTAAATTGTGCTAATCTCCATTTTCTTCCCCCCTTTCCTGCCTACACCTCTGCCTTTCTTACATTGTTACAAAAGGTGGTAACTTTCTAAGCCGGCTACAGAAATTCACTTTGATTGGTTTGGCGGCAAAGGGTTAAAAAGTCAATGTGCCAAAGAAAATGATGCTGAAATCATATTATGGCACCCCACCACCATTTAAGTAGACAATTTTATGTTTCATTTGCGTACAAATCTGTTTAGAAACATTGTTCGTAATTGTGCAAATTCTTTTTGGGGCTTGTTAGTGGTGTTGGCGACAACAACTGACAGTTTGTTAACTAAAGTTAGAACGTGTTATGGCAGATGAAGCTGGACGTAGGCATGCATACTTTGTTAGTGACCTCGTTCACAAAGCAAACTGGGCAGGAGGTGAAATTTATAATCAGTATTTTTTTTGGAAATTTTTTAATTTGAATACAAAGTAAAATATGTGAAAAATAAATATGTATGTAGGCTTCACAACAACACTTAAATTCGTTAATAAAACTCTAATCGACGCTAATGGCGAGCGTTTTACCAATTTTTTTTTTTATTAATGTCTGATTTGGTATTAATGGATTTGATCCATAGGAGCCTAACAATAAGTATATAGTTGTTTTGCACCAATGTTTATTTAAATCGAAATTAAAATGGGTGTTCTAAAGCGCTTGTTTGTAAAACCGAGAGGGGCCTTTGTTATGGGGCTACATCAAATGGGGATATTACCCATTTTTATTCCATCAAAATTGTAGGCTTCTTGAGTTAAAAACATAAAATTGGACGAACATATGTGTGGGAGCTTTAACCGAATTTGAACCGATTTTCTTTAATTTCAATAGCATCCACTCTTTGTCCAAAAAACTTACTTGTGGCAAAATTCTTTAACATCAGATGTAAGGCGTGGCTTCTAGAGTTAAAAACAGAAAAATCGGATAGATGTTCTATTTCTTCAATTTAAATAACGTCCCTTCTTTGTGCACAAAACATATGTGTGGAACTATATCTGAACCGAGTTTCTTCAAATTCGTTAGCGTCCGTCCTTGGTCCCAAAACTTTCTTCTCCGAAATTTCATGAAGATCGGACAGCAATTGCGACCTGTAGTTTAATAACAAACTTTAGATGGACTAACGGAAGGACGATTATCGTTAAACTGAATCAGCTCGTGATTATACGATGCACTAGCCGGAGATCCCATAAAGTATCTTTATTCAGGTCGTCGTAAGCCTAGATGATCTAGCCATGTCCATCTGTCTGTCTGTGGAAAGTAAACTACAGGCCGTACTATTAAAGTTAGGCGGCTAAAATATGTGTTGATGGATTAAAACGGTTGATATTGAAAATGGATCAGATCGATCAAGAACTAAGTCAACCCCTGGGAAAATCAACCACCCTGAACTTTAAAATGTGACGAAGGTGCTTGGAACATATGATTTTAGCGTGAATCAAAGGGAAAAGTGCGCGATGCTACGCACCCTTTAAAAGAATCGTAGTTATGGCCAAGGTAATGGACCAATCTATGTAGAATTTCAACAAAATGACATTTATATTATAGACGTACTAAAATTGGACGAAAGGTCGAGGCCCCAACCCTGAACTATATATATCGCGAACGTGAATACCGATGGTTGCTGGTATAAAAAGAGACACACCCTGATAGAAAAGAGGCTAGTGCTACGCCCCCTTGTCAACAATTTCGTATTGTATATAAGCTGGTATATAAGCTTTGGCCCGCCCAATCTTAATTTGTCCACTAGTACTTATAGTTACAAACAAATTCATAGTTACAACTTATATTTTCCTGTTCCACAGAATTACATAGACCAAACGGAGCTGTAATTTAACCAGATCGGTCAGCGGTTTCATGTAGCCCTCATACCATCTGATTCGAAATCTTTCCGATCTAAGAGCGCAAACTTGCACTTGATGTTAAAGACATTTGGATTATTTCCGATCCTCAGGTGCTAAATGAACGACTGTTATGCTAGTTTACTAGGTTTAACCCCGGGAAAGAACATCTAACAATTTTTGAGGGGCGGGGTTTCCACCTCGTAAATGCCGGCGACTTTACGAGTAGGACATTTATGTCTAAGCAATGAATAAGTACAAACATCTCCATAAAATGGATTAGCCGTTCGGAGCCGGTGTTAAACAGTTGGTCCCAGTCAGTGAGTATGAGAATTGAATCGTGTACAGCTTACTGATTTGAGAATAGTTTCCTCTTGTCTTTTAATGTTATGTTGCGGGGCGTAAGTATCTGGCGCTTAAAACAACAATTTTAAGATTTTACTTTGGAAAAGGGAGTCTAAATAGTTTTGGTGATAAAGTCGGCCCTGCCTGACATAAGACTTTCGTTACTCGTAACGTAACAAACATGATTTATCACGATTCTTGCAAATCGGGCAATATTTGGATAATATGTTGTTCAGGGTAAGCTCTACCGAAGAAGAGCCATTTTTTCATATGGACCCTTTATTAAGGTAACTACTAGTTCAACCCAAAACTATTGATAATTCTTCCACAGTCCATCCATAATTGTTACTCTCGCTTTTAGTGTGTTCTAGGGAACGTTACACTCAACCGTTAGATATGAATTGTCATGTTGGCCACACTAAATAAAAGCCCATATTTAAGTACATCAAACCCATAATAGCTTTTCTTTTATTTCCGTTTAAACTATTATAATTTCACATCACAGCGATATAGATGTTGTTCTCCCAGCACTCGTATCATTTTCACATTACAAATAAATGCTGATATTTTGTACTCTCGAATCGTACATACCGACCGACAGTCATTCAGACCGAACGGCCGACAACAATATAATTGTCCCCTCAAACTAAAAACGGATTTATATCCATCGTTTTTTTGTATTTTCTTTTGTTCGTCATCATCTTCTTCCTCGTCTTTCTCCTGGAAGCAATCACACAATGTGATCATATCAGTCAGACAAGTAAAAGACACTCGCATGGCATGGCATGTAACCCAGCAAACGTTTTGAGTAGCAGTAGTTGAGTCATCCCATATCTTGAATAAAGTAATCACCCCTTATCTTTTAAAGGGTAAATTGTTGTTTTTTTCCAATGGGATATTTAAATGTATTTAAATTTATTCTCTACAGCACTGGACTTCAAATCGTAAAGGCAATTTCTATGGGGGACTTTATCAAAAACAAATCATTAGAGTCGAGCTCCGATAGTAATGTTGAAAAGTCGCTGGGATATTCAAATCTATTTAAATTTATCCTCTACAGCAGCGGAACTTTAAATCGGAAAGGTAATTTCTATGGAGGCTTTTTTAAAAGGTAAATCGATAGGTTCGAGCTTCGCTTGTAATGTTTAACAGTCACTTTAATGCATTCTGCGATCATATTTAAATTGTGGCTTCTAGAGCTACTGGACCTCAAAACCGGAGGGACCTTTGTGTGGTGTTTTTACGAAAATATCACCAGTTTGACCAGGTACAGGGTAGCTGATACATATGGATACATTAAGAAACTCAAATATCAAAAGATAAACCAGTAGGTAGGGTCGAGCTTCGCTTGTAATGTTTAACAGTCACGTTAATGCATTATGCGATCATATTTTATTTGTGGCTTCGGATGGACCTTTGTGTGGTGTTTTTACGAAAATATCCACGAGTTTGAACAGATACAGGGTGGCTGATGAACATTGATACATTAAAAAACTCAAATATCAAAAGATAAACCAATAGAGGCGCGTTTAAAAGTCGTTTTACTGCATTCTGCGATCATATTTAATTTGTGGCTTCTAGAGGGACTGGACCTCAAAACGGGATGGAAATTTGTGTATGGTTTATACGAAAATATCGACCAGTTTGACAAGCTACAGAGTGTCTGGTGAATATTGCTACATTAAGAAACTCAAATAACATTTGTTTAGTGTTTGGAATTAATTTTTCGTTTATTCATGTTAAAGCTCATTTAATTTTTATTAAATATAGCTTTAGTTAGTTTTATAATAGATATAAATGCCTCACCTGCTCGTCGATGCATGTGCGGAATCTTACCAAAAAGTTGTTCATTACTGCTTGAAGAGATGAGACAGGAACAGCCGCAATTTTTTCTCGAATGGATTGCTTTAGTTCATTCAAATTTGTTGGTTTTGCTTTGTAGACTTCCTGTTTGCAATAACCCCACAAGAAAAAGTCCGGTGCAGCAGGCTAGGCTATGTAAGGAGTTGCACCATCTTGCTGAAACCACACAGAGTTGAAATAAATTCTCATTCGGCGTTATTCTGGATAGAAAAACTTTCTCAACAGGCTCATGTGACGGTCTCAAGTAACCGTAACGGTGTGACCGTTTTCTTCGAAGGGGCCGGAGGGCCCGTCAATGCACCGTGATGCAACTGAACACCACACTGTAACACAAGTTGGGTGCAAATCAGTCTCATGGGGTATCTGTGGGTAGGAAGCACTTCATATTCGACAATTTTGTTTGTTTATGTTGCCGTTTAAATCGAAATGGGCCTCGTCGTCAGCTATGAAAAGGCAGTTTAACATGTTTCCGTCCTATTCCACCATTTGAAGCATCTTCTGGCAAAATTTCTAGCGCATCGGGAAGTCTGTTGAGTTCAGTTTGTGGGCCATATGAGTTTTATAGTGGAATAAGTCCCAATCTTTGTGCACACACGGAGAAAAAGTAAGTTGAAAATCGAATGGAACTACAATAATTCGTTTACAAAAAAGAAATTTCAATTGCAATCATCATTTGTTTATAATCGTAATGGATATTCGGTTCGAAATACCACAAGATGATAAAAATGATCAACGTACTGTGCTCACAGCTTATTAAACGGTCATACCACTGAAACGCGAAAAAGGTATTAAGTGCCACAACCACCAGTTGTGGCAACCAATAGCTTTGCAAACATTTGTTGCCAGTAAATATTATCCATCACCTTTTCTACTTTTTCTTCGTCATGAATCTCCCTATAAGTACTTCAGGTTCTTCCTGGTCAAGACCCTGGCTAGGAGTACTTCAAGTTCTTCAATAGCCGCTAACTTAATTCTTTTTTTGGATTTATTCAAAAAATCTCTTCTGAAGGTTTGGATACTTGGTATGTTGCACAGATACTACAGCTTAAATAACTGCAAACCACACAGCACCAACTAACATTCAGTTATGCTGATGGAACACTTGAGGTGCATATAACCTCAAGCATTCAGTGGAAAAAAATTTTGATTGTGGCAACGAATCAGTTCTCTGTGCGCATAATTGACTGCAATGACTGTCTGCTTATACCCATTTGAGCAGATAAGCTTCTTGTCGAAACTCTTGGATTGTTTTGTATGGCAGCAGCTACTGCTGCGATTGTTTCCTCCGTTCGAACTGAAGGGTTTCGATGCTAAGGTCTTCTGTTGACTGTTCCATGCTCGGCAATATTGTTAACAAGTCTCATTTTGGTCCATCTGGTCGGAGGATTGCTGCCAAACGTGCGCCTATACTCTTTTTGAACGAAAACTACGGACTTTATGTCCCTACTTAGTAATTTGAGGCTGGTACAGCTGCAGTTTCTGAATTCGGAACAGAAATTTGTATTATATCAAATTATGGACAGACCTTGGCCTAAGGCAGAACAATGTGTCAAGTTTCATCAAGACCGATGCATCCTTAAGACCTGTACTTTGATTGCAACAACAGATTGACTGACAAACGGACATCGTTAAATGGCATTAAGTAGTGATAATCGATCGATAGAATCAGAAAGTAATAATCCATCTGTTCAATTAAAATAGGGTCAATCTCCTCTCCTTTTAGGAATTAATTAAAAATATTCATTATATGAATCTATTTAAAATATCCTGCTTAAGAAATTTCTTTCCTTGTGCCATATTTGAAATTTTCAATCAGAATTTTCACTGGTCTCCCCAACCATGCTGATGATGATTTTCTCTTCCATACCGTGTGCCTGACTGCACTTGAGCACACGTTGAATTAAGTACTTTAAAGTCATATAAATATCCAACTATCCATCTTGGAGATGGATGAATGGTACTTACCACACTCCACAAACTTCCAGACTCGCCACTCCACCAGCACCACCACCAGCACCGAAGAACGGACAAAAGCATTTGTAATGATATCTTAACCATTTAAGTGTCGCTGTATTCAAGCCCCTCCCTCCCCCCCGCCCAAAACAGGCAAACTAGTTTCTTTGGAGGGGCTATGGACACCCAGACAGACAGACATACGTACCTACCTATAGTTAAAGTACATATGTACATCGGTTATAGGCTATAAAAACTCATTACGATACCCTGATTTGTTTTTTTTGGCTTTTTCTGCAACCATCGTGCGATGTTTCGCTGTTGTTTTCGAAAAACTGCACTTCTGAACAAGTGGTTTCTGCGGCTTAGGTTGGAGGGAGGAGATGTTTTGAGTAGCTTTTTCTACAACAAAATTAAACGAAAACAAAATCTAATCGTTTTTTTCGGCTTGGCTTTTATTTTGAGTTTTTTTGCCGTATGTTATGACCTCTTGACTGACAATATCAAGACGCCTCCTACGCTTGTGTGTTTTTTTTTGGTTTGGTGTGCATGTGTGTGTTTTTAAGGCTAGATTGTTAAAATTGTGGGAAAACAATAAAAAAAATGGGTATATCCATGGTACAATAAAGAAGGTAGTGTCATGCAGTCAGCTGATTTACAATTTCTGCTCGTAGAAATTTTAACTTTCAAATTTGAAATTTAAAAAAGAAAATTATTAAAGTTTTGTAAAGCAAAATTTATTTTTCAAACATTCACAAAAAATAATTTTTAGCATTTTCCATGGTACAATAACGAAGGTAGTGTCATGCAATCAGCTGCTTTACTTTCAGAATTGAAATTGGAAAAAGAGAATTCTTGAAGTTTGTAAAGCTAATTTTCTATATCAAATTGGCATTTTCCATGGTACAATAATAAAGGTTGTGTTATGCAGTCAACTGGTCTTCAATTTTTTACGTAGAAATTTAAACGTTCAAATTTGAAATTTGTCAACGACAATTCTTGAAGTTTGTAGAACTAAATTTATTTTTGAAACATTCACAATAATCATCAAACATTTACAAAAATTATTTGTGGTATTTTCCGTGGTTCTAAACTTTCAAATAGACAATTCTTGAAGTTTGTAAAGAAGAATTTTATTTCAAACATTCTCAAATAATAATGTTTGGCATTTTCTCTCAAGCAACTTTGACCGTACAGCGAACTGTTTATTTAGTTGTCGGGCTAGTGACTTCACCTTGTCTATTGTACCTTGGGTATGTCGTAGCGAACATTTAATTAGGTTTTTGTTTTGGGGTTTTGCACCATATCGAAACCTTTAGCCAAATGATGGCCAATTTGGCATTTGTTTGGTAATGTGAAACTCTGAAATGGTATTTGATCAATTTCTATAATGCCAACATTTTTAGAATATCAAAAAAATACTACGGGCTGCTATATATATTTCTGGCCTAGGCAACACTAAGTGTTTGACGTATGACCATCAGTTGTGTTGTTTACAGTGACTTGAAAAAATCAATTTATGAAAAAAATGGAATTAACTCGTGAACATTTTCGTGCCATCATTTTTCACAACTTTCGACATGGATAATCACGACAAGAGTGCATCGATGAACTTAAATCTTTGTATGGCGATGAAGCTCCATCCTTTAGGACTGTGAAAAACTGGTTTAATGAATTCAATCGTGGCCGACGCTCGCCCAAAGACGAAGGTTGTCCAAAAACGGCCGTTGTGCCAGGGAACATTAATGCCGTGCGTAAACTGATAATGCAAGATCGTCATGTGACATACCGTGAGATAGAGGCATCCTTGGGCATTTCTTCCACCAGCATACATTCTAGGCATAAACACCTGGCCGTAAAAAAGGTTTGTTCTCGTTCAATCCCGCACAATTTAACAATCGCTCAAAAAAAGGCTCGTGTCGATTGGTACAAAAAAATTTTGAAAAAATACGATCGCGGTGCTTCAAAAGACGTTTATAAGATCGTCATAGGTGACGAATCATGTATCTATGCGTATGAACCCGAAACAAAACAGCAATCAACCGTGTGGATCTAAAGATGAGGCAAATCCAACGAAAGTTGTTCGTGGAAGAAGCACTTCGAAGCAAATGGTCGCCTGTTTCTTCTGGTCAACACTGGTCATGTGGCGGCTGTTCCGCTTAAGCAACGTAGGACGGTCAATTCTGAGTGGTCCGCCACAATTTGTTTGCCTGAAGTCTTCGGAGAAATTCGAAAAACGACCAAGAGAAGGCGAATCATTGTGCACCATGACAATGCGAGCTCTCACACATCGGCTCAAACCAGCGCCTTTTTGACCGGGCAAAACGCCCAATTGATGGGTCACCCGCCATACAGCCCTAACTTGGTTGACGTGGTCAACGATTTTCGTCGCCAGAAGATGCTGTGGAAGCGTTCCAAAACCATGTTTTGGAGGTGTCTCAATCTTAGTGGAAAAAGTGCTTCGACAATTGGTTTGAGCGCATGCAAAAGTGTATAAGTCATGCTGGAGAATACTTTGAAGAACCATAAAACTATTTTTGACGATAAATATTCGCATTTTCATTATTAGGGCAGATATGTGCAGCCCTCGTGAAACAGAATGAACTGTATATAAAAGGTGAATCCAATCTTAATATATTCTATTTAAAAACTCTAGCATTAAATTAAAATAAGTGACCGCGTGGGCAATGGGAGAGGAAAGGCCAAGAAAAAGACGGATATATAAATTAGAAAGGATGCATAAAAAGATTATCTGATGGAATGATGAACGAAATACTTATAGATCAGGTGGCATCAACGTAGAGGCAGCTATAAGTAAAGTGTTCTTTATCTCAGGTGTGTTTTGTGGTTCTTTAAACGTATTATGGTTAGTTTAAAGTCAGATTAAACTAACAGCTAAACGCAACAGGGTATTTCATGGCAAATGTTAGTAACTACCAAAATTATTTGATGTAGACCCACTTTTAAGTGTACCGATCCACTCAGATTCGTTAGGTGATTCGACTATTAAAATCGGCTCATCTTTAGATATAAAGAGTTGTCCAACTTAAACGCACGATATTAATTCAGAGAATACTCTTAATATGTTTTATTATGATAGAAGAATCTATGGCAATTATGTGCGAAATAAAATATTGGCCAAATGATGGTCACGGCTTTGGCGGCATACCTCTATCTCTATGGTCCACGCACCTTTTTTTAAATATCCCCAAAGAAAGAAGTCCAACGGTGTCAAATCACATGATCGTGGCGGCCAATCAACATCGCCGCGACTTGAGATAACACGGTCATTTAATTTCTCGAGCCACAGGTCATTGTTTCGTTGGCTGTGTGGCAAGTGACACCATCCTGTTGGAACCACAAATCGTCTAGGTCCGTATCCTCAATTTCTGGCCATGAGAAGCCCTTAATCAACTCGCGGCAGCGAACACTATTGACAGTAACTGCTTGGGCGACCTCATTTTCGAAGAAGTACGGTCCGTTGATGCCGCCAACCCATAAACGCGCACCAAATATTCACTCTTTGTAGATGCATCGGTTTCTCAACAATCTCTGGTGGAGTCTCATTTGCCCAAATGCGGCAACTTGGCTTGTTAACGAATTCACTGTGGACAGATTTGGTCGATTATGATCAAAAATATCACGAAGTGCACGAAATGCATTTTGATTTGAATGCAAATTTTTCTAAATGACTTCAACAATCTAACCGCGCTTCTCAGTTGTTTACCTCTCCATTGTTGAATTTGTCAAGCACTGAAACAAAAATAAATAAGTTGAGCAAAAACTTGACGTTAAGGTGTGATTCGCAATTAACATCGTGCATTATGGTTGGACAACCCTTTATAAAGGGTGTCCTAAGAAGAGCGCAATTTTTAAATTTTAAATAAAACACATATATTAAAGAAAAAATCGTGAAACTTTATTATAAGTATTTATTTAAAGTAGACAGAATGAGGTTATGTATGGAACAATATATCGTGCAGATGGCCGCCGCGGCTTTGCTGGCATGCACGCGATCTTTTAATGACATTTTCAATGACCGTTTTGCATGAATGCTGCGGTATTTCATTAATGCAGCGTCCAATTTCGTCTTTTAAGGCTTGAGTCGTCGTCGGCTTATTCGCGTAAACCATCGACTTCAAAAAACCCCAAAGAAAAAAATCTAATGGTGTTAAATCGCACGATCTAGACGGCCAATTCTGATCTCCAAAACGCGAAATAACACGACCGGGAAATGACTGATGCAGCAATTGAATTGTTTCTCTGGCTGTATGACATGTGGCGCCGTCTTGTTGGAACCACATGCCCTCCACATTCATTTCTTCAATTCTAGGCAAGAAAAAACTGGTTATCATTTCACGATACCAAACACCATTGACTGTTTGCGCTTGACCTGCCTCATTTTCATAAAAAAAAGGTCCAATGGTTCCTCCAGCCCAAAAACCACACCACACAGTGACACGTTGAGGATGCATTTGCTTCTCGTGAATCACTCGAGGATTTTCCGCACCCCAAATGCGACAATTCTGCCTATTGACGAAGCCATCAAGATGAAAAAGGGCCTCGTCACTGAAGATGATTTTATCGGCAAAATCAGCATTTTCATGTTGTCTCTCCAATACCCATTTAACGAACTCCCTTCGCTGTCCATGGTCAGCTGGCTTCAGTTCCTGAGTCAATTGAATTTTGTATGCATGAAGATGCAAATCTTTCGTCAAAATTCGCTGCAAAGTGGATTTGGAGACACCAATTTGCTGAGCTCGGTGTCGAATTGAGGTGGATGGAGTTTGAGCGACATCATCACGTACAGCTGCGACATTTTCGGTCGATCGACCTGGTCGATGGCGCGTTGTTGTCTTTACATCACTAACAGACCCAGTTTCGGCAAATTTATCCATTAATCTCTTTACAGTTGACTCTTTTGGAGCATTATTGTGACCCCAAATTGATCGCAATTTGCGAACTGTAGCCGCAAAACTTTCACCATTTTGGTAAAACAATTTCACAATGAGAATGCGTTGTTCATTCGTGTAGCGCTCCATTTTTACTAACCTCGTACCTTCTACTAACAAACAATAACAATTGTTCAAATGTCAAACAATGACACTTCGAATGTTGCCAGATTTAAAAATTGCGTTCTTCTTGGGACACCCTTTATAACTAGTTTTTAATTAGAGAGTTACCGTCAATGTCACTCAGAGGTAGAACCGGAAGAAAGACGGGTTATGCAAAGAAACGGAGGGAAGGATGGGTAAACGAATAAATTAAACGATGGAAAGGACAATTATACGGTTTTTCGCCATATTTTTCTGATTCGATTATTTGATTTTTTTCGATTCAGTGACACAAGATAAAGTCCATTCTTTCATAAAAACAAAAATTTCGACCGCCATTATTTTCCACCCACTCTGGCAACTCTGCCAATAGTTAAATGCATTCTTAAGTTTATTTTTTTTACAACCGAAAAATCCATTTCTCATCCGAAGTCAATGAATTGACGATTTTGAATAAATTCGTACAACTTTTGGTTGCCTTTTCTACAAGGGAAAAAAAATCAAAAAAGTCGTACTAGAAGTTCCTGTTGCTAAGTCATGTCAGGTCTAATCGTTGTTTGTTATTGTCAAACTCTTAGCTACAACTAGCCCTCGTTCTTACTCTAGCAGTTGCTGTTGTTGTTTTTTATTTGCATTAATTTATTTTTATTCATACTAATAATGACAAACGCTTTAGGGTTTCTGTATTTTTTGTTTGAAAAAATGAACACGCAAACCAAATTGCTTTTATAAGAAAAGGAAGGGGGTGGTGGGATTGGTTTTAATATAGTTTTCACACACACACACACAACACTTTGTGGAGGAAATATGCTTTTTTTTCACTGCAAATTCTTGGCTTGGGTGTCGCTTTGGCTGCTTTGTTTGACGACTTTTGTTGTTGTTTGTCTTTTTCTCCCTTGTGGTCTTAACGTTGTTCTCATGTGGGAAAGGACATGTGTGGCATGTCAAGGATATGTGTGCATCTCAATAGAGTCTTTCAATTTAGGTTAGGTTCACCGTTCGTCAAATGTTGAGGAATGTTCATAACCTTGCTAACTGAATACGAATTGTATTTCGCGCCAGACATGTGAGTTCTAGTTACTAGATTAGCCAACATATATGGTAATGTTGTGTTTTTTGGTATGGATGGTATGAATGGGGTCAAAGTTCGCTTAAATGTTCCACACACGCACACATGTTGTCTGCCGTGTTTACCGCTTGGAGTTGGTTTGATACAACTGAAACTGGGAAATTTGCTGGTAAACTCATGTTACCAGCATGTTGGAATATTTTGAAACATTTTTGTAGAACAATATGACGCTAATAACTTGCTAGTATTAAATGCGCCTCAACGTTGTATTGTGTGTTTACAAATATTGAAAGGAGATTTGGGGTTGTTTATTTTGACTAGTCAACACTTCGTTGAGCAGGCATGAAGCCCTAACGAGAAATCTGGGTCGAGGACATTTTGGGGAATAATCTTTTGCAATGGGTATTGGGATTAATGTGACTTGAGCGAAGAGAAACTATTACTACAAGGATTAAAGTACATTCACGGTCAGTTGGGATGCAATGATGATTTACGATATTATAAATACTCTACCGTGGTAAGAGTCACACTACAATGTGTTAGACAATATTATAATTTAGTGCTTTAGTTAGAAACACCTCAGTTTTACTCCCAATTAAAAAATTGAAGTGCTTTTCAAGAAATCGTATCTATCAACTTTTAAAGGACGCGATTGGATTTTCTGGCACCCTAATCACATAAAATTTAAATACGCGAAAGCTATTCTTATCCACTTCGTTTGTTTGTTTTTGCTGGTGGAGGTTTGATGGTAACTTAATTGAGATGGTCTTGGGTTCGAGCCCAAGTACGGGTATATTGTGTCTGTAAATTTTGTTGTTTTTTAATGTATAATCAAATTTTTTATAAAAAAAATTGTTTCTAATAACCTTTTTCGATTAAAAAACACACAAATAGATTTTTTCCAGTTCTTTGGATGGTATTTTTTGGCATACGCGTACCTATGCCAATCGATATTGAGATGAAGATGCCCATTGTTCTGTTTTCTTAAAAAATCCTTTACAAGTATTTTATACAGGGTGGCTGATAAATGAATGAACACTAAGAGACACAAATAATATACATTTTTAATTCATAGCGGTCATATACTTTAGTTGACATACAGAGGCCCATTTCGATTAGGAATGTATTTTGTACAGGGTGGCAGATAAATGAATGAACAACTCGAATAATACTTATATACTTTTTTAATTTATATAATTTTTTATTTTTGTTTATTAAGGGATTCGATGCAAAACCGATCATAAAGCTAAAGCTGTTGTTTACCCAGATTTTTAAGCATGATTATAAAGTTTACGAAAGTTTATAATGCTATGTTATAGAACAGATTAGGACGATGCGCCGTTTCTGCTCAACAAAAGGTTTTGCTGAGTCATAGATGTCATTGTTTTAAAATTGTCATAACATTAGACAGAGTTAGGATACTTTGCAGTGGGTAGATGCGTTGAAAGGTAATTAGTTTGGAATATCGGTTGATCAATCTAGAGGTATTTTTTTTCAAAATAAAAAAATACAAAAATTCAAATCAAGTGTTAAATCTTTATTGTTCATTCGAAAAGAAATTGTATTCTTTTTATTTTTTGAATATAACTTTCTTCAAATGTTGGCAACTGTAACTTATAGAAAGGAGCGTTCAGTGAGAAACGAGAGTATCAGCTGTTTTCGATAAAAATTGTGTTCAGTGATATGGCCCACTTCTGGCGCAACGGCAACGTCAAAAAACAAAATTGCCTCATTTGGCCTGAGGAGCAATCAGAAGAGGTTCAAGAGGTGCCATTATGTGCAGAGAAAATCACAATCGTTACATATTTTTTCCAAAATGATGATGGTCTGAACGAAACTGTGAATGGTGCTCGCATTTGCACCACGATATTGGACTTTTTGCTACCTGGAATTGAAGCCCGAAATCTTGACGACATTTGGTTTCAACAGGACGGTGCCACTTGCCATACAGATGCTCAAACAATGGAGCTATTGAGAGGTCATTTCGAAGAGCAGCTAATTTCACGTTTTGAACAGTAGATCGAGTGATATCACACCATTAGACTTTTTTCTTTGGGACTACGTAAAGTCCAAAATCTGCTACGATTCAGGTTTGGAAACTTTTTTTAAAAGAAAAAAAGCACAGAAGTTCAAATCAAGTGTCATTATTGTTCATTCGAAAGGACATTTTATGGCATTAATTTTTTGAATATAATTTTCTTTAAATGATGGCCGGGTGTCCATTCTGAGGGTCCAATATGGATGACTCGTTCGAACATTTCTGCCGGTTTGGCGTTAATGACACACACCGTTGTTTTTCGCGGTGTAAGTCTTTTCATGATGAAATGGCAACAGTACTGAAAAGAAAAAAGAAAGTTTAACACAATTCTTGCGTAAACTGTGAAACAACCCTATTGCAAAAATACCTCTAGATTGATCACCCATTACAAATTTGAAAAAATATGGACAGATGATTCTACCAGCCCATAAACCGTGGTTTTCGCGGTGTAAGTCTTTCCATGATGAAATGGCAAACAGTACTGAAAAGAGAAAAAAGAAAGTTGAACTCAACTCAAGCGTAATGTGTAAAAAAACCCCTATTGTAAAAATACCTCTAGATTGATCACCTTAGACCTCGGAGGCGGTTGTTCCCGGGTATAATAACTTATTCCGATCTTGTTGTAAAAGCCATAGACATTTTTTTGTTACTCTTTTTATGGTGGTATATAAATCTCGACTGGAGTTCTTGCCAGCTGCGGCATGCTCTCGCTATATTTTCTTGCCCATGACCGTTTACCGCTTCGCGCACTTCCTTTGTGGGTGCGGCCAGCCTCATTGTAGTCACTTAGCAGGTTAGTCCTTCTAGCTCTAGTCTTCGCATTTCGGAATGCTGTCTTAACGGTCAACCTATGGCATATTAGTTTTTCAGTTTAATTAGATATCCTTTACGTTCTCTTTCTCTCTTTACCTTCTGTATCCTTTTGTAGACTCTGTTGCTCTAAGAAAGATGTGGTTCTTCCATCCTAATTGGATCCATGTACAGGTCGTCATGCCATCGCTTTAAAATTTTCAGTATACAAGTTCGCGACTGCCGTTATCTGAAGTTTTTAACGCCGAGACTTTGGAGTTTATCTTGTCGCTTTTCGGATGGCAGACAATTTTATTCTGGCTATGAATGGTGAAACCCATGTGATTTTTTGCACATTATTGTGGGATAAAATTGTGCCAGCTATGACCAAGTTATTGTTAAAGCACTTCTCTATCAAGGGCTTATCATTTTCAGACAAATGGTCCAGGGCATGTGGACCCATGCTGTTAGGGCGCAATTAAAATTCCCATTCAAGTCTCCCATTTCCAAGCGACTTTTCTGAAAGCGGTTTCCGTTAAATCGGGGTTAAATCGTGCGTCTTTCTTCTCTCCATTATCCCCCTTTCTCATATTAGTTGGGGAAAAGTTAGTTCAGCTGACTTTGTCACAACCATAATTGAACAAATCTTAGATAGCGGCTGCTGACAACAACAACCAAATGGTCAAACAACAAAACGCCAGCAGCCAACAAAAGACAACGTGGGACGCATAAATGCAATGACATGGGGGGATACCGCCACAAAAACAAAAAATATAATAATTTAATTTGAACACAAAGAAAAAGAATCGCAACACCACTTCAAGGTATTGTGCAACATTGTAAGAAACCGAACGTGCAACAAGTTCAATGCAACATAATAAAATTGACCTTAGAGCAAAAGCGGCGACAACTGCGGCTAAGGCTGCGACGACGACGACGACGCAAAATAATAAACCAAAATCAAAGAAAGACTTTAAAGTTAGAGGTAGCATAATAAGAGTTGTTCAGATACCCGCGCCGTTTCGCTGCCGCTGGTGTTTAGCGTGAAATGTTCCCACATGTGTTCTAGTTTCATTGTACACTTTGGAGGTGACAATAACAATCATATTATTAAATTAATTTAAGACGAAAAAAACTATATGAAAATAATTTGCAATTAAAACGAAAAAATAATAGAAACCTTTTGTATTGTTCTAGTACACAAACGACCCCAGCGAATCGGAGAGACAGACGAACTACAACGCTGCCGCCTTTGACGCCACCGCCAACAAAGCCAATGTCATGCGAATGGGGTCTTTGAGCGTTAGATTGATAGAGATATCAGCAGCTCAGCTGTAGAAGTGGTAAGTGGAAAATCTGAAATTCTAATTTAGTATATGCAGGGTGGTCCATCTGGAAGTTATCTATTCGAATCGTATGTTATTTGAATTCCATATAAAGCTTTTAGTTGCCATAAGGGGATTACCTGGTAGTCAATAACATAACCTGACCTTCACTCACACATCTGTACAAACAAATACGAGGGCTGCTATATATATTTCTGACCTAATAATGAAAATGCGAATATTTATCATCAAAAATGGTTTTATTGTTTTTCAACGTATGTTTTTACACTGTTGCATGCGCTTAAACCAATTGTCGAAGCACTTTTTCCACTCCGATTGAGACACCTCCAAAACATGATTTTTGAACGCTTCAACAGCATCTTCTGGCGACGAAAATCGTTGACCACGCAATTTTTTTTGATGTGCGGGAATAAAAAGAAGTCAATGGGTGCCAAGTCAGGGCTGTACGGCGGATGACCCATCAATTCGACGTTTTGCCGGTCAAAAAGGCGCTGGTTTGAGCCGATGTGTGAGAACTCGCACTGTCATGGTGCACAATGATTCGTTTTCTCTTGTTCATTTTTCGTATTTCTTCGAAGACTTCAGGAAAACAAATTGTGGTGGACTACTCAGAATTGACCTCCTACGATAATCAATCGGAACAGTTGCCACATGACCAGTTTTCCCGAAGAAATGGGCCACCATTTGCTTCAAAGTGCTTCTTCCTCGAACAACTTTCGTTGGATTTGGCTCGTCTTCGAAGACGGTCGATTGCTGTTTTGTTTCGAGCTCATACGCATAGATCGATGATTCGTCACCTGTGACGATCTCATAAATGTCTTTTGAAGCACCGCGATCGTATTTTTTCAAAATTTCTTTGCATCAATCGACACGAGCCTTTTTTTGAGTGATTGTCAAATTGTGCGGGATCCAACGAAAACAAACCTTTTTTACGGCCAGGTGATCACGCAATATCGAATTATGCTGGTGGAAGAAATGCCCAAGGATGTCTCTATCTCACATGACGATCTTGCATTATCAGTTCACGCACGGCATCAATGTTCGCTGGTACAACGGCCGTTTTTAGACGACCTTCACGAACGTTGTCCTTGTGCGAGCATCGGCCACGATTGAATTCATTAAACCAGTTTTTCACAGTGCTATAGGATGGTGCTTCATCGCCATACAAAGATATAAGTTCATCGATGCACTCTTGACCTGAGTCGTCCACGTCGAATTTTTTTTTGACAAATTGATTTTTCCAAGTCACTGAAAACAACACAAATGATGGTCGTACGTCAAAAAATTCTGAGAACGTTTATGCTGAAAAATGTCAAACTTTCCAATGGAAATGTCAGATGACACTTAGTGTTGCCTAGGCCAGAAATATATTTAGCAAATTTCAAATCTGAAATAAAATACAAAAAATATAAATAAATTTAAAAAACTATTAAACATTCAAACCACAAATGTATTTTGGCACCACCCTGTACAATGAAACAGTTAATTGTCTGTATAACGCAGTCATAGCTATCATCGAAAGGTAGATCGAACCAAATTTCCATTATGATTATTTACATTCGGATTTTAAAACAGAAAGTCATTCTCCCCGTTCAATGGGGTTTTTTGTAGTTCGGACCGATTGCCAATTAACTTTCGGGTCCAGTGCGAATTTCTGCATCTCCGTTGGGCCAAAGCCACTTTTGTTTGTCGGAGTAACGGGTGATCAATCTAGAGTTTTTTTTCAATAGGTTTGAATGTTCATTTTGAAGAGCAGCTAATTTCACGTTCTTGACCGGTGAGTTGGCCGCCTAGAACGTATCATATCACACCTTTACACTTTTTTCTGTTGGGCTACATAAAGTCCAAAGTCTATGCTGACACACCAGCTACGATTCAGGTTTTGGAAGCCAACAATACGCTTGGCAGTAACGCCATACCGGTCGAAATGCTCGAACGAGTCATCCAAAATTGGACCCTCAGAATGAACACCTCAAGGGCGTAGTTGCGGCCAACATTTGAAGAAAATTATATTCAAAAAATAAATGGCATAAAATGTCATTCGAATTGAATGAACAATAAAGAGTCCACACTGGAATTTTTGTATTTTTTTTGACAAAAAAAAATACCTCTAGATTGATCACCCGCTAGCTACTCCTCTTCTTGCGCCTCCTTTGGAGGATAATGTCCATGTTAGGCATTCATTCTGTAGCTGTTAGCGGTTTCTGTGCTTGTGTTTAGGTTATCTTGTTATCCGCCATCCCGGCCATGCCTATTGGCTGCCTCGAAACTAAGATTTGACGGCATTAGGCTTCTTGTTTTTTAAAGAGTACCGTCAAGGTCCGATGTTATCCATTACTGTTGCAGGACCTTAAAGGCAAAAATCGCAGAAGATAGAGCCAGAAACCCTTCCCTACGATCTTGGATTATTGGAAATTAATTTTCAACAACAAAAGTTCAAAAACAATTAATTTTTTTTTAGTATTTTCAAATTTTGAACAGGGACTAATCGGCTCAAGACCTCTTGCATCTGTATTTAAATATAAGACAAGTTATTAACAAAATGGCAAAGAAAATTGATTTTTGTGGCTGCGCTCTGCTTTTAGCATGATTTAGGGTCCGTGACAACCCTCTTCAGAAAGCTTCGCAGCAATTGTTGAAAATAAAACCGAACTCTAAAAGGCCAGGCTCTCCCCAAGCGAATGAGAACTACTGTTGTAAACCTTACTTTTCAAATTTTCTTCAAGCAATTGCCCACGAAAATACAACTCACTCTTGCCACCTCTACAGAGACTCCACATTGAAAGCCTTCAATATATTTCTTTATCAACGTGTGTTGTTAAAAAAGGTTTAATTTTTTATGACATGAAAAGTTTTTTTTTCTGGTTCGAGACCTTTTGTTGTTTCTTTTGCAGAATCAACCAAAAAATTGGTGAAATGTATTGGCTATGGTTGCCTGGCAGACTGTACAGTTGTTTCTAAACCCGCCATGGTTTTTCTTCAGCAGTCTTCGGCACTTACTTCAGCTACAAATCAAATGACTTATACGGAAGTCTCAATTGATTTAATGAGAATTACCCTTTGCGTATAGTCTTCGAACTGTGCGTAGAAATTTGTTAAAAAGAATCTTATAGCTGGAGTACCCTTTAAATTATAATTCGAGTCTTTTGTTTTCTCTAAAAGTGCAAAGTTCTTTTGTTTTCATTTTATTATTCTTCTTGTTCTTAAAAAATATACAGAAAGAGTTAATTCAGCTACAAAAGTTTGCTCATCGCACTTCAATCGCCATTAATGTCGCCCACCCGGGCCACACTGTAGTTCATGCCTCCGCCATTGTGTGTGGCCGAAGCCCAACTACGCCTGGGCAGAATTCTACCAAAATTAAAATATTTCTGTCTCAGCTTTTCCTTGATCTCATCCTCGTTCATGATGGCACTGGCTTCGCGGAAATTCAGGAAAATCCTACCCTTCTCATCGGTTTTGATGGGCAAGATCTCGGTACAGACATTGCGAGCCTTGAGCAGGAAACCCTCCTGTTCAGTCGAACCATTGTTGTTGCCATCCTCCTCCTCCATGTTGGCCTTGCCTTCATTAGTGTTAGTATTTTCCAAAGGCTCCTTGCCATTGCTATCGAGTCGGGAGTCGACCGAATGTGATCTTGATGGCTTGGTGGCCGCTGTATTGCAGTGTTTTTTCTTGTTGCGCAAACAGAAGGGATCCCGATCGCTGGCCTTGACATACTGCACCACCGGCCTATTGACACCCCACTTGGGTCGCTCGTCCATTTTATTGTGGCCCTCTTTGGCATGGCGCTTTTTGTCTTTATCCTTAGATTTAGCTTTAAAGGTGGTAGTGGTGGTGGTGGTAGTAGTCGTAGTGGTTTCATGATCCTTCTCCGCCTCTTTGGCTGGCTTACAGTTGGTCTTCGAAGTCTGCGTTGTGGTGGTCGTAGAGACTTCTCTTTTCAATAGAACCTTATAGAAGTTGTCATGAAACAAACACAAATCGCAATTTAACGGCAACTCGGTTTGGGTTTCCACATCTTGTGATATTTTCGAATCGCAGCCTTCTTTGTTGATTTCTTCGGTGGTCGCATCACTTTCCACTTCTGGTGGATCAGCCGTTCTGGGTATTAAAGCCATTCGATTTTTCTCTTCTTCCTCCAGCTCCATGTGGGAGGCCTTGTCCTTGTTTTCAAAGGGCCTTGCCGGCGTTCTCTCTGTTTCATGTAAACCATCCGGTTGATAGCCTTCTTCCGTGTAAATAGAGGTATCCGTTCGTTGGGTAAATGCTCCACCTCCGGTGGTTTTCGAAAAGTCTTCTGTATTGGCTGTATTGGGTTTAAGTTGTTGTTGCATTAAATACGTGGCTATCTGGAGATTTCCTATGGCCGTCTGCAGGCCATAGATATCCGTAGTCACGGGCAGTGGTAACAGAGTAGCCGGTTGCATGATCACAACATTCTCGGCTTGTTTGGGTTCAGGCCTCTGGTACTCCATGGAGGCCGGTGGCGGTTGTATGGGTTTACAAAAAGCTCTTCTCAAATTTATGGGAGTGCCAATTAGAACCTTTTCTTCTTCCTGTGGAGGTGGTGCAGCTGTCGGTTCTTGTCTTGGTGCGGGCAGCGGTGGTGGTGGTGTTTCGGCCCGTATTTCAGCTTCCTTTTGTTGAGCTTCTTCTTCGATGGATACTACTTTTAAGACCTCCTGGCTTTGGATTTTCCTATGAGTAGTGGACTCCTCGGGCTGATTTTCAATTTCACTTTGATTTCTTTCATTCTTCTCTACCACTTCCTCCTCCGTGGACCTTACTTTATTGCGCTTTTTCTGTTTTTCCCTCTTGGCTGCTATTTCCGCTTTGGCTATTGCCTCCAGCATGGCTTCCTGTTTACGCTTTTGGGTCTCTTCTCTTTCCACCTGCTGCCGCCGCTCCATTTCCAAGCGTTTCTGCTCCAGTTGCTTTTGCTTACGTACCCGCTCCTCTTCTTGCTGCTCTTCTTGGCGCTGTCTTTCAATTTCCCAACGCCTGAGGGATTCTCTTTCCAGCAACTGTTGTTTGATGGCCTCATGATATTCGGCCGCTTTGCGTTTCTTATCCAAGCGCTCGGCCATGACATGCGGTTCTATGGGTGCGTTTTGTCCTCTCAAATAACAGGAGGATGACAGCATTGATTGTGTATCATCTTCACTGTCCTTGAGGTCGTGTAGGCCGCGACTTAGCCAGCCGGGTCCACACTGTTGCTGCACATGTTTGGCATGCACGTCCTGTGTTTGATTGTAGCTCCATTTGGCTCTTTCGCGCTCCTCTTGTTGATAGATTTCCGATTCGTCGGTGTGATGGATTTGGTAGGTATTGGAGGTGGACACATCACGACTGGGATTGGTGGTGGGTGAAGTGGAGGTGACATAGTAACTGCAACCGAAGAAAGAGAAAGTTTAGTATTGAAGGCAAAAGAAAAAATTAGGAAAAATTAAATAAAAATCAGATTCCGAAAACATGAAAGGCATTCCGTTCTGAATATTTTGGGTTAGGGAAATTTATAATGAGAAAATTTTATGTTTTAGAACATCTTTAAATACATTGAGGAAACCCCAATGGCGTCCGAGAATGTGTCTTGCGAAGTGACAGGGTCCCAAACCGGATGGGACTTTTGCTCGAGGGCTATATACAACAATTGGTCTAGTATTTTTTATAGCCCTTGAACAAAGTTTTAAATCTCGCAAAAAAAAACTTCTAAATTTTAGCAGCTTTGCTGGACAAGACCTAAAATCAGAATGGGCCTTAGTACGAAGTTTAAAGGATAACATCATGGAACGATATGATCCAATTGTACGAGAGTTATTTTTAGGCCACTCATAACGTTCCATGCAAATTATGAGTGAATTAAGTTTTATAGCTTGTAAAGCAGAAGGGCTTCTAATAGGGAGATAACTTTATGTGGTAAAAGCCCCCAGACGATAAGGTCAAATTTCATCAGAGTTGGAGATAAATACTCTAAATATTTTCTACGAAATGTAATATGAACTTACTTAAGTCCCACAACATTAAGGAACGAGGGGAAAACTTCTCTCAAATCAGTGGGCTGTGCACGATTTAATTCGTATACTCACTGATCGGGACCTACGGTTTTACGCAGGCTCCGAAATAAAGCATTTTATGGAGAACTTTTTACGTGGTTTAGAGATAAATCTCCTACTTGTAAAGTCGCCATCATTTACGAGGTGGAAAACATGGCGCAGAAAAATTGTTCAATGTTCTTACCCAAGGTTGAATCAGGGTTTACTGGCATGATAGCCTGGTACACTTCCGCACATCATACCACGGCGGCCTACATATACAGGGTGCATTGTTACCAATTGAAAGTATTATTAATATTTTTTTTTTTATTAAAAAGAACATTTATATGAAATTTTCAATTTATCCTCCTTAAGCTTTGATTGTTCAATCGATCCTTTCAAAAAAGCGTTGCAGGATGCACGAATGTGATTTTGAGCAAGTCGCGCCCTTTCTCGTTAAAGGACTATTTTTTTTTTAGAACCTTTGAGTCCAAAAGACCCTTAATACGGAAATCCAGTAGGTCGGCATCCGGTGAATTTGAAAGCCATTGTTCAGCCGAAATGAAGTGAGAAACGTTGTTTTTTAACCAGTCCCGTTTCACGCTAGCCGTATCCGATATTGCAGAGTTCTGCTAAAAAGTATCAGGCCTATTGCCGAAATGTTTGTGTGCCCAAGGCTTAAGTGCACTTTCTAAGAATGATTCACGGTACACAGTTGCATTAACTTTAACACCTGCTTTCACAAATACAACTGGAGAGCGCCCATCAGCGGTTACTGCGGCTCAAACCATGACGTGAGGAGGAACTTACCGCTAAGAACGGGCTAGGAACATTTAATATTTTTTCAGCGGCGGTTTTTCTACCTCCTTAATGGCGGCGATTTGACGATTAAGAGATTTATCTTTAAGCCTCTTGAGTACAAGAGTTCTACACTAATCTTAGACAAATCTTCCGAATAATTCCGTATTTAAATTCGTAATAAAATCGACTTGAATTTGAGTGTCCATGTTTACCGATCGTCCCTTCTTTTGCCTATAAGAGTCATTATCTGAGGCCCAGCGCCTTCAGTCAAAACTTTAAAATAAATAGATATTTGGATACTTTGAACAGGGATTAACCGGCTCAAGGCCTCTTGTATCTATATTTAAATAGAGTTTTAAACCAAATGGCAAAGTGACATTGATTTTCGTGGCTGCACACTGTTTTTATGATGATTTCGGGTCCCTGACAACCCTCTTCAGAAAGCTTCGCAGCAATTGTTGAAAGTAAAACTTTGTAAAATTTGCTTTGATTCATGATAGCCCGTTTAGAAAATACTGCCATTTGAGCCACAACGTCCAGCAACTATGACCATTATTTAAGGTATTCACTGCATCCCAACTAACAGTTCACATTTTATCCAAAAGAGTACCCAAAAAATTATGATTTGTTAAGCAAATACTCAATAACAAATGTACCTTTCACTAAGGTACCTTTAGTCCCTTGAAGGGAAACTTTTTCCCCCCAGGGCCGACTTCACTTCTTTATAATCCCTAACAGCTTGTGGCCATAAGCTATCATCTTGCTCAATTTTAGTGTTCTGGCTTAATTTGTTTGACCACTATGGGGCTTTTAACAGACACACGGACGGACGTATGGACATGGCTAGATCTATATGTGACGCGCCAAATAGAAAAGGACCTAAGGTTAAGAAACAATTTTGTTCAGGAGAGCCATTTTAAAGATTAGGTCCCTTTCTATTTGCGCTTAGAATCGTCGACTTCACTTTCATAAAACGAGCATATCTCTGGGAGGGAACACTTTTGAGGCATGGGATCGGTCTCATTCGATGCTCAGATGTTGTCCACATCAAAAAAAGAAGAAAAAAAAATGAAAATTGATTTTTTTACCCTTAGGTCCCTTTTTTTATGCGCTGTCACATATAGTGTCTCCCATCAACATTTCAAGGTGGGCAAATGGAATGTTAAATTCGGTATACACTCCACTCCACACTTCTTCCGCGAAGGCTACAATAATGCCACAAATTGATACAGGCCGCCGTGGTGTGATGGTTAGGGTGCACGACTAGTATACAAGTAACTTCAGGTTCAGCTCCGGGTCAGAACATCTAACAATTGTTCAGGTTTTAACCCTGTAAATGCAGGCGACTAAAATAGTTAGAGATTTGACGCTAAGCCATGCAAAAACTTTTTTTTTATAAAATACAATATATGTACGTCCGGAGCCGGAGTTAAACAGTAGGTCCCGGTCACTGAGTATAAGAATTCTATTGTGTCCAGTTCAATGATTTAAGGGAAGGGTCCCCTTGTTTTTTCATAGAATGTTGAGGGACTTAAGTAAATAGTGTCTGGTTATTCTGACACTACTTACTTAAGTCCCTACTGTTTAAATCATTGAACTGCGCACGATAGAATTCTTATACTCACTGACCGGCTCCGCACGGCGTTAAACTGTGTAACCAGTTCAATAATTTAAGGGAGGTTTCCCCCTGTTCCTTAATGAGATGTTAACTAAAGTGGACTGTCTACTTATCCTAAATGAAAACATAAAATTTCTTTATACATCGTGTTTTTAAAATCATTTTAGATATGCCAGAAGTTATAGGCTTTTATACCTGGACCATAAAGGCTTAACTCTGTAAAGCAATACTTTGCTTTGCCCTAGCATGGACCATTAAAAAACGTATTAAAGGGTCAATGCTTCAAGGCATTACAACCAATTATACTAATGGGTGAGTCTACAGTAACATTCGATTTTCCTATACTCACCCTCCCTGGTAGGCCTTGACGGTGGGCGGCTGCACATCCAGACCATCATCGTCATACTCCACCAGATGTTGCTGGGACCCCCGGCGCTTAACGATGTAGGTTTTGTTCAGCACATGCTCCTCGTTTTGGGTCTGTTGACCTTTTACAGCCTTCATCAATAAAAGTTGTTGCTGATGGTGTTGCTGTTGTTGTTGCTGGCTATGTTGACTATGTTGTTGCTGTATATAGTGTTGGTGTTGTTGATTTGTTATTGATCTCTTTCCGCGGCGTGTTATGAACTCCATATCGGCGGTTGTTGTTTGTCCTTGCATAAGGCTACTGTCGGCAGCGCTGGTTATGCTCTCCACTTGGCTGGCACCGTCATTGAACCAAATATTGGGGGTGTGTATGTTTTTGGGCGAATCGCTCAAATAGCCCGAGGTATCTTCCTCTTGGCAACCGTGGGGCGGCAGTTGTGCTGGTGCTGGGGCTTGTGGTGGGGGATTGTTTAGTCGATGTTGTTGTTGCTGCTTAATTTGTTGTTGGGGCATATGGTGTTGCTGCTGGTTACTGCCACACTCGACACTAACAAGTTGGGTATTATGGTTCACTACGGCATGTTTATTCGACATCTTGTCCTGTTGATAGGTAACATAGTCACGATGACGTATGACGGGCAGACTGGGGCTGCGTATACGCTGCGACTGTGGCTGCAGCGTCTGATTCGTTTGCATGCGTCCCTTGGCGGTCTGTAGGGTGTTGGGCACCAACTCCACATAGGCATATTTGCGCTGGCCGGGCATTTGGTTCATCATGCTGGTGCTGTTGTTGCGCTGATTCAAAAGGACGGGACGGCCGTTGACATGATAGTTACTGCCTCTGCGCAGAGGCATATAGGCTTCGCCTATATCCTCGAAATCGGCTTCGTTGCCCATATCGTCATCATCGCCCAGGTAGTTGTTCATGTAATCATAGCTGCTGCCGCGTTTCATTTGACGCAAAGGCTTGCTTTTTAAAGCCTGGCTGCGGGGCACTAGGGCCTGCATATTTTCGTTATAGGCTGGCGAAAGTATATCCGTTTGGGGAGTGTGTTGCTGTTGCTGCTGGTGATGTTGTTGCTGCTGCTGTTGATGATAGAGATGTTGTCGTGAGTTTTTGCGTGCGGTTTGGGTCAAATCCAGATTGGAGTAAAAGGTGCGTATGGAAGTGCGTTCGATTTTCTGATGATGATGTGTCGAGGAGGATGATTGAACGGAAGAAAACATTTCATCCAATTTGGCAATTTCCTCTGAAATCGAAAAAAATGATTATTTAAATTGCCAGGCATTCTATTTGCATGCTCTTGACTTACCTTTTTCTTTGGCCCATTGCTGTTTCTTGAGATCCACTAGCGTATGATTTTGCCGCCCTTCCGAACCCGTAATCATAACTACAAAAAAAAACAATGAAAACGAATTATTTTTCCATACTGATGCGAGTATCCTTTAATTCGAAAGTTCAATGCCTCAAACACATTTAAGGTCAATAGAATTTGGCCAAAAATATCAACACCACCACCTTTTTTCTTATACTTTAGGGGGTGCCTATAACTGAAATTATCCCTCTTGGAATACCTTCACTTTGCTGGAAGCCTTAAGCAAGACTAAACGCTCCGAATATTTTAGCAAACTGAAATTCCTTTGAACATTAACTTTGGTTTCCTTGTTACGGTTGTTGTTTTTATGGCTCTCACTCGGTATTTCACTCTTCTTTGCCTAATTTTATTTATTTTCTTCCTTGCCACTCTTTCGTGTATGTATTGGCATTTTCCTCGTAATTGTTGTTCCTATTGTTGTCGCCCTTGGCAACCATGCCATTGCTTAGTGTAGGCCTGCATACACCTCGAAGGTCCTTTCCTCGCCGCCGTAGTTGCAACATATGTTTCGTACGAAACAAAAGTTGACAGGAGTGGAAAAAGCTTTTCGTCTGCATGTCATTAACAGTTGACAAGTGTTAAACGCTTCGAAAAGCGGCAAAGTTTCGTGAGGTGGGCGGGAAAACAATTCACAAGAAGGGTAGTTTTCGAAACGGAAGTTGTCTATTCAATGTGTGGTGGGTTTTTCCGCGAATGTTTCTTTTTCGAAATTCCTGGAACGGAAATGTAAAGTACTTGTAATCGTATATGATTGCATATAAAGGGTGGTCCAACTACAATGCACGATGTTAGTAGTAAATAAAACAACAAGTTTTAAGAGAATTATCTTACAAGGACTACTATATATATTTCTGGCCTCATAATGAAAGTGCGAATATTTATCATCAAAAATGGTTCAATTATTTTTCAAAGTATTCTCCAGCATAATTTATACACTTTTACATGCGCTCAAACCAATTGTCGAAGCACTTTTTCCACTCCGATTGCGATACCTCCTAAACATGGTTTTTGAACGCTTCAACAGCATCTACTACTGACTACAGATTTTTTTCTTGATGTGCGGGAATAAAAAGAAGTCATTGGGTGCCAAGTCAGGGCTGTACGGCGGATGACCCATTAATTCGAGGTTTTGGCCGGTCAAAAAGGCGCTGGTTTGAGCCGATGTGTGAGAGCTCTCATTGCCATGGTGCACAATAATTTGTCTTCTCTTGTTCGTTTTTCGAATTTCTCCGAAGACTTCAGGCAAACAAATTGTGGTGTACCACTCAGAATTGACCGGGCTACGTTGCTCAAGCCAACAGTCGCCACATGACCAGTTTTGCCGAAGAAAAGGCTTCTTCCACGAACAACATTCATTGGAACATTCGCTCGTCTTCGAAGACTCACATGGTCGATTGCTGTTTTGTTTCGGGCTCATACTCATAGATCCATGATTCGTCACCTGTGACGATCCTTTAAATGTCTTTAGAAGCACCGCGATCGTATTTTTTCAAAATGTCTTTACACCAATCGACCTTTCGAGACTTTTTTAGAGCGATTGTCAAATTGTGCGGCATCCAACGAGAACAAACCTTTTTTACGGCAAGGAATATCAAATGTATGCTGGTGGAAGAAATGCCCAAGGATGCCTCCATCTCACGGTATGTCACATGACGATTTTGCATTATCAGTTTACGCACGGCATCAATGTTCTCTGAAACAGCGGACGTTTTTGGACGACCTTCGTCTTTAAGCGAGCGTCGGCCACGATTGAATTCATTAAACCAGTTTTTCGCAGTGCATAGGATGGTGCTTAATCGCCATACAACGATTAAAGTTCATCAATGTACTCTTGTCGTGATAATCCACGTCGAAAGTTGTGAAAAATGATCGCACGAAAATGTTCACGAGTTAATTCCATTTTTTTTTGTCAAATTGATTTTTGAATCTATTCGATGGTTCATATTTCCAATGACTCTGAGACATATCGGGCGAGTTATTTATCAGTGGTATTGTTTATCAGAGGTATTTTTTTTTTTTAAATAAAAAAATGCATCAATTGTGGAATCTTTATTGTTCATAATGGACAATAAAGATGGACATTTTATGTCACTTAGTTAGAAAACCTGAATCGTAGCTTGTCAGCATAGACTTTGGTATTTACGTAGTTCACAAAGAAAAAAGTCTAAAGGTGTGATACCACACGATCTAAGCGGCCAACTCACCGGTTTAAAACGTGAAATTAGCTCTTTGAAATGACCTCTCAATAAATCCATTGTTAGGACAGCTGTATGGCAGGCACCGACCTGTTGTAACCAAAAGCCTTCAAGATTATGGACTTCAATTTCAAGTAGCAAAAAGTACGATACCATGGCCCGAATACCATTCACGGTTACGTTCCGGCCAACATCATTTTTGAAAAAAATATTGACCGATGATTCCACCAACCCAAGAACCGCACCAAACCATGGTTTTCTCTGAGTATAGTGGGACCTCTAGAACCTCTTTTGGATGCTCTTCAGATAATTGTGGCAATTTTGTGTATTGAAGTTGCCGTTGAACCAGAAATGGGCCTCATCATTGAAGAACATTTTGGTGGACAAGTGTTACTCACCGAACGGTCATTGTCATAATACAGTTGCACAATTTAGAGACGCTGTTGCGGTGCAATCTTGCCATAATCAAACGGCAAACAATACTGAAAAGAAAAGAAATAAAGTTAAACAAAACTCACGCGTAATCTGTGAAAAAAAACTCTATTGAAAAAATACCTGTAGATTGATCACCCGTCCGTCAGTAGAGGTTCAATATCGCTAATGTGCCGAATTAACTCATCCTTTAGCTCTTGAATTGTTCGTCGCTTATTGGCATATACTTTTTCTTTTAAATATTCCCACAGAAAGAGGTACAACGGTGTCAAATCACGTGATCGTGGCGTCCAATTAACATTTCCACGACCATTGAAGTTCTAGCGCAAAAGAACCATTGTTTCATTGGCTTTGTGGCAATTGGCATCTCTCTGTTAGAACCACATATAGTCCAGGTCCATATCCTTTATTTCTGGCCACAAGAAGTACGTTTTCATCTCGCGATAGCGAACACCAATCACGGTAACAGCTTGGCCGACCTCATATTCAAAGAAGTACGGTCCGATGACGCCGCCAGCCCAAAAGAGCCACTGTTTAGTTGCCTGTGTGGCAAGTGGCACTTTCCTGTTGGAACCACATATCGTCCAGGTTCATATCCTCAGTTTCTGGCCACAAGAAGTCCGTTATCATCTCGTAACTGTTTGGCCGAGCTCACTTTCGAAGAAGTACGTCCCGATGACGCCGCCAGCTCAAAAGAGCCATTGTTTCGTTGGCTCTGCGGCAATTGGCATTATTTTGTTAGAACCACATAAAGTCCAGGTCCATATCCTTTATTTCTGGTCACAAGAAGTCTGTTATCGTCTCTCGATAGCGAACACCATTCACGTTAACTGCTTGGCCGACCTGATTTTTGAAGAAGTACGGCTCGATGACGTCGCCAGCCCATAAACCGCACCCAGCAGTCGCTCTTTGAGGATGCATCGGCTTTTCCACAACCACTCGTGCCTTCTCATTTGCCCAAATGCGGCAAATCTGCTTGTTAACAAATCCACTTTGGTGAATGTAGTTGTTGTAGTGGAACATAGTACCGGGATGACAGCCTTTGGCCGAAGACTTCCTCCTTCGGTTCGAGCCAGTGCATAGAACCGGCTGTTGTGGGATCGACTAAGGTGAAAGTGTGCCTCATCGCTGAAGATGATTTTCTTTGCAAAGTCACCATTCACTTCTGTCTGCTCAACCAACCATTCAGCATATCGACGACGCTTGAAATAGTCAGTAGATTTTAGCTCTTGAGTCAATCGAACCCGGCAAACGTGGAAATTCAAATCATTATTCAAAATTCACATCAGTGATGTTCGTTAGATGTTCATTTATTGGGCATGACGGGCGGCTTTCCTGCCACTCTATCGCGAACAACATCATTAGTTTGCGCAGAACGAAGTGGGCACAGGTGTTTTCTTATTTCCTACAGACCCGGTTGGCTGAAATTTTTGCACAATTCTCCCGATCGTGGACACATTTGGCCGATCATGCTCACCAAAAGAAAAATCACAAAGTGCACAGATTGCATTTTGATTTAAACCAGGGTTTAAAATGCTAACGCAATTTTAGTCAAAAGTACAGAAGTTGTCAATTAGTTTTAGCATAAAAAAGTCAAAACTAATATGCGAACAAATGCTAAAACTAAATTAGTCGTAATATTCAGTTAGCGTTAGCAAAATAAACTAACGCTAACCAAAATATGCATATATTATTAGCAATGGAAGAAGAAGCAACTGCTGATTTTGCTAACGTCTTTGCTAAATTGTGCTAATTTGGTGACTAATTTTGACTTGTGTGTTTGGTTCGGTTTTTGTGTGTAACCGAAAATTGTGTTCGGCTCGAGTACGGTGTTGCCTACCTTTGATAGACAATAAGTTGTGTTTTTAAAAAATCGCATGAAACAATATTGCTGTGCGTTTCTGTAGCTGTTAAAGGTATATGTATAAAAACAAGTGAAATTAATAGCACAGAAATAATTCGAGGTAGGTACTCGTATATATTTACATATTGTTTATACATATAATATAACGTTATGTACAATGACTAATAAATCACTGCATAATGGAGTCCACATGGTTAGATCCGTTTAACTTCCAACGGGAATGTTATATGTTCCACATTTAACATTGGATTGAGGAGATGCATAACGAACTATGAAAATGCTGAAATAATAAATATTCGTAGAATAAATAGTATGACTGTTTAACCTAATATTCTCAATATTTTTCAAACATACATATTGAGCGTTTTAATAGAAAAATAGTCCATCATTTCGCGTTTATTTAGGGCATTCGTTCAGAAGTTATTGACACTGTTCGAAAACGGACAAAGAGAGAAAATAGAAACACTACGAAAGCGTGCTATTGCTCTTTTGACTCATTCACTCATTGACACTCAGATACCCTGGAAAATCTTTTATTAGTAAAGCTTAATCCTGAGTTTCTGCATACAGCCATATCCGAACTTGACCTTTGTGCTGATGAATAAATATTCTGTACAATAAGATTCCGTTTATTATAAAAAAGTGAATTATTTTTATTTCCCATATTCAACTAATCTCATTTCCTTTTGAATGTTCTTTCAAACTAAAATAAATTTATATTTTTTTTTTCAACTAATGTGTTTAACAATTTTTTAATTTTTGAAGGCTATTTATTTAAAAAATCTTGTATCAGAAATCCCCACTACGGTACCACTATTGGATACTTTGCGTCATGTTCCGTTGACAACACTGAAACCAGCTCAAATTTTTTGCTAACGAAAAATGGTTAGTCAAAATTAGCAAATTTTTAGCAGCAGATTAGTCAATTGTGGTTAGCAGAGGTGTGTCATTTTTTTGACTAACGCTAACGCGAGCTAACGTTAGTCGGACATTAGTTTTAGCTCTGGCTTGTGGAAATGATTGTTAGCATTAGTTTAGCAAAATGATGCTAATGGTTAGCGGACTGGTGCTTTTAAACCCTGATTTAAACGCCTATTTTCGTAAAGGGCTTTATCAATCTTAACGAGCTGCTCAATTGTGTACCTCCACATGGTTGAATTTGTTAAACTCTGAAACAAAGAAATGTGAAATTAATTTCGGCAAAAAAACTTGAGTTAAGGCGTGACTCACAATTAACATCGGGCATTATGGTTGGACCACCCTTTTTAATCGGCCACGTCTGACTTTGACTTTTTTACTCGTTTTTATTTCAATATAAGGCAAAGTGTAATAAGCTCTCATTATTTGTTAATGCAAATGACAAGTTGATGTCATTAGCAAGTTTTCGCCGAAATATTTTTCAGAAGAGATTTCAAAACATTGTCTTTAATAATTTTTCAAGTTAAGGCGAAATCTTCCTATACGATCTTGAGATTAATGATCATTTTTATATACAATGATCAATGATACATTATGTCATTATGTCGTTGCATTCAGTCTGTCACAATGCCATAGTCAAATCAAATATAAATTTTGATATTCCGAAAGCATTTTGGTTTTGTTTTGAGTTTGGTGGTCATCGAAAAAAAAAACACAAATTTCGATCGCAACTGATTTGAAGCAGTTCATAATTATTAATTTTAATTATAGTGTTGAACACATTTGTGAACACACTATTCGCTTTGCCAATGATATATGATATTTTAAAGCGATTGTTTTTATTTTGCTATGTTTTTTTTGTAGTTTCAGGCAAATTGAAATTTTGCACACACACGTACGCATATAAATGAAAAAAACAAAACTAGAAAAAGAAGCTTTAAAAAAATTTGTTTTAAAACCATATTTCAAGAATAGCAAAGAAAATCAAAAAATAAAAAAACATAGACACAAGGGTTGGACGGAATTCATGCAAAAAGCCAACTATTTGTATTCTGAATAGCGAGTAGTCGACAATGGTCGTGTTTGATTGGCAACTCACTTAGGAGGTTACTAACACGAGAACTTTACACCTTTGAACAAGAATAGAGAAATAATGTTGTTAACAGAAAACCATAGACAATTTTAGTTAAAAGCCGTTTGTTTGAAATAATTAAAATTTTTTGGGAGAAGCTATTCAAGAATAGCATTTGGGGAGTTAAAGCGAGTGTTCTATTGTTAAATCGCTTAGAAGATCACAAACACTAACTTCACGCTGTAGTACGAGTACAATAATATAAAACATAATTTGTACGGAAAACTATAGACAATTTTGGTTAAAATCCGTTTGTTTGAAATAATAAAATTTTTGGGAAAAAAGTAATTCAAGACCAACCTTTACGAGTTAAAGCGAGTTTCGTTATAACTCGCTTATAACGATTACACAGATTACACGTAAGTTGTGTAAAACTTTATTTGTTTTTCTTTTCAGTATTGTTTGTCATTTTATTATGAAAACCTTACACCGTTGCCGATTTAGAGTTTGGCCTCTTCAGAAGCTCGAAGAAGATCTGATGTTTTTGACCAAAATGTTGTTCAGTGATGAGGCTCCTCAATAAACAAAATTGCTGCATTTGGGCTGAAGAGCAACCAGGAGAGGTTCAAGAGGTGCCATTATACCCAGAAAAAAACACGGTTTGATGCAGTTAATGAGCTGATGGTATCATGGGTCCATATATTTTTTCAAAAATAATAATGACCGGAACGTAACCGTGAATTGTGCTTCCTATCGCACCATGATATCGGACTTTTTGTTACCTAAAATCGAAGCCCGTTGTCTTGACGACATTGGGTTTCAATAGGACGATGCCACTTGTCATACAGCCGCTCAAACAATGGATCTATTAAGAGGTCATTTCGAAGAGCAACAAATTCCACGTTTTTTTTCCTGTGCTAGCACACTCTAAGACCTTTTTCCCTGGGGCTACGTAAAGTCCAAAGTCTATGCTGAAAAACCAGCTACGATTCAGGTTCTGGAAGTCAATACGACGCGTGTCATTAACGCCATACCGATCGAGATGATCGAGCGAGTCATCCTAAATTTGACCATCAGAATGGACACCCCGAGAAGCAGTTAGGGCCAACATTTAAAGGAAATTATATTTAAAAAATAAATGCCATAAAATGTCCTTTCGAATGAACAATAAAGATTCCACACTTGATTTGAATTTTTTTATTTTTTTTTATTTTGAGAAAAATACCTCTAGCTTGAACACCCTTTAGTATTTTTTGAAGAATGGTTTTCTACAAATTTTAAATATATCAAATCAAACGGTTTATGATGCCAATAAATCCTATCAGTTCTTGTATACAAAGAAATTTAAAAAAATTGCTCGTAAAGTTTAGCAGTTATCGCCAACGAGCGCCCTGCTCGTTGGATTTAAACCGTGGATATAAACAAAATTACAGGTGTTTGTGAATAAATGTCTCCGTAATATCCATATAATTTTCTGGCCCAATTCCATCACAAACTTCGACCAGCTCTCTGTTAGTAACCAAATCCCCGTTGCTCACGAAAATGGACATGGATTGGCCAAACGCTACGAAAAGACATAGCTAACATAGCAAAGGACAGTCTACAGTGGAATCCTCAAGGAAGACGGAACTTTGGATGCCAGAGAACAACATGGCGAAGATCGGTAGAAACGGATCTCATAGGTCACAAGTACGCCATATGGCGCAAGATAGAACAGACTGGAGACCCTTCTAGACACGTACCACTAATATAAGTATTTTACCACGAATGTTTTTTTTTAAATAAATGTAATGTTTTTTATGCAATGTTTATAATTGCGACTGTATTGCTAGAACCCCCTTCTGTGGAGTGGCAACCCTCTTTTCTGTGTTAACCACACGCAGGAAAAAATATGGTTACTATATGGTCACGGCAATAACAATATGTTCTCCGCAATAAACGTATTTTCGTCGCCAGCTTAGTGTTGTTTTTGAATTTATTTTTGACAATAGTATGATTGCCGCAATGTTAATATTGTTGAAAAGTAACAATATAATTATTGCCAAATTTAAATATGAAAATATGGTTGTAGTATATTGTAACAATATAAACATGGTTGGTGCGACATTGTGTGTTTTTAGGTTTTATGCTAACAGTAATATGATTACGGCAATCATACTGTATGATTGCAATTTTTCATTATTTTAATATGTTTTTAAAACAATGTTATTGTTACGGATCTATTGTAATAATAGTACATTTTATATGGAAATTAATTTTTTTTAACAAACTGCTTTGGCCTGGTTTAATTGAAATATTTTTAATAAAAACGCTTACGTTATTTAAACTAATTTTTTCTACTGTTAAATAAATCACTCCTTTTATATTGAATTTAATGTATTTTTAAATAATTTTCATAATTCAATTCTCGTGTTAACTACTTAACCCAATTCTAATAAATAATTTTATGGGATCATTGTATAATTGTGTGTAATAATACTATGGTTGTAGGGATCATAACATGGTTGCGTGTTTATCATACTTTGGTTGTGGAGATCATAATATGGTTGTGGAGATCAAAGTATGATTGAGTGTGATTCATACTATGCGAATCATACTATTGTTGTGAGGATCATAGTATGGTTGTGATGATCATAGTATTGTTGTGATGATCATAGTATGATTGTATTTGAATCATACTATTGTTGTTAGGATCTTAATACCGTATTGTTGTACCACAATCATATACACAACAATACTCGTAGTATGATGCTCTTCGAATATTGTTATCCCAATCATACTTTTTTTTACGTGTATAAAGTATAAAAAAAAATCGAACACGCCTAATGTTATCGCCACATCTTACACTGACATTTATCGTTTTTTTTTTGTTTCTGTTTAAAGTTTAATTGCAACTGTCAGTTTTTTTTTGGTGTTTTTGCGAAATAAAGTAATATTTATGTATCGGGTCATAAATACTTGGCTACAAAATGTAGTTAGTCGGTCGGTTGGTCGATCGTTCGGCCGAGTTTGTTGGTAATGTCAAACCAGCTTAGAACAACAGATTAACAAAGAGTTACAAAATAAATAACGACAGCAACAACAAACAATTAAAACTGTCGTAAAGAGTTCGGCCAGGCCGAACCTTATATACCCTCCACCGTTCCTAAGCTACTGAAGCGAAAAATAAATGGTCCGTTTTTTGGGCGTTTCGTCCCATGCGTAGTCAAAACATCAATACTCCATTTAAAGTGTCAATAACCAAAAACCGACCTTTCAGTTGTTATGTTTCTCAAAAAAAACTACAACCCAACTAGGCGGTTTATATGAAATTTAAAAAAATAAAATTTTGGATAGAGAGTGGAACTTTTATGGAATTCGGTTAAAAATTAAATACAGCTCCCTCAAATGAGATAAGAGCCGGACTAATGAAGCGTAGGGGTCAAAAAACGTCCTTAGGGTAAAAATAACGGACCACCAATAAATAAAAAGCCTAATTTTGATTGATTTTGAAGATGTGGCTGAGATTGGGGCACTTTGATAGCAAATTTACGGTTGAGAATATATAAGACCTGGCATAATAAAGGGTGTTTTTTATTGGGGTATAGAATTTTAAGTTGGCATCACTTTTTTAACTGGCGGCCATTTTGTCAGCTGTCAAGTGATTAATATTTAGTTTGGTTTGCCATTTCATCATGAACAGGTTGACAAAAGAACAACGCTTGCAAATCGTGCAAATTTATTTCGAAAGTAATGGTTCAGTTCGCGAAGTTCACCGCAAGCTCCGTCCATTTTATGGTCGACATAATCGTCCATCAGAGCAATTAATTCGGTTAACCATGGATCGGTTAACATGGACCATTGGATTATTTTCTTTGGGGATATGTGAAGTCGCTCGTCTACGCCAACAAACCAGAAACACGTTAGGGGACTTGGAAGCCAACATTCGTGGCGTTATTGCCAACATACGGCCCCATATGCTCGAAAAAGTGGTTGAAAATTGGACCTGTAGAATTGGCTTTATTCGAGCCGCGGCGGCCACATGCCCGAAATCATATTTAAACATTAATGGCATAAAATTATCCTTCCAATAAAGCCAAATTGATGGACATTAAAACGATTTTCTTGTGTTTTATTTCAATTCGAAGTTCTATACCTCAATAAAAAACACCCCTTACAAGGACATTTTACTTCTTTTTATTTTCTTTGCAACTCAAGATTTCCTTAAAAAACAACACTTTCATAAAGAGTGTCCAAAACCGAAACCAAAAAACCCACATTACAGTTTTTATGTCCAAACCCGACAAATCAGTTTACCCGTTTTTGTGCTATCGGGATTTGCCGAAAGATGTTTTTGCATGTAAAAGCAAAGAAAATTCGTTCCACGTACCAAAAATTAAGGGTGTTTTTTTCAGACGTGTGGTTTTCAAGAAGATATAAAACGCATATAATTTTATGTTATGGCCAAGAATTCAACTTTATTATACTTATACAGATAAGGGTTTGTAATTGTGATTTCGGGTAGGTGGCCGCCGCGGCCTGACTCTATACCGTTCCCCATTGACTTAGTGTTGAAGGAACATGGACCAATGATTTCCTCTGCCCATAGAGCACACCAAACAGTGACTTTTTGAGGTTGTAAATGCGTCTCAACAATGGCTTATGTATTTTTCATTACTCCAAATGCGACAATTTTGGTTATTAACTTAACCATTCAACCAAAAGTGAGCATCATCGCTAAACAAAATTTTCTTGTAACAATCAGGATTGGTGGCCATCTCGTTTTGTTCCCATTCATAACGATTTGCAAACATTGTTTCCTAGTAAGTCTATCTATTATGCAATGGCAAACCAAACTGCGCATAAATCAAGTGATAGCAGTCAAAAATACCAACTCCGAAAAAAGTGTGGCCAGATTGAAAACTAAACGTTTAAAAAAACGCTCTTTATAAGCGGGATGGAACCAAAAATCGACATTTGGGTAAATTTTCTAAAAAATAAAAATCGTCACTTCTGGCAACACTGTACCGAAGTACCCTTTCTCCCTTAAAAGGAAACTTTTTTTCTCTCTGGGCTGATGTCGCCCATTTTTAGCCCCAAGCAGCTTATGTCCATGAACCAGCATCAAGCAAAATGTTAGGGTCATAGGTTAATTCAACAGACAGGTGCATTGAACAGATACGCGAACGGACGGATATGGCTAAGATCGTATTCGAATTTTACTACGCTCAATAATATATATACTTTATAGGGTCCGACAAATATTGCGCGAAGTTGCAAACGGAATGACAAATACCCCTGCGGCGGAGTGTATAAGTATAAAAAACAATTAAAAACGTCTTTTACTTCGACCAGACCCAATCTTATGTACCCTTATCATTAAAGATATACTCAACAAAGTGTATTTTTCCGAGGCAACTTTAATCAATTAAAGGGAAACTTTTTCCCCCCAGGGCCTATATCGTCCAAGCCAAAACAGCTCTTGACTCCATCGTCGTGCAAAATTTAAGGATCTTGGTCATATCGTTTGACCGCGATCGCGCTATAAAGAGACACACCGACGGACATGACTAGATTGTCCTCGAATTTTACCACGATCCTGATTATATATACTTTTTAGGTTTTCTGAGCCATATCTCATGGAGTTGCCAACGGTATGAACAATTTAATATACCCTTCATTCCCTGGTAGAGGTTTGAAAAAATCACAAAATTTGCAAACATCTTAAATCGTTTTCCACTTTTCGATATGGCCACAATTGGCAAAGCCTCCAACATGACCGCATAAACTATGAACGATCCGTCTGGTAGTGGAGTGGTGCTGTGGTCATTCATGGCTGGAGTAGAGCATGGATCATATCGTCTTCACGACACCATGATTTAAGAGATTCTTGGCCAACATTGTTGTTTAAATATACCTCGCCTCGATATTCTTTCATTCTTTAGCATTTTAACACCATCTTTTATGGCTGACAACAGAGCTTAGCAGCTCGCAAATAGTTTTGCTAAACTATTTAGTTCATTTGCCAAATGGGACTGACCAGGCTGCAGCGGGCTGGGCCAACTGGCGTAGCGATCGTAAACTTATGTCGTAAAGGCAATTTATGTGTGCCATCAGTTGCTGGCCGTGTGGACAGTTAGATGCCTGGCGATTGGCGGACTTTAATGGAATTTCCACAACATTGTATGAAATTGTTAAGAACTAAACGAGAAACGTTTCAAAGGTACCAAGTCGTGGACATCTTTAGCGGGTAAATACAACGGCTTCTAGATTGGAAGAAGTAAATATCAATCTGCCTGCCATGTCATTTACAGCTCAAAGCTTCTTCTGGTAATTACAAAATATATAGAAGGATATGTTGTAGCATTTCTTCGAACCACTTAGAAATGGTTTTGGGCAATAAGGGCGAATAAGGGGGACGTGTTTTGGGTTCACAAGGCAACAAAGGTCCTGCCACTATTCACTTTTTAAAATTAAACAGTAGACATATAATAACAATCACCAGTTATAGTTTATCCACCACTAATGGAGAGATGTTGAGCAAAAAGTACCCAAAAGTGTTTTATTTTCGAAAGAACTTTTAATCCCTTAAAGGATAACTATTTTCCTTTTGAGCCGTTTTCCTCTGTTCACGAGCCTAAGTAGCGTATGAATTTAAAACGTCGTCGCACAATTTTCGCCGGTCTCGGTAGCTTTGTGGGACTTTCTCCACAATACACTGGTTAGAAAAAACCAAATATTTGTTGTCATAGATCCATAAAATTGTACGAAGCTATAGGAAAGGTGCATTCGAAATTAATTACTTATTTAGGTCCCACAACATTCCATTAGGGAACGTGGGGGAATCGTTCTCAAATCAGTGAGCTATGCAAGATTCAGTTCTTATACTCACTGACCGGGACGACCTACTGTTTATCGCCGGTTTCTGTATTTTGTTAAAGATAAGTTGTTACCTTTCTTGGAGATAAATCTCTTATTCGTTAAGCCGCCGGTATATATGAGGTGGATACTCTTTCAAGTTTACCTAGACATTTATAGACCTGAAGCAAGAATAGTAGTCGTTTAGCACGGCTCTGAAGTTGGCAAATTTTCTTTTTCGTGTACAATATTTTTTTTTTAATTTTAACTCTTAAACTAAAGGAGATACTAAAAAGTATGTAAGCCCATTTTCTATAGGTAATGACTAGCTCTTCCAAAAAGATTAATGTCATCTAAATTGGATTTAAACCAGTGCCTTCCATTTCTTTGCGCAATTGTGCAAACCACTACTCACACACATTCTTACGCTCTTTCATTCAGTCGTTGATGTGACTTCAACGAGTGCACATGCCAGCGGATGCTATAACAATTTTTTTCAAATTATAAACACGAATCAAAATGAAAACACTCGAAAAATAGTGTATGATCAAAAATCCTTTTGGTAACATTCAGTGTCTTATAGGAACTTGTGTAGAGGCTGACGTAAGGGAAAAATTAAATAATTGCGAAATTTTTTCCATTTGTTTGGACGAAAATGATCTTTGTCAGCTTATTATTTGTATTCGATGCGTAGATAGCGAATACAATATTTGTGAATCAATGCTTACTTTAGAAACATTTTATGGTAATGTTAGTGGTAAGTTATTGTTTGATGTTATCGCAGAAAAGGTTCTATCTATTGTCGATATAAATAAATTTGCTGGAGTCTGTACCGATGGAGCCAATGTAATGTTGGGTAAATATAATGGATTAATAGGACAATTTAAGAAACATGGGTTTGCTGTTAATAACTTCCATTGCATAATTCATCAAACTGCTCTAGCATCGAAGTTCTTAAACAATGACCCTGCTATGAAAACAGCAGAGGAAATTATAAACAAAATACGAGGCGGACATCAAGCGCTTACCCATCGAAAATTTGTAAACTTTTTGAAAAACAAAAAAGCTGTACATTATGACCTTAAAATGTTTACAGAAGTTCGATGGTTAAGTCGCGGCCAGTGTCTGAATGTACTATATGACTTAAGAGAAGAAGTACTCGTTTACCTAGAAACTGAAAAAATGAAAAACAATTTAGTTCAGGCATTGAGAGACAAAGATTTTATTTTAGACTTGGCTTTTTTGGCAGACACGAAAAGCATGCTCAATGAACTTAATTTAGAATTGCAAGGTAAGGAACACAATATATATGAGATTTGTCAAAAATAATTTTTAATTTTAAAACCAAACTTTTTCTTCTTCTTTCCCAAATTGATTCTGGTGATTTCAGCAATTTTCCAAAAACTTCAAACATATGCGTAAGGCCCGAAAATTACAAAAGGCAAAAATATTTAGATATATTTGAATCTCTTTTTTATAATTTCCAAGACAGATTTCAGGATTTAGAAACTGTACAGCCGAAAATAGATCTTTTTGAAAATCCTTTCCGTTGCGATCTTAGCAAACACGAGTTTAATATTCAATCTGAACTTTTAATACTTCGAGGCGAAGTAAATGTTCCAGATAAATCAAATATTAAAATTTTTTGGAAAGATAAAGACGGTGCCATCTATCCTGAATTAAAAGAAAATTCATATAAGTGCCTTTCCTTTTTCACAACAACTTACCTTTGCGAACAAATTTTTTCAGATTTGAAATTCATATGTTCGAAACAACGAAACGCTTTGACTTCAAATCATCTAAAAAACATTCTTTTAATACGAAATTGTCATAAAAGTATAAATATGGAAGATTTTATTTCAGTTATATGATAGGCATTATTCAGAATGACGTCTATTACATACATTTTTTTTCGGGTGTAAAAATTACTCTCTCATGCTCACTAATACACAACCAAAAATTTTTTAGAAGGCACTGATTTAAACTGTCGTTTTAGCGGACATATTAAGTTCTCTCACACCTGTGGCTGCCAACTTTAAAGCCGTACTATACGATTCTGGCTAGAGGTCCTGAAGTGTTACCGTAAACTCGAAAGCACCCTACCTTTAGCTGTATAAAATGTCATTGATCTAAGACAAAGAAATTAGAGATTTATTCCATAATTTTGTTTTTTCAACCCCTGTGCAACTCTTTCAACCGACTATTTCGACATGGCTAGATCGTCTATGAATTTCTATACGCTCCATCGAAGAGTCGATGGTATACTTAATGTCTTATTCCGTTTGCAACACTACCCCAAATATTGATCTGAGACCCTATAAAGTATAAATATTACTGATGGTCATAAAATTCTTAGAAATTCTAACCTTGTCCGTCCTTCCATGCGTCTGTTAAAAGCAAACGAATCAACCTAGGATCCTGAAGATTTGCATGATGATGGATAATGGTCGTAAGGGCTAATGATTCCGTCGCTCTAGAATCCACAACAAACCGTCACTCCTTGCGGGTACATTGGTTTTTCGAGAGTTAACTGTGAGCGCCTGATTCGACCCCGAGATGCTCCAGTTTAGTGTGTTAACATAAGCGCCAAGATAAAAATACGCTTTTTAAAATAGGTTGTCGAGCTAAATCATTGTCCATTTGCGCTGGTCCTTGGGAGTGAATAATGAGGCATCGCATTGCACCAACCTGTACAAGTAAACCTAGGTTCAAATCGGGAAAGAACATCCAAAATATATTTCAGTGGCAGCTTTCCACCTCGTAAATTCCGGCAATCTCAAATCATGGCCATCGAAACAGCCGCGCGACCTGTTCAGTACTGAAACATTCGCCGGTAACTTGAACATTAGGCCGTACCTCAAAAAAAAAAGTTAGCTGTACACCTTCGAATATAAAATAGTATTGCTATATATAGGGTTATCCATCTAGAGGTATTTTTTCAGAACAAAAAAAATGTAAAAATTTAAATCAAGTGTAGAATCTTTATAGGTAATTTGAAAGGACATTTTATGGCATTTATTTTTTTAATATAATTTCCTTCAAATAATGGCCGCAACTACGCATCAGGGTTGTCATTCTGAGGGTCCCATTTTGGATGACTCGTTCGAGCATTTCGACCGGTATGGCTTTAATGACACGCGTAATGTTGGCTTCCAAAACCTTAAACGTAGCTGGTATGTCAGCATAGACTGGACTTTACGTAACCCCAAAGAAAAATGTCTAAAGGTGTGATAACACTCGATCTAGGCGGCCAACTCACCTGTCCAAAACGTGAACCTAGCTGCTTTTCGAAATGCCCTCTCAATAGATCCATGGTTTGAGCAGCTGTATGGCAAGTGGCACCGTCCTGTTGAAACCAAGTGTCCTCAAGATTACGGGCTTCAAAATCAGGTAGCATAAAGATCGATATCATGGCGCGATAGCGAGCAACATTCATCATAATTTTTGAAAAAATATGCTCCGATGATTTCACCAGCTTATAAACCGCACTAAACCGTGGTTTTCTCTGGGTATAATGGCACCTCTTGAACCTCTTCTTGTTGCTCTTCAGCCCAATGCGGCAATTTTGTTTACTGACTTTGCCGTTGAGCCAGAAATGGGCCTCATCACTGAACAAAATTTTGGTCGAAAACAGCGGATCTTCCCGTTTCTCACCGAACGCTCATTTCCAAAATACAGTTGCCAACATTTGAAAGAAATTATTTCCTAAATAAAATGCCATAAAATGTCCTTTCAAATTACCTATAAAGATTCCACACTTGATTTGAATTTTTATATTTTTTTTGTTCTGAAAAAATACCTCTAGATGGATCACCCTAAATAAGTATTAGTGGTAGTTCCAAAACAATTTTTTTTGGTTTATTTGCCGAAGGTAGGGTTCGCGCTTTTACATTTTTCTTTACACCTTTTGCATTTACAGCCGTGTGACACATCGAAGAGACCCATTCTCCTGTTTTTGAACTCATTGACCATCGGTGAACCCACACAGGCCAGATAGATCTGATCTTGTACGAGTATGTATGAGCAGAGAAAGAGGAAAGCTTATAATCTGCCAAGGAACCATCTAATAAACCTCACTGCGGTCATTGGTATTTGGGCGCAGCACACGCCAGGGGACTGCGCCTGCCATACAACCACTTCTGTAAGAGCTGCGCCACTTTCTACCACTGCCTAGCTTTTGTAGACTTAAGACGTTAACTGTTTGGTCTACAGATACTAACAGAAAAAGGCTGGCTTTCCGATGGTGATTTGATCGGGATCCACGCCATTGCAATAGGAAGTATAAATGAGACTGTGGGTAGCATAGAACGAATTATTCGCGACGAGTATGCGCTACTCATGGGGACCTACTAATGGACCAAGCGAGCTATCCTGTCAATTAAACCTTACCAAAAAAAGGCTGTCTTTCCGATGGTGATTTGATCGGGATCCACGCCATTGCAATAGGAAGTATAAATGGGACTATGGGTAGCATAGAACGAATTATACGCGACGAGTATACGCTACTCATGGGGACCTACTAATGGACCCAAGCGAGCTATCCTGCCAATTAAACCTTACCAAAGTTCTGGCAACTTTGCGACTTAGAGACTAATCTCTCAGCCAAGCAAAAGCTTCTTAATAAAACGCCTAAGCCGTTCGGAGCCGACGTTAAACATCCGATCACTTAATGTTATAAAGAAATTAAGTAAGTAATTACTTAAATCTATTTCCAGCAGCTTAAAAATGTCTACTCTACCATGCTCACTGTAGGTGGAAATGGGCCAGAGACCACCCATGAGGTTGCCCCCCACACCTTACACTCTGTTTAATTTAACACACTTTTTTAGTTTGTTTTATTATTTATTTTTCATACGATTTCCATAATACGTTGGCCTAAGCGGTAGGCCGGTGTCTAAAGTTTTCTAAACATGATGCGTATTTTTGTTGTACTCCGCCCCAGCCGTATGTAAAATTAGCCCTCATTCCAGTCAAGTGTTAATTACTTGCCACAGATATGAATGGCAACGGCCGAGTGGAACACCCAGCAAACGCAAAATGTCATAATTTCCATTAACAGCGGCAGCCGGCAGCGAGAAAGAGCAGACAATAAAATACGCCATGCTGATGATGATGAAGGCGATGACGATGAAGACATTGAATGCGATTTCAGGGAACTGCCAGACCGACAGACCACCGCTAACTTTACTCCATTACTTTACATATTGAGACCACTTCAGTGACAAGAGCCTCAACAGGCAATAGATGGCAATGAAGGCCTTCATGATGATGATGATGATGCTAATGATGACGCTGTTACCGATGATTGTTTTTTTCAGAAATTTATTATAAACATGTTAATTAAATCAATATGTTTACTTATGAAAGCTTTACAATCCAGAGGAGCGCACAAGAAAAAGACAACGCGAGAGCAAAAAAAAACGAAAACAAAAAGCGCCGTAATGGACCACACACAGAGCGTGTCCAGTGGAAAAATGAAAACAATGAAATTTCTCATGGGAGTTGCTTGGAGTTGATATGTTTGCCCGTCCGTCCGTCTGTGCCGTCATGCCATTGTTCCCAGAAAATATGACAAGTTTCTTGCTTAAGTCTTTTGTTTCGGCTGCCCGGCATAGAGCACCACAGTTAGAAATCATTGGTTCATTTGTACTACATTTCAACTGAAATTACCAAATACCTGTCTTACTCTAAGCCGCCCTCACTTACTAAGCCCCTTACCCACCCACCTCCCCGTTTATCATCGTCTTCGTTTTAAATTAAAACAAGTTCTTCGGCGCTGAGCTGTGTGGTCGAACAACTAGAAATTTTTATTAATTTTCGCTTTTTGTTTCGATAGCTCCGTGTGATTGATTTGATTTTGTTGTTTTTGTGCTTGCAGATGCTTGCAGAAATGATTAGAAATTTCATGTGATTAGAGTACGAATTTTAAATACCACCATCAATCAATCATTTTGTCCAAATTTGCAATTTTTAGTTGCCGTGTGTGTGTTTCGGTTGCGCTTGTATTGTTGTTGTGCGATAAATTGTTTTTATTGTTTTCAAATCATACGTTTTATTCATTAATTATAGTAGCACATCAGAATTATATATTTAATTTCATCTACTAGCGCAGATGCTCGACGAGCGAGTGCAAGAGTAACCTTGAAATCGAAAGAAGATGAATAAACAGAAGTTCTCATATTTTGCTTTTAATTATACAATAATTTTTATTCTTTTGATGTATGCCAAGAACTTTGGGAGAGAGAACGCCAATGAAAAAAGAAGCATAGTAAAATAATTTAAATTTTTGGCACGACGTAAGATTCTTGCTACCCAGAAATGTTTAGACCATCAGCTTCTGTGTTGGTTTTTTTTTAGAGATGTTTTCTCTGACAACAAGAATTTTAAAGGGGGCTGCTACAGGTGGTAGATAAGTATATCTTTAGGGGATGATCACAGAAACAAATTGTGTGTGTCTGACCGGCTGATAAACAGGTGGCAGTCGAGTTGAAAGGCTTTGGGAATATTATAAAACTGGGTAACACAAATCCCAACTGTGCAGGTCAGATACCCCGAATTCTCGAAACATTTTAAAATGTTTATACCCTCCACTCCAAGGGTGGATGGTATATTAAATTTATCATTCCGTTTGCAACACCACGATATATTGTTCTCATCTGGACTTATTAAATAGCTTTAGTCTTGTGTGGGCGACTTATACCTAGAACTTCTGGATGTGTACAAAAGCCAATTAAAATTCGATTTTTGGACAGTCCAAGAGGCTCTAAAGTTATCCAAATTTTAAAATCATGACACATACGGGTACGAATTTTTAAGAAAACTTATTTATTTTTTGTTACACACATGTCCACGTTTAAAGGTCCGCATTTTTAGCATTGAAGTCAGTAACCTAAATTAAGCCTCATTGCAAAAAAATGTGTTCCATAAAATAGAAGACGTTTTTCGTCCCAAACCATTAGCATGGGGTTATATTAATAGAAGTGGACAAATTAGGTTTGGCCGTGCCGAACCTTATATGCCCTCCAGCATGGATTACGATCCAATCTGAAAATTTTGTCAAGGGGCATGGTACCGGCCTCTTTTTTATTAGGGTGTGTTTCTTATCATACCAACTAATACCAAATTCTATCGTCATCGGTTTTACTTTACGAGATATATGCTTTCAAAGTTCAGGGTTGTATGAGCGGGGCCATGCCCTTTTGTCCAATTTTAACACAATCTTTATACTTGTCTATATTAGAATGCTAGTATTTGATTTAATTCTGTTAAGAATCTATAAAGATTGGTCCATTGCTTTGGGGTATGGCAGCGATCACTTTTCCTTCAGGATGTTGTTCGATCAATGCCCATATCATATGTTCCATATCATATGTTCCAAATATTATTGCTAAGGCTTTATTAGTTCATGAGATATGGTTTTGTAGCCGGTGCCACGCCTCTTGTATAATTTTACCACATCGTAGTCTAAAATGATTACCTGGTCGTTGATTTTTTCTGTACAAGGTTTGTAATGATCGGTCCACTACTTTGACCGTAAAAGCGATTTTTTAAAGAGAGTGTGGCACCGCTAACTTTTCCTTCGAGAAGTATTTTGATCAAAGCAAAATTATATGTTCCAAAAATTAGCCTTTAATCTCAAACAGTTGATGAGATACATATTGTGTTTTTAAGATCAGAATTGTTGCCATTTTTAGAGGTTGATCCATCACTTGTGAGGGGAACATTTTTAGCTCTTGACCGATCTGGCCCATTTTCAATACCAACCGTTTCAGTCTATCAACACATTTTTCTGCAAACTTTCAGCCACCTTGCTTCAATAATAAGACCTGTAGTTTGCTTTCCACAGACAGACGGACTTAGCTAGATCATCTTAGAATGTTAAAGGGTGTTTTTTCAAATGTGTGGCAAGAAGAAATAACAAGCATATAATTTAATGTCATGGCCAAAAATTTACCTTCATTATAAAGATAAGGGTTTGCCATTATATTTAAAAAATGATTTCGGGCAAGTGGCCGCCGCGGCAGGCTCGAATAAATTCCAGCCGAGTGGCCCAATTTTCGACCACTTTTTGCAGCATTTGGGGCCGTATGTCAGCAAAAACGCGCTGAATATTCTCTTCCAAGTCGTCGATCGTGTCGGGCTTATCTGCGTAGACAAGCGACTTCACATAACCCTCCACAAAAAAGAGTCCAGCAGGGTTAAATCGCACAATCTTGGAGGCCAAGCCACAGGCCCATGACGCGAGATAGTCCGCTCACCAAAAGTTTTCTTCAATAAATTGATTGTTTCGTTGCTGTAAGGCGCCATCTTGTTGAAACGAAAGGTCGTCCACATCAGCATCCTCCAATTCAGGCACGAAAAAGTCATTAACCATGGCGTTATAACGTTCCCCATTGACTAGTCACTTTTGAAGAAATTTGATTCCAATGATTCCCTCTGCCCATAGAGCACACCAACCAGTGACTTTTTAAGGATGTAACGGCGTTTCAACAATGACATGTGGATTTTCATTACTCCAAATTCTACAATTTTGGTTATTAACGTACCCATTCAATCAAAAATGTGCTTCATCGCTGAACAAAATTTTGTTGTAAAAATCAGGATCGGTGGCCATCTCGTTTTGGGTCCGTTCACCACGATTTGCAAAAGTTGTTCCGGAGTAAGTCTATTCATTATGAAATGGCAAACCAAACTGAACATAAATCAAGTGAAAGCTGTCATAAAGACCAACTCCGAAAAAGGTATGGCCAGATTAAAAGCCTCACGTTTAAAAAAACACCCTTTATATAAACATTATGGCTTCTCCGACCACTATGTCGATGTGTTGCAAACAGAATGACGAAGTGAAAATACCCTCAGTCCTATGATGAAGGTATACAAATAGGCTCTATGATCGAAATCCTTATGGTCCATAGTCATACATATACTATAGGAAATTTGATCAAAATCGGAATTAATAAGAGCGTTCTAGAGCGGTTGTACCTTAAATCGGGATAGACCTTTTTTTGGGGGTGGAACGATATAACCCATTTTCATTTTAGCTGGTTGCCACTTGATCGTAATGAGCTTTGCCAAATATCATCAGGATTGGATGTAATATAAGGCTTCTGGAGCACAAGCCATCAAATCGGTTGAACTTGTGTGTATATCTAAATCTGAACCAATTTTCTTTAATTCAATAACGTATGTTGTTGGTCCAAAAAATTTACTTCTGCCAAATTTTACGAAGATCGGAAAAAATTGCTAGCTGCAGTTTTTTTACAAGCTGTAAATTGAATCAGCTCCTGATTCTGAATCGATCGGTACACTTAAATGTGGGTCGTGCTCCAATATTTTTGGTAGTTACAAGCATTTGGAAGCACATGGAACTTACTTATAATACTTTGCTACACAGATAAGTGCAGGGTATATATATTTGTTGAGCTGGCAGCAAAACGGCGATCGCAAAAATCGACTTTCAAAATTTTTGCAACAAAACGTTGATTAATCGACTTTTAGAACCCTAAGTCATGCAGCTAATCATAATCTCACTATAGCAAAAATATAATATATAGAACTCTGTATACAAGATACAGATAGAAATTAATTAGAAATTTCCTATTGCTATCCTGATTATCCACCTACAGTTTCTAGGATCCTAATTCCAACGCCGAGGGAACTTCTCGTAAAAGTAGTAGCTTTGTTGTGAGTAGAATGAATGTGAGTAAATGAAACTATGCCAGATGTAAAGCTTCTTAATCAAGTGTTCTCTGGAAGTTGTTTAGTTTTGAATTTTTCTTTCGAATGGATAGAACATGAAACGACAAAAAGTTATCGGCATTAACAGGTAATTTTATAATAGACGAACTTTATTTAAAAAAAATTTTCAGGGAATAAAAAAACTGCCCCTTTCAGTTTCCAGCCAAAAAAACATTTTTGTGTGTTCCTTTTGGAATCTATCCTAATTCCCTGCAGTAGTTAAACCGATCTGGAGGCTACCGAAATACCTTCAAAGTAAATTTTTTTTCTCTTCTTCCTTTTCTCTTCCTTTTGTAGTGTAGCATAAATCAAAGTCGTCCCAGATTCCACTTCTGCATCATCTCTAGTTTTGCATTCTTTAAATTGAAATTTTTAATTTAGGTTTCTTTTCTTATAAAATTCCACATATTTACACTTTTATATGCGTTTTGCTTAAAAACATTAACTAAACAATGGTTTTGCTAAAATTGTACATTTTTTTGTTTGTTTTTGTCTTGTCTGTTTTTCCTTTTTTCATTTGTTAATTAAGCATTAAGTTGTTTTATTAAAGAACATTATCTCATTGTTGTATGTTTATCAAACAAACAAACAAAAAGTAATGGCTGAAAACAATTTTCCATGGGTTCTTCTTGTGCATGCTTTGTGGGTTTTTTTGGAGAAGTTTGCCTCTATGGCTGAGATAAGTTGTGATGAGATATATATCTTTGGGTCATTGGGTCATGTTAACACAAGTCATGGATAGGAATCCACTAGAGACAATAAAACATAAAATAATGATCTATGACAGGCTGGCTGGCTGGGTGGCGGGCTGGCAGGCATATGACAGTTATGGAGACTGTTGCTGATTAGGAGCTGGAGAATTTTGAAATGTGCGATTTATTTCAGTTTTCAATCGTGTGAAGGTTAATGATGATGGGCGGGTCTTGGAGGAGTGCGGAATATTGAACCTGGGGAGGTGGTGTAGGGGCGTAATGAAAATTAGTTTGAGAAGATCGCAGAGAATTATCAAATAGTTGAATATTTCATTTGATGCTTCGGAAAAAAAGCTTGTACAGGGTATTGCAAATGAGAAAATGAGAAATTTAATTTTTCCGAAAATATTTATGCATTCTTTAATTTCTAATTTGTTCACTTTAACGTAGTCCCTCTCAGATAAAGGGTAGCCCAACTAAAACTCACGATATTAATTGTAAACAAGTTTTCAGAAAATTATCTTAATATTTTTTATCATGATAGAACGATCTATGACAAATATGTATCAAACAAAATTCGGTGGCAAGCATTTAGCTCCACCAAATATGGACCTCTAACCGATGATCCATATTTTAAGTGACTGAGACATAATGGAGGTTCAAATCCGCTCCGAAAACAGAAAATCATGGCCCGTGAGATGAATATCACGCAAAAGTCCATGAGTCGAATCATTAAAAAAGACTTGGGACTTGGGGCTTTCAAACGACGTACCGGACATTTATTTAATGCAGCTTTAAAAAAAGGATTGAAAAAAGAAAAAGACGTTTTTTGGTGAAGCACGCTGAAAACATGCACAGAAAAATTTTTTTCACCGATCAAAAAATGTTTACCGTTCAGGAAAAATTTAACAAGCAAAATGATAGTGTATGCACGGTCATCTAAGGAAGCCTTGAACTGATCCCAAGGGTGGAAAAGGGTCATCACCCAGCTTTAGTCATGGTTTGGTGTGGTGTCTCTTACGATGGGGTCACTACCTGCATTTCTGCGAACATGGAGTCAAAACATCGGCCAAAGTTTACCAAGAACCGTTTTGAAAGCTGTTGTAAAGCCTCTTAGCAATTCCCTGTTCTTAAACTTGCCATGGACTTTCCAGCAGGATGCTGCGCCGGCCCTTAAGGCTAAAAGTCCCAGGCCTGGCTTCGAAACAATTTGCCAGCGTAAATTTCCTCTGAAGAATGGCCCTCAGGCAGTCCAGATTTGAACCCATTGGATTAGAAATTGTGGACGGTTTTAGAGGACAAGGTTTGTCACAAAAGATACCCCAACATTGGATCTCTTAAGTCTGCTTTGGTTCGAGCTGTGGCCAATTTTCCAATGGACGAGGTTCGCGGCTATTCTGCTTGTTTCTGAATCCACTAAGGTGAAATTGTGCCTCGTCCCTGAAGATGATTTTCTTTGTAAACTCACCATTCCCTTCTGTCTGTTCAACCAAACATTCGGCGTATAGAAGACGCTTAAAATGGTCAGTAGGCTATAGCTCTTGATAACCTTGTAGACATGTAACTTCAAATCTTTACTCAAAATTGTTATCAGTGATGTTCGTAAGATGTTTAATGGGTACAACGACAGTCGATGTTGATGCCCTTTCTGTCACACTATCGCGAACAATATCAACGTTTTCCGCAGAACGAACTGGGCGATCACGCACAATTGTTTCCATTTTCGTAAAAGGCTTTAACAATCTTAATTCAATTGTGAACCTCTCCATGGTTGAATTTGTTAAATACTGAAAAAAGAAAAAATTTAAATTAAGTTGGACAAAAAAACTTTACGTTAAGCTGTGACTCACAATTAACATCGTACATTAGGGTTGGAACACCCTTAATAATACACTTGTGCCAGTTTTTTTTCCAAATCTTAAAGCAGTCCTGATGTACACTTTCAGCAACTCGGTTTTTATCTCTTCAATCGTCGCAAAATGCCTTCCTTTAATAGGTCTCTTCAATTATGGGAACAGTAAAAAGTAGCAGGGGCCCAAATGTGATGAAAACGGTGGCTGAGGCATGATTGCGGTTTCTTTTGGCCAAAAAATTAAGAACAGGCAATGATGCAGGTTCGTTATCGTGTTGAAACAATAAATCACAGCATTTGCGTGAATTATTGTTCCAAAATTCCGGTCGTTTTTTCCAGCTGTTTCTTGGAAGCAGCGCATAACTTCAAGATAATACTCCTTATTAACCGTACGACCATGTAGCAAGAACTCGTGATGCACTACGCCATGGTAATCGAAGAAAACAGTAAGCAAAACCTTGACATTTGATCGAAATAGGCGTGTTTTTTTGGTCTTGGCTCTTCAATTGGGACGATTGGACTTTTGTTTCGATGTGATAATCGTATAGTCATGATTCGTCACCAGTTATGACCCTTTTAAGCACATTTGGATCGGCGTTAACGTCATTCCTGAGCGATTCCCAAGCGAAGGGTTTTTGTTAAAAATTCTGCAATTTCGCTGCCACATGCTTCCTTACATTTCCAAAAAAATTGTATAGCATTAACCAACCGATATTCTCGACATCCTCTGCAACTACGCAAATAGTGATTCGACGATTATCCACAACAATTTTCTTTACATTCTCAGCATTTTTATCAGTTTTTGTTGTGATGGATCTTCCAGCACGAGCGTCGTCATTATTCACAGCTTCTCGACCTTCTTTGAAAAGCTTGTACCATCTGATGAACGTGAGAGAACAAGAGAGAAGAAGAGAGTGTAGAGCCAAGAGAAGAAGATAGGTTGTATACCTATAAGAGAGAGAGGGAGATGTGTAGCAGATATCCACTTTGATTTTGGCATAAATTATGGTTTATCCACTGGTTCGATTAATTCGAAACCAGCTCAAGCGTTCAACAAGATTAAGGTGTGATTTTAGAAACACATCCGCTATTTGGGCTTTGTCATCAAAGTATCTATTGCCTAGAAAGGTAAGTCTCCATTGTTGTAGATGCGCATAAGCATAGCAATTGCTTCACCGACTCCTTTTGTTCTGCGTTCAGGCAACTTCAACTAAAGTCTCGGCGGGGGGTGCTTATACGCGCTGCCATAGTCCCGATTAAGCAGTGCCCCTTGAGGACTCCTATAAGAGTTGACATCGATTGTTAGCAATTCCCTTGTCCTTCTCCGGTCTATTTTTAGCTAGAGAGACCGGGTTATTTTGCAGTTGTAAATTAAGTTTCACCTTTACCCTGCTTCGAAAAACCCCACCTCGTCGATTGCATTTATCAGTTCGACGAGCGGGATATGTATGGCTGGTGTTATTTGGTGCGGAGGCATTATTGACCTATTTTTCTCAGAAAATGCATCAGGTACGTCATTTTGATCGGTGAGCGCCGACAAACCATTTTTTTAGCCGGATATAGAAGACCTAGACTTGGACAGATCAACCCGAGTACATTCTCTTCCAGTGCGTTCAATCGAAAACATTGCTGTTGTAGCTGTGATTGCCCAAGAGCATCCATCAACTCGTCATCGTTCTCAGGAAGTGAACATTTCTCGCTCTTCTTTGAGAAGAATTTTGCATAAAGACCTCGGTATGAATGAAGGCTTACAATGTTCAATTGTTCCAAGAACTGAAGCCCCATGGGTTGAAGAATGTTTCGCAGGAGATGAAGAATGTCAATAAGCAAAATTGCCGTATTGAGAAGCCAATGCATCCAAAACGAATCACTTTTTGGTGTGGATTTTGAGCTGGCGGCCATTTTTCTTGGAAAATGAGGCAAAGAGCCGCCGTTGCCGACAACGGCTAGCGCCATGCTCAACGAATTTTTGCTTCTAAAACATCTAAGAGAATGGACGTGGACGACATTTGGTTTCAACAAGACGGGGCCAACACAGCCAACGATATTTTACGCACAGTTTTTGAAAATCGAGTTATCAGAAATCCGAAATTGTGTTGTCAAGTGGCCGCCTCGGAGCTGTGATTTGAGGCTTTTGGATTATTTACTGTGGGGAGCCAATGAGAATAAATGTTACGCAAAGCATCAAGATACAATGAAAGCATTAAAAGATAAAATCAAAGTTGCCATTGCAGAGATTCGATACGAAACAATCGAAAATGTAAGAAAAATTGGGTAGATCGGAGGAGGAATGGCGAGCAAGTTGTGGTAGTCCTATGAGTGATATTTTATTCCACTATTAAATGGTTAGAGTTCAACCTTTCTATTAAAACCAGAAATTTGAAAAAATTATCAGTAGTTTATTTCACAGCCGATTTAAATTTTAAATGGCACTCACTGTACTTTGTCCACAATTTAAATGATCGCCATATCTTACATAGAACCGCTTCTATATAATTTAAAAATTCTGAAATTCTTAATGGAAACCCCTTCTAACAGGATATGGATATCTTGGCTTCACACGAGATCTCCCCAACTATCAAATCTGGGAATGTTTTAGAGCTCTATTATACTGATATTTGAAGAAAAACATAAAAAAACTGATATTTGAAGAAAAAAATGTCAATTAAAATTCAGATCATCAAGCAAAACTACGAGTTTTGGTGATGAAAAAGCATAAAAATTCTTCTTCCTGTACTTTCTTTTCAGCAGACTTTTTTAAGGTCTGTTGTGTGGTTACAAAACAAGGTATTCCGAAAATATGTGCTCCCCATCATATTTAAATAACAAATTAATTATTCCCTTTTACCTTTCATCTAGCTCAATTTCTAAACATAAACTTGGCTTGACTTGATTTTTGCTCAAAATCTTAAGCTCACCAGCTACTGTGATCTCATTTGGGAGTTCCCTAAGATTGTGATCTTAGTTAGTTCCCAACACCCAGTGGTTTACCGCATGGCACACACACATTTAATTAGGCAGCAAACCTTTGGATTAATTAACATCGCTTCCCTGTTCAATATTCAATTTAAACAGATCCGGTACGCTGCAGCAGACAACAGATCTTTACACGAGAAAAATAAAAAAAACATCAACTTTGATGTGACTTTTTCGCTGGTAAGCGATACTCGTTCGTAGTCATGTTACAATTCCAATCACTTTGTAATTCCCTTTGATATTTTGCCCAACGACTTATTGTATGTTAATTGTTTGTTAATACTAATCGGTGCTATTTTCTGTTGTTCTTTCGTCTAAAATTAATGACTTGTGTGGATTTTCATAAAAACAAAGGTCACCTGTTATTGATACCCTATGTGCGGTACGCTGAAGGGAAGTCCAATTTTTGGAGACTAGATATGCAACAGGTGTTTAAAGTTCAAGTTATATATATTTTTTGTGTGATACTATGTGAGTTTTCGATAAGGTCTAAATGAAAGTAAAAAAACTTGCCTTCGTTTTTTATGGATACATACGACTTATCATGTCAAAAAGCTTCAGTCGGTTGATCCGATTTACATATACCCTCATTCATATATGGATTTTACAATTGCCTTCGTTTCGTCCTTCATTGCCTGGCGATTTTATTGAAATCTCGCAATCGGTCTTTTGTGTGGGAGATACTAGAATGGGCCATGGCATCCAATTTTTTTCTTATGCGTGTACAAAGATAAAAGAAACCTATTGCTTACTTAAGTCCAACAGAATCTGATTAAGGAACAAGGGGAAAATTCTCTCACTGTCTACTTATATAAGTATATAGGTGACAGCGCATAGAGAAAAGGGGGGACCTAAGGGTAAAAAAAATCAATTTTCATTTTTTTTCTTGTTTTGATGTGGACAACATCTGAGCATCGAATGAGACCGATCACATGCCCAAAAGTGTTCCCTCCCAGAGATATGCGCGTTTTATGAAAGTGAAGACGATTCTAAGCGCAAATTGAAAGAGACATAATCTTTAAAATGGCTCTCCTGAACAAAACTGGTTTTTAACCTTAGGTCCCTTTCTATTTTGCGCGTCACATATATGATTTGCTTATAAGAAAATGCAAACATGTCCATTATCTATGAAACACAATTATATTTATGAAGCTACCTCGGTTGGCCTGGCAGTGTAGCGTACCGAATTTCCAAGACCTTGGTTAAGGTTTCAGACTCTTTAACCGCCTTAAAGGACTGAATCTTTTATTCACGGTACAGTACAAGAAGTATAACTTCGTCAAGTTGCATCTTCGATATGGCCAATTGACATAGGCGAGATGACGTGATCTGCATCTCCATCCTGCTAAAAACAAAGATTGTCCAAGTTTATATTTAAAGGGTGGTCCAACCATAATGCACGATTTTGATTGTAAGTCACACCTTAACGTCAAGTTTTTTTTGCTTAATTTATCATTTCTTTGTTTCAGTGTTTGACAAATTCAGCCATGGAGAGGTACACAATTGAGCAGCGCTTTAGATTGTTGAAGCCCTTTACGAAAATAGGAATTGAAATCAAAATGCATTGCGTGCAGTTCGGTAATTTATTGGTCAGCATAATCAACCCAATGTGACCACAGGGGATTCTTTAACATGCAGAATTGCCGCATTTGGGCAAATAAGAATCCACGAGTCATTGTTGAATAGCCGATGTATCCACGAATAGTAACTGTTAGGTGAGGTTTAAGGGCTGGCGGCTTCATCGGGCCGTACTTCTTCGAAAATGAGGTCGGCAAAGCAGTTACCGTGAATGGTGTGATATGTGGTTCCAACAGGATGATGCCACTCGCCACACAGCCAGCAAAACAATTCAACATATTTTATAGAAATAAGAATTTTCTTCTTCATTACTTTTAAAAAGAGGATCGGCTCCTTTTTTTTTTGCTCGAGAAATTGAACGGCCGTAGCGGTGTTAATTGATCGCCACGATCATGTGATTTGACACCGTTGGACTTCTTTCTTTAGGGAAATTTAAAATAACAAGTGTACCTCAATAAGCCAAGAACAGCTCAAGAGCTAAAGGATGAGATAGTTAGGAACATTTACGACATTGAACCTCCATTATGTGTCAGAGTCATTGAAAATATGGACCACCGGGTAGAGGTATGCCACCGAAGCCATGGCGAGCATTTTTCCGATATTTTGTTTCACACATAACTGCCATAGAAACTATTGTCTTATATTAAGATAATTCTCTGAAAACACCTAAGCCATGGCGAGCATTTTGCCGATATTTTGTTTGACACTTAACTGTCATAGAACCTATTGTCTTATATTAAGATAATGCTCTGAAAACTTTTTGTTTTGGTTACAATTGACATGATGCGTTTTAGTTGGACCATCCTCTACAACCTCTAGCGGCAACAAAATCGTCTGTAGCACCGGCTGTTAACCGATATGGCTTGTCCTGCAGCATATCCAAAGATGATTTCTGAGATGAAAATGCGCTAAGAGAAGATGATATTTTTCGCAAAACCTTTGTCTTCTTTGTGCTCTAAGGCTTAGCGATAAAGAAGCGAATGGTCGTGTGACTTCAATTGCTGAGTCAATTGGACCATGTAAGCGACTAATGTGAGGACATTGTCCAGAATTTGCAGAATCAATGAGAGTCGAAGTAAGGCTACGGCAGCCACATTCTCGTCAGAACGCACCGTATGACGCCAACAAGTGAACAGTTCGAGCTATACCGTGGTAAAAAGTTCACATTATTTCCTTACGAAACGATACTGATTATCTGCTCAGATTTCGAATAGAAAAGATCGGTCTGTGTCAAAATAACATTTGGCTGAAAAGCCAGTCGCTGGACGGACCAACAGTGACATAAAAACCGATTTGTTGGGAATGACTTCCATTATTTCTTTGCTGGTTGACTTGGATATTGAATAACTTATCAAACAGGATGGAAAACAAGGTAGCGATACAATCCTTTTTAAAATCTTGTTGAATATATTTGTGACAGCGCATAGAGAAAGGGAAAATCAATTTTCATTTTTTTCTTCTTTTTTTGATGTGGACAACATCTGAGCCTCGAATGAGACCGATCCCATGCCCCAAAAGTGTTCCCTCCCAGAGATATGCGCGTTTTATGAAAGTGAAGTCGACGATTCTAAGCGCATAGGGACCTTATCTTTAAAATGGCTCTCCTGAACAAAGCTGGTTTTTAGCCTTAGGTCCCTATCTATTTTGCGCGTCACATATGTTTATATCATTCCTAGCTTTTGCAAAAGCAAACACTCCCTCCGGATCGCGGTTGAAATTGTAGGTGGTAATACAATGCGCTGAGCTGACTGCTTACAAAAGCAGTTGCATTCTACAAATCCTCTTAAGGCAATCTTTAACTATATTTAGCGCTTTAACTATTCGACCTTTATCTCCATAGCTCTCACCATTCATGGCGTTTTTATACAAGCAACTGTTAATGTTTATGACTAAAAATAAATAAAATAAAAAACACAAAAAACATATTCACTGTAATGAAGCAATTTAAATGTTGCACACCTTCTCCGTGCACGTCACCCTATAAGCAATGATTTAGTTTGGAAAACCCCTAATTACACAAATTATATCATAAATATAATTGCACATCGCAGCGTTTCATTTTATTCGTTTCGATTCTTTGTAGTTTTAATTACAAAAAAAAAATATATATAAAAATTATCGATTACAAATAACTGAATGTTCTTCCCGCCGTGATGCGATGCTAGAACGGATATAAATCGCGTGAATACTAAAGCAACAACGAACTGAATGTAATTCAATCAATAAAATTAATTGAGGCTAGCCAAGAATATCGTTGGCCCGCATAACTCACAGTGTGCGAGTGTGATGAGAAATCCGTCTGTAAATGCCATTAATTAAATTTTATTAATACTTCGACTGCCAGGGCAGTTCGGGCAAAAATGTCTGCGAAACTCAAACACAGCGACCGACACTCAGAACCACCGATATCGGAAGAAAAATTAAACCTACATGAGCGTACACAAATATCCATGTTTTTTTTTTTGGCCAGGGGGAGGCCCGAAGATATAAAAAATGATATTTGCCTCAAAATTTGTCACACCATTAGTAACTGTTATATATAAACAAAAATGAACCTAAACGAGGGCCAATGATATCGTTTTTGTTTCGTGTGTGTGTGTTTGCAGGCCACAGAACGAACGAAACGAATATTGAAAAAGACAGCTGAAAATATTGGTCGTTAAAATGGGCAGTGATTTTGGGGTGCTTCAATTTTAAATCGTTGTGATAATTGACCAAATAGAGGACGTGAAGCATTGACTGCCCTAGTGTAAGCCTTTCAGGGAACACTGAAAATATTTCTTGAGTAGGTTTCTTAAGTCTTTCGTTTTTAAAAGAAAATCCTATATTTTGTGATAATTAGCATTTTCTTAAACTTGCAGAGCGTTACACAGGACTGATAATCCATTTTTTTTTGTGTGGTCCAACCATAAAGGTTTTTTTTGTTTAGCTCGTTTGTTTTATTTCGGTCTGTAGCTTTTACACATTGAACAGGGATTAGACCGGCTCAAGACCTCTCGCTTCTATATTTAAATAGAAGACAAGTTTTTAACAAAATGGCAAAGTGACATTGATTTTCGTGGCTGCACACTACTTTTATCATGATTTCGGGTCCGTGACAACCCTCTTCAGAAAGTCTTGCTGCAATTGTTGAAAGTAAAACCGAACTCTATAAGGCCAGGCTCTCCCCAAGCGAATGAGAACTACTGTTGTAAACCTTACTTTTCAAGTTTTCTTCACACAATTGCCCACGAAAGTACAACTCACTCTTGCCACCTCTAAAGAGACTCCACATCGAGAGCCATTTTTTTTTTATTATTTCTATCATCATTTTTAAAGTATAGATTTAGTATTTACATAGCTTGAGAATTAACTTACATTTAGTATTGCAGCAAATGAGAACTTGTGTTGTACAGGGTGGCTAATAAAAGAAGCTACAAAAAAATGTAATAACTTTTCTTCTATTTAATGCATCTGGTTAATTTTCTTTTATTTTGCAGATTGATTTTTAGATTTGACAAAAATCGATAACTTGGACACTGAAACAAGAATTTGGATTGTCCGCCGCTATCAGCCACTGGAGTACTTACTCGTAGTTGCGGTTCAAAAAAGTATAGGCGCACGTTTGGCGGCAATCCTCTGATTAGATGGACCATAGTGCGCATTGTTGACAATATTTCCAAGCATGGGACAGTCAACAGAAGACCCTACTATCGAAACCCTTCAGTTCGAACGGAGGAAACAATCGCTGCTGTAGCTGCTGCCATACAAAACAGTCCAAGAGTTTCGACAAGAAGCTTATCTGCTCAAATGGGGGTATAAGCAGACAGTCATTGCAGTCAATTATGCGCAACGATTTGGACTTATTTCCATATAAAATTCAAATGGCCAACAAATTGAACGCAGCTGAACTGAATCGATTCACTAGGACTTTTGTCAGAGATGCTTCAAATGGTAGAAGAGGACGAAAACATGTTGAACTGCCTCTTCATGACTGGCCCATAACGATTTAAACGGCAACATAAACACACAAAATTGTCGAATATGGAGTGCTTCCAACCCACCGATACCCCATGAGACGGAATTGCACCCACTTTGTGTTACAGTGTGGTGTTCAGTTGCATCACGGTGCATTGTCGGGCCCTATGGCCCCTTCGAAGAAAACTGTCACACCGTTACGGTTACTGGAGACCGAGAGAGGTTTTCTATCCAAAATTACGCCGAATGAGAATTTCTTTCAACTCTGTGTGGTTTCAGCAATATGGTGCTTACATAGCCCCGCCTGTTATGACGGAATCGCGACGAAAATTTCCCAATAAGCTGATATCCAGAAACTCCACATTCCGTTGTCCCCCCAGGTCGCCTGACCTTACTGCACCTGGCTGTTTCCAGTAGGCTTATTGCAAACAGAAAGTCTACAAAGCTACAAACCAACAAATTTGAATGAACTAAGGTAGTCCTTTCGAGAAACAATTGCGGCTATTTCTGTTCCAACTCTCCAAGCAGTAATGAACAACTTTTTGTTGAGATGCCGCACATGCATCAACGAGCAGAGGTGACATTTAAATTTCATTATTTTCAATACTTATTATTGTATTTTTATGTAATTGCATGATGAACATGTAGTACATGATCTCTAAACAATCTGTCCAGTATTATTCCAAGGTATTTGATAGACGTTTGAGTACATAATTGATGCCCATATACACTGAGAGAAATGCTGTGAACTATTTTAGGTAATTTATTAAAAGGGGAACATTATTGCCTGCGGGGTTGGGGTATCTTTTGTGCCAAACCTTGTCCTCTAAAACCGTCCACAATTTGTAATTGTGGACGAATGGCTTGAGGGCCATTCTTCAGAGGAAATGAACGCTGGCAAATTGTTTCGAAGCCAGGCCTGGGACGTTTTAGCCTTATGGGCCGGCGCAGAATCCTGCTGGAAAGTCCATGGCTGGTTTTGGAACAGGGAATTGTTAAGAGGCTTCACAACAGCTTCCAAAACGGTTTCTTGGTAAACTTTAGTCGATGTTTTGACTCCTTGTTCGCAGAAATGCTGGTCAGTGATCCATCGTAAGAGACACCCCACCAAACCATGACTGAAGCTGGGTGATGACCCTTTTCCACCCTTGGGATCAGTTCAGATGCTTCCTTAGATGACCGCGCATACACTCTCATTTTGCTTGTTAAATTTTTCCTATACGGTAAAAATTTTTTCATTGGTGAACAAAATTTTTCTGTTCATGTTATCAGCTTGCTTCACCAAAAGACGTTTGCATTTTTCAATCCTATTTTTTTTTAAAGCTGCAGTCAATAAATGTCCGGTACGTCGCTTGAAAGCCCCAAGTCCCGAGTCGTTTTTAATGATTCGACTCATGGACTTTTGCGTGATATTCATCTCACGGGCCATGATTTTCTGTTTTTGGAGCGGATTACTGTGAATTCTTGATTTAACGGCTTTGATGACATGCGGTGTTCGAACAGAGCGTGGGCAGCCCGTCTCCTCAAACAGTTTTATGCATCGGTAGACGAACATGCGGCTAATCCCTAGTGGCCGGAGCGTTTTGAAAATATCGCTTTTTTCATTGCACACTTGAAAGGCGCTATTACAGCGATACGGTTCTCATATCTGACCACTCCATGATGAAAGTTGAACAATTTTAAAATCCCGTTACAGACTAACGCTATTGAGGTTAGCTTTCAAAACCCATATGACATTAACGGTGTATGTTCAGTTCTACTATTGGAATGGGTGTATTCAATGTTGTAACAGTATTTATGTCCCTACTAAGTAGATGGGTTCTCATCCAACAAACATAGGCTGACCGCACAAGGCTCTGTCCCTTTTCCCTCTTTATTTCTTATTTTCTTTGACTATCTGTTGGGTCAGACCATTAATCCAATCTGCTCCTTCGCGGATGGCGGCAATCTCTGTCATTCGTATTCGATCAACCGTAGACCAAGTCTTCAGTATATTAAAGACAAAGGGCGAATTGTGGATGAGATGCTTGGCCGGAATTTACTACCCATATTCAAATAGGAGCTAGTGAATAAAGTAGATTTTTAATCTCCTTAAGATACAGTGCTGTTTGTTGTCTCACAAGCTATTCACTGGCCCATCTGGGTTGTCATTATATGGCGATGGTATGGATATTGAACTACAAGATAATCTTGATGTTCTGAGCATTACGATACAATGTACATTCGTTGGGCGAGACATGCGAATTCGAAGTGTCGAAAGAAGTACTCAAGTCTAAAGGCTATTTAAGGCGGTGCAAGAATATTTCACTTCTTCTGATTTTCTCAATAGCCTTACAACCTATATCAGGCCCAGGATGGTATACAACTCCCATATATGGTTAGGTACTCCAAAAACATCCTTGGAGCTACTTGACCGTGTTCAAAGTAGAGCAATGGCACTGATAGGTGACAGTGGGGTATCCAACTCGATTGGCTCTCTCGAACATTGTCGGAATAAGGGTAAAGTGTCGCTTTTCTATCGTTACTTTCAGGGTGTGTGCTCGACAGACATCCGTCGACTTATGGATGACATGAAGATGTTTGGCAGTAATACGCGACTTTCCAGGAATTCACAGCCGTTTATTATCGATTGACTGCACTATACACTATTGATTGGATTCGTTTTATGGCCCGTACTGTCCGTATGTGGAATCGACTTCCGGCGAATGGAGTTCCCACCAAATACGACTTCCAGAAATTCAAGACAAAGGTCAATAAACATTACTCCCTCTTTCCCCCCTGAACTCCCATACTTAGCACTCAACAACGCAATGTACTGCATAATAGGAAAAATGGCCTGAGTGCTGGTCTTAAAAAAATAACGTGCGTTTTAGTTGGACCAGCCTTTACAATAATTAAGAATTTATAATTTACTCTTCAAGGTGACGGCGTTTTGGAGGGGTACACGCTTTCAATTAATGGATCTATAAGTGCATTACCATGTACTACAGGGTGATATGTTCATGACTGGACAAATTTCCTTAGCTCATTTGATGAAAATATGTCCATTTACGACCAAGCCTGTGGCCCGAGCAGCGACTGCCAAAACTTTTGGATTTGAAAACATTAAAACTCTGTACTGTTGTTTTGGTTCTGGTAATGTTGGTTTGAATAGCAAGGGTGTGTAATGGCAGCGGTTTGAAAATTTTCGTATTGGTGGTCGGCTATATTTTATATTCTTTAAAGATAGCCCTACCACTTATCTTACTAAAATCGCCTAAAACGAAGCTCAGAAATCCTACCGTTCCAAAGTTATGACTATTTGACTGAGATGCAAAATTTTTAAAGTTTCTTCCTTTCTTTCTTTTCTTCTTGTAATAAAACTCTGTCATTCCAATTCCATTTGACCCTTTGCCTTTGGCGATACAAATATTTTTCCTGTTTCTGTGTGTTTAGCACACCTTCAATTTTGTTTTCTTTATTTTTTGTAGTTGTTGCCTTAAATGATCCAGTCCGTGTTGGTTTCCTTTTGTTTTTGGTTTCATTGCTCTTGATTTTATCAAAATACCAAAATCTGCGGTTGGTGTCAGTGTCAGTAGCTCAGCAGGAGAGATCTTCTTACAGTCAACCAGCAATAACGACAACAACAACTCCAACAACACCAACAGCAAGCAAAAAAGGCCAGCGAACAAACGCACACACTTAAATAACACACGCTTCAAGTCAATTCCGGCCACGGTACCGATACCTTTACAGTGGAGTTGAAAACACCCTCAACTTGAGTTGGATTTTTTTTTATTTTATTTTTTGGAGTCTGAATATTTGTGGGGATACCCTACAGGATAACGATATGGTGGTGTTAGGCGGTGGTAGTTTCAATTTAAAACTATGCAAGACTAAAGAAATTGGCCGATTGGCCAGTGAGATTAACAACCGGTGGTGATAATGTAGGTTTAAATGGCAAAAAAATGTTCTTTAAAATTTGTTATAATCAAGAAATAGCCACAGTCGATTCTTTTCGATTTAAAAACATTGAAACCCTTACTCTTATGGGGGTCTGGTACAGTTGTTTTGAGTCTGCTACTGTTGGTTTGAATGATAACCAAAAAATAATTATTCTTTAAAGTTTTTGAACTTATAATCCAGACATAATTCGTGCATTTGCTGTCAAATCTTTCAGATCAAGAAACATTGAAACCCTTACACGATCAGTTCACTGCATGGACCGCAGAGGTGCGGTCCATTTCATGATCTATAAGTAGAGAGTGGCAGCGATACAAGCGAGAGCCTTTAGATCATCGAAACTATCAGGCCGGTCGGAAGGGCTATTACGAAGATGAAGTCGCAGCAACGTAAATGTAGTGTAAGGGGAACACCCCCTGGAACTGCTAATTCGCTACCTGGTACGTTGTTATATCCTGGTACCCAGAGAAAGATGCCCATTGTAAAGGGTGTTTTTTATTGAGGTATAGAACTTCGAATTGAAATAAAACACAAGAAAATCGTTTTAATGTCCATCAATTTGGCTTTATTGGAAAGATAATTTTATGCCATTAATGTTTAAATATGATTTCGGGCATGTGGTCGCCGCGGCTGGCTCGAATAAAGCCAATTCTACAGGTCCAATTTTCAACCACTTTTTCGAGCATATGGGGCCGTATGTTGGCAATAACGCCACGAATGTTGGCTTCCAAGTCCCCTAACGTGTTTCTGGTTTGTTGGCGTAGACGAGCGACTTCACATATCCCCAAAGAAAATAATCCAATGGTCCATGTTAACCGATCCATGGTTAACCGAATTAATTGCTCTGATGGACGATTATGTCGACCATAAAATGGACGGAGCTTGCGGTGAACTTCGCGAACTGAACCATTACTTTCGAAATAAATTTGCACGATTTGCAAGCGTTGTTCTTTTGTCATCCTGTTCATGATGAAATGGCAAACCAAACTAAATATTAATCACTTGACAGCTGACAAAATGGCCGCCAGTTAAAAAAGTGATGCCAACTTAAAGTTCTATACCCCAATAAAAAACACCCCTTACAACGTGATTCGATGATCCTTGAGTCTATGACCGTGTGAGTCGTCCGGCTGTCGATATAAATTTTGAAGTGCCCTGTTATTCGGCTATGTTAATGGGTAAATCTCGACCTGAAAGACCTCACATTCGCCTTGAAGTCTATAGTAGATTCTGATATTTTAAGACTCGTAGTTTAAATTCAATCCCTTTCTTGACCCGTCGGTGAAGATTGAAATTTAAACAGTTTTTTTTTCAGCTTAACGTTTCCCCTTTGTAAATGCCAGCGACTTAACGAGAAAAGACTCTAAGCAGGGGCCCTGAATTAGGCCGTTCAAGTTAAACACACGACCAATTGCAACCTATCAAAGCAAATTTAACACTTTAGATTAGGGCTCAGACAAGTGACAACCAGAACAAGCCTGTATTATGTTTTCGAACATGTGGAGCTAAAAGGCGAGATCATTTCGCCATACCGGTCGAAATGCTCGAACTAGTCACCAAATTCGACCCTCAGAATGGACACCCTGCGGCCAACTTTTAAAGGCAATTATATTCAAAAAATAAAATGGCATAAAATGTACTTTGAAATAACCATAAAGATTCTCCACTTGATTTGAATTTTCGATCAATCTAGAGGTATTTTTTTATTTAAGGGTTCTGGGAGAATACACTCCGTTCTGAAAGAATACCCTGAGTGTTGGTTATTAAAAAAAAGAACAAAAAATCATTCTTCCTTTGGTAGTGTAGAGATCCATGCAATTCGTTGTCCACCCATGGCCGAATTCCTCATACCTCATTTGCCATAAAATTTATAAGCCTCAAAGATCAACCATAACAAAACCTCTGAAAATGACTGAGCGTTAATAAATTTCGCAAATAAAAAAGGTTAATCAATTGTGGTCACCAAACAAAAAAAAAACCATAGCAACAGAAATGAAAGAAGAAAAAAATGCCAAGAGCAACAAAAAAAATGCAAATGTTATATATGAAACATATATTCAGTTATCTAGATCAATGCAATAATAACAGGGACCAGACCAGCATCATCTTCAGCACACACATCGGGCAGCCGCAATTTTCAGCAAGCGACAAAATTTTAAAGTCATCACATTTATCATTTATTTCAACGACAACAAAAAATAAAACGATTTCAATTCCTGCTCTGGCCAACGCCAAAACCAGCAGAGGTTACCAACATTGAGTAGTTTTAAACATATAGAAATTGCCTTCAAAGCAAGGGGGAATGGTTGTAGTCCCTTCCCTCCCCCTAACCTTACAGTTTATGACTGCCAGGAGTAAATAAAACATGTTCTTCAATAGCACACACACAGACACTCTGGGCATTGAATACGCGTAACAAACGACATACCAAAACTCCAAAATTTGTCTCAATTTCACAAATTTTTCTGGCTGTTGTTAACCTTTTTGGTGGAACATAAATTTTATGTTTTACGCCACAAACGAGCAGACGGACAGCCACTCTGGACACTTTGGAACACACACACACACAACTACGAGTACTCGTATTTTGCCATAACAAGGAACAAGGAAAGGAGAGAACAATACAATGAATTCATACCAAAGGCCACAAAAGGCAGCAGCCGCCAATAAGAGGCAGGAGGTTCGGTTCCTCTAAGGAATTTCTCTTCTTTCTTTTCGTTTTTCTTCGGTGGTGGTGGAGGGCTTGAACCTTTGGTGTTTTATAACAAATGCCTTTAGAAATCGAGTGGATGAATCACACGCTTGCTGGAGATTTGGTGACGTTGCAGTTTTAACACTCAACCACTATTCATTCAAATTGAAAAGGGGGGAGGTTAATTTGAAATTCTCTAAAGGTTAGACTCGCTCGCACTGTGGCCTTAAAGGATCTTCCACTGTATGGGTTATGAGGGATGGCGGACACAATATTTGGCTGTTCTTTAAATTTATGGAGATTTTTGAAAGGACAACACGACCGTAAAAGTACAGGAAGGTGGGTTCACAACAGCAATTAATGTCAAATTTAAAGTGATCCACATAAAAATGTACTGGGGATTTTAAAATCAAAGATCTTCAAAAGATCGCATGGGTTTTATTTGTAGATCGCATCAGTGGCTTTGCCTTAGTCACACCTCTTTTGATTTTCTTTTTGAGGCCATCATTCGAAAACCTGAAATGGGAAATGGGTTTCCTTTTTGAAAGTGAATCTTATCCAGACACACACAAGGTATACATTTTATTACTCATATGAGTCAGTCCTTAGTTACTCCTCTTCGAGTAGTAATGGCAAATGGGGTTTCCTTTTTGAAAGTGAATCTTCTCTAGGCACACACTCGGTATCCTTTTTATTACTTCTTTGCGGTTTTCGTATTCAGTCAGTCCTTAGTTACTCCTCTTTGGTTTTTTTTTGAATACTTAACCGTAGAGTCTTATGAGTTGTGTATCCTTGAGGAAGTGAATCTCGGTGACTTTTGTTTGGTGAATTTTATGTGAATTCTTAGGAGGCCTAAGCAATTTTGTTGTTAAAACTTGTACAATCAATAAAACGAGTAAAAAGTAAGCATATGCTAGCATATAAAACGTCTATATCCGGTATAACAACTCGTTAGGTTTCAACCATAATTGTACACATCTGTACTAGCATCTGTGGAATTTTTGAATTTCGTGTACCCTTTAATACCAGCAAGAGTAAATATTCAGTTGCCAATCCGAAACCTCTACATTGATAGAAGACCCTCTTAAGTACCGGGTTATCAAACTAAAGGGTTTTTTTAATAGGATTTTTTCACAGATTACGCGTGAGTTGTGTTAAATAAACTCTATATTTTTTTCAGTGTTGTTTGCCATTTGCAGGAATTGAAGCCTAACGATGGTTTTGTGCGTCTCCGTTTCAACGTTTGTCCTCTTCAAAAGCTCGAAGAAGTTCCGCTGTTTTCGACCAAAATTTTGTTCAGTGATGATGCCCATTTCTGGCTCAACGGCAAAGCCAATAAAAGGTTAATATCCGGAACATAAGAGTGAATGGTGCTTGATTTCGCCCCATGATACGGACTTTTTGTTAACTAAATTTTTGCTGACCGTAATTTTGACGATATTCGGTTTCAACAGGACGGTGTCACTTGCCATTCAGCTGCTCCAGCAATGAATCTATTGAGAGGTCATTTCGAAGAGCAGCTAACTCCACGTTTTGGACCGGTGAGTTGGCCGACTAGATCGTGTGATATCACACCTGTAGACTTTTTTCTTTGGGGCCACTTAAAGTCTAAAGTCTAGATTAGCTACGATGCAGGTTTTGGAAGCCAACATTGCGCATGTCATTAACGCCAGACCGGTCGAATTGCTCGAACGAGTCATCAAAAATCGGACCCTCAGAATGGAAACCCTGAACAAACATTTGAAGGAATTATAATCAAAAAATAAATGGCATAAAATGTCCTTTCGAATGAACTATAAAGATAAAGATTCCACACTTGATTTGACATTTTATATTTTGAAAAAATACGTCTAGATTAATTACCCGATACATTTCTGAGAGGTAAACGTTAATATTGGCCAACCCGTATCCATTATACCATACATGTTTTACAAAAACATACAGAAAATGTTAAGTACGCTGAGGTACTTTAAGTCCATTAAAAAGAAATATTTTTTCCCTGGGAGTATTACAACCATTACACCATTCGAGAAATAGTTCATGACCATAAGCCACAATCGTACAAAATTTAAGGTTCATATTGGCCAAACCGTATGCAATGATTAATAAATACTGAAAAAAGTGTTATTTTCGAATAGGCGAGTTAAGGTCCTTAAAGGGAATTATTTTTCTCCCCTAGGAAGATTGTAAGCCATCAGCATACCAAATTTCAGGTTAATATTGGTCAGGCCGTACCGAATATACCCAATATGATTGAAAAAGCATTCAGAAAAGTGTTATAAGTATTTTCCCCAATGCACTTTAAGGACCCTTAAAAGAAACTATATTTTTCCTGGAACAATTTCAACCGCTCCCTTTTCAAATAATAGCGTATGACCATACAAAATTTCAGGTTCCTAACTAAATTTTTTCGATCGTTATGATCGTGGTGATTTAATCATTTCAAGTGGCTACAGAGCTCCGAGAGAGTAGCTCCGATATCACCTGCATACCTAATAGTGTACACCTGACCGTCACAAAATGGTTACTAAGTCGAAACAATTAGCCATCTCTATACAAGAAAAAAGTAGAGCCGGTGAAGAGGTTTTATTTCTTTTAGAGCGCCAGGAACTCAAATCGTGGTTTGGGGACAATACGCAAAAATGAAAAGAAATGGTACAACCAACCTACCGAATGATGCTTTGGTAGGGTGTATTTAAGGTCGCTCATAATTTACCATCCGAAAATTAACCAAGATCAGATTTAATTTGTGCCTGCTAGAGCGATAGGGAATTTAATGTGAGGACTATTTGAAATAGTCGCCAACAAGTGGGCCTCTATTTGTAGGTCCCTTCGTTGAGATCTTCGCGCCTAAAAGCCGCATATGAGTTTTGATCTTGTTCAAATTCGATATTTTTCGATACTTCGCGGCGAAAAATCAATGTATGTTATTAAAATGTATTGCCCTTGACGCTCTAGCAAACTCACCTAAAGTGATTATAATCTCAATACGAGTACAACTTAAAAAAGTTTCTTCTTTAAAGGATGTAAAATATGATTCATTAAGAGTTTTTTATTTGTTTTTTACAGATCACGGGCGACTTTTCGCAGTTGGGTTGATAAGGACCCCGAAGATATATGCTGCCCCTGAACGTCAGACGTAGACAACTGCTGCAACTATAGCAGTAAACTAAAGAGATCTCTCACAATGGTCGATGAAAGGTTTCGGCTTAAGTAAAATCCTAAATATGATATTTCAGGCATTTCTGGCTTTTCGGTAGAATTACCATTTCATTAACCAGACAGGGGCGCATGAAGCTGTCGGACTCCTGGTAAAATCCTAAGAGAATGCTTGTCGGCATTTAGACTCAAAACTAAACATTCAAGACGATTTGGGGTTCCTTTGCAGGTACATAGGGATAGATATTGATCGAGGCTATCTGCTCACTATACTGTCGACGAAGCGGAGATATTTGTCATTAAGGAATTAGCTGAACGGTGGGGGGATAAATATATTTGCTGGCAGCTAGGATGCCATCACATTTCTGAATTCTGCACTACTAAGTTCAAAATTAACCATGAACAGTCGTGACGAAATGGCTCACTAGTTCAATATTTAGTTTAAGTGGTTTTCGGGTCATACCAAGGAAATGTAGAGGAGATGAGCGGCAAGACTGCCGGGGCACAGGGATACTTACTTTAGTCCCACAACAGCCCATTGAGAAAATCAGTGAGCTGGGTATGATTCAATTCTTACACTCACTGGCCAGGAACTACTGTTTAACGCCGGCAACGCACGGCTAATACATTTTATAGAGAAGTTTTTGCATGCCTTAGAGATAAATCTCTAACTCGTTAAGTCGCCGGCATTTACGATTTGGAAACTCACTGAAACACTGCTAGATGTTCTTACCCGGTGTTGAAGTTGAAGGGTTAACTGGCATGATAGTCGTCTGTGCACACCTTCACCACACCACGGCGGCCGCAGAGACATGCTAGGATAATGTGGAATAGATAACCTAGCTAGACTCGGTAGTACTCTTAGGGAGATTGAATTCGTGATCATGTCCCATGCCATTTACAAACTTATTTTGCGGATAAGAGTCTAAAGGGAAACTAACTATGAGTGGGCTTCAGTCGAAGTCTGCATTCAATCTAGGCCGATGTAGCCCCTACTGGAAATGATATGCTCTCACACACTGCAAACGTTATTGTATCTATCAGGACGGAAAACTGTCCGATGCAAAGGCATCTCAAGAGACTAACAGTGGCGACGAACGACTACTGCAGAACCTGTAAGGACGAGGAGTAGGAGTCTACCCAACACCTTCTCAGACGGTTCAGACTTTTATAGGGATTTAGCCGAACTAGCCGAAATCGATATTGGGCAACTAAATACCAGTCAGAGACTCTCAAAATGATTCAACAGGAGAGACAAGGGAAACGATTTTTTGTGGGATTACAATGGAAACAATTCAATCAAACCACTGAACTTTATTGTTCTTAAAAGTGAGGCCCGAAAGGATATATCCTTTAATGTTGAGCGCAAGTAGACCATGATAACGGACGGTGCCCCGGCACACAACGGCATTATTGCGAAATAATTTTTTTGAGCAGTAAATTGTATTTTTTTTTGGAGGGGTTTATGTTAGCATTAAATTCTTCAACGAGTAGCCAGCTCCGATACAAGATTTGAGAGCTAAGATTACTTGCAAGATACCGGGAGCATTGCGGAAAAGAGCAACCGAAAGTAGGACCTTACGAGTCGAATTTAAAAAATTAAATGTCGCAGATTATCCTTTTGGGTCATTCACAGTTAAGATTCTGAATACGATTCTAATTTAAGTATTTTATTTAAAATTAAAAAAAATTAAAATGGATTATCATCGGTACAAGAGATTTAAAAAATAATGTTATTAGTTTGTGGTACTTAGAAATTGTCAATTTCATTAATATTTTCAGTTGGATGTTTTGCGAATTGTAGGGCCTCAATGAAGATTGCAGTGTGCTAATGGAATACTTAGATAGTACGCCCGAGCAACAACATGCAGTGGCAACTACTGTTCTTGTATTATGTATATGAGTGGTAACTACTAATATATGAGTGGCAACTACTAACTTGATCGGTTGTAATGTTTTTAAATACATTTATTATCTTAATAAAAAATATAAATTATTTCCTAAGTGTAACAATAACTTTCCCACGGCACTGTAGGTTTCTACAGGGTTTTTCCACCTATTAGTCATTCTAGCATTTGATTATGCTATTAATTATCTGGGTGTACTTTTAAGATTTTAACCACAAACAAAAACCTCTCCATCGATTTAATAAAAATATCAATAAAATGTGTAGCCTTTGTAGCCACAATTACGCAAAAAGGTGTTAACTGGCATAATTTATATGCGTTTTAATTAATTGAAATCAATTTTCTTATAAAGTAGACACAGACAGGCGCTTAACCACTAAAAGGGGGAATCAGAAAAAGAAAAAAAAACAATTTCACTCGGTAAACCACATACAGCACTCACTTAGAGCACTTTATGGCAATCAAGTGAAACTTGTTCAAATATTCTACGAGAATACCAACCAACGAACCAAGCGACCAACCGTCCGGTGGTTTGTCGAAGCGCGCGAGTAACACGCCTCCAGATGCATTTCCATGAACACTCCGCTCTGTGGCCTGTTGCTGGTCTTGTCGGCATCGCCAGCCACACTCTGTGTGCCACTCACTGCTCCGTAGCAGCAGCGGCTGGGGTGGGGGATTGTGCTTTCCGTATCTGTATCTTAAGCCTATAATCATTTTTCATAATTCTACTCAAATTACACGGTATTTGTTAAATTGGTCGAAAGATGGAAGAAAAATGTAAAACAACCATCATTTATAAAATTTTAAAACAATTATTAATAATGAAATTTATAGCAAACGATGAGATAACTAGAAAAACAAGACAAGGTTGTTAACAATAGGCAGCGGCGGTGTGCAAGGAAAACTTTTTATTTTCAAATTGATTTTTTTGCTTTCGTTTTGGTGGGTAGATGGCGAAAATGTTGGTGCTCTACGCAAGGAGTGTCCATAGGGCCAAGGAACATGTGTAATATGTTGTCATCACAAAGAAATATAAGAATGAGTGAAGTTATTTCAGCCCTAGCATCTGGAATATTAGCCTCAAGCTCGGTAGCTAAGACTACGGAGCATAAGGTAAACCCACAGAAAATATTCGAAGGGGTGGCAGGTCGTATGACCAGATTTTCTGTTCAATTCCCATTTTTGTTCCGCTTAAGCTGTTTTATTGGAAACTAAAGTAAAGTGATCGACTCGTTTTTTTAAAACCCGGGTTTCGAGCCCCAAAAACTAAAGGTTTTTATATCCTACACATGCAGAGAAAAAATTAGTTGGAAATCGGTTAGAACTACAATGCTTTGGTTGCAAAAGAGGAATTTCGGTTGCAATCACCAAATATCCATAATCGTAATGGATATTCGGTTGAAACACCACAAATATGATCATCGTAGTACTGTACTCACAACTTATTGATCGGTCATGCTAATGAAACGCAATAAAGGTATTTAGTTCTCACAACTGGTGGTTGTGGCAATGAGTAATTTCGGTTGCAATCACCAAATGTTTATAATCGTAATGGATATTCGGTTCGAAATACCACAAGATGATAAATACGAGTATGATCAGCGTACTGTAAAGTACTCGCAACTTATTGATCGGTCATACTAATAAACCCGAAAAAGGTATTGGTGGTTGACCAATACCAAAAGTTTTGTAAATATTTTGTTGCTGTAGCCAACTATTTAATGGTATTTTTTTAAAAATAATATCACTCGATCACAAGGGCTGCTATATATATTTCTGCCCTAGGAACACTTAGTGTTGCCTGGCGCATTCTAACATTTCCATTGGAAAGTTTGACATTTTTTAGCATAAACGTACTTAGAATGTTTGACGTACAACCACTTTACAACAAAGAGTTGTTGTAGATGGGTTCTCATCCAACAAACACAGGCTTACTGCAGGAGTACCACAGGGCTCTGTCCTTTCTCCCTCTTTATTTTTAATTTTCATTGATGATCTGTTGGGTCAGGCCGTGAATCCAATCTACTCCTTTGCGGATGACAGTAACCTATGTCATTCATATTCATTCGACCGTAGGCCGAGTCTTCAAGATATTGAAGACAAAAGGCGAATTATGTATGAGACACTTGGCCGGGATTTACCGGCCATTTACGAATGGGGTCGAGTGAATAGAGTAGATTTTAATGCGCGTAAGACACAGTGCTGCTTGTTGTCTCACAAGCGATTCGCTGACCCAACAATATCGTCAATTTCTATCGATGGTACGGGTATTGAACAATCAGAATCTCTTGATGTTCTGGGCATGAAAATACAATGTGACGCTCGTTGGGCGAGTCATGTATTCGAAGTGTCGAAAGAAGCACTCAAGTGCATAGGCTTCTTAAAGCGGTGCAACAAATATTTCACTCCTGATCTTTTCAATATCTATACAACTTACATCAGGCCGAAGATGGAATACAACTCCCATATATGGGCAGGTGCTCCAAAATCATCCTTGGAGTTACATGACCGTTTTCAAAGGAGAGCGATGGTGCTGATAGGTGACAGTAGGGTATCCAACTCTTGTGTTTCCCTTGATCATCGTCGTGTTTCATAGTGTGTGTTCATCAGACATCCGTCGCCTTATTCCTGACGTGAGGATGTTCGGCAGGGATACGCGACTTTCTAGGAATTCACACCCGTTTGTTATCGATTGGCCAGTTGACCGCACTATACACTACAGATCAAATTCGTTTTTTGCTCGTACAGTCCGTATGTGGAATCGACTTCCGGCAAATGTGTTTCCCACTAATTGCGACATCCAGCAGTTCAAGACAAGTGTCAATAAACATTATTCCCTTTTTCCCCCTCCGATCCATTACTTTCCACTCGCCAACGCAATGCACCGCATGTATAGGGGGCATCCCCTGAGTGTTGGTTATTTAAAAAAAAAAACTGATAATGCAAGATCGTTATGTGACATACTGTGAGATAGAGGCATCCTTGGGCTTTTCTTCCACCAGCATACATTCGATATTGCATGAACACCTGGCCGTAAAAAGGTTTGTTCTCGTTGGATCCCGCACAATTTGACAATCATTCAAAAAAAGGCTCGAGTCGACTGGTGCAAAGAAATTTTGAAAAAATACGATCGCGGTGCTTCAAAAGACGTTTAAAAGATCGTCACAGGTGACGAATCATGGATATATCCGTATGAGCCCGAAACAAAAGAGCAATCGACCGTGTGGGTCTTCGAAGACGAGCCAAATCCAACGAAAGTTGTTCGTGGAAAAAGCACTTCGAAGCAAATGGTCGCCTGTTTCATCGGTAAAACTGGTCATGTGGCGACTGTTCCGCTTGAGCAAAGTAGGACGGTCAATTCTGAGTGGTACACCACAATTCGGTTGCCTGAAGTCTTGGGAGAAATTCGAAAAACGAACAAGAGAGGACGAATAGTTGTGCACCATGACAATGCGACCTCTTACACATCGGCTCAAACCAGCTTCTTTTTGACCGGCCTAAACGTCGAATTGGCACCCAATGACTTCTTTTTATTCCCTCGCATCAAGAAAAAAAAAAGTTCAACGATTTTCGTCGCCAGAAGATGCTGTGGAAGCGTTCAAAACCCATGTTTTGGAGGTGTCTCAATCGGAGTGGAAAAAGTGCTTCGATTTGAGCGCATGCAAAATGTATAAATCGTGCTGGAGAATACTTTGAAACACAATAAAACCATTTTTATTGATTATTATTAGGCCAGAAATATATAGCAGCCCTCGTACTCGTATAACTGACTTTAAGTCAATCGATTAACCTAATTTTTTTTTTATTTTGAAGTAAAATTAATCCATCATCTTTCCATTTTTTTCACAAAATGACCCTCCTGCCAAAAAATGTGCCTCTTGGCAAAAAATTTAGCTAATGCCACGAATCCGTTCTCTGTGTGTACACCAGCACAGTGGTTTCTATAAAGATCAGCACTTTAGTGATGACCTAAAGGGTAACTATATAGACCACATGTTTCATATATCGATCGCTTCAGAATGACTATCTGAGTCCAATAACAATATATTTTGTTTTTGAAGTCCTGTTCGTCTATGGGGGATCTGCTTCGATATCCAGGAGAAGAAAACGCGTCATTTTTACTGTATGCGTCCAAAGAGATCTGTGGGTCAGCTGCGTGGTCTTGGCCGTGCAACTGAAGAGGTGCAGCACGTCGTGTGGATGTCGAAACAAACGTCCGGAACGTCACCACCAATTCGGGAGAAATTCGAATTGAGGCGGCTGCACCATTCAGATCTCAGCTGAGCCAGAACCACGCTCGTTTGCCGAGGAAGTGTCTTATCCGCTAGTGAAATCTCCAGAGGATGTTCCCTTAGCACTACATTCACGCTAAAGCTGGCCTCTGCTGCTGCGACTTCATCAGCGTGAAAGTCGTTCAGCCCGGTAGTTTCGATGATCTAAGTGCTCTCTCTAGTTCCGCTGAACCTCTCATTCTAGATTATGAAGATCATACCTGGTCTGCCTGGGCGGAGGTAACCTTGCCCTGAGATGAAGGTTGGGATGACTACTGTGAAGACACCCAAGCAGATACTGCTTGTACAGAATACATAAGGAGACATCCTGTCGATGTTTCCAAAGCGGCATTCTGACAAGTCTGAATGTTCTTCCACTGCGTCGTACTCACGTTCGCCGACCATACAGGTGCTGCGTAGTTTGCTACAGACCGACATATCGCTTAATAGGTCAACAAGGTTTCTTAGTCGGCTCCCCTAGAACTGCCGGCCAGTGACTTGATGACCTTGTTTCTACTTTAAGCTTATCGCAAATAGTAGCTATAGCATGTGCAGAGGATCGAAAAAAGGCTGTCCAAGGTGATCCCAAGGATTTTGGGTAGTTGGTAGTTGGGATAATGAAGTCATCGACTTTCACATAAAAGAAAACCGCACCTCTGCGGTTCATATAGTAAAAATTGTGGCTGATGATTTGGAGGCGAATATTTTCGCATTGCTCGCAGTGAGGAAGCGTGCTAAGTCAGGGAAGCAACAGTTGATGTTCTCGCATATGCGAGAATGATAGTTAATCTTGGTAAAGATGAAATAAACATTATTCTAGGTTTTTATATAGCCTCCTTGCAAAGGTCCCTTTCGAGTGGAGATCCTGCCTCTTCACATGTCATATTTGACCTTGCAAAGATTTAATATAGCGCATTACTGGAGTTATGTTATCAACCCTGGTACAAGTAGACCATATCGGTCCGTCATATAGTTACTATAAAAAAATATTAGATGTATAACGTCTACTCGCCGATTTCGTAGAAGTTTCCCCGTTTGTTAATTAATGAAATGTTGCAAATTAATGAAATGTTAGTGAACTCACCGCTTTGTCCTTCGGCTTCAATTCTTAAGTCAGCACAATCCTATAAGGATATCGACCCAAATCCACGACCAATATAAGTCAGCCTGACTGTCTGGCGATGCCTTATTGAGTTCATCGGAAAGGAATAAACATTTCTGACTCGATTTGAGTCAGGCTATGTTTTTTTTTCATTTCTGGTTAATTTTTATGTCGTTTGTGGCTTAAGGTCCATAAAAGTGTTGTCAGACTCCAATTATTTCAGGCCATTGCCTGATTAAGAAAGCCAACATGACGAAAAATATCATGAAGAAATTTCCGTGGCGCATTTTTGCTAAAAGTTTTTCACAACTTTGGCTGGCGTCGAACGATGCATGATGAAATGGCAAACCTTTGGGGATATTTTAACAGCCGAATGGAATAAGTAACATCAACAGCTTCTGAAATATTACAAAGGTAAAAAAACCATCATTAGTATCTGGTCGTGGCATATATAATAAATGTCATACTTAAAAGAACTTAAAGTTTAAAACCTATCACCTTAGAATAAAGTGTGCAGCCTCTAAAAAACAATGTCACTTTGTCTTCTATTAAAATGTAGATGCAACAGGTCTCGAGCCGGTTAATCCCAGTTTAATGTATTTTCGATACTGAAGCTATTTCGTACTTGATTTAGGAATTCTTACTTTGAAATTATATACAAAAGCCAAAAAAACGAAAACCGGAAAACCCGACAGCAAAAAATCGAGACATGTTGGGTTTTTAGCTATTTTTGAGAAACTAACTGTCGGGTTGGGACTTAAAACCCGGAATATCAGTTTCGTTTTTGGACTCTTTTCACCTGGACCCTTATTCCGGCATATATGCCCTTATCTGTCAAATTCTATTCAAAGTGTAACTGTCATTTGACAATGCCCGAATTATTTCTCAAAAAGTTTCCTTATGATCACACTGGGTATCGTCTCTTACCCAGATCTTAGATTAGACTATATCTATTTTATTACGTTTAAAATTTATTAAATATTAAGATACAAATTATAGAAAATCTTCTATTAACAGTTTAAACCCACATTAGTTAATATCAGCCATAAATAGCTTATCGAAAAATTAGATATCTTCAAACCCATAAACCCTTTAAATACAATATTTAAAAAGCGATACATTTCACTTCCTCTCCGTCTATTTTGTTCGTTATGTTACCAAACACATGTTACACCTCGAATACCCTACACCAGCCTAAAGCACCAACACCACCTCCAATCTTCTCTAGAGATCACACTGTCTTACAGCTCGATGAGGCATCATCGTTATGGCATTATGGCCACAAGGAGTGTGACTTGTTTCAGTTTGTGTTTTTTTTTATCTCTAGAACTATTAAAAAATCATATCCAAAAGACGCCAGTAATCTTATATAGCCAGGCGAGTATATAAAAAAAAAGCTGATCATAGCGATGAGATTGTCATCGTTTCACAAATTATTGAAATACGTGTGAGGCAACGTTTAAAAATGCACCCCCTCGCAAGTGCCGTTGGTCGGTAATTTAAAACAATTTCCTATAATTTTTATGAAATATATTTAGTTCCTCTTTTGGCTTAAATGCTGAACTTTGGTGTGGTTTTGTTTTACATTTCGATTTCGTGATCTTCGCTGGCTTTGTTGGGGCGCTTTCGTGTACTAGTTTCGACTGGGCCTGATGAAATTGAAGATTTTTAATTGTTTCGATTTGCTTATGTCCGAAATGCCACAATAATGACCACAATTCTTCGCTTAATGAGCCCAAAACGATGCCAATCAGTTTGGGGACAAGGAAATGATGAAGAAAAATGGTCAATAATGACGTCGTCGTCGTTGTCGTCGTCTTGGGTTTTCGTTGACAACAGGTCTTTGAGGTCTCCCATTCCCATTGGGCGATGTGGTGGCCAAATGTACGAGGTGTACATGTTGCTCATATGCCACAAATGGTTGACATTGATGTTCGATTTGATTTTGGTATGATTTGCTTATGTTTCGGCGGCCTGCTCATTTAAATGATGATCGTATTGATTTTATTATCTTAATAAAATGTTATGGTTCGGACAGCCAACGCAACAATGTTCCTCCCATTACTCGTACAGATGCATAGCTGCTCCTCTTCGCCGCCGTCGCCTTCCAATTACTTATGGATTGGCTGGCTGTCTCCGTCTCGTTCACTTTCTGGCCACATAATGTCCGTCTGTCGGCCGGGCGATCTGTGGCAAACATTTAAAATGTTTTTAATCGTCTGTAACTCATAATTCATTTTGTGTTAAGACTTAAGACAGCATCTCAAAACAGCGGTGGCCAATCAGTTGTTGAAATGGGTAATCAAGTAGGGGAGTCGATTTTAGGCGACCAGATTTTAAGCTACATTTTGATTGAGTAGGGATATACAGATAAAGAGGCCGTAATTGAAAAATAAAGAAAAAGAAAGTATTGAATTGTTGCTAGGCGGTTTGAATTGTTGCAATTTGTTATATCGTTTTCCAAACCTTGAAATATTGGTTGAAAGCTCTATAAAGTATATAAAGGGTGTCCTAAGAAGAGCGCAATTTTTAAATTTTAAATAAAACACAGATATTTAAGAAAAAATCGTGAAACTTTATTATATCGTAAAGTAGACAGAATGAGGTTATGTATGGAACAATATATCGTGCAGATGGCCGCCGCGGCTTTGCTGGCATGCACGCGATCTTTTAATGAAATTTTCAATGACCGTTTTGCATGAATTCTGCGGTATTTCATTAATGCAGCGTCCAATTTCGTCTTTTAAGGCTTGAGTCGTCGTCGGCTTATTCGCGTAAACCATCGACTTCAAAAAACCCCAAAGAAAAAAATCTAATGGTGTTAAATCGCACGATCTAGACGGCCAATTCTGATCTCCAAAACGCGAAATAACACGACCGGGAAATGACTGATGCAGCAATTGAATTGTTTCTCTGGCTGTATGACATGTGGCGCCGTCTTGTTGGAACCACATGCCCTCCACATTCATTTCTTTAATTCTAGGCAAGAAAAAACTGGTTATCATTTCACGATACCCAACACCATTGACTGTTTGCGCTTGACCTGCCTCATTTTCATAAAAAAAGGTCCAATGACTCCTCCAGCCCAAAAACCACACCACACAGTGACACGTTGAGGATGCATTTGCTTCTCGTGAATCACTCGAGGATTTTCCGCACCCCAAATGCGACAATTCTGCCTATTGACAAAGCCATCAAGATGAAAATGGGCCTCGTCACTGAAGATGATTTTATCGGCAAAATCAGCATTTTCATGTTGTCTCTCCAATACCCAATTAACGAACTCCCTTTCGTGTAGCGCTCCATTTTTACTAACCACGTACCTTCTACTAACAAACAATAACAATTGTTCAAATGTCAAACAATGACACTTCGAATGTTGCCAGATTTAAAAATTGCGTTCTTCTTGGGACACCCTTTATAAAGGGTAAGCGATTTAACATTTTAAATTTGAATCGGCTGCTAAAGATAAAGTACTGATATTTTTTAAATTTCGGGTTTTTTGGAAAGGTAAAACTTTATCATTTTATAGTGAAACACAATACCTCATCCGATCAACCCAAATTTGTTATTACATTTTCGATTGTTTCAGGTCGAATTACTTCAATGGAAACTTCGATTTGACTGGCCCACCCTATACTATTGATAGTCGTTTAATTCTAAGATGGCCTATTCTAGTTCATTCGTGGATCTGTTTAAAGCACGACAGATTTTTTGTCAGTAGTCAAAATATATGTAAAATTTAGACAAACTGCCAATATATAGTCCTTTTCCATCTACTAGTATATGCATGGGAAGCCATTTTTTGGCCCCCGACAATTTCTACGGGGATTATATCAAAAATATACGACATGTAGTTTGAAAACAAGCTTTAAAAAACAGCAGTCGGACGGATGGTCGGACTGGCAGATATCGTAAAATCGATTCAACTGGCGATTCTAAGTCGAGCGGTACACTCAGAGTTAGGTCTAGCTTAAATATTTGTTGATATTTATGTATTTCCTACTTGAATATTATACATTTTCTGTGCTTTTACATACAACAACAACCAAAAACCGGATAGCTCGACAGCAAAAAACCGGGTAAACCGACTTGCCGCACAGTGCTCCGTTTCATTGACAAAAATTAGAGAACTGACCTGCTTCGAATTTTAATGTTTTAGTAAACTTTTGAAATATAGAAATAGTTTTGTTTTGAATTAATATTATATTTTGAATAAATAATTTATCTTGTAAAGGGTGGTTAAATTTTAAGGGCCGATGTTGAATGTGAACCACACCTAGACGTCAAGTTTTTTTTCTGTATTTCATTTGATATTTCTCAATTTCAGACTAACTCAATTTGAACCATGGAAACACAAGCGATACCAAATATCATCAATGGTCAGAATGGTGGCTAGAAATGGCGTCAGTGGATGATCATTTTTCGAAGAAAATCATTTTTAGTGATGAGGCAAATTTTCACCTCAGTGGATTCGTCAATAAGCAGAATTGCCGCATTTGGGCGAATGATAATCCAAGAGTGATTGTCGTAAAAACAATTCACCCACAAAGAGTGACTGTTTGGTGCGGTCTATGGGCTGGCGGCATCATCGGGCCGTATTTTTTCAAAAATGAGGCCGGTCAAGCAGTTACTGTGAATGGTGTTCGCTATCGTGAGATGATAACAAACTTTGTATGACCCGATTTGGAAGCTATGAAAGTGGACGATATGTGGTTTCAACAGGACGGTGCCACTTGCCACGCAGCTAACGAAACAATGGCTCTTTTGAGCGACAAATTAAATGGCCGTGTTATGTCACGTTGTGGCGATGTTAATTTGTGATTTGACACCGTTGGACTTCTTTCTTTGGGGTTATTTGAAAGGAAAGGTGTACGTGGATAAGCCAGCAACAATTCAAGAGCTCAAGGATGAGATAGTTTGGCACATTAACGGCATAGAACCTCAATTATGACTCAGAGTCATCGAAAATTTGGACCAACGGATGGAGGTGTGCCGCCGCGACCTCGACCAATTGAACCATACCAATATTTTCATAATAAAAAGAAATGACAATAATTTCCTAAATAATTTGTGTTCTATTCAAAATCAACATCGGCCCTTAAAATTTAGTTTCATTCCTTAGCAGTTCAACGAAAATGTTTGTAAATGACGCATTTTTAGACGGAATCGAATTGGCTTATAATTTTAGAATAGTTAAGGAGTGGTACAAATTTAGTTTTTTAAATTATTTTTAATTAATTTTTTAACATTTCGTTTTTTTAGATAAATAATAATGATAATTTTTCAACTTTTGATGGTAAAAAAATATCATTAAAGTTGGGACTATCATTGGTGTTTTAGAAAAAAAAAAACAAAATCTTCGCGAATTTTCCGATTCCTTTTGATTTTCAGTTTTGAAAAAGTGCCTTTGATTAATTTTTTATTCGAAAAATTCCTAATTTTTCATCAACAAAAAAAAACAACAACAAATTCGGTGATTTTTTTTTTGCACAATAAATTAGTTTGGACTTTCGTCTATTAGAAAAAAAAACAAAATTATCGTGTTAATTTAGGCCTATTTAATATGCCAAATGATTCAATGAAAGCCATTAAAAAAGTTACAAGAAAACCACGTGTTAAAAAAAAAACTCCTATTTTTGCCTAATGCTAGTATGGGAACGGAGCACTGTGTGGACTGGACGCAAAATCGGAATGTCGGTTTCGGTTTTGGACACTTTTATACATGTTCTTTGAAAAAGCCTGGAAATATTTCCGATACATAGCAACTAATGGTACCTCTAAGGAAACACACAAAACAGTCCTAGTGTAGGGTATCAACAGGTATACAAATGTCATTTAAACTTTTTTTTTTTTAAAGAAATACTGTCTTAAATATTTTAAACAGCCCATAACTCCATGAGCTCAGCTGGCTGTCTGTCTGTCTTTCCGTCTGTCCTTCTGTCCGTCCATGTCGCCGTCCCTGCGAATGCATGAATGAACGAATGATTGAATGTTAATTAAATGCTTTCGTTAATTTTACATAAATCCACACAAAGCCCACCACAATACGTGAATTTACATTTAATTGGGTTTAAATATCTTTCACGATCGATGCCACCACCGCCGCCATCATCCGAGGAGATGCTTCCCCCCTCGGCCACCCGATTAACGGGCAGGCTGGGCATTCATTTCGGCTGCGACGAGTATATCATAATTTTCCATTTAATTGCTAATGTCGCCTATTTTCTCGTTCTGTTGACGTCTTTTTGGGAGGGCCAACACATGGAGCGCTGTTGGCGCGTCTTCTGGCTAAATATTCACATGTTGCTACGGGACATGTGGGGGGTCCTCCTCCCCGTGTGCTTTTTAAGAGTATTTTAATGATTCTCTTTTCAGTGTTGCTTTTTGTTCAGGTTCGAATCTGGGTTGTGATATTTTACTTATCACGAATTTATGTGGTCACATTAAACTTTTGTTTGTTTGCCTGATATTAAAAAAAAAATTAATAAAATGAAAAAAGAAGACAAAGAAATAAACAATAAACATTTTTCGGTTATGCTCTAGATTAAAAATGCATGGGTTGACGGGAGGGCGGGCGGGCATGCTGGCTGGCTGGCTGTCTGGCTTGGTGGCCATTCCGGCCGTTTGTCTCCGGGAATGATGATGTGTTCCAAAATTAACAAGTTGATTTTTTTATGTTATTTTCAATGGTTTTTATGGCTTATAAAGTGTATTCGTGTTGTGTTTTATGGCCGCTTTTATTTAATGGAGCATTGTGTCTCCAGTTTTGGACCCTGGCGTCTAGCAGTGGCCATCACGTTTAATCGTTGATATTTTTATGTGATGGATGGTGACGAGTTTGAAAAAAAGCAAATATTGAAATATTTTCCATTAATATTATCCATTTGTTTAAAACAGTTTATGTTTTCAAAATATTTTGAAATCTTAAGTATTAAGTGTGATTTTGAGATGGGTGTGCCATCCCAGTTAAGATTTTGAATGGAGACTTAACGATTTCTATGTTAGTATTTCAAAACACTCTGTCTAACTTGGAGTTGATACAATCTATTTGTGCAAGTCGGCAGCTGTATGTTGTGATTGAAACCTGAAACAGGCACTAAGACTCTAAAAATAGACAGATTTTATGTACACTGGCCAGTATACATATATTTACGCTTGCAAATTTTATATTAAAACGATTATAAAAAATATTTAGAATATACAGGGTGGCGCACGAATAGTGCTACAAAAACAAAACGTTATAACTTTTTGCTGTGTAAGCAATCGACTTGTTTCTAATTTTATTTGGAAGGTTAGTATTTAGACTTATTAAAATGAATGCTTGGAATACCGAAAAGAAAATTTGGGTATTGCAGCAGGTCCATGCTTTGCAGTCATGCATTTCCGTTCAAAGGCAATTAAGGCGGAGTTTGGCGGAACTCTCCCGAGTATAATGACATTTATAAGCTGGTAAACATGTCTGCTGAATCTAGAAGCATCGCACGAAGACCGTAATATCGAGCATCGTCAATTCAGGCAAATCCAAGCGTTTCTACTTAAAACTTATCGGCGAAAATTGCATTTCACAGACGGTCATTACAACACATAAATTAAGTGTGGCAACGCGTACTTAACAGAAAAAGAGTTCTCGTACAAATACATTTTGGGGAATCACATGTATAATTTACAGCTTTGTTTGATTTAATAATAGTATTTATTTAAACAATAAATGTGATGAGTCCTGAAGTAAAAGAAATTGGTCCTAGTGAGAGAGAAATTATCTTAAAATTGCACAATGAAGAAAAATCGCGGCGTGAAATTGCTCAAACTATAGGCAGAAGCTATTCTTCGTTTCAGTACGTTTTGGAAAACGTACAATCCGCCGGTTCTATTTTGTCAAAGCCTCAAATTAGGCTGACTGAGCAGGAGAAACGAGATATATTGTCATCTGTAAAAGCAAACACAAGAATTACTGCTTTCAAAATTAGTGAAAATATAACAGAATCCTTTGGCAAACCCATCCATGAAGAAACCATGCGAAGAATATTGCCGTGTAGCCTGCGAAAAACCACACAGAGAAAAAATAAGTTGGAAAACGGTTGAATTTACTAAAATTCCGCTGCACAAAAAAATTGCGGTTGCAATCACCAAATGTTTATAATCGTAATGGACATTCGGTTCGACATACCACAAGATGATAAATATGATTTTCGTATTGCAGACGAAAAAAAAATCATAAAATGTATTTAGTTGTCATAACTGGTAGTTGTGGCAATCAACAATTTTAAGAATATGTTGTTGTTGTAGCTGAATATTGGTGATAATATCTAAAACTTTCATCATTACCATAAGCGAAACAAATCCTATTATAACTGCTTTAAAAAAAAATCGTTTAATCTTATTTATTCAGAAAAAAAACCTTTTATCATTTATTCCTCGATAGGCCCTTCCTATGCTTAAGAGTACAAGTACTTCAAGTAAAGTATATAAGAAAACAGCCTTTTGCCGCTATTGAAAATTTATTTATTTTAAATTTAACAAGTGCGGCATTTTTGATCCAAAAATTCTTTTCTTTAAGGTTTTGATTTTTCGTATTTTCTACCAATACCTCAGTTGCAATAACTGAACGTTATAGAGCCACAACTAATATTCGGTTGTACTAATGCTATACTTCAGGTGCTACGTTGCGGTTGTGGCAACGAATCTGTTCTCCGTGTGTAAATAGCTAAAATTAACCGAAAAAACTCCATCGGACTTTGCTAATGGGTATATTAAAATGGGTCTCGAGTACTGGGAAAAGGTGTTATTTTCAGACGACAGTTAATGCTGCCTTTTTGGCATAAGAGGTAGAATGTACTTAGTAGGGACATAAATACTGTTACACACGTTTTATGCTGAAAAATAAAAGGTACTGAATGTTTTTGTATATATTTATTGATGTATATTGTATCCAAAAAGAATTTACTTATTCGAAATGTCCGCCTTTTGCCTTTACACACGCCTTTAGTCGCACTGGCCAATCGTCAATAGCTTCACGAACCTCGTCCATTGGAAAATGGGCTACAGCTCGAACCAAAGCAGTCTTAAGAGATCCAATGTTGGGGTATCTTCTGTGACAATCCAATGGGTTCAAATCTGGACTGCCTGAAGGCCATTCTTCCGAGGAAATGAACGCTGGCAAATTGTTTCGAAGCCAGGCCTGGGACGTTTTAGCCTTATGGGCCGGCGCAGAATCCTGCTGGACAGGCCATGGCTGGTTTTGGAACAGGGAATTGTTTTCAAAACGGTTTCTTGGTAAACTTTGGCCGTTGTTTTGACTCCTTGTTTGCAGAAATGCAGGTCAGTGACCCCATCGAGTACTGGGAAAAGGTGTTATTTTCAGACGACAGTTAATGCTGCCTTTTTGGCATAAGAGGTAGAATGTACTTAGTAGGGACATAAATACTGTTACACACGTTTTATGCTGAAAAATAAAAGGTACTGAATGTTTTTGTATATATTTATTGATGTGTATTGTATCCAAAAAGAATTTACTTATTCGAAATGTCCGCCTTTTGCCTTTAAACACGCCTTTAGTCGCACTGGCCAATCGTCAATAGCTTCACGAACCTCGTCCATTGGAAAATGGGCTACAGCTCGAACCAAAGCAGTCTTAAGAGATCCAATGTTGGGGTATCTTCTGTGACAATCCAATGGGTTCAAATCTGGACTGCCTGAAGGCCATTCTTCCGAGGAAATGAACGCTGGCAAATTGTTTCGAAGCCAGGCCTGGGACGTTTTAGCCTTATGGGCCGGCGCAGAATCCTGCTGGACAGGCCATGGCTGGTTTTGGAACATGGAATTGTTTTCAAAACGGTTTCTTGGTAAACTTTGGCCGTTGTTTTGACTCCTTGTTTGCAGAAATGCAGGTCAGTGACCCCATCGTAAGAGACACCCCACCAAACCATGACTGAAGCTGGGTGATGACCCTTTTCCACCCTTGGGATCAGTTCAGATGCTTCCTTAGATGACCGCGCATACACTCTATCATTTTGCTTGTTCAATTTTTCCTGAACGTTAAAAATTTTTTCATCGGTGAACAAAATTTTTCTGTGTAAGTTATCAGCGTGCTTTACCAAAAGACGTTTGCATTTTTCAATCCTATTTTTTTTAAAGCTGCAGTCAATAAATGTCCGGTACATCGTTTGAAAGCCCCAAGTCTTTTTTAATGATTCGACTCATGGACTTTTGCGTGATATTTATCTCACGGGCCATGATTTTTTTTGGAGCGGATTTCTGTGAATTCTTGATTTAACGGCTTTGATGACATGCGGTGTTCGAACAGAGCGTGGTCGGCCCGATCGGTGGCGGTCTTTTACATCTCCAGTCTCCCCAAACAGTTTTAAGCATTGGTATACGAACTTGCGGCTAATCCCCAGTGGCCGGAGCGTTTTGAAAATATCGCTTTTTTCATTGCACACTCATTATCTGACCACTCCATGATGAAAGTTAAAACAATTTTAAAATCCCGTTACAGACTAACGCTATTGAGGTTAGCTTTCAAAACCCATATGACATTAATGGGGTATGTTCAGTTCTACTGTTGAAATGGGTGTGTTTAATGTTGTAACAGTATTTATGTCGCTACTAATTATATATAGAGTGATTCGTCTAGAGGTATTTTTTAGAACAAAAAAATATAAAAATTCAAACCAAGTGTGGAGTCTTTATTGGTAATTTGTAAGGACATGTTATGGCATTTATTTTTCGAGAATAATTACCTTCAAATGTTGGCAACTGTATTATGGAAATGAGCGTTCGGTGAGAAACGGGAAGATCAGCTGTTTTCGACCAAAATTTTGTACAGTGATGAGGCCAATTTCTGGCTCAACGGCTAAGTCAATAAACAAAATTGCCGCATTTGCGCTGAAGAGCAACAAGAAGTGGTTCAAGAGGTGCCATTATAACCAGAGAAAACCACGGTTAAGTGCGGTTTATAAGCTGGTGGAATTATCGGTGCATATTTTTTTTAAAAATGATGATGGCCGGAACGTAACCGTGAATGGAGCTTGCTGTAGCGCCTTGATATCGGACTTTTGGCTTCCTGAAATTGAAGCCCGTAATTTTGACAACATTTAGATTTAACAGGACGGCTCCACTTGCCATACAGCTGCTCAAACAATGGTTTTATTAAGAGGTCATTACGAAGAGCAGCCAATTTCACGTTTTGGACCGGTGAGTTGGCCGCCTAGATCGTGTAATATCACAGCTACTCGTATAGACTTTTTTCTTTGGGGCTATGCAAAGTCCAAAGACTATGCTGACAAACCAGCTACGATTCAGGTTTTGGAAGCCAACATTACGCGTGTCATTAAAGCCATACCGGTCGAACGAGTCATCCAAAATTGGACCCTCAGAATGGAAACTGTTTGGGCCTGTTCCTTTAACAGATCCCAAAATAAAAGTAACAATAGGTTTTAAGGAAAAACCCAACAGAGAGTTCCGCTTCAATGCAAAGGTGTGACTTTATTGGTGGTAACTTAGGAACTAACTTAACTTCTAACAATGATGTATGCGTCTAGCGCCAAATTTGCACTTCATGTGCGAAAGAGATAAATATATAGCAAAAAAGAAACAACTAATATTATAATCCAACGTTGCAGTTACTATAATAACTTAAAGATAAATTCATGGAATGTCTTAACCCTAATGATGGCATGTGGACATACTAACTTGTTGAAGCTCGCTTCAACAGAAACCCTGAGGCCTAGTTGCGGCCAACATTTGAAGGAAATTATATTTAAAAAATAAATGCCATAAATGTCCTTCCAAATTACCAATAAAGATTCCACACATAGTTTGAATTTTTATATTTGTTTTTGTTCTGAAAAAATACCTCTAAATGGATCACCCATTATAAGTATGTATAGGAATAAGTTTTGGGGGAAAGTGGGCTGTTCCACGACCGTTTTTGCAAGCGCTTTAATGACTATAATAATAAACAGATCGTTTTGGAAATATACACAGTATGCACAGTATTTTAGAAACATAACAGCTTTCAAGGCATACGATTTTAAAGAGAGGCGTGGCACCGCAAGTTACAACTTGAAAATATTACAACGAATAAATGATGCTTATCATTTATTCGAAATAAAATGTTTTCCGTGGCAAAGTTTTTATCGATTATCCTACACTAATCGTATTAAACCCCCTCTCTGCCAGCACCAGTGGCAGTGCGGCAATAAATATCAGGCCTACACAAGATCACCTGAAAAAGGTTTGTGATCTGTTGGATTTTGAGCAGATATATTTGGCGTTTACACTGAGCGTTAATTGAAGAACTTAAGTTCTTTAGACGGGCTCGTGCGAAAACATTCATTTTACGTCTTTGTTAAACGATCAACATTTTTAGAATTTTTCTGGCAAATAAATTAGATTAGACAGTTCGCACTAAACGTTATGAATTGTGTAGAACAATAAATGACAACACCACCACCGGTGAATCAAATACTAATTTTTTTCTTCGCGTCTTTTCTTTTTCCTGGTTGTTAAGTCTTTGCGCAAGCCACTGCATAAAGTCAGAAACTGTTTTAAAATGTTTAACAACAGCTAATTTCTACAGGAAGTCACATATCTTCCAGTAAGAGGAACGAAACAACTGAAAAGAAGACCAACATACATACGGTCAGACATGACTTTTTGGATTCTTTTCTAAAACATTGGGGTTTATTGTTTGTTTGGAGTGGTAGTTCGTGGCTTGGTCTTTTATTTTCGTTTAAATATTCAACTTTAATAAATTATTTTTTATTTTATTTAGTTTGATTTAATCACGTTTTATAACCATAAAAATCTCATGTTTAACGAAATTTATGAATGCCACCATCAACCGGCCAACATTAGTTTGGCTACCGTCTGTACTGGCCCGGCCCGGCCCGTACATTGTGAACTGTGGGGATTTTCAGTTGGCTTTTCTTCTGCTGGTTCTAATGTTGTTCTTTTGAGGTAGTTATTGTTGTTGTTATTGTATGAAAAGTATTTGATTTAATTTATGCGGATTTTTCAACAAATTTTTATTTGTTTGTCATTCTTTATGAAAATCATTGTGTGTCTGTTTTTTTTTTTTTTGGTTTTCTTCATTTGATTTCAGTACAAGAATGCTAATGCATTTCGCATAGTAATTTTTGGATTTGAGTCTGGTGTTTTTTTTTTTAGATATTCCACATTTGGATTTGGATTTTATGGCCAAGCTCCTTTTGGTGCTGATGGCTTACCGTAAGGGAGGGGGAGGATTGTATTGTAGGTATGTATGTTTTCTCCGCTTGTAGCGGGTTATTTATAGCCATTTTTTATTTAAGTATTCTAATGCATTTATAAATCAGTGCATTGACATTGAGGCATGCGGTTGCTTAACCGACTGACTGGCTGAATGGTGGCTTGATTTGGGTTTTTTGTAAATCATGGCATAATAAATAAGTTATGATCTGAGGCACGTTTCTGGCTCATGTGGCATGTATTTGTTGAAAATTTATATCTTTACGAAAACATGTCAACAGCCGTTTTTTTTTTCTTTCTTTAAGTTTCTTTCATTCATTTAGGGAGAAGTTGTATTTCTATCAGTAGCTGGCCTATCTATGCCTTTCCGCTCCCGGTGATTTGAGGGATCCGCGTTAAACGGTATTCTGCTGATAAGAAAAATCAAATAAATCAGTAATAATTAAAATTGTAGACCACATCTCAAACATAAACCAATTGCAAGATTCCACCACACATTAATGAAAAGCCTTTAAATGACTACACCTTTTTATTCAAAGCTTACATATGTTGGCAGCAGGTTGTGTGATTAATAGCTCTTTAAACAAAAAAGCTCGAAGGTAATTTGATTTTCACATATACTCAAATTGAGTTAAAAATAACACTCATTTCGGGTAAACTAACACATTTAAGCCGACCCTAATGCTCGTAAATTTTACATTCATTTCAAATAAACTTTCAAGCGCGTGGCGCGTGTTAAATTTTCAAGCTTACATGTTCTTGTAACCTATATTTACATATCCTACACATTTGAGGATTAAAGTACTGTGATTTAGTAAATTTGAATTTGAAACATACTTAAATTGAGTTCAAAAAATTGACTCATTAGGTGTAACCTGGCAGATTTAAAAAGATGCTATACTCCTACTGAGAATTTAGTAAATTCTATACTTAGTATATGTAAAGGGTGGTCCAACTAAAATGCATGACGTTAATTGCTTATAAATTTAGGATTTATGACAATTATGAGTGAAACAAAATATCTCGCCACGGCTTCGGTGCCATATCACTATCCGATGGTCCATATTTTCATTGACTCTGAGACAAAATGAAGGATCAATGTCGTTAATGTGGCCTTATAGAGTTCGGTTTTACTTTCAACAATTGCAGCAAGGCTTTCTGAAGAGGGTTCTCACGGACTCGAAATCATGATAAAAGTAGTGTGCAGCCACGAAAATCAATGTCATTTTGCCATTTTGTTGAAAACTTGTCTTCTATTTAAATATAGAAGCAAGAGGTCTTGAGCCGGTTTAATCCCTGTTCAATATGTTCCGAATTATCACACCCTTTAGCTCTTGAATTGTTCTTGGCTTACAAACGTACACTTTTTCTTTTAAAAATTCCTAAAGAAAGAAGTCCAACGTTGTCAAATCTCATGCTCGTTGCGGCCAATTAACACAGCCACGACGTGAGATAACACACCCATTGAATTTCTTGAGCAATGGAGCCATTGTTTGGTTGGCTGTGTGGCAAGTGCAACTATCCTCTTGGAACCACATATCGTCTAGGTCCTTATCCTTGATTTCTGGCCATAAAAAAATTGTTATCAGATCGCTATAACAAACACCGTTCACGGTAACTGCTTGACCAAACTCATTTACCATAACCATAAACCGAACCGTCACGTTTTGTAAACGCAGTGGCTTTTCAAGAATCACTCGTGGATTCTCATTTGACCAAGTGCGGCAATTCTGCAAATCCACTGAGATGAAAGTTTTCCTTATCGCCGAAGATGAATTTCTTTGTAAGGTCACTATTCACTTGTGTCTGTTCAATCAACCATTCGGCGTACTGACGACGCTTGAAATGTTTACTAGGCTTTAGGTCATGAGCCAAATGAAACTTGTAAGCGTGTAAATTCAAGTCTTAATTTGTCAAACACTGAAACAAAGAAATGTTAAATTAAGTTGGGCAAAAAACTTGACATTACGGTGTGACTCACAATTAACATCGTGCATTATGGCTGGACCACCCTTTATACAGAAAACAATTGTCCAACATACAAAAGACTTAAGAAACGAGCCTTGTATGCAGAAGAAAGCACTTGGCTTTTAATTTTTTAAAACAATCTTTAATTTGAGCCGCCCTTTAGACTGATCTTGTAAGTGGTAAAGAATTGTTATACGGCATAGGAAAAAATGGATCTATAGAGAGGTCATTTCGAAGAGCAGCTAATTTCACGTTTTGGACCAGTGAGTTGGCCGCCAAGACCCCTACACTTTTTTCTTTGGGGTTAAGTAAAGTCCAAAGTCTATGCTGACAAACCAGCTACGATTCAGTTTTTAGAAGCAAACATTACGCATGTCATTTACGCCATACCGATCGAAATGCTGGAACGAGTCAGCCAAAATTGGACCGTCAGAATGGACATCCTGAGGCGTAGTTGCGGCCAGCACTTGAAGGAAATTATACAAGGGTGGCTATATAGATTTCTGGCCTAGGCAACACTAAGTGTTGCCTGGCGCCATCTGTGCATAGCATAAACGTACTCACAACGTTTTGACGTACGACATTTGTGTTGTTTACAGAGACTTGAAAAATTCAATTTGCAAAAAAATGGAATTAACTCGTGAACATTTTCGTGCAATCATTTCTCACAACTTTCGACGTGGATTAGCACGACAAGAGTGCCTCGATGAACTTAAATCTTTGTATGGCGATGAAGCACCATCCTATAGCACTGTGAAAAAACTGGTTTAATGAATTCAATCGTGGCCGACGCTCGCTCAAAGACGAATGTCGAGAAGGTCGTCCAAAAAAGGCTGTTGTGCCAGAGAACATTGATGCCGTGCGTGAACTGATAAAGCAAGATCGTCATTTGTTCTCGTTGGATCCCGCACAATTTGACAAACGCTTAAAAAAAAGGCTCGTGTCGATTGGTGCAAAGAAAATTTTGAAAAAATACGATCGCGTTGCTTCAAAATACGTTTATAAGATCGTCACAGGTGACAAATCATGGATCTATGCGTATGAGCCTGAAACAAAACAGCAATCAACCGTGTGGGTCTTCGAAGACGAGCCAAATCCAACGAAAGTTGTTTGTTTAAGAAGCACTTCGAAGCAAATGGTCGCCTGTTTCTTCGGCAAAACTGAGCATGTGGCGACATTTCCGCTTGAGCAACGTAGGAGGTCAATTCTGAGTCGAAACACCACAATTTGTTTGCCTGAAGTCTTCGGAAAAATTCGAAAAACGAACAAGAGAAGACGAATCATTGTACACGATGACAATGCAAGCTCTCACACATCGGCTCAAACCAGCGCCTTTTTGACCGGCCAAAACGTCGAATTGATGGGTCATCCGCCGTACAGCCCTGACTTGGCAACCAATGACTTCTCTTTATTCCGCACATCAAGAAAAATGCGTGGTCAACGATTTTTGTCGCCAGAAGATGCTGTTGAAACGTTCAAAAACCTTGTTTTGGAGGTGTCTCAATCGGAGTGGAAAAAGTGCTTCGACAGTTGGTTTGAGCGCATGCAAAAGTGTATAATTCATGCTGGAGAATTCTTTGAAAAACAATAAAGCCATTTTTGATGATAAATATTCGCATTTTCATTATTAGGCCAGAAATATATATAGCAGCCCTTGTATGTGGCTTTTAGAGCTAAACACACAAAATCGGTTAAACATAAGTGTGGGAGCTACATCAAAAATTTAACCGGTCTTCTTCGAAGCCAAATTTTATCAAGCTTCGGCAGACATGTTTACCAGCCCGTCATTCCCACCCCAGCCGGTTCTATGTGCCGCTACAACAACAACCAGCCTTGTAATGGTCCATCGACTCGAGAGAGTTTCGCCAAACTCTTGCCTTAATTCCCTTTGGAGGGAAATGCAGGACTACAAAGCATGGTAGCGCTGCGCTAACCAACACCTCTTATCGGTATCCCAAGCATATTTTTTTTATAAATTTAAACACTAACCTTCCAAATAAGCCAATTACTTACACAGTAGTAAGGTTGTTACATTTTGTTTTTGTAGCACGGTTCGTGCGCCACTCTGTATATGGCTTCTAAAGCTAAAAACATGAAACCGAAGGAACATACATATGTGTTGAGGCTATATCTTCAATTTCTCTAGCGTCCGTCCTTGATTCAGAACACGTACTTCTACTAAATTTAATGAAGATCGGGCAATAATTGCGACTTGAAGTTGGATAAAAAGCGTTAGATCGACAGCAGGCAGACGGAGAGACGTACAGATATACACGTATATTGCTAAATCGCATCAACTGGTGATTCTGAATAGATCGGTACCCTTAAAGATGGGTCTAGCTTAAATACTAGTTACGTATTCCAATGATGAAATTTTGATTTTTTTTGGACTTTAAATCCAACAACAAAATACCGAAAACACCGACAGCAAAAAACCGGGTAAACCGACACGTAGGATTATAGCTATTTTTGAAAAACCGACTGTCGGGTTTGGACATTAAAATCGGAATGTTGGTTTTCGATTTTGTACACTCTAGTCTTTAGCACTGTTTTTTTTCTCAATCAATTTACTATTCTGCACCTCAAGATTGTGAATAAATCTCACCGCTAACGTTAGGAAGTGTTTGAGGAATGCGACAAATGTAAGATTTAAAAAAACATATTTTAAATAAAAAAAATTCTACTTCTTTTCTAAAGAACAGTGACCTTTTTCTAATTACTTTTATATTGTTAGCATTTCAATCAAATATGTTACGGCCTGTTCACTTCATAGTCAGTCTTTTTTTTATAAATGATCAGGTGTGTTAAAATCTCTATGCAGAGGAGTCCTGCGTTCCAGTTTCTCACAAATAAAACAAAAATGGACTTGTTTTGAATAAACTGCATAGCCATAGGCCATAAATCATGTTGTAAATTATTCCAAATGTGTTACAATTTCTCTATTGTTTAACAAATATTTATAACATTAAGAAAACAAAAAAAATACAAAACGAAGAACGCCGATCAAGAGACCATAAAACCGAAACTGAAACTGATCATTAATTAATAAAACAAACCAACCCGGCCAGAACTCGACCATGAAAGGAATTCCAAGATTTCTCCACATATCATAAAGAATTTATAATAGAAGTCGTTTTTATTTTTTTTGTATAAGTTTTGAAAATCAAATCAGTTTTTTAAGGTTTCCATTGCAAAAGGTGCTCAGCACTTAAGATGCCTGCTGTCGCTGCTGCTTGTGGTGTGGAGAAAGATCCTTCCAACAAAATCTTGTGACGATCGTAATAAAAAAGATTGAAAATCAAAGAATTCATCTGCTTTATTTCTTTCCTTTTTTATGAGTGTCTGTGTGTGTGTGTCTTCTTGTCGCTAACAATTTAAAAATTTGTTGAGCATTTGTTTAATGACGGAGTGCTGCTGCTCATTGTCATTGTATTTTGTTGGTTTGGGGATCCTTTTTTCCATTTGGCTGGCAGCCCAGCCTGCTTTGCCGCCTTGTTAGCGACGATGATTAATTGCTTTGGCAGCGCAACAAAAAGGCGGCTGTTAAGGCGTTGGTGCTGTTGCAAGTTTTCGAAACAGATATTGAAAAAAGAAGACAACACAAACAACAACAACATCATCACCGACATTTATGGCCATTGTGCATAACTGAGTGCCTTGCAATGCGTTCCCCTTGCCTGCCTGCCTGCCTGGTGTTTGTTTCGTTTTTCGGGGCAACAAATTTTGATTTATTGCCTTTCTGGCGAGAACGCTTCGTCGTTCAATGTTTCTCAATATTTTGAGATGACAATATGTTGGAGATTTCGTTTTGTTTTTTGCTTTTCATGTTACGAAATTAGATTGATATGATTTTAATGATTAGCTGCGCCAGGAAGGATGCACTTGGCCATATTTTGTAGTTTTACTTTTTTGTTGTTGTTCCATTTCCAAAGCCACTGTTTGTTTGCCTCTCTTTGTGACAAATGTCAGTAGGAAGTTATAGATTTTAACAATTGTTCAGTATTGATTTTGTTATTAACAGCACAAGATTGATATGACTTAATTTATGTCATGCCGTTTGAACGTATTTTTTCCGGCTTTAAGAGGCTAGAATAAAACGAAGCAGAATTTGTGATAGTATCAAAATATCATTGCCCATCACTCAAAATGTTTTCAATTTGTCGACAGATAATGGAATTGAATCAGATTCTTTTTCAATAACAGACAATCAATAGATTGGTTTTCATCAAAATGGCTGTGAGATAAATTGAAAATAAACGAATTGTAGAAGAAACAAGTAAAAACGACATAAAGCTCGAATAGGCCGAATCATATGAATCCTCTCCTATTGAAATAGGCAAAATAACTATTATCATACTAATGGCCCCCCTAAGGCCCCGATGACAGCATCCCAATCGTGGACAAAGGGTGGGTCATTTAAAACTTTTAATTGAGTAGGCCTTAAAAAACCAAATGTCGTTCAAGTCATTCTCTTGAATTTTTGGAAGCAAAAATTCGTTGAGCTTGGCGCTGTTACGTTCATCGTTGGCGGTAACGGCGGCTTTTTGCTAATTTTCGCAGAAAAATGGCCGAATGATGCCGCCAGCTCAAAATCCACACCAACCAGTGACTCGTTGTGGATGCATTGGCTTCTCAATAGTCACATGTGGGTTCTTTGAACTCCATATGCTACAATTTTGCCACCAACATCATCTGCAAACACAATTTTTCGTTAAAACTCTTCATCTCCTGCCGAACAATCTCCAGCCCATTGGGCGAAGCGTAAACGCATCGGATAGTGTTCCATTATTAAATGACAAAGGTAAACCTTTTGAATGAAACCAGAAAAAATTAATAAAATAAATAATAAAAAATTATTAGCACTTTCTTTACAGACGATTAAAAATTTAAATTTTTAATCTCCTACCCTATTTTTTTACATTTTTACTTTGAAGGGACAAAAATACTGTTACACACGTTTTATGCCGTACAATAAAAAGTACTGAATGATTTTGAACCAAATATTTTTTAATATATTTATTGATATACGTTGTATCCAAAAAGAATCTACTTCATCGAAATGTCCGCCTTTTGCCTTTACACACGCCTTAAGTCGCACTGGCCAATCGTCAATAGCTGCACAAACCTCGTCCATTGGAAAATTGGCCACAGCTCGAACCAAAGCAGTCTTAAGAGATCCAATGTTGGGGTATCTTTTGTGACAAACCTTGTCCTTTAAAACCGTCCACAATTAGTAATTCAATGGGTTCAAATCTGGACTGCTTGAGGGCCATTCTTTAGAGGAAATAAACGCTGGCAAATTGTTTCAAAGCCAGGCCTGGGACGTTTGAGCCTTATGGGCCGGCGCAGAATCCTGCTGGAAAGTCCATGGCTGGTTTTGGAACAGGGAATTGTTAAGAGGCTTCACAACAGCTTCCAAAACGGTTTCTTGGTAAACTTTGGCCGATGTTTTGACTCCTTGTTCGCAGAAATGCAGGTCAGTGACCTCATCGTAAGAGACACCCCACCAAACCATGACTGAAGCTTGGTGATGACCCTTTTCCACCCTTGGGATCAGTTCAAATGCTTTCTTAGATGACCGCTCATGCACTCTATCATTTTGCTTGTTAATTTTTTTCTGAACGGTAAAAATTTTTCCATCTGTGAACAAAATTTTTCTGTGCAAGTTATCAGCGTCTTCACCTTAAGACGTTTGCATTTTTTAATCCTATTTTTGTAATGCTGCAGTCAATAAATGTCCGGTACGTCGTTTGAAAGCCCCAACTCCCAAGTCTTTTATAATGATTCGACTCATGGACTTTTGCGTGATATTCATCTCACGGGCCATGATTTTCTGTTTTCGGAGCGGATTTCTGTGAATTCTTGATTTAACGGCTTTGATGACATGCGGTGTTCGAACAGAGCGTGGGCGGCCCGACCGGTGGCGGTCTTTTACATCACCAGTAGACGAACATGCGGCTAATCCCTAGTGGCCGGAGCGTTTTGAAAATATCGTTTTTTTCATTTCACTCTTGAAAAGCGCTATTACAGCGATACGGTTCTCATTATCTGACCACTCCATGATGAAAGTGGAAACAATTTTAAAATCCCGTTACGGACTAACGCTATCGAGGTTAGCTTTCAAAACCCATATGACATTAACGGGGTATGTTCCGTTCTACTATTGAAATGGGTGTGTTCAATGTTGTAACAGTATTTATGTCCCTACTAAGTAAATAAATGTATTAATGATCTTTGCTTTTGTGGCTAACTATCCGGCCTCAACTTCGGATTATGCAACTAAGTCTTTATAAATAGCATAATTGTTGTTTTCATACTTTTTTTTAACTAATCAGCAGAAATTTTGATGTCAATTTGCCGCCACTTTGTCATTTAATAATGACAATAACAGCATAAAAAAGAAACACATCCTGATAAAAAAAAGGCTGGTGCCACGCCCCTTGACAACATTTGCATATTGGACCGTTATCCATGATGAAGAGTATATAATTTTCGGACGAACTTAATTAGTCCATTTATTTTCGGGGTACCTTTATTAGTTCCCTTAAGGAGAAGTTTTTTTTTGCTTCTAGACTGATTTCGCCCATTTACAATCCTAAGCCATCAACATTAACCCATTCCTGCCTAATGGGGTTTTAAATACCCAAAAAAGTGTTGAAACATAAATAGTTTTAGCGTGGGACAGGTGATTTTTTTATAGAAAAGAGGAAAGATTGCATTACAGCATTTAGCAGGATTTTTTGTTTTTTGCAGGCAAAATCAAAGATTTTTTTTTCGGAAAATGCTCTGGAAAAGCGCTGTCAAACATAGAAAATGGTAAAAATTAAAAAATTTTGATTTTACTAGTTGTCTACTATGTAATAAATAAAATTAGACAACGCCAACACACCTTGCCTCCAGATCCGGTCACATGCAAATGGGTAATTTTATTAAGAAAACATGGTACTTAAAAGAAATAAATCACTTAGCCTTAGCAATTTTCTTCTGATCTGGTGCAACACCGTTGTGATAATCCAGGAAGCAAGTAACAGGATGCAAATTTACCTTGCACTTCAAACAAACACCTTGCACGGGTATTTTAATACCTATGTCATATTCTCAGGTAAAAATTGAAGTTTTTTTTCTTACAACTTCTATAACATACATTTCCAAATTTCATAAAAATCGTACGAGCTGATCTGTGGGTAGGCAGTAACGCGTTAAGCATTTCAAGATCCTAGGTTGATTCGTTTCAACGCAATGGTGCTTTCAACAAACACACCGACTGACAGACATGGCTAGTTCTTTTAAACAATTTTAGGACGACCAATAATGTAGGGTGATCCATCTAGAGGTACTTTTTCAGAACAAAAAAAATATAAAAATTCAAATCAAGTGTGGAGTCTTTATTGGTAATTTGAAAGGCCATTTTATGGCATTTATTTTTTTGAAAATAATTACCTTCAAATGTTGGCAACTGTATTATGGAAATTAGCGTACGGTAAGAAAAGAGACGATCCGCTATTTTCGATCAAAATTTTGTTCAGTGATGAGGCCCATTTCTGGCTCAACGAAAAGTCAATAAACAAAATTGCCGCATTTGGGCTGAAGAGCAACAAGAAGAGTTTCAAGAGGTGCCATTACACCCAGAGAAAACCACTGTTTATTGAGGTGGAAGAATCATCGGTGCATATTTTTTCAAAAATGATGATGGCCGGAACGTAACTGTGAATGGTGCTCGCCATCGCGCCATGATATCGATCTGTATGCTACCTGATATTGAACCCCGTTATCTTGACGACACTTGGTTTCAGCAGGACGGTGCCACTTGCCATACAATGGATCTATTGAGAGGTCATTTCGAAATGCAGCTAATTTCACGTTTTGGACAGGTGAGTTGGCCGCCTAGATCGAGTGATAACACACCTTTAGACATTTTTCTTTGGGGTTACGTAAATTCCAAAGTCTATGCTGACAAACCAGCTACAATTCAGGTTTTGGAAGCCAACATTACGCGTGTCATTAAAGCCGTACAGGTCGATATGCTCGAACGAGTCATCCAAAATTGAACCCTCAGAATGGAAACCCTGAGGCGTAGTTGCGGCCAACAATTGAAGGAAATTATATTCAAAAAATAAATGCCATAAAATGTCCTTTTAAATTACCAATAAAGACACTTGATTTGAATTATATATTTTTTTTCTGAAAAAATACCTCTAGATTGATCACCCTATATATATACACGACAGGGTCTTCGACCAATATTTCGAGGTGTTGTTAACGAAATGACAAATTAACTAAGCAGTCCATCCATTGGTAAAGGGTTACAAAATTGGCTTCTAGGCCGATGGTGAAGAGAGTTAAGTTATTTAAAAAGGTCCCGACAGATTGAAAAGATCCCGGGCGGTTTAAGGCACTGCTTCTCTAGCAGTCAAATTTTTAATCTGATCTTTGTTGAACATAGTCGGTAGCTATGAGTCTTCCATGTAGATAATCGCGGGCAGTGTGACTTTTCTATTGAAATTCTTAGAAACCTCGAGCTACTGTGCGACGGGATTTAAATTTCAAACAAAGAAAAAATACTGACAAAAAGAGTTTTTTTGCCTAACATCTGTAGATTTTTGCCACCGTTTTCTCAAGATGTTATCCCTTACAAAAAAAATATCACCTTTTTTGGACAAAAATTAAAACACTTAACACGACTCCCTGCGAAATGATTAATGTTTCTGCAGGAATTTTTTGTCATGTCATGCTTCAAAAATGCCCTGTTGAAGAGGCCTAGACGTTTTTTTTCGCTTTGTTTGGGTTTTCTTAGACAATTGCCCAAAAAAAAAAAAAACAAACAGTTGAAGATCAAGAAAATTTCAAAAAATGTGTTTTATTTGAAATGTTTGCAATTATCAAAATTGGCAAAACAAAAATCCAAAAGTGACATTTGTCTCAACTCAAAAATAATTAATCATTTGAATAAATCCAAGGTAGGACCATTCTAATGACTTTCTTTTTTGGTGTTCCCTACTAAACTCAGTTGACATTGAATTTTCACTTCATAAATTATCTCGGTTTACATAGACACAAGGAGTACACTTCAAATCAATAGCCAGCTTTTCCATGGCCATAGATTTTTGAGGTTCGTAACAATCATTAACCCTTCAATGACGCGTCTTGTGTGTATTTTCAGTAGTTCGTCCTTTTCTCGTTGATCCTTAATTGTCAAAGATGTGAGGATTTCGAAAACAATAGGATTGTTTGCTAGCCTCTTTGTTCTCTCGCTGTAGTTTTCACAAATATTTTGTCTTTGGTTAAACATATTTTGAATAACTTCTCGACTGAAGAGGCTTCTTGTCCTTTTTAGTTTCATTTATTTTCACTATACCATTTTTCATTCTAGGTATTCTAAAGAGAAGGGTTTCTAGTGTTCGGCATTCGGTGTGTCCTTTTTTGGTGTCACAATTTTAGTTCACCCATTTTTTTTTGTATGGTCTTGCGATTGTTGTTTCGCCAAAAAGGGTGTTTTCTGTTTATCGGTATTTTATTGATATCCTTTTTCGTCCGTTGTGATTTATGCTTATGCATTTTTAATGAAATATCATCAATCACTTTGTAAATATTGAACAATGGTAATATTGAATTATTGAAAACTGTGGCCTAAAGTGAAAATTATTCAATGTAAACGAAGTCTGATTCTGGTTATACTTAAGGCACCAAAAGCCACTATGAAAATTGGCCCCAAAAATTATATTAAATGGAAATAAAGGACTGGGAAAAACGTGTTCGATGTCCTACATCATTTTGGTTATGCAAGAGTCAAAATAAAATACTTTTTAAATAATCCAACGTTAATTAAAAATAAGGAACAAGTAAAAACGACGTTTTATATAGACCCCTAAGTTCATAAGTATGAGCCGGATCACAGGCAAACCTCCAAAATAAATTCATATTTGTATTGTCAGTAAAATCGGCTACAATTTTCCATATGCCCATATTTACAGGTGATCCCTTCTGTTGAGCGTAAAGGCCGTATTTTCCATGTGTATAAGCCTGATCACAGACAAACCTCCAATAAAAATCCATATTTAAATTCGCAGTAAAACCATTTTCAATTTATGCATATGTCCTTATTCATCGGTGATCCCTTCTTTAGATCCCATATACCCATATTTAGCGCCCCTTCGGCCCATTAGTCTGACACTAATCTTAGCTAAAAAATTCAAGATACATATTTGGATTCGAAGCAATATTTATATCTATGATCATATTGACTATCGATGGCGCGTTTTTAATATAATGGCCGTTTTTTGGGCCACATGAGGAGAAACACTATGCCCTTTTGTAAAGGAATTTAGTGCGCCGCATTTTTACCAATGTTCGTCCACAAAACTTATGATTTGTTACGCAAATTGTCGAAAAAAGTGTACTTTCTTCCAAGGTAGTATCCTAAGTCCTGTAAAGGGAAACTTTTTTCCTGATTGGCCGATTGCGCCCATTAACAATTCCGTATGGCTTATGAACATAAGCCATCATTATTCAAAATTTCGGGATCCAAGCTTAATTCGCTCAGCCAGCGTTCAACAACAAATAATGCGGATATTGCCAGATTGCCTTATAGTTCTACGATGATCAAAAAAATATATACCTTATAAGGCCAACAATGTATACGTCGAGAGGTTATTAAAGCTGTTTGTGAACGTAAATGGGCGAAATCGGCCAGGGGAAAGTTTTCTTTTGAGGCCTTAAATGGAACTCTTAAAAAAGAACACTTTTTTGAGTATTTTCTTAGCAAATCATAATTTTTGTGAACGGACAATGGTTAAAACGGGTACTGTAAGTTTGAAGGCACTTAATGCCTAGAAAAGGCCGATGGATGATGGACTTTTTGGCTTTTTAGTCCCAAAAAACGGGCCGTGTGCCCAAAACGGGCAACCAATTATTAATGTGGGCATATCAGTATTCAAATTAAAATAAATTTTCCCTCAGATTCCAAATATGGATTTATTTTAATGTTTTGAATGCGATAAGAGCCGAAATAATGTACTAAAGGGACCCAAAAAACGTTCTTAGGGTCAAAAGAACAGAACACCAGTAAATATAGGTACTCATATTGTAGCTGCTTTTAATAACAACTCCATATAATGATTTATTTTGAAGATGTGACTGAGATCGGGTTCGGTGTCGTGAACCACGGGAGTCTACAAATGGGGCACTTTGATAGTAAATTTACGGAGAAGGTTATAAAGGGTGGTCCATAATGCATGATGATAATTGTGAGCCACACCTTAACTTGAAGTTTTTTGTACAACTTAATTTGAAATTTCTTTGTTTCAGTGTTTGACAAATTTAACCATGATGGGAAAGAATTGAGCAGCGCGCTAAGATTGTTGAAACCTTTTACGCATTTGGGCCTTAAAATAAAATTGTACTTTGTGCACTTCATGATTTTCTTTGGTCAGCATAATCGAATAAATGTGTCCAAAATCGGGAGAATTATGCGCAAATATTAGCAAACTGGATCTGAAGGAAGTGTGAAAACACCAGTGCATGCTCGCTCATTTCGCTTTGTCATCGGGCCGTACTTCTTCGAAAATGAGGTCGTACAAGCAGTTACCGAGAATGGCGTTCGCTATCGCGAGATGATAACGGACTTCTTGTGGCCAGAAATTTAGAATAAGGACCTGTTCGACGAACTCAACGAAACAATGGCTCTTTTAAGCGTGAAATTCATTGAGATGTTGAGATTTAGGACTTTAGGACATCGTAGGACTTTTTTCTTTGGGTATATTTTAAAGAAAATGTATATGTCAATAAGCCGAGAACAATTCAAGGGCTAAATCATGAGATAATTCGGAATATTAACGACTTTGAAGCTCCATTATATCTCAGGCATTGAAAATATGGACCATCGGATATAGGCATTCCGCCGAAGCCGCGGCGATAATTTGTTTCACACATAATTGTCATCGATAAGACAATATTAAGATAGTTTTCTAAAAAAATTGTTTTATTTACAATTAACATTGTGAGTTTTAGTTGGATCACCCTTTATAAGGCCTTGCCGAATTCAACGACATTTTTCCCCCGTCTGTCTGGTGACCTGTCTTAATCATGTTTTTCAACTACAGGTCGTAACTGTTGTTTGATCTTCATGAAATTAAAGACAAAGGGCAAAGGCTGTTGAATTTTAAAATAATCGGTTAATCGGTTTTAGATACAGTCCACTCGAGGAAACGTGAACATTCCAAAAAAACCTGAATGATCCAGAAACATGAACACCATAATGTCTACACATAGGTCTCCAAAATTTCCGTTCATTGGACAACGAATTTTAGTTTTTCTTTGCACAAAATGAAGTTTTAAAACTGATTTCTTAATATTCAATAAAATATTTGTTTTAAGATGCTGGGTAGTAAATTTATTAAAACAAATTCATTTCATTGATAAAACAGCACTATCTTGTTTTAAAATTTCAGGATTCGAAAACTTGAACGAAATCGCAAACGTGAACACCGTCAATTCACTTTTTAGCGAGTTGACTGTATGTAACTTCCACACATATAAATTGAATTTATGTCTTAAGCTCTAGAAGCCAAATACTTGTATTACAACCAAAGTTGATGAAATCAGGCACAGTTCATAACGATCGACCAGTAATAAGCTGAGATATAAAGGGCCATGGTGGTCTATGTCGTGATATACCCCAGCACAAAGAGCCTTTCCGCAAATACATAAAACAGCTCTAGAACAACCATATTAATAACGATTTCCATCAGATTTGGTCTAGTATATAACGTCAGCCAATCAACCAATTGTGAACCTATTTGTATCATCATAGAGTCGCAGTAAAAATTGTCTGGGGTGAAATGAGTTTAAAATAAAAACCATAAACTTTTCTCACCAAGCCAAAAATAAAATTATTTTGTAGTGTTGCTAAATTTGGGTGATGGACCCTAAGTCCTAAAATCCGACCTAATTAAAAATAAACATATGAGAACATAAAACAACGAATTTTCAAACGTATTCAAATATAACTTAATTTTTAAAATCTGAGTATATTTAGAGCACGTTCAAGTAGCTGGAAAACCTCTTTTTTAATTGTATTTTCTGCACATGCAAAAGTGGTACGGTCGAAGTGGTATAGTCGACAACACCCTTTCTAAGCATCTTTCCTAGTTTATTTTTATAAATTAATTTTTCGAGGGAATTGATAGATTACTCAAGCTGCGGTTGATGGCTTCTCTGAAGGCATCCCAATCAGCCTTTTTTTGGTTAAGATACATACGACGTTCAGAGAGTATAAAGTCGGATGGTATGTTGCTGGAGAGAATTATGGGAGGAAGGTGGTCAAATCCTTACGAGATGGCGGGATTCCAGGTGACGTCGCTGTTCAGGCGATGCCGTAGTTATAACTGGCGAGCTTTGGCAATCGCCCATAATCCGAATGGGGGAGTCCTCATTCACTGTGCAGAACTTAGAGCTATCAATTTGGTCTGTCAAAGTAAGTCCCTCTGGTCGTTATCTAGAAGAGAACGTTAAGGTTCGTGGTGGGCATTAAAGTCTCCTAAGACCAAGCAGTTAGAGCCTTGTAGCTGACGGCTAATGCCACACGCAAAGAAAATATGGTTACACTATGGTCACCGCAACAATAATATGTTCTCTACAATAAAAGCATGTTCGTCGCAACCATAATATTGTTTTTTGAATTTCATTTTGACAACAGTATGATTGCGACAATATTACTATTGTAGAAATGTAACAATAGTATTATTGCCGAATTTAGAAATGAAAATATGATTGTAGCAACCATATAAACATGGTTGGTGTAACAAAATAATTGTTGTTTAAAATTTACGTTAACAATAATATGATTACGGCAATCATACCGTATGGTTGCGAATATGAACGTAACAAAACAGGTTTTGTAGAGCACACATGTATGTGTGTGCGTATGTTTTTTTTGATATACCAAAAAAAAACACATACACACGATACAGTGCATGTTTGTTGTCCATTATAAAAAAAAAACAATCGGAAGGTAGTTCGAGGGATTTTTGTTGTGTTTACTTTGTTCGGTGAAATACTGTACTACCGACTTTATTTAAAATCTGCCTGCACGTTTTTTAACCATTGAACAGGGATAAAACCGGCTCAAGACCTCTTGCTTTTATATTTAAATAGAAGACAAGTTTTTAACAAAATGGCAAAGTGACATTGATTTTCGTGGCTGCACACTACTTTTATCATGATTTCGGGTCCGTGACAACCCTCTTCAGAAAGCTTTGCTGCAATTGTTGAAAGTAAAACCGAACTCTATAAGGCCAGGCTCTCCCCAAACGAATGAGAACTACTGTTGTAAACCTTACTTTTCAAGTTTACTTCACACAATTGCCCACGAAAATACAACTCACTCTTGCCTTAAGTATATAGCATTGATCATAGTTTAATCACATTCGTTTCTTGAGGTCTACGCATGGTGAAGTAGCATTCACCCCTGCTGGAAACTAAAAGTATTTTCGACTGCCGTTGGAATATATATTTTTGTTTCTTGAATGGAATGTTCTTTAAAAACATGGCCTCAATTCTGGCTATTAACTTTTTGTAATGCAATTTAATATAACTTGCTTGATAAAAATCTCTATTTATGAATGAATAATAACAACATTACCCTAATAAATAATTTTCGGGATAATAGTATGGTTGAATGTATCATACTATGGTTTTTAGGTTATTTAATATAACTTGCTTGATAAAAATCTCTATTTATGAATGAATAATATCAACATTACCCTAATAAATAATTTTCGGGATAATAGTATGGTTGAATGTATCATACTATGGTTGTAGGGATAATAGCATGTTTGCAGTACCAGACTTGACTGCTACCCCCATACATTCTATGTATGGGTCTCTAGAGTCAAGCTCAGGCGAGATAGGTCTGTACTGCACAGAATGGTGTAACAGCTCGTGTTCCTTACGTAGCACGTTGTACTCGGCACAACTGTGCAGGCTACAGATGGCATTCAGCTTAGTTTCCTAGCAGCCATGATGTTTCTCCGATAATGTTTACAGTCTTATTTGTCGACGCTTTACAAATTTGTATCCATCTATCCAGTCCATCGTCCTTTAGTTTTTCGCTCGTTTCTAACAATTTAACAGTTTTGTTACAAGGGGTCAGAATATTTAATTCGCACCTAAAATGTTTTCTCGTAAAGTTTATAAAACGCTTCTTTATAATCGTATATCTGCCAGTTTTTTTTCGTGTTGAAACCCTAAAATGATTTTTTTGGACTTTACTTAAAATCTTGCTCTTCTGGAACGAATTGGCCGATTTTTACGAAATGTAGGTCATATGAAAGAGAACACTACAATTCATATATATGCAGTCAATAGGTGCCGATTCTTTTTTTAAATGTAACAAATTTGCCGATAATTCTAAAAAATTTAAGCCTAATCAAATATTTTGACAATGTTTTATAGGTTAACCTGATTTTGTGTACTTTTTGAAGCAAAGCTCCTTGAGTGACGTTCTTCGTTTGTACTTCTATGGAAAGCTAAGAGAACAGGAACATATTTCTTTATTTTCTACTTTATTTTCTACTTTTCCTTTTACCAATTAAAAGTTGAGAACAAATTCAAACATGGAATGGACTCTAATGGTCTTCGTGTGAGGATGCAGTCTTTCTAGCCCTAACACTTTCGTCTTTGCTACAGGTCCCTGAATCTCAACTCTTAAGAATTGCAGGGCGAACTTTCATTTCCGTTTTACGTTATTATCACAGACATTAACATCTTTATTAGGACCGGTAAAACGGATGTACTTTTCAGACATACAACTCCAGTTCACACCTAAAATGCTTATCAGCATTGACTGATTAACATGTGCGACGGAAGGCGGAGCTCTCTCTCTGCCATTTCCCAAGGGAAAGGGCAAACGAAACTTAACGGTTCCCGAAGAGGACACAACCCGCATATTAAGCACATGTCGACAGTCAACACTAACTACGCTACATTGTTCGACAAAAATCAAAAACATTAAAACCACGATAAGACACATACTAACAGTGGAATTAATTCAGTTTTCTATGGTAGCGCACACAGACTCTACATCTACATCTGTCTGCCACGCATGAGGAGGCCAAAAAGTATTTGTAAATTTGTGTGTACACGAACACTAAACGAGATAAGGATCACTAAAGTTCGAGTCCTTTAACAAATGCTTATTGTCTGCTAGGCGATCGATGGATGGTACGATCGATAGCTTGTTACGGCCGTGTGTGTTAAACATGAGGCTCCTTCAGAAAGGACTCAACGCACACAATTAATGTGTCAACATGCCCTGCTGGGCTTCCAGTTACTACCGCATTTCACTCTGAATGTGTGACCGTCTATCCGTTCTTCTGTCTGTCCGCCTGTCTCTGTGTGTTCCTGATGTTGTTTTTGTCAGGGTAGTCCTGGTTCTTGCAACTACGTGTGTGTTTTATCTTGAACTCTGGACGCTTGTGCCCCCTCTAACTATGTCAAACGAAAAAAAAAATATTTATTACAATTGTGTGGTTTTTGGCATTGATTTAAGATTTATCAAGATATAACTACTTGGGTTGCGTTGTGGCAACGACAAAACGGGCCTGTCTGTCTGTAGTTACTGTTTAACTACTGCTTGTCCCCGAACTGCTGCCGCTGCTGCTGGAAATGGAGGTTGTATAACAAATAATTGACATTTAGTTCCTGGTATTCTTTTGTCAGTGGTTGTCGTTAGAACGTGTGTACTTTTTTTTCATGGGTTCGTTTTGTGTTTTGGTTTAAAGGAAGACATTGTCGAGATAAGCATCGACACATTATGTGCAGAATTTCTGAGCGTTTGTTTAATAACAACGCACACATTTGGATTCGAGACAATTGAACACAAATATTTATTGAGGGGAGTGTTAAATTCAATTAACATAACAATGCAATCACACACAATAATCGGCGGGAAAAGGGGCAGATTTACCAGCGCTGATAAAACGAGAATTTTTGATGAAATTTCCAACAACTTTCGCTGTTTTAAAGATTTATTGGGTTCCATATAATCTTTATATAATCTATCATAAATATTAGTTATTTTACACAGAATTAAATACAAATGTAATATTAGTTACCAAAAACTACCACACACATAATGACGTTGTTGTAATTTATAATTAAGGAAGCATTGGAAAGGCTACTCCGTTTGGCAGCGCCTAGGAGAAGTTTGTGTCCTAAGTCTTTTGTTTGCTTATTTAGTTAAGTTGTCTCTCCCGCATTCCCCTATGCTTTTGTCTATTTTATTGCGCTTATTTTTCATTTATGACCTTACAAATTACCGGATATTGTTGTAAGAGATGTGTTCATTTCTATATTGGCAAAAGAGGGGGACATTATCTAAAACAACCGAGAATACCATAACTGAGCAGTCCAATAACAGGATAATACAAATCCATTTTTTTGGGTAATTCGAAACAAGCATTAATTCCCTTAATTTTTGAAACACAAGTGCATTCAGGGCTGCATCAAATGGCTTCACGGTAACGGTTGGCGGCTATCTTAATTCTTAAGAACATTACGAAATGCTTGCTTAATATTTGCCTTTTGGACCAGAATCGTTAATGGATTGTAAGTGTAAAAGCGGTCCTGAATTTTTAAAGACTTACGAATCTGCAGGCCATGGTTACACCATCCCAGAGCATCTGCAAGAATGCTTGGTAACTATTTTACCATAACTGCGTGTGATTTTTTCTGCAAACATGCCGCGATCACATAAACCCAAGTGATGGAGAAAGGTCAAGGGGCTCTCTAAGGCGGGGAAAATAAACCACAGTACGACAACAGACTACAGACCACAATCAGTTTGTCATCCTGTCTGCTGAGACTCATAGAGAAAGATTGGCAGATTTGCTATGTGAGGAGAAAATTGACATCTTAAGACTTTAGTCTGGCACAATGCAGATCTGGAAAAATACTGGAGAAAATTATTAACAACATACTGTTCCTAGCGGCTTCCGTAAGGCTAGGTCTACAGTCGATGCTATAAGACTTGTTACTTCGCTAGCAAGAAAGGTGATCGAAGACAAAGGTGCAGAAAGGACGTACTGTGCATTAAACAGGCTTCTCGTTAAAAATGAATTTAATTCGGCATGATGGGATCGAACAATGGAGAAGTTCTAAGTTTTCAGCCTATTTTGTAAATAATATATCAAGCTAATGATTATATTATATCAAGCTAATGAAAGCTCTACTACGATACGGTAGAAGGACACAAAACGCAGGGATCGATATTGGACCCACTGCTGTGGAACATTACTCGTATATATAATGATGTCCTTACGTTGGGAATACTTGAGAGAACCGTAGTAGGATTCGCTGATGATATCGCAGTAATGGCAACGTCGCGACAAATGAACGAAGTGGAATCATATAGGGTGATCATTTTAAGGGTTTGTTTTAATGTGGTTTTTTTCTTTATTTATTTTCTTTTCATTGCTGTTTGCCATTCCTGTGCAAATGGCCTGCGAAACCTTCCTGTGCGTATCCGTTTTAGTGTTTGGCCTCTTCAAAGGCCCGAAGAAGATTCGCTGTTTTCGACCCAAATCTTGTTCAGTAATGAGGTCCATTGTTGGCTCAACGGCAACGTCAATAAACAAAATTGTCGCATTTGGCCTGAAGAGCAACGAGAAGAGGTTCAAGAGGTGCCATTATACCCGGAGAAAACCACGGTTTGGTGCGGTTTATGGATTGGTAGATCAGTCCATATTTTTTCAAAAATTATGATGGCCGGAACGTAACTGTGAATGGTGCTCGTTGTCACGCGATGATATCGAACATTTTGCTACCCGTAATTTAAGCCCGTAATCTTGACGGCATTTGGATTTAACAGGACGGTGCCACTTGCCTAATAGCTGCTCAAACAATGGATCTACTGAGAGGTCATTTCGAAAAGCGGCTAATATAACGTTTTGGACCGGTGATTTGGCCGCCTAGATCGTGTGATTCCTGTGCAAATGGCCTTCGAAACCTTTCTGCGCGTAGCCATTTTAGTGTTTGGGCTCTTCAAAAGCCCGAAGAAGACACCTTAGACTTTTTTCTTTGGGTCTACTTAAAGTACAAAGTCTTTGCTGACAAACCAGCTACGATTCTGGTTTTGGAAGTCAACATTACGCGTGTCATTAACGTCATACCGGTCGAAATGCTCGAACGAGTCATCCAAAATTGGACCCTCAGAATAGACACCCAGAGGCGTAGTTGCTGTCAACATTTGAATGAAATTATATTAAAAAAAAATGGCATAAATGTCCTTTCGAATGAACAATAAAGATTCCACACTTGATTTGAATTTTTGTATTTTTTTATTTTGAAAGAACACCTCTAGTTTGATCACCCGATATGTCAATGAAACAGTAAGCAAAATTAAAAGATGACTGAAAAAAGCAGGTCTTCATCTAGCCAATCACAAAACAGATGCAATTCGAGTAGGTAAAAAACGCAAGCACGAGACCGCGAGCACTCGGGTGGGTCAGAAGGAAACCACTTAAAAGAGTGATCTCAAATATCTAGGGTTGATGATCGACGAAAGAAAAAATTTCGGAGCTCACATAAGTTATGCTTATATATCGGACAAGGTATCGAAAGTTCGCGTAGCTCTATACCGGAGGATATGTAGTTCCCAACGAACAATATCAGAAGACGCGGCGAACGTTATATCAGATATGCTACCAATATGTATTCTTGCTAACGAAGAATGCAGAAAGTATAAAAAAGCAAAAAGGAACGATCCGGTAAGGGAAGGGAAATGGAGGAAATCGTGAGCAGTGCCAAACGCAATGAGATATGAGTGAAAATGAAAAATGGACATACAAACTCATTTCAAAAATAGACAGATGGATCTGTAGAAGGCAAGGAGAAGTTAATTACTACCTTACGCAGTTACTGGCAGGTCGCGTAGGATTCTAAATATGGACCAGTTCAACCTTTCCAATAGAACTAAAAATTTTAAAAAATTATTAGTACTTTTTTTTACATTTAAAATTTTAAATGGCAACCCCGGTAGCTACATTAAGGTAATGCTACTAAAGCTACAAGAGAAAGAGCGAAGCAGGAAACACGCTGTATATGAGAACATAGAGGCTAATTCAACATTTTCCAACCTGCGATGTATTACCTCCATTGGCGGTTTCGCAGGGAGCGGCGAGGACGAAGGAGCTGGTTTTAGTCGGTAAAAAACCGATAAACCCTTAGAACAACGGGAATCAATGCAAGATTTCCATCTCCAAAAAAATTAAGCTCTTACGCACACTTATTTCCACTGGTCTTCCTCATTTCGGATATGGAAGGCGGACTTGTAATATATAAACAAAAATGTATCCATTGAATTCTTCTGAGCCTTCTCTGGGAATTGGTCAATTGATTTAAACTTGAGCCGCACTAATAGGCTGGACTTCAATCATGGGCACAGTATCCTCGAAAAACATGGTTTTCCGAGGAGACTGTTTCAGCACAAGCTGGCACAAATCGGTATTGTTTCCTTTGTATACTTTAGACCCCACTGTGATACGGAGTATTTTAACTAACTGATGTTTATAACGCTTAGAAATAAAACGAGATATAGCCCATCGTCTTAGGATCATAAACACAGTTACACGCGGTGTTCACAAATACAAATTAGTGTTGACAAAACTTTGTACGAAATCGAAATCTTTAGAAATTGTATGGGGCATTGCTATATGCCCCATACAGAGGTTGCTCCCGATCTGAAAGCCATGGAATATTTACAAACCCTGCAAAAATAGATGCTGTGTTAAATGTTGTGGAAAATGCTTCTCAGAAACTTAACGACCGTCTCTCAAAAAGGTTTCTCTTGATATGTCGCAGCACTTGTTTTTGATCCAATTTCGTTTTAGATTATATGAATCAAACACATACCAGAGTGGTTTGGGTAAGTCTTTCTTATATACTTATGAATCAGACAGAGGACACAGCGGTTTCATATATCACGTAAACTGATATTTGTGCTTTACTGATTTATCTCTTCTGGTCTTATAGAGCTCAGGTGGTAAAAGGTCAGCGCCTGCCACAGAACTTTTGCTAAGAAATTTCAGATAATCTTACTGTGATTTTAAATCTCGGTCTAATGATTACTGGCTTTTTGTCCTGTAATATAAAGGGTGGTTAAATTTTAAGGGCCGATGTTGAATGTGAACCACAAGTTTTTTTCTGCATTTCATTTGATATTTCTCAATTTCAGACTAACTCAATTTAAACCATGGAAAGATACACAAGCGAGCAACGTGATAAAGTTATTAAAGCTTATTATGAAAATGGGCGTTCAAATCAAAATGCATATTTTTCGGTCAATTTAATCGTTCAAATGTGCGTACAATCGAAAGAATTGTGCAAAAATTTGAGCAAACCGGGTCTGTAGGAGATGTGAAAACACCAGTGCATGCTCGTACAGCTCGTACTGCAGAAAATATTGCTGCTGTTCGCGATAGTGTGGCTGAAGAGCCGTCCACCTCAACTCGTCGTTGTGCCCACAATTGCACCTCTCACGCTCGTCGTTGATGAATATTATGAATAAAGACTTGCATTTACACACTCACAAGGTGCAATTGACTCAAGAATTAAAGCCTCTTGACAAACCCTCGCTCTACTGGGAAGGAGGATCAATATCATTTGGTATGGACAAATGTATAACGCATCAACAGTTTTGACCAAATTCGTTTCATTACTATTTTCGAAAGATGTTATTTTTAATATTTACTTCCTATTGAATTGAACATGGGCCATACTGCTACGCTTTGATGGATTTAAATCCAACAATTACTACTCTCACAAATCTTAACTTTCGGGCCTTTTTATAAGCTTTTCTTTCTTCGAAATTTATTTTACAAATTCCTATTAATTTAATTTCCAGTATCGATCTAACAGCAGTTCGTGTAGCCATAGGTGCTACGTGTTGACCGCATTGTTTTTTTCCTCCGAAGCAGAATATTTTTAAAATAATCCCAAAATAGAAAAAAAAAATGTTTTTAGAAGGCGTCTGGAACAAAACTGATTTTAGCTGCGTCTACTACATATGAACTGTTGCAAGTTTCCATCTTAAGTTTGACTACAGCTTAAAGAAAATTATTTCCAACATTCTAAGATTTTGTGGTTTAATTTCCAATACAATGTTAACTCTCAATCTCAACAGGGTTAAAAGTTACCATAGCTCCTCCATCCGCCCTCTTTCACCCTAATGTCGGTGTAACGCAGCCACACACACGAATAGCGTAAATATTTCGTACTATATTTGCCAGCCAGCAGATAAAGTACAAAGTTTACTAAAGTAAAAATTAAAAAACCGAAAGAGAAGAAAAAAAAACTGAAAACAGAGTATTTGTTAATCTTTGGCTGTAATCATATGCTGGCTAAATTCGCATAACCGCCCCGTATAAACACCCACTTTTGTTTTGCACAGGGTCTGTCTGGGTCTACCTGGCTGATATTACACACAAAAAGCGCCGCACATATGCTCCTTATTTTTTTTTTTTTGTTCTTTTGGACTTATACTACGTTTTGGTTTAGCCTTAGTTCTTCTTACAAAGTTTATTTGTTTGCTTTAGCGATGGTGGAGGTAGAAAAAACAAAAGTTCACAGGAACACAGTATGGAAAGTCCTAAGCCGGTCTTCGACGACTATGAGATACCCCACACCACTTTGATATTTAGAGAATTCAGGTACCTCTGTTTGGAGTTTGTACAAGGTAGGACTAGATATGTTAGAGTTAATTTTTTGTTGCTCATAATGCACCATACTCAATTTGAGTGTGATCGGATACAATTTGGGGTTTTAAGATCTACAGGACCTTAAATCGGGCGGGACCTTTGTGTGAGAGCTGCTAGAAAACATTAACCGATTTTCTTCTATTTTTACTTCAGATATGTGTTGGCCTCTCGTTATACTCTGTGCGAAATTGAGTCGGAATCGGGTGTAATATGTGGCTTTCAGAGCTGTAGGTTCTGAAATCCTTTACGTAGGGGCTATACATTAGGGTGGAGTGAAAACATGCTTTTTTTATAATTTGAAAAAGTTAACCTCGGAAAGAGATGTAGTCTGGGGTCCTAAAGAGGGGAAAAATAAAGAAAGAAATTTAAAAAAAAATTTTTTAATTTCCCTAGAAATTTGGAAATTATCGCTATTTTGTCGTTGATTTTAGAAAAATCCTAAAAATTAACGTCTTAACTTATTCGAAATTTAAAAGTTTGAGCTTGTTCAGTGCCCAAACAAAAGTATTTGAGGCAAATATGAGGATAATCGACTAATATTTGTAGCTTTGGTGGCGATTTCATTGTTCAGTCAATTTTCTGAAGAAGGGACGATTTGACTTATTTTACTTTTTGAAATTTTTGAACAATGAGAAAATTTTTTTTAAATTTTTTCATGCCCTTATTTCATTGTTTACGCTATTGCAAACATTTATTGACATAAAACTTTTTAGGATTTTTCTAAAATCAACGCCAAAATAGCGATAATTTCCAAATTTCTAGGGAGTGGCGCGACCCCTAACTACATCTCTTTCCGAGGTTAACTTTTTTTTTTGAATTTCACTCCACCCTACTATACATATATATGGACCTTTGTGGTCCAGTTTCACCACAGTTAATTAATGGTAGTTTATAAAGTACCATGCACATTTTGGTCGTGATCGGGTGTAACTTGTGGCTTCTAGAGCTGCGGGACCTCAAATTAGGAGGGACCTTTCTGTAGGAGCTATTCGAAAAAAGCACCGATATAGAGCTATGTGGTCCAGTTTCACCACAGTTAATTAATATTAATTAAGTTATATAAACTTAATCGCTCATAACGTACCAAGCTAAATTTAGGGGTGATCGGATGTAATTTGTGTCTTCTTGAAATCTAGGAATCGGGTGTAATATGTGGCTTTTAGAGCTGTAGGTTACGAAATCGGAAAGGACCTTTGTATGATAGCTGAAATCGGATGGGACCGATATAGTTGTATTTCGCTTGAAAGTTGTGTTGGCCACTCGTTATGCTCTGTGCAAAATATGGTGGGAAATCGGGTGCAATAGGTTCTGGAATCGGAAAGGACCTTCGTGTGAGGGTTATACGAAAATATATGGGTATGTAATCCATTTTCCCCACAGTTAGTTAATATTAATTAAGTTAATTAAACTTAATCGCTCATTACGTACCATTCAAAATTTAGGGGGTGATCGGGTGTAATTTTTGGCTTCTAGAAATCTAGGAATCAGGTGTAACATGTGGCGGTTGGTTCTGAAATCGGAAAGGACCTTTGTCTGAGGGCTATACAAAAATATTTTCCATTTTCACCACAGTTAATTAATAGTCGTTTATAAAGTACCATGCACATTTTGGGCGTGACCGGGACCTGAAATCGGGTGGGACTTTTGTGTGGGAGCTATACGAAATACATGGACCAATATAGTCCTATTTCACTAGAGATATCGGATGCTGCAGGTTCTGAAATCGGGAAGGAACTTTGTATAGAGGCTATAGGAAAATATGGATTAATGGTCATAACGTACCATGAAAAATTTGTGTGTGTTCGGGTGTAATTCGTAGCTTCTGCAGCTGCGGGATCTGAAATCAGGTGGGACATTTGTTGGGGAGTTATTCAAAAACTTAAAGCGACATGGACAAATTTCACCAAAAAAAGGTGATGGTCACTCGAAACGCTCTGTGCGGAATTTTTTTAAAACGGGTGGGTAGTAGGTTCTGAAATCGGGGGGTAGGTCTTTGTAAAGGGGCTAAACGAAATTATGGATCTATGTGGTCTAGTTTCAGCACAGTTAATTAATGTTTGTTCCTAAGGTACCATGCTAAATTTCGGCGTGATCTGGTGTTATTTGTGGCTTCTAGAACTGCAGGACCTGAAATCGGGTGGGACCTTTTTGTGGGAGATATTCGAAATAAATGGAGCGATATAGTCCAATTTACTAGGGATGTAATATGAGGCTTTTAGAGCTGCAGGTTCTCAAATCGGGAGGGACCTTTATATAGAGGCTAAAGGAAATTTGGCCGTGATCAGATGTAACTTGTGGCTACTGTAGTAGCAGGACCTCAATTTGGCAAACCTTTCTGAGGAAACTATTCGAAAACTTGGACCGTTATGGACAAATTTCACTTCAGATATGTGTTGGTCTCTCAACATGCGAAATTTTGTTGAATTTGGATGTATTCAGGGCTGTCATAGAAACCATGTCGGTTTTGCTTACTGTAGTTTTTGCAAACCAATGTTGGTTTCATTTGGTTTCATGAAACCAAGCTGTTTTTTGTCCATTTCGAATGTAAATAAAACCAATGTTCGAATCAGCTGTTGCTGATAAAACCGATAGCATTGGTTTTCATGACACCAAAGCATTTTTTCTTATCGTTTTCAAAACCAATAGTGACAACATTGGTTTCGATGGCAGCCCTGATAATGTGGCTTTTAGAGCTGTAGGTTCTGAAATCGGGAAAACCCTGTGTATGATTTCACAATATTAACCAATTTGGACCAATTTCAAGCGGGTTCGTTTTTGGCCTAAACTTGAAGAATGTTCATCGAAATCGGTTTATTATTTTAACCTGTACTTTAATTACAACGATAGATGGACAGACGGAAAGAGGGAGGGACGGCCGGACGGACATTAGCCAATGGATTTAGAAGACGGACGGAGGGAGGGACTGCCGGACGTACATTACCCAATGGATTTAGATAGTCTTTCTTACTTAACATAGGGTCTAACTCCGTTCCTTTAAGGTGTTGCAAACTTATAAGTAATAATAAGTCATAATACCCTGTACCACAGTTTGGTGTAGGGTATAATCATAAGCAAAGCACGATCATGGCATGTCGATCAAAATCGCTTCTATACGATCGAAGTTTTTTTTTTGTTGGGATGTGGTGCAGGATGTCTGCTATGGACTTATTTTTAGCTGAACTATATTTAAGAAAGCGTTTTTAGCCCGAGTCATTAAAGTAAATATTTGGGTTTTAAATAATGTAAAGGCAACAAGCGCTGGGCAGATGGATTGCGAGAAGGGTGGTTCATTTATTTGTTTTATATTTTATTTACTAATTTAGTTGATGTCGATACAAATATTAATTTTTATTTAGGGGAAATAGTGGCTCTTTGAAGTCTACTACGAAAAGGCAAACATGTCTACAATATCTAGCCCGAATAACAACTTTCCAATGGAAAGAAAATGTAAACTGATATTGGCCGTGTTCTACTGGCAACTCGCTTAAGAGGTCACACCATTGTACAGGAATTTAAAAATAATTTTGTTTTAATAAAACTATAAACGCTTTGCGTTGAAATACGTTTGTTTTAAATAATTAGAATTTATGGGGAGAAACTTATTCAAGAATAACCTTTAGCGAGTTCAAGCAAGCTCGGTTATTATTCGCTTATAATAGGTGATCCAAGTAGAGATACTTTTTTCAATAGCCTTTTTTTTTGACAGATCACGTGTGAGTCGTGTTATATTGTCATGTTATTTTTGTTTAGTATTGTTTGGCATTTCACCATGGAAAGACTTACGCCTGAACAACGTTTATAAATCTTTCAACTTTATTATGAAAATTCACGTTCTGCGAGGAACATAATCAACATAATCGGCCTTCTGAGCGTACTATTCACAACACCATCACCCATCTTGAGACCCAACATTCATTATTGGATAATATTCGACCGAATAGACCACGTCCAGCACGCAGTGAAGAAAATGTAGCCGCCGTAAATGAGAGTATACACCAAGACCGAGGAGAGTCGATTCGGCGTCGTTCGCAGCAACTTGGACTGACGTATGGAACGACTTGGCGCTTTTTACGTCGAGATCTTAAATTGAAAGCGTACAAAATACAGCTTGTGTAAGAACTGAAGCCGCCCGACGTTCCCAAGCGACATCGATTCGCTCTATGTGCTCTTGAAAAGTTCCAAGAAGATCCGACGTTTTCGAGCCAAATTTTGTTCAGCGATGAGGCCCATTTTTGGCTCAATGGGTATGTAAGAGCAACCGGAAGAGGTTCAAGAGCTGTCACTTCATTCAGAAAAAACAACGGTTTGGTGTGGTTTGTGGGCCTGTATAATCATCGGTCCATATTTCTTCAAAACTGATGCCGGTGAGAAGGTAACCGCAAATGGCGACCGTTATGATAACCGACTATTTGATGCCTGAAATTGAAGCTCGTGATCTCGCTGACATTTGGTTTCAACAAGACGGCGCCACTTCCCACACATCGCATCAATCAATGGATTTATTGAGAGAACACTTCGGTGAGCAGATAATTTCACGTTTTGGGCCGGTCGATTGACCACCAAGATCGTATGATATCACACCGTTATACTTTTTCCTGTGGGGATATGTAAAGTCTAAAGTTTATGCGGACAAATCCGCTTTGATTCAGGCCTTGAAGCAAAACATCACGCGTGTCATTAGCCAGTTACCAGTCGAAATGCTCAAACGAGTCATCGAAAATTGGACTCAGCGGATGGACCATCTGAGACGTAGCCGCGGCCAACATTTGATAGACATAATCTTCAAAAAATAAATGCCAAAGAATGTTCTTTCAAATGATAATAAGCATTCCTCATTCAATTTGAATTTTCTGTGTTTTTTTCTTTAAAAAGTAGGGAAAGTATTAAATAACTTTTTTTTCCTAAAAATTAAAAATTTTCCAATTAATCGGTTTATGTTTTAGAAAGCCAATCAATTCTTGCTTACAAAGAAATTTGAAAAAAAATCCCATAAAGTTTTGAAGTTATCGCCTTAGCTACCACTTACTCCTTTAATAAACGAGTATCAATCAGACACGCCTATTTTTACACATGACCAAATCTAAAACAGAGCAGAAAAGCTATTTAAATCAACATGTTGGCAAAAAAGGGAATTCTCCGACACCTTTCTGATATTCAAAAAAATCGCCCCTCTGTCTAAAGATGAAGCAATATCCAACCTCTAGAAACGGGAAATGTAGTACATATTTAAGTTGAGGCTATATGAAAACATAGATCGCCAGGAATATTTATAAGTCGTACTTAACGCTCTATGCCTTATTTGCGTTATATGAAATTTAAATGTTTCCTTTATAGCGGCAGGACTTCAAATCGAAAATCTCATTTCTATGGAGCTTTATCAAAAAGGTGAACCAAATTGCCCCAGCTTCATGAGGAATACAAAATTGCCCAATTTCACCTCATTCACGCCAGTAATCGACAACTTGTCAGAATCTGATTGAAAAAGAAATTAAAACAAAAATCCGAAAACACTTCACACGCCTCCATTTTACGGGCTGAACTTTTAACACTTGTTTTTTTTATTTATAATTTTGAGAAATCAACTGTATAACCAGTCAAAAAGTATGTTTATGCTGTTCAGACTAGTAATCTTCATAGTCAAACGGTGTGACTTTTAAATCGCACAAACCTGTCAGCCGGCCAAAATCTCTGCTGTCAGCCATTTTTAACGAAAAATTCCCAAAAAATCAAAGTCAAATTCATTCATAAATTCACATTAATCCTCACAAATTACTTGTTTCTTTAATTAACACTTTTTTTTCTTTCTCGCCAGGTTTCTCTAGAAAATTCATTGAATAATCTCGTCGCTGCTGACGATGGCTTTTCAAAGTTAGTTAAACCGACCAAAACAGGCGAAGAAATGCTTGACTTACAGTACACAACACACCCTAATTCCAATAAAACAGAAATCGGTAAAAGACGAAAAAAATATTGATTATTTCCATAATCCCATAACCGATGCTGCGTGTGTTTGTTTTTTTTTGGGAAGCCAGTGTGAATGTGCGCTTTGTCTTTTGACCACATACAAATTAATATTATTAAAATTATTTTTTGTTTGTTGCCTTTGGGGGAGAGGGTGGGGAGGACAACAATACAAAGACCACGAGGAAAGTGTTAATTTCTAAAGTACATCGTGAAAACAAAAACGCCGAAGGTCACATGGAAATCTACATAAAACGATGAGAAACGAATTTGATGGCTTCGTTAAAATCTAGCGTAGAGAAAAAAGATTTTTTTATTTAAAACTTAGTAAAAATTTAGTTCCAGAATAAAATGTAGCAAAAAGAAAAAAAAACGTTTTTTTTTTTTAAACCAATGTAGCCACTGACAATATTTTCTTTAGAAAATGTTGTCGTTGACAATATTTTCTTTAGAAAATGTTGTCGCTGACAATATTTTCTTTAGAAAATGTTGTCGCTGACATTATTTTCTTTAGAAAATGTTGTCGCTGACACAATTTTCTTTAGAAAATGTTGTCGCTGACACAATTTTCTTTAGAAAATGTTGTCGCTGACAATATTTTCTTTAGAAAATGTTGTCGCTGACAATATTTTCTTTAGAAAATGTTGTCGCTGACAATATTTTCTTTAGAAAATGTTGTCGCTGACAATATTTTCTTTAGAAAATGTTGTCGCTGACAATATTTTCTTTAGAAAATGTTGTCGCTGACAATATTTTCTTTAGAAAATGTTGTCGCTGACAATATTTTCTTTAGAAAATGTTGTCGCTGACAATATTTTCTTTAGAAAATGTTGTCGCTGACAATATTTTCTTTAGAAAATGTTGTCGCTGACAATATTTTCTTTAGAAAATGTTGTCGCTGACAATATTTTCTTTAGAAAATGTTGTCGCTGACAATATTTTCTTTAGAAAATGTTGTCGCTGACAATATTTTCTTTAGAAACTGTTGTCGCTGACAATATTTTCTTTAGAAAATGTTGTCGCTGACAATATTTTCTGTCAGCGACAACATTTTCTATGGAAAATATTGTCAGCGACAACATTTTCTATGGAAAATACTGTCAGCGACAACATTTTCTATGGAAAATACTGTCAGCGACAACATTTTCTAAAGCGACAACATTTTCTAAAGAAAATATTGTCAGCGACAACATTTTCTATAGAAAATATTGTCAGCGACAACATTTTCTATAGAAAATGTTGTCAGCGACAACATTTTCTATAGAAAATATTGTCAGCGACAACATTTTCTAAAGAAAATATTGTCAGCGACAGCATTTTCTAAAGAAAATATTGTCAGCGACAACATTTTCTAAAGAAAATAAAGAAACATTTTCTATAGAAAATATTGTCAGCGACAACATTTTCTATAGAAAATATTGTCAGCGACAACATTTTCTATAGAAAATATTGTCAGCGACAACATTTTCTATAGAAAATATTGTCAGCGACAACATTTTCTAAAGAAAATATTGTCAGCGACAACATTTTCTAAAGAATATATTGTCAGCGACCACATTTTCTAAAGAAAATATTGTCAGCGACAACATTTTCTAAAAAAAAATATTGTCAGCGACAACATTTTCTAAAAAAGAATATTGTCAGCGACAACATTTTCTATAGAAAATATTGTCAGCGACAACATTTTCTAAAGAAAATATTGTCAGCGACAACATTTTCTAAAGAAAATATTGTCAGCGACAACATTTTCTAAAGAAAATATTGTCAGCGACAACATTTTCTAAAGAAAATATTGTCAGCGACAACATTTTCTAAAGAAAATATTGTCAGCGACAACATTTTCTAAAGAAAATATTGTCAGCGACAACATTTTCTAAAGAAAATATTGTCAGCGACAACATTTTCTAAAGAAAATATTGTCAGCGACAACATTTTCTAAAGAAAATATTGTCAGCGACAACATTTTCTAAAGAAAATATTGTCAGCGACAACATTTTCTAAAGAAAATATTGTCAGCGACAACATTTTCTAAAGAAAATATTGTCAGCGACAACATTTTCTAAAGAAAATATTGTCAGCGACAATATTTTCTAAAGAAAATATTGTCAGCGACAACATTTTCTAAAGAAAATATTGTCAGCGACAACATTTTCTAAAGAAAATATTGTCAGCGACAACATTTTCTAAAGAAAATATTGTCAGCGACAACATTTTCTAAAGAAAATATTGTCAGCGACAACATTTTCTAAAGAAAATATTGTCAGCGACAACATTTTCTAAAGAAAATATTGTCAGCGACAACATTTTCTAAAGAAAATATTGTCAGCGACAACATTTTCTAAAGAAAATATTGTCAGCGACAACATTTTCTAAAGAAAATATTGTCAGCGACAACATTTTCTAAAGAAAATATTGTCAGCGACAACATTTTCGAAAGAAAATATTGTCAGCGACAACATTTTCTAAAGAAAATATTGTCAACGACAACATTTTCTAAAGAAAATATTCTAAAGGAAATTGAATTTTTGTCTATTTTTACTATAAAAATTTTATTCTAAGTATTATAATGTGTATTGTTACAAGAGCCTCTAGTCTTTCACAAAAATATTTTGTTTTATAATTTTTTTGAAAGGTTCAAGTTAAGATCTTTTGGAAATGCTGCCTTTTACAAACCCAGCTCATTTTAAATACCATGCCTCTAAGATATTTCTAAGATACCCCCATTGCTTTATTAATGTCCTACCTCATAGACATTGTCATGCCTTGAATTAATTGAAATGTTCTTAAAAATTATTTAAACTTTATTCAGAATCGTCTTAATTCTGCCCATCTACCCTTTCATTCCAATGTTTTTTTTATTTGGTTTTCGAAAAATTATATGTGTCATTTCATTCTTAAGTGTTTCCTTAATTACATATTCAAATGAAGCCGTTTCTTTGTAGAGCATCTATTCCTTTGGGTCCTACCGCAAAACCACAAAACAAAAAACAAATAAACTCAAATCAGCGGATTTCACATGACCTTTAAACCCTTTCCAGACAAAACTGACTTTTATGACAATTATTGGATTTTATTGCCCAAAGAAAATAGTTTTCCCTGCGGTTGACCACTTTTTGTTTTTATGGCAGTGAAAAAGGACTCTCGAAGAAGTTGCCTTGTCCTTTGCAACCCTTTTGTGGTCTTCTACGCAGACAACGTAAACGAGAAAAGGTGTTAAAGTAGAGATTCTATGGATGTTGTCCCTAAGTATGATAACTTGATTAAAGCAAGAGCGACGCAAAGATGTGCAACGTAGCCAGGGTGGGGAGGGGGCAAAAGGAGACCATTTTTCTTGATTAAGAGTGTCATTAATTATGATAATGTTGCTTTAAATAAAAGGTAGAACGAATTTATGTCTTTGTTCGTATTCTTCAAATACAAAAGCAATAGAAATGAGTTCAGGCCAAACGATTGTTCGTCTGTCCATTCGTTCGCCCAAGGGTAGGAAGGAAGGAAGCAAGATTGAGGCCAACCCGGCTGCCTAAATAATCGTTGCATGAAGGAAACTCGTTGTTCGTTTGGTGATAAATGTCAATTTCCTGCTTTTATATTTGTCACGCATTCTATGCAAACATTGTGTTGGCATTATCTTCGGATATTATGATTTTGGTCTCTGGCTGGCTGGCTCTGTTGTCCCGATAACGACCATCCTGTTTGATGACTTCATTAACGGACTTTTTTTTCTTTTTGTTATCTAGTGTTTTTTACACGTTGCACTGGAAATAGAGCCATTTGTCTGTTGGAAATAAATCCTTTTAGTTGCACGTGATTATGGCTGTTACGCATAAATATGTGAACGAACGGTAGCTGGTTTTAGGGGACATGTGGTTGCTGGATATTTGCGAGCGTTATTTGTAAGACTGTACAGAAATTGAGGAAACAATGCCGGACCTTAAGTTTTAAAAACAAAACTGTTATATATATTTTTACTATAGAATACTCTATATGATACCCTACACCTCTGTGGCATAGAGGATCTGATTGAAAAAGTAAAAATGTCTGAAGTCAGGCACTCAAACCCACTGTCGGATACTCAAACCCACTGTGGTATCCAGAAGACTCGTCACGTCTGCTTGGAATTTATTCAAGATTTGATTTCTAAAGTGACTTTTTAAAAGGAAGTGTCTCAAATGGGTCCCTTTGTTTGGGGGCTTGTTAAAACCATGGATCGGAACGGAGCGATCTCAGCTGGGTTAGTTAGAGAGAAACAGTGGTTGAAAAAAAAAATTTTTTCTGTGTTTTTTGGAGTGTACAAGGTGCATTTGAGTTTATTGGCCAGAATAGATGATGTAAAGCAAAACTCCAAAGTTGACTACCTCATGTGCGAAAAAAAATTGTAACAGTTTTTATCCGATTTGGAAGACAACATTTAAAAGTCATGTGCAATCATATAGGCAGTTAAATCAAAATATTTTCTTCCAACCATTGTGAGAGCTTTCTTTGCATGAGCGCTATATGAAAGCATGGGTTACACTTAATCGTTGCTCGCTCACAACGTGCCATACGAAATTTCAGCCAATTCGGATTAAATTTGTGGCTTCTATGGCGGCAGATATTATTCGAAACCATGGACCGATATGGTCCAATTTGAGCAAATTTGGCAACAGATTTTCTTAATTGCGTTATTTCAAATTTGAGTGAGATCTGATCTGAATGTGTAGCTTCTAGGGAGGCAGGAGAGAGCACTTTGTGTGGTGGTTTTATGAAAACATGGATCGACATGGAGATGATTATAAATTGCACAGCAACTCTATGCTTAATTTAAGAAAGACCGGATATTATTATATATTTGGCTTGAAAAGCCGCCCTCTTTAACTTGTTGGGCAATATATAGGAAAACGAAGACCACAATCCACCAATTATTATTTAACCCATAAGGAATAAAATTGTGACGTCTATGGCAGTACTCGTATAATCAGAAAACGGGCAAGACGTTTGTATGGTCCAATACCAGACTTGCTTAAAGATTTCCCATAATACACTATGCAAAATTTGAGAAAGAACGGACATAAAATATGGCCTAGTAGACTCCTTTGGATATGGTTCAAAAAAAACCATTGACTGTTATGGTCCAACTTCACTTGACTTAGCCAATTGGTGGTTTAAAATATTCTATATGAAATTTGGTCACCGTCGGATGTTGTTTGTGAGTTCCTGAGCGCAAGATTTCAAATTAAGAGAGACCTTTGTGCTCCAAAGGGTGATCAATCTAGGGTGGTTAGCTAAAGGTGTCTGTTTTTTTCACATGTTACGCGTGAGTTGTGTTAAACTTTATTTTTTTCTCTTTTTAGTATTGTTTAACATTTCATCATGAAAAAACTTACACCGCAACATTGACAACCTGCCAACTAACAACATTGAAACCCAATTTTCACTATTGGATAATACCCGACCTAATAGACCACATCCAGTAAGAAGTATTGAAAACATAGCGGCAGTAGCTGCGAGTGTAAGTAAAAACCCCCAGGAATCGATTCGGCACTGTTCTCAACAGCTTGACTCGTCGTATGGAAGAACTTGGAGCAATTTACGGAAGGATTTTAGTTTGAAAGCCTACAAAATACAGTTCGTGCAGGAATTGAAGCCTAAAGATGGTCCTGCGTGCCGCCGTTTCAGTCTTTGGGCTCTTAAAAAACTCGAAGAAGATCCGCTGGGTTTGACCAAAATTTTGTTCAGTAATGAGACCTGTTTCTGGCTCAACGGCAAAGTCAATAAACAAAGTTGCCGCATTTGGACTGAAGAGCAACCGGAAGAGTTTCAAGAGGTGCAGAGAAAACCACGGATTGGTGCGGTTTACGGACTGGTGGAATCATCGGCACATATTTTTTTAAAATATATGATGGCCGGAACGTAACCATAAATGGTGCTCGATATCGCGCCTTTATGTCGGATTTTTGCTACCTGAAAATGAAACCCGCAACCCGTGCTTAAAACAATAGATCTATTGAGAGGTCATTTCGAAGAGCAGCTAATTTCACGTTTTGGACCGGTGAGTTGGCCGCCTAGATCGTGTTATATCACACCTTAAGACTTTTTTCTTTGGGGCTACGTGAAGTCCAAACTCGATGCGTACAAACCAGCTACGACTCGAGTTTTGGAAGCTAACATTTCGCGTGTCATTAACGCCATACCCGTCAAAATGCTCGAACAAGTCATCAAAAATTGGATCCTCATAAAGGACACCCTGAGGCGTATTTGCGGCGTACATTTGAAGGAAATTATATTCAAAAAATTAAAGGCATAAAATGTCCTTTTAAATGAACAATAAAGATTCCTCACTTGATTTGAAGTTTTGTACTTTATATTGAAAAAAAATGCCTCTACATTGATTACCCGATATAACACCTGGCTCCATTAGAGTAATAAATCCAATAGAACTTTACATGACTGCATTTAGGTTGATAATGCACTTCTTATATAGACTATCCTACGGATGAAGATATTATTGACTTCCGAATAATTTACTTACGCAGAAAGCACAATAATTGGTGAGGAGGACAGAAGTCCCTACGGGAAATTGTACTGGGACAGAACCAGTCACGTGGCAGGTCCCTCATGGAAGGGGACCAATACCAGTACCGACCTAACTATATAAAAATAACGGGTAACTTTTACATGGCATTGTCATTGGAGGAGTCAATTGACACTACCATAGACAGGTACGTACCGAACGTGTCATTGTATCCATCATAGAATACCCATCACAGAACCCATGCTATCCATCCCATCACATCAGTTTAATTTAACAATTACTCTGACGGTTTGAAAATTGGATTTGAATGTAAATTTTCAAACAAATTTAAAAAGATTTCTAAACAAAATCCGCTCAAAGTGGATTTTGTTAAAAAGATAGCTGCAATCCGCGGATATATTGGGTGATCCAAGTAGAGATACTTTTTTCAATAGCCTTTTTTTGACAGGTCACATGTGAGTCGTGTCATGCTGTCATATTATTTTTGTTTAGTATTGTTTGGCATTTAGTCATGGAAAGACTTACGCCTGAACAACGTTTACAAATCGTTCAACTTTATTACAAAAATTCACGTTCTGTGAGGAATGTGTTTCGTGCACTTCTTTCAACTTATGGTCAACATAATCGGCCAACATTTCTGGCTCAATGGATAAGTAAACAAGCAAAATTGCCGCATTTGGGACGAAGAGCAACCAGAAGAGGTTTAAGAGCTGCCACTTCATCCAGAAAAAACAACGGTGTGGTGTGGTTTGTGGGCCGGTGGAATCATCGGTCCATATTTCTTCAAAAATGATGCCGGTGAGAACGTAACCGCCAATGTCAGCCGTTATTGGCCATGATAACCGACTATTTGATGCCTGAAATTGAAGCTCTTGATCTCGGCGACATTTGGTTTCAACAAGACGGCACCACTTCCCACACATCGCATCAATCAATCGATTTATTGAGATAACACTTTGGTGAGCAGATAATTTCACGTTTAGGGCCGGTCTATTGGCCACCAAGATCGTGTGATATCACACCTTTAGACTTTTTCCAGTGAGGATATGTAAAGTCTAAAGTTTATGCTGACAAATCAGCTACGATTCAGGTTTTGGAAGCCAACGTTGCGCGTGTTATTAACGCCATACCTGTCGAAATGTTCGAACGAGTCATCGAAAATTGGACTCAACGGATGGACCATCTGAGACGTAGCAGCGGCCAACATTTGATAGACATAATCTTCAAAAAATAAATGTCAAAGAATGTTCTTTCAAATGATAATAAACATTCCCCATTCAATTTCAATTTTCTGTGTTTTTTCTTCAAAAATTAGGAAACCTCAAAATTAATCGCCCTATATAAAGACTTTGAAACTTCATGTAAGTAACACCATTAAATCCATACCGAACAAGTTCTGTTGCAGGTTCCATCCCATCCTCAATTCTGAACATTGACTCTGCATTTCCTGTAGGGGTCTTTTGAAACTCGGGACTTAAGACAGTAGAAGTTATGGAATTAAAGTATTGAATGCCTGCCTAAAAATGTAAACGTCTTGAGAATTCTTGCACAGCCTGTGGAAATTATTTTTACGTCAAGCCTTATTTTGATTAGTCGCTTATGCGTATAGAATTGAATTCATTTTTAAAATTTGAATAAGTCTCGAGCTATGGCTATAACACCTGGGATCATTTGAATAATATAAATTCCACTAAAACTTTTCAGGATTACATTAAGGTTGGTAATGAACTTTTTATAGTAGACTATCCTATTTACTTTTTTCAATTCCTTTTTTTCAGTTACTTAGAAAGCACAATAATTTGTGAGGGGGACAGAAGTATTGTGAAAAAAAGACTTGAGACACAAATTGGAGGACAGAGGTCTTTTGAAACAAAATACTTAAGACTAAAATAGTTATAGAATCAAAATTTTGACTGCCTGCTCAAAAATGTAAACGCCTTTTTTATAGCATTTATAGCACACCCTGTAGAAGTATTTTGTGAACTACTGAGGTATTTAAAAGACGTCCAAGACAATTTAGACCACCACAAATACGTATTAGCGCTGCTCTATAAACTGAGTTCCACCTCCACCCCTCGCCAATTACAGGTTGTCATTATTTTTAATTGAGCAGCAACGAAACAACAAAACAGAAACAAAAATCATGTCGTCAATAGTTAATTTGCCACATCTGTGTGGCTTGAACACTCCAATGCGAACGACAGACAATTGTTTCTATTAAATTACAATAGCAAAAATACACAATTGATTTCTATCGAGAAATAATGTAACATCAAATTATTTACTTTAATTCGCGACTTGGAGAACAGAACGTAGCTAAAAGCCAGCTTATAGGTAAAACTATACGACAAATTCAAAATCAACACACTCGCACACACACATACACATCCCAAAATTGGATTCGAACACCAAACATAGGTAATTTCAGACAGAAACAAATAAGTTGGCAAACTTCAGATGGCGGCTTTAAGAATGTTTTGAATCTATCTAGTCTTTAAAATTATTTCACAAAGGCAAAAAACAAAATAAAATATAATGAAGATTTTCAAATGAAATCCGAAATAAGACAACCGACAATACAATAAACCTCAATTGAAGATGATATCATCTCGGCTAGAAATGAGAGCTCACATTTTGAGCATGTGGCGGAAAGGAGCAGAACAAAAAAAATTGAAAACTAAAACCTCTATAGAATTAAACTAAAAATAAAAAAATTGTATAATAATAATAAAAATAATAAGTAATCATTGTATAACATGAATTGTGCAATGTATGAAGAGATCGGATCATAGACATATGTGCACGTACAATAAATAACGAGTATAATAGACTGCATCAAATTAAGTTAAGCATTTTAATTCTTAATTTGTCTACCCTTAAGCACTTTATGGAACAGGGTCTTCTAAATTAGTAAGTTTTAAGCTGGGCTTGCAATACTTTGTATGAATTCCTAAGCCACACGTTTTTATTGAAGGCCAATGAAAGCCTCAACTAAGACTGCGACCCACTCTTATATACCAACGACAATGTGTGACCGTATGTGTCATTATCTATAATACTACATATGTATATTCATTCAGGTAAACTCTAGCTAAAAATGGTATTCGTTTACTCGAAAATCTACGAGCTTATATTAAGCTTCAGACAACAGACCAAACTAAAGCCAATAAACAAAAAAAAAAACAGAACCTGGTTTACACCACGAATAAGTGGGTAAGAATATAAAACACACATAAAACTAATAATAATAAATATGAAGACAGCAACAGCAGCTGAATATACTTAGTACGACTAAGTATATCTAAATAAAAAAATATATATAAAATAATAATAAAAATTATACAAAATAATAAAAAGAATGAAACAGCGCGCAGCCGCTCATGACAAAGGAATTTAAAGATGCTGTCTGTCGTAGCTTTATTAGCTGCCGTTGTTGTTGTTGTTATGGTTAAACCTAAGCATACTTGATCACTCTTAGAACGTTGTCGATGGCGATGTCGTCGCCATTCTGAAGCACTAGTGCTGGGTTGGATACAAAATATTATGTTATGGCCTGACATCGCTGGCATGCCATGGTATGGCATGGTATGTACTCGTATGCACATTGAAATTATGATGCTTAAAAAGTTTAAATAAATACTCGTATATAAATTAATTTTATATTATGAAAACAAAAAAAAAAACAAAATGAATAAAATTGTTAAGTGAACGACAAAAAACTACAACAGGAGAAGCACACACACTCCGTCTCACATAAGACTGCAACCATTATCAAGAAGGCAAGGTTGCCGAGAAGGTTTTCTAATAAAATTAAACATTAAAGATTATTAACCCGAGAATTAGACCTTAGCCAATGTATAGGAATCGTACGTTTTTTATTCTTTATGGTGTGTAGTGCATCAACAATGACGTGAAGATTCTGCCCAAAAAAAGAAAAAAAAAACAATTATTAAGAAAAAAAGTTAATTATAGAATTTTGCTGTGAAAGGTCACATAGCACACAAAATGTGGCATTTTCCACTTAGCTGGGTCGAACATAAGGGACTTTTTTAAAGTAGGTTCACTAACAAGTCTAGAAAATCATTAAAGAGCGTAAGAAACTCCAATCGGGAAGTGCATTTGTATGGGGGTTATATTCCGATATGGGCCAATAAGGTCTGTTCTAACGAGTTTGGGCCAATATGGTCTGTTCTAACGCGTGATCCATTTCGAGGTCTCCTACTTTTTTTTAAAGAAAAAAAACACAGAAAATTCAAATTGAATGGGGAATGTTTATTATCATTTGAAATAACATTCTTTGGCATTTACTTAGTAGGGACATAAATACTGCGACACACGTTTTATGCTGTAAAATAAAAAGTTCTGAATGTTTTTGGACCAAATATTTTTTAATATATTTATTGATGTATATTGTATCCAAAAAGAATCTACTTATTCGAAGTGTCCGCCTTTTGCCTTTACACACGCCTTAAGGCGCACTGGCCAATCGTCAATAGCTGCACGAACCTCGTCCATTGGAAAATTGGCCACAGCTGGAACCAAAGCAGTCTGAAGAGATCCAATGTTGGGGTATCTTTTGTGACAAACCTTGTCCTCTAAAACCGTCCACAATTTGTAATCCTATGAGCTCAAATCTGGACTGCCTGAGGGCCATTCTTCAAAGGAAATAAAAGCTGGCAAATTGTTTCGAGGCCAGGCCTGGGACGTTTTAGCCTTATGGGCCGGCGCAGAATCCTGCTGGAAAGTCCATGGCTGGTTTTGGAACAGGGAATTGTTAAGAGGCTTAAAACAGCTTCCAAAACGGTTTCTTGGTAAACTTTGGCCGATGTTTTGACTCCTTGTTCGCAGAAATGCAGGTCAGTAACCCCATCGTAAGAGACACCCCACCAAACTGAAGCTGGGTAATGACCTTTTTCCACCCTTGGGATCAGTTCAGATGCTTCCTTAGATGAGCGTGCAAACACTCTATCATTTTGCTTGTTAAATATTCCTGAACGGTAAAATTTTTTTCATCGGTGAACAAAATTTTTCTGAGCAAGTTATCAGCGTGCTTCACCAAAAGACGTTTGCATTTTTCAAGTCTATTTTTTTAAAGCTGTAGTCATTAAAAGTCCGGTACGTCGTTTGAAAGCCCCAAGTCTTTTTTAATGATTCGACTCATGGACTTTTGCGTGATATTCATCTCACGGGCCAAGATTTTCTGTTTTCGGAGCCGTTTTCTATGAATTCTTGATTTAACGGCTTTGATGACATGCAGTGTTCGAACAGAGGCTGGGCGGCCCGACCGGTTGCGTTCTTTTACATATCCAGTCTCCTCAAACAGTTGTATGCATCGGTAGACGAACATGAGCCTAATCCCTAGTGGCCGGAGCGTTTTGAAAATATCGCTTTTTTCATTTCACACTCATTATCTGACCACTCCATGATGAAAGTTGAAACAATTCTAAAATCCCGTTACGGACTAACGCTATTGAGGTTAGCTTTCAAAACCCATATGACATTAACGGGCTATGTTCAGTTCTACTATTTAAATGGGTGTGTTCAATGTTGTAACAGTATTTATGTCCCTACTAAGTATTTTTTGAAGATTATGTCTATCAAATGCGTTGAGTTTCAATTTACAATTTTTCGTTCGAGCATTTTGACTGGTAACTCGCGAATGACACGCGCAATGTTTTGCTCCAAGGCCTGATTCGAAGCGGGTTTGTCCGCATAAACTTTAGTCTTTACATATCCCCACTGGAAAAAGTCTAACGGTGTGATATCACACGATCTAGGCGGCCAATCAACCGGCCCAAAACGTGAAATTATCTGCTCACCGATGTGTTCTCTCAATAAAACCATTGATTGATGCGATGTGTGGGAAGTGGCGCCATCTTGTTGAAACCAAATGTCGCTAAGATCACGAGCTTCAAATGCAGGCATCAAATAGTCGGTTATCATGGCACGATAACGGTCGCCATTGACGGTTAAGTTCTTACCGGCATCATTTTTGATAAAATATGGACCAATGGTTCCACCGGCCCACAAACCACACCAAACCGTTGGTTTTTACTGAATGAAGTGGTAGCTCTTGAACCTCTTCTGGATGCTCTTCGTCCCAAATGCGTCAATTTTGCTTATTTATATACCCATTGAGCCAGAAATGGGCCTCATCGCTGAACAAAATGTGGCTCGAAAACGTCGGATCTTCTTCGAACTTTTCAAGAGCCCAGCTGTATTTGGTACGCTTTCAATTTAAGATCTCGACGTAAAATGCGCCAAGTCGTTCCATACGTCAGCCCGAGTTGCTGCGAACGGCGCCGAATCGAGTCACCACGGTCTTCGTGTACACTCTCAGCTACGGCCGCCACATTTTCTTTATGCATGCTGGACGAGGTCTATTCGGTAGAATATTATCCAATAATGAATACTGGGTCTCAAGAAGGGTGATGGTGTTGCACGAAACACATTCCTCACAGAATGTGAACTTTCGTAATAAAGTTGAACGATTTGTAAACGTTGTTCAGGCGTAATTCTTTCCATGATGAAATGCCAAACAATACTAAACAAAAATAACATGACAGCATGACACGACTCACACGTGATCTGTCAAAGTAGGCTATTGAAAAAGTTATCTCTACTTGGATTACCCATTATATAAAGAAAATCAGAGAATATGAATATACTTATACATTTTCTGACATCGCTTTAAGAAGCCAAGGCACTTGAATGCTTCTTTCGATACTAAAAAAATGTGCTCCGAATAGCGGACATCGCAATGTATTGTTATGCGCAGAACATTAGGAGCTTCCCATGAGCTGATAGGGCTCAACAAAAACAACATCTTCATTCGTTTTAGGTCAGCACTTAGTTTAAATACCCTGTACCGAAATACGATAAAGGCTATGTAAATGTTCTACTTGTTAAGCCTTTAATTTGTACCAGGTCCGAGTCCTAATTGTAGCCAGATCGTAATTATTCTACATACAGTCGAACCTGGATAAGTGTGACCTGCATAAGTGGAAATCCTCTAAAAGTGGAACCATTTTGGCGGTATATGCACACTTCGATTTTTTTACAATAGGATTTATCAAGCTTTTCCTTAGTTTGATTGACGGTTTTTTCCGCAAACAAAAATGTTTTATGAACACTAGAAATTCACTTTTATCCATTTTTAAAAAAATGGAAAAAAAATCCGAGCTTCTTCTCAGTAATAAAGACATGGTGAGTTTAATTTTTTTTACGTTCCCAATATTTTATTCAAGCACGAGTCCCACAACTGTCTTGACTTACCAAGAAAGGGGGAGGGAAATCGTCAGACAATCATGCCATTTGTATATGAGGCTTATCTTCTTGAACTTCAACTTTGATATTTCAATTTCATTTAAGGATTACACACTCAGTATTCCAGACATGGCCATTCCATCTTCCAACCACAAATGCTGTGGCACAAAATTTGCATTTTATGCAACCGCAATGGAGCGTGTGTGGGCTACCGGACTGCGACCAACGGAGGACAAATACACAGGCTAAGGAATATCTATGCGGTTACTAAATCAAGTCATCCATCTGTCTGAGGCGGCGGCCCGGCCCGGCCTGTCTCCCGCTGCCTAATAAAGATGCACTATATAAGGCGGCTTTTGTAAAACAATAGCAGAGATAAAGTTGGTTACTCCAACCATGATGACGACGACCACTAATGGCCATTAAAAACAAAAAAAAACAACGAAAGCCAAAAGACGCTAATTTCTCAAAAAGACGAAGAAGAGCGGGAACAAAACAACAGCAGCAGCCGCATGAACAATTATGAAAATTAATGTTTAAGGTCAGGGAATTTTTGCATTCGGTAAGGCTGTAGAACAAAACACAAATTCAGTAGCCAAATATGTCGGAAAGCCAAAACAGCAACGAATCCTACTGGGAGGTCCTGAACTATGATCAGCCACACACACACTGACTAGGGAAGAAACAAAAAAACAAACCAAACAGAAGCCACCAGAGCAAACCACAAGCGGCCGAAATATGAACAATGAAGAGAACGCACACAGACCCACACTTGAAAAGTTTTCCCTGGTTTGTAGCATCTCCATAAAGGCTGGTGGCCCAGCGAGCGTATCATTTGGTTCTCAAGACTTTCTTCAACATTTCGTTGGCCATGGACCAGAAAATGCAAATATCAACACCAGTAGGCGACAATCTAACCAATTGGCCACGAATCGATGTGTGTGTGTGTGTGTAAGAGGGGCTGGAATCGAAGAACCCCGTTTACTCAGCACCAGCAGACCTACACATATCCGCTAAGCTCGAGAGCACCAAAAAAAGGAGATTATTTGGCCAAGATAAGCGCCACACGATAAAACACCAAATTTGAAGGTTCTTCTGTGGCAACAGCAACATTTGCTGTTTTATTTGGCAAAATCGTTTCTGTTTTTTTTTTCTGGTATACCAGCAACACAAGTGGAAGTGCTTGCTGGCAGTTAGAGCGAGAGCGATGGCAATATGGAAAGCTAAAGCGAGAGAGAGCGAGAGAGTGAGTGAGGTAAACTAGAAGATATGCTGATTGGCATTAATAATGGATTATCACGAAATCGCCTTTTTGCCAAAGTTAGTGGTGTTGGTGTTGTTCCCGGTCTGCACTCGGCCTGTGTTGTGGCTGGTCACAATAACATAACATTAGCAATATGGAAATTATTAACCCAAAATGCCATATCGTGTGATCATCATCAATGATGTTGTACGACCATGTGAGAAACGCTGATGCTCTGCCTCTACTCTAACGCTAGATGCGGACGTTGATGGCGGCACTGATGCTGTTGATGCTGATGCTGATACTGTTGCTGACTCTAATGTTGCTGCTGGTGGTGGCGGCGGCAATGATCGTGGTGTGATCGCGAAATCTTTTAGACATGCTTCCTGTTCTTCTTATTTTTTTGGAAGGTGCGGGAGAGAAGGGGAGAGGTTGCACTTCATAGCTTACTGTGAGAAATGTAAAGGGAAGTAGTGGTAAGACAATGACGAATTTGGCAAGCACTTCATTGTCGCTTTCCATTATTCCCTACAACACACTGTGATACAGCGTATAATGGCCGTGTTCTATTGGGAAATCGCGTTGGAGGTCGCTTACGCGATAACTTCACACCGTTGTACCAGAACAGAGAAATGATTTTGTTTACAGAAAGCTAAAGACAATTTGCGGAAATTTTTGGGAAAAAGCGATTTTGAGCGAGCTCGGTTATTTCTCGCTTATTGTATTTCTTGAATAACTAATCTACCAACTACAAATTTTCAAATTAAACGGTTGCATAAACAAATCAGCTCTTGTATATAAAGAAAGTTCGAAAAATTTTCGGAAAGTTTTGAAGTTATCGCCTGTTTAATAAAACACGCCTTTTAACTAAGTGCTGATGTTTGCAACACCTTAACAGATTGGATTTACAAACCGAACGATTAAGAATAACCTTTTGGTTCTATTAAATGATTTTCGTCCCTCCATCCCTCTACCAATCTATAATTGTAATAAAAGTTCAAGTTGGCGTTTAAAATCCGATTACGATAAAACTTGGTACATTCGTCAAGTTTCTGCCAAGGACGTATCCTATTAAAGTTGGCGGACATCAGTCCACCTTTTCGTAGCTGATTCAATTTACCGATATCTGCCCGTCGGTACTAGAGTGCCAAATAACCAAGGTTTTCAGACAACCGGCATTTCAAGTTTTTTTCTGTAAAACTGTGCTTTGAAAAAACCGACTGTCTGGTTTTTCTTTAAATGTAAAAACCGGCCTTCCAGTTTTATCCTTATTTCTTAAATAAACAGTAGTTGGTTGAAGTAAATGTCCCCATTTCAAATCAATTGCTTTGAATGGAGGTTTGTTTACCGTTAGGCTTGAGGTCATAAGCAGAAAACAGATGTTGGTTTTTTATAATTCATTTAATTTGAAATAACCCAATATTTCGAACTAACTTCGTCCTTCATCATCAGGGGTTATCAATTTTAATAATTGTATACTTCTGTCCTGCTGTACTTCTAATATTTAATATTAAAAAATAAATTAGTAAAATCGATAAAGTCGGAAGTGGCCGACTTTATTATTCCTGTACTTCCGGATATGCAGAAAAGACAATTAAAAACTGGTTTTTGGATCCCTTGAACGAGCTCTAAATTTATATAGATTTTAAAAATTAGGTCATGTTTGAATTTGTGTGAAATTTTTTTGTATTAGGTCCAACAGATTTAAATTTCGGTAAAAGGGTTCGTCCCCCAAATTTAGTCTAACTACAAAAGTAATTTTAATGTTGAAAATTTTATAATTATTTTAAAGCCATATGTCCATGCGTATTGAAAGCTATTTTCGGACCACAGACTATATCAAAAAAAAAAATACTATAAAAATGAGCCTAAAGATAAAAATCAGTCCAGGATTGTTTGTCCATCGTCCATCGAAATGTACTGTACTCAAAATCATATCAAAATGTAATCAAAATCAGATCTGACATGGTTGTTGTATGTAATATAGGGAGAAGTCTTTGACTATATTAAAACATGGATTGGTATAACCTATTTCTATCTGAGCTGATTACTCGTACTGAGCTGTGCCAAATTTCATTAAGATTGGATGAATTATGAGGCTTCTATAGCTAAAGACAGATCTTAATTTATGTGTGGGCGCTACTAGTACTTAGTAGGGACATAAATACTGTTACAACATTGAACACACCCATTTCAATAGTAGAACTGAACATACCCCGTTAATGTCATATGGGGTTTGAAAGCTAACCTCAATAGCGTTAGTCTGTAACGGGATTTTAAAATTGTTTCAACTTTCATCATGGAGTGGTCAGATAATGAGAACCTTATCGCTGTAATAGCGCTTTTCAAGTGTGAAATAAAAAAAGGATATTTTCAAAAAGCTCCGGCCACTAATGATTAGCCGCATGTTCGTCTACCAATGCATAAAACTGTTTAAGGAGACTGGAGATGTAAAAGACCGCCACCGGTCGGGCCGACCACGCTCTGTTCGAACACCGCATGTCATCAAAGAATTCAGAATTAAATCAAGAATTCACAGAAATCCGGTATGAAACCAGAAAACCATGGGCCGTGAGATGGATAACACGCATAAGTCCGTGAGTCGAATCATTAAAAAAGACTTGGGACTTGTGGCTTTCAAACGACGTACCGGACATTTTTTGACTGCAGCTTTAAAAAAAATAGGATTGAAAAATGCAAACGTTTTTTGGTGCAAACTTCTTACTTGCACAGAAAAATTTTGTTCACCGATGAAAAATTTTTCCCGTTCAGGAAAAATTTAACAAGCAAAATGATAGAGTGTATGCGCGGTCATCAAGGAAACATCTGAACTGATTCCAAGGGTGGAAATGGGTCATCACCCAGCTTCAGTCATGGTTTGGTGGGGTGTCTCTTACTATGGAGTCACTGACCTGCATTTCTGCGAACAAGGAGTCAAAACATCGGACGAAGTTTACCAAGAAACCGTTTTGGAAGCTGTTGTGAAGCCTCTTAATAATTCCCTGTTCCAAAACCAGCCATGGACTTTCCAGCAGGATTCTGCGCCGGCCCATAGGGCTAAAACGTCCCAGGCCTGGCTTCGAAAAAATTTGCCAGCGTTTATTTCCTCTGAAGAATGGCCCTCAGGCAGTCCAGATTTGAACCCATTGGATTACAATTTGTGGACGGTTTTAGAGGACAAGGTTTGTCACAAAAGATAACCCAACATTGGATCTCTTAAGACTGTTTTGGTTCGAGCTTTGGCCAATTTTCCAATGGACTAGGTTCGTGCAGCTATTGACGATTGGCCAGTGCGACTTAAGGCGTGTGTAAAGGCAAAAGGCGGACACTTCGAATAAGTAGATTCTTTTTGGATACAATATACATCAATAAATATATTAAAAAATATTTGGTCCAAAAGCATTCAGTACTTTTTATTTTACAGCATAAAACGTGTGTAACAGTATTTATGTCCCTACTAAGTACAATGGTTAAAGTACTGTTACTTAGGACGCACTAAATACAGGGTGGCGCAAAACTACACTTGTGGTTGGAATGTTTAATAACTATTTTAAGTTTATTTATATTTTTTATTTTCATTTTAGAATTTTGTGAAGCAAATTTGGGGAATTTGAAATGGAACACTACACAACAGAACAGCGATCAGCAGTTGTTGATTTTTTTTAAAAATCAAGAGTCAAATGTTTTGCGTACTTATCGTCGCTTTTCTAATGTGCGTAATGGACCTTCAGAACCAATAATAAAGACACCTTCGATGTACCGGAAGAACACATAAGGACCGGCAAACCAAACCTTCAGAATTCGGTCAGAATTCTGTACGACAATGTTCCGACTTCTTACCGAGTTCGTAACGAAAAACATATGAGAGGGTTGACAAAAGTTCTGAACTACTTCTCTGAAAAAAAAAATCCTCAGACAAATCGAACAGAATTTGTTGCGATTTCGGTAAGAATTCTCGATAGAGTTCAGATATTGTTCATAATTGTCTGATATCAGACATTGTTGGCAAATTTGGTTTACTGGGTCCACACGGACGAAAATATGCAACGTGTTGTGGATACGAGTAGTGTGCAGGACAGTCCCGAAACATCAACAAGAAGACGTTCGGCACAACTGGGGCTATCGCGGAAAGAGCACGAATGTGCGCAGCCGAAAATGGCCACCACAAGGGATATAATTTTTCATACTTAAGCCAAAAATTCGGCTCATGTGGCCAAAAAACGTCCCGCATGGTCAAAACGGCTATAAATAGTCAATATGGACACAGGGGTTTTTAAATTAAAGCTAATTTTTCTACAAATCCAAACAAAGTCATTTTGAAGTTTTGGTTGAGATAAGAGTCGAACGAATAGACCGAAAGGGTCCAATTACCGGACCAATTTTTTGCGCTTATGGGGGGTATATAAGGTTCGGCCTGGCCGAACTTAACGACGTTTTTACATGTTTTCTCTGGGGTTGTCCATCATAAACTGAACTTTAGCAAAAAAAAAAAATCCAAAAACTCAAAAATATAATTTTTTTCCTTGGCGACAAGCCAGACAACTCTTTATGCACAAGGAAAAAACAGTTGTTTTTTTACTACGTCGAGGCAGAGATAGTTAATTTTTTATGGAAAATGTAGTTATTTGTAGCCGCTACATTTAAAAACGACTACTTTTCGAAAAATCCCTATAATTTGTTAGAATTCCTCTGCGTAAGGATGCAACCCATACGACCACGTGTAACGTACCTCAAAAATCCCACATATTTTTAGAGCTTTGCTCATTCTAAGGCAACATACTCCCCCATATATGATGTTAGCATTCGGCTGGCAAAGTGTGTGTGAGTATGTGTGTGTATGTGTGTTACACTAACTTATTTATGCTTACCAAAATATGGTGTTGGTCTTTTGGTTTTTGGCCAAAACAAATCGTGTTGGGGTATTTTTTGTTTTCTTTGGGGATTTTAAAGAAACTGTATGAGAAAAACATTTTCTGTTGCGGTTGCTTTCGTAAAAAACAAACAACGTGATCTTATTTTTGCGCCTTCGACTCACGATTTTGCATAACAAACAGCTTTTTTTGGCAAACAGCAGCCGCGGCCGGCAATAGAGGAACGTAAGCGAAACCTAAACGAAATGCGAAAAACAAAAATTGTTTTGAAAAATTCTTAAAGCCAGCAATGAAATACCACGCAAGCACACGAAAGAAAAAATAGCCTGACAATGTGTAGAAAATAACCCACCACCCCCCTCCAAAATATAAAAAGTACAATTTACAAGCGCTCTAAATTATAATGGAAATTAACCCAAATTTTCGCAAAGCTTAACGCCTGTCCCAACGTAAGCCGTATCAATGATTTAAGGCCCCCCCAATGTAGCCATGAAAGTTATCAGACTTGTGGAGCAGCCGAAATTAGGTCAAGAATGACCAATTTGGCCGTTTAAGCGTCTCATTTAAATACCGCTTTAAATATCGTTAAGCAGCAAAGATAACACTTCAAAAGCACAATAACCCAAAACAAATTCGCAATTGACCATAAACAATGACACACAGAACCATATTAAATAAAATTATACCGAAACGAAGACGGCGACGACGTACAAAAATAATAACAACAAAGCAAAATAAGACAACAACAAGTAAGGCGGCCAAAAAGACAATAACAAGAACTCGAAGCAAGCGCAAAAATATTGCTGCAAAATTTGTGATGCTTGGTTAAGGCCATGTTCAGACATCAGCACCGCACCGCCAGCGCTTACAGCAGCAACAACCACTACATGATGACGGCAAAACCAGCCGATCCCCCAGATCTCCCGCAATTTTATAGCTCGATATGCTGACTTTGTTTGACAATAGTAAGGGGGGCTTCTTTTTTGCCATTCGTTTTTGTGGCCGCAACAAAATGAGACAATATCGCTTAAGTGTTCTCTCTCTTACCAAAAGGGATTGACAATTGACAAGCTTTTTAAGCCATGCAGTAGACCAAACTCTTAGGTTTTTTTCTATATCAACTTTCTGCCAACCATTCCCCCTTCCCATTCCCCCTCATCAACAAGAAAAACAATAAAACTTTCAGCATTGCGGAGCAGCACTTGAGCTCGAAGCAATCGCACTGGCAAACAAACAGTGGGGCGGACGGGCAGACAGTCAAAACAAAAAAACGTGGTTTTACATTGATTTGGCTTATTATATGCAAATTATGTTTACACGGTTTTTTGCCCCAAGTCAAGACAAGGCACAAACTGTTTCAATTAGGGTGACCAGTTATCAACTCAATTGAAATCTTTCAAAAAAAATTTAACAACAGGCATTCAATTGTGTTATATATTATTTTATAGTTTTTCTCTTTTTTTAAGATTATTTAATTTTTTTTATTTCCAACTCTGGCCACCTTAAATACTGGTTTACTCGCTCGATTTTGCAATGAAAATAGTTGCCCAAATATATCACAAAATACTTGTGTTAACATTGAGCTAGCATTTCTCTCTGCCACTCGGCCAGAGGCTGGGCCCAGAAACTAACAAATAAAAAAGAGGGGAGAGTTTTTATGGGAATATCCTTTACCGGACGATAGAGTGTAGACTAATTTTGTCATTCCGTTTGCATGATCTCGAAATATTAATCCTAGGCTTTTTAAAGCCTATATCTAAGTATTACGGATCGTCGAAAAAATCCAAGATAATCTAGCCATGTCGGTCTGTCCCTCTGTCTTCGAAAAGCTAACTACAGGTCGTACAATCAAAGCTAGGCGGGTGAAATTTTGCAGACATATCTGTTGATGCTGGTATTGAAAATGGGTCGGATGGTTGAAGAGGTAAAGATTTTCGCTACACAAGGACTAAATCAACATCCAGAATAGTTGATATATTTGCTGTTGATATATTTGCTGTTGTTGTTGTAACAACAAAATATATAGGGTGATCCATATAGATATATTTTTTCAGAAAAAAATATAAACAAATTCAAATCAAGTGTGGAATCTTTATTGGTAACTTGAAAGGACATTCTATGGCATCTATTTTTTGAATATAATTTCCTTCAAATGTTGGCCGCAACTACGCCTCAGGGTTTCCATTTTCAGGGCCCAATTTTGGATGACACGTTCGAGCATTTCGACCGGTATGTCCTTAATAATACGCGTAATGTTGGCATCCAAAACCAAGACTTTACGTAACCCCAAAGAAAAATGTCTAAAGGTGTGATATCCCTCGATCTAGGCGGCCAACTCACCTGTCCAAAACGTGAAATTAGCTGCTTCTCGAAATGACCTCTCAAAAGATCCATTGTTTGAGCAGCTGTATGGCAAGTGGCACAGTCCTGTTGAAACCAAGTGTCGTCAAGATTACGGGCTTCAATTTCAGGTAGCATAAAGATCGATATCATAACGTGATAGCAAGCACCATTCACGGTTACGTTCCGGCCATCATCATTTCTGAAAAAATATGCACCGATGATTCCACCAGCTTTTAAACTGCACCAAACCGTGGTTTTCTCTGGATATAATGGCACCTCTTGAACCTCTTCTTGTTGCTCTTCAGCCAAAATGCGGCAATTTTGTTTATTGACTTGGCCGTTGAGCCAGAAATTAACAAAATTTTGGTCGAAAACAGCGGATCTTCCCTTTCTCACCGAACGCTCATTTCCAACATTTGAAGGAAATTATTTTAAAAAAATAAATGCCAAAAAATGTATTTTCAAATTACCAATAAAAATTCCACACTTGATTTGAGTTTTTATATTTTTTTTGTTTGAAAAAATACCTCTAGATGGATCACCCTATATTTTGTTTTGAAGTCCTGTTCGCCTATAGGGGATCTGCTTCGATATCGTGTGGTCCCTGACGTCAGGCGCGGCAAACGTCCGGGACGTTAGCTTCAATGCGCAGCCAATATGAATCGAGGTGGCTGCATCATCCAGATCTAAGCTGAGCCAGAGTCACGCACGTCTGCCGAGGTACCGTCTGCTCCTTTGATGAAATCTCCAGGGGGTGTTCTCCTAGCCCTACATTCATGCTATGGCTGGATACTGCTGCTGCGACTTCATCAGCGTAAATGTTGCTCAGACCTGCCTAGTAGTTTTGATAATTCAAAGGCTCTATGTTATACGGCAGGACCTCTATCTCTCTCTCTCTCTCTAGATCATGAAGATCGTACCTGATCAGCCTGGCAGGAGGCATCCATGAGATGGAGGTTGAAATGACAACTGCAAAGACACACATGCAGATATTGCTGAGACAGCAAGAAATTGTGTGGGAGCTCGGTAAGGAGCTTCGTCTCCTCATGCAGATGGTCTTCAAAAGACAAAAGGAGACACCCTGTTGATGTTCTCAGGACGGCATTGTGGCAAGTCTGAATTTTCTTCCACTTTTCTACATATGTTCGCGACCACACTGGCGCTGCATAGTTCGCTACAGACTGGCATATCGCTTTGTAAGAGGTCAACAAGATTTTTTTGTCCGCTCCCCAAGTACTTTTAAGCTTATCGCAGATAGCTGAGTAGCATGTGTTGCGGATCGAAAAAGGCTGTCCAATATGACCCCAAGGATTTTGGGGTAGTTGTTAGTCGGGACCTCTGCGGTACATGCAGTGAACAGTGTGGCTGATAAAGTCGGATATTTTTATATTCCTCGCAGTGGAGAAGTATGCTATGTCAGTGAGGTAAAGATTTTCTCGCATTTGTCATCCACTTTAGGCCATGACGCCAGAATTGTGCCATCATCAGCGTATGACACAATTTCAACGCCGCCTGGTGGTGCAGGAACTGTAGAGAGGTAGAGATTTCCACCCCACCCTGGGAAACTTCCGTCTAATTTTACGGGTCTTCTAATTCCTGTCTCTAAAGTCTACATACTTTCGGCGTTTACACATATAGTTTACGACCCATATAGTTTACGACACATATAGTTTACGGCATGATTGACCGTCTTAAAGGTCTTTGTAAGGTCAGGATCCACTAGACCGTCCTGTCGTTAAGCTTGCCCTTGTTAAGGCCGCGACTTCTACGTGTGGTGATGTCGTGTTGCAGCAGTTGTTGTGCTGTGCTGCTTGCGGAAAAGATGGTGATGATCAGCATATGGAAGGTGTTCGATCAGGCACAGTCTTTGCTACTGGCTAAAGCAAGGAGTTCGGTCTGTACGACTCTCCTTTGCTTGGTTTCTGTAGCGGTACCACTCTGCCCAATTTCCAGGCTTTGGGAACTAAGTGAGTGGCTAACGTTAGATTGAGCACTTTGTTCAAGTGCTCCACACCCGAAGTAACCAAGCGCTTTTACCGCAGCAATGACTATCCGTCCGGACCCAGCATCATTGATGACTTTGAGATATTTTTTCGTTACGAAAAATTCCCAATATATTATGTTTGTTCAGGTCATTTGTGTAGGGTACATTCAATGCACTTGGGCAAGAAGGCGTGGCACCGCCTAAACAACCGTGATTTTAAAAAGAACATACTTGATGAGCAGTTACAGATATGTAAGTGGATGATATTTGTAACATTTGCTACGATCATTAAACTTAACACATTCTGCATACCAAATGGGAGGTGACACGCCCCTTTAAAAAATCGCATTATAGGTCGAAGTATTGGACCGATTGTAAATCAATGGTCAGCAAATTATTATAAAATATGTAGTCACACATTTAACAAAAGGTGCCTAAACTCACATAAATTGGCAGAAAACATATCAAAGATTATACCCAACATTTTCTTCTTGGCCCTTTTTTGTGAGAAAACTTGTGCTTTGAACTAAAATTTATGAAATCATAATATAAAACATTCCAAAGTCGTACCCGACTTTCTGATATCCTATTTACTATCTGTCACTCTAGTTCATGATCAAATGACATCACCGGACTTAAAAACAATAACATTCTCTGGATAAATAGGAGTTTTGGAGTTTTACTCCTACTACAAATTCGACACGAACCGTTAATTAGATTATAACTCATACTTATACATTTGAAAGGATGCTCATATATATATTCTCTAGGGGTACTGGGTTGCAAACTTACTGTAAAACCTATACTACTTTAAGCCAGCTATGTGCCCTAAGAATGTACCCAGATGGCTCGATGTAGCTTAAAATCTTGTGTATCATCACGGGTCTGTTCATGTCTAACCAACTCGTATATAGAAAAACTGACAAGTCATTAGATAAGAAAGGCAACCCTAACAATGGCAGAAGCTCTACGTACTTAACGACACTAATCCTGTCTGTTATTTCAGTTAAGTCCAGGTAAGCTGGAACTCATATGTGACCCATATGATCCCCTGACTACTAACTGCTTTTTATGCCTTCTCTCAAAATCTTATGAATTGAATAAAGCGGATTTTTATAACTAAACGATGAATCTCCCACTCGTAAAGTTGCCGGTAAATTCTAGAAATTTTTAGCCAGTTAGGAGACTTGGGACCTGTGGTGGAAAATTGTGTGATTGTTGCATATGATTCCCTTACTCTACAAAGGCTTTTTTATTGCATTTACATTTCAATTCCCCCTACCCATAGAACGCCGTCACTGCCTCCCATTCACCATCGCTGGCTGCAATTTCCAGAAGGAACCTACAAGAACTTACCCCACCATGGAGGAGGAACAGCGCATGCCTGCGTAAATTCACAATATACATATACTTATATATATATTGTCACAAATGTTTTCGCTGACACTTTGACAGTGATCGAAATGTGTCGCATATTCAGGCAGCATCATTTTGAAATGACAGCAATTGCGGGCGGTTTTGTCACTAACAAGAAGAAAATTGCAGCAATTTTTTTTCTTTGCATCATGGCTGGTGCTTGCTTTGGCTATGCCACATGTGATCTCTCACACATTTGCATACATTGCCACTGTCAACGGTTCGGGGGGTGATGGGGCGATGGTACGAGGGGCAGAACAATGGTTCCCATAGTTTTGCCCGGGGGCCATAGTGAAATACTAGATGCTCTTGTTAGTCTAACTTTCGCAGATTGGTGTTTTAAATTGTCATACGGTGTAGAAAAGGACACAAAGGCAAAGACAGCGGACTAAAACGACTACAAACTAAGCGGAAAATTTGCATATCTATTATATCGATTAAAGGCAACAAAGCCAAAAAACGGGAAGCAAACAAACCGAAAGAGGAGCAGAATACAACGTTGTACAATGCGTATGCAGAGGATTTGAGAAAAAAACGCTTTAAGGCTCTTCTACTCATGTGAGTCCAGAAGATTTCTTCTTTATTGTTTTGACTTTGATAGATGATGGTGAATTGCGGTCGCCGTTGACGCTGTATGTCTGATTTTGGCCTTTCTTCCTTAAGGAATGACTGAAATGTGTGTGTGTGTGTTTGTTTTTTCTTTGGGGGTTTTGTTTGCGTCTTCGCTTGAGATTGATATGAGCGATTAAAAGTTATTTACGGTCATAATAGACGAAGAAATTAATGCATTTTCGTTGAAATTGACACTTGTTGCAGATAACGAAAAAGAAACGAAACAAACTGAACTGAACTGAATAGTGCAAATGTAGGAAAATCGTCAACGGGCAAATGTTGGAGAGCAGCAGGGCAACGGTTGTTTTCCTTTCGTTTACAAAAGTTTGGCTTTCAAGTTGGTGTCTTAAGTCTTTTGTTTTAAATATTCAACATGGCCAGTAATTGCGTCTTAAGTCTTTGGGGTTCATTATGTTCCTTAATCATGGATATTTTGCCAAAAATTTTGGTTAGGGTGGTTCATCTAGTGGTCTACTTTTAAAGTGTATTTTTTTTGACAGTAACGAAATATTTTCTACTCGCAATTTTTTCAGAAAGTCTCTATCACATCTGCGTGAAATTACTTAAGACGCTTGAACCACATTAGAAAATAATGCAAACTTGTTTCCCTGCACAGTACGTTTTAACAACCGCCGACCGTGCCGCACGCAAGTTTATGCCGCTAGATTCCGCTTAGAGTGTCTAAAACCGTAATCGAAAACCGGCATTCCGGTTTTGATATCCAAAAAAAGCCTTTCCTTCCAATCCGTCTGATAAATTAGCTCAGTAGCTTGTCTCACAAACCCAACGGAGACTTTCTCAAAAATTACTAAAACCCGATATGTCGGTTTACCCGGTTTTTGGCTGTTGGGTTTTTTGGTTTTTCGGCTGTTCTATTATGTAAAGGCAACATAAATTCCTTATTTGCACGTATGGAATACAAAACTTCTTGATATCTTCTAGACCCACTTTTAAGTCTACCGATCGACTCAGAATCAACAGTTGAGTCGATTTAACGATGTATGTTTGTCCGTTTATCCATCCGTCTGCTATCCATCTTAAGATTGTAATCAAGCTTAAGGTCGCAATTGTAACCTGATCTCCAAGAAATAAGGAAAAAAATAATTTTCTTGCACAAAGTTCGGAGGCAGTTGATTTTTAAGAAATTCGCTTAAAATGAGGATATACTCGTAGCTCCCACACAGATGTAAGTTCAACCGATTTTTTGATATTAACTCTAAATTTAACCATGATAACATTTTGCACTACTTGTTAAATCGGTTCTAATTAAGATAGAGCTCTAACGTAGAGCACATACGAGGACATATCAATAATTCCGTGACTTTTCGACTAAAACACAGCTTTTTTTGTTTTGCTTACATTTATTCGGTCTTTTATCATTATTACGACTTGAACAGTTTTTATTCTGGTTCGAGCCCTTTTTGTTGTTGTATATTTTTAAGAATCGACTTAAAAACGAGGGTTGCTATATATATTTCTGGCCTAGGCAGCACTAAGTGTTACCTGGCGCCATCTGAGTTTGACATTTTTTTTGCATAAATGTACTCAGAACGTTTTGACGTACGACCAACATTTGTGTTGTTTACAGTGACTTGAAAAAATCAATTTGGCAAAAATATGGAATTAACTCGTGAACATTTTTGTGCGATCATTTTTCACAACTTTTGACGTGGATTATCACGACTAGAGTGCATCGATGAACTTAAATCTTTGTATGGCAATGAAGCACCATCCTATAGCACTGTGAATGTGTGATAATGCAAGATCGTCATATCGTGATATAGAGGCATCCCTGGGCATTTCTTCCACCAGCATGCATTCGATATTGCATAAAACAGCTGGCCGTAAAAAAGGTTTGTTCTCGTTGGATTCCGCACAATTAGACAATCGTTAAAAAAAAGGCTCGTGTAGATTGCTGCAAAGAAATTTTGAAAAATACGATCGCGGTGCTTCAAAAGACGTTTATAAAATTGTCACAGGTGACGAATCATGCATCTATGCGAATGAGCACGAAACAAAACAGCAATCGACCGTGTGGGTCTTCGAAGACGACCCAAATCCAACAAAATTTGTTCGAGGAAGAAGCACTTTGAAGCAAATGGTCGCCAGTTTCTTCGGCAAAACTGGTCATGTGGCGACTGTTCCGCTTGAGCAACGTTGGACGGTCAATTCTGAGTGGTACACCACAATTTGTTTGCCTGAAGTCTACGGAGAAATTCAAAAAACGAACGAACGAGAAGGTGCACATTGTGCACCATGACAATGCGAGCTCTCACACATCGGCTGAAACCAGCGCCTTTTTGACCGGCGAAAATGTCGAATTGAAGGGTCAGCCGCCGTACAGCTCTGTCTTGGCACCCAATGACTTCTTTTTATTCCCGCACATCAAGAAAAAAATGCGTGGTCAGCGATTTCTTCGCCAGAAGATGCTGTTAAAGCGTTCAGAAACCATGTTTTGGAGCTGTCTCAATCGGAATGGAAAAAGTGCTTCGACAATTAGTTTAAGCGCATGCAAAATTGTATAAATCATGCTGGAAAATACTTTGAAAAACAATAAAACCATTTATGATAAAAGTGTTCGCATTTTCATTATTAGGCCAGAAATATATATAGCAGCCCTAGTTTTGGTAAATTTATTGCCTATGGTTGCCAGTTAGACAACTGTACAGCTGTTTCTATACCCGCCAAGGTTTTTCTTCAGCAGTCTTTGGCAACAAGTACTTCCGCTACAAATCAATTGATTTATACGGGAATTTTAATTGAATTACTGAGAATTACCCTTTGCGTATAGTCTTTGAACTGTGCGTAGAGCAATCTTCATAGCCTTGGCAGGCTTAGAAACTGCCATATGAAATGCGTATGGCATTAACATTCGCACGCACTTTTACTCTTCCATCGGTCATAGCCATATTTTTTCGACATTTTCGGGTGTATTGACCCTAACTGGCCATCCAGAACGTTCAGCGTCATCCGTACTTGTGTGACCACAACGAAAGTCAGTAAACCACTTTTAAACCATTAAAATCGATAGTGCAGGGTACCCATCGCATTTATCAAGCTTTTCCATAGTTTGATTGACGGTTTTTTCCGCAAACTTTTCCATTATAGGCAAAATCCACGAGGTTGTATGTTTTGAACAGCTGTTAAACACAAACTAAATGACGGAACTCTCAAAATTTGACAGTAGTCTATTAACAGATGGTACTTGATGAGAGCAGCGTTGCATTTGGCAGTTGGAAAAGTCACAGAATTATTGTTTGATTTTATGCCTTAAGCCCTAGAAACCACATATTACACAGTTCACTAAGATCGATCAGTAATTAGCTTGGATAAAAATGGGTCATACCGCTTCGCGTTTTGATATAGCACAAGTGCAAAGATCTCTTTCGATATTACAAACAACCGCTCTAGAACACCTATTCTAATTGATTTGATCAAATTTGCTATAGTATATGACGATGAACAAACAACCAATCTTGATAAAAATGTTCAGGATACCCAAAATACGTCTTACGATTAAGGTGAAAATATGGATATAAAATAACTATGAAATGTCTTCACGAAGCCAAAAATATTTTTTTTTGCAGTTGACTAAATTTTGGGGCCGAAAGTGCGACCCATTTACACATTAGACATGAAATTTTCTTACAAACTCAAATATGACCTTGTTTTTAAGATCTTGGTGAAGTTAAAGTCCGTTCCAGGGTTGTGCGCCCAGTTTCAAACGGCTTTTCTGCACTTTCAGAAGTGCAGGGTATAATATAGTCCACCAGCCGTCCCCAGCCATTTGTTAGCTTTCAGGTTTATTTGTATGTTAATGTGTTCCGGAACCCACATACTCCTGAGGTTGCATATTACAGAGCAATTAATTAGGGCATTCTTGCCTGCAAGTATTGTTCTGGTTGTAAACACGGTAGTTAACGGTTAGCTAGAAAAAAAACTGTGTTGCTTTTATGGTAGTCGCTGGTATTTTTCAATATTTTGTTTCTCTAAATAATAGAAGCCTTAACCCGTTTACCCCAATTACTCTAGATCCATGAGTAAAACAGTTGACATCTAAGGGTGGCATTGAGCGACGACCCTGGCCATGAATCTTAGTCGAAGATAACTTAAAGACAATTTGTCTTTAGACATTTCCGGGATATGGTCTAGTACCTGTTCCCAAAAGAATGGAAACCATGTACGATTCAGGACCTTAAGGCAAATACCGAGCAAGCCAGTTGAAAGATAGAGCCAGAAAGCGCCATCAAGGTTTTCAATAACTACATTATGGGGAGCGCGACAGGGCAGCCTTGCTGAGGCAGCCTCTTCAACAAAATGCAGTTTCTTGATAGCCTAATGGCAACAATATCGTATGCCGAAAATTATAGTTCATTTATTTTTATATTTTAAAAAAGATACTTAAATTTAAATTGACCTTTAGTAGTTTAAATCTTTTCGGTGTTTTCTTCAACGAATTGTCCACGCAAAAATAATGCGCAAAATTCGTGTATCTCAATAGTTTTCTAACCAATTGTACGCAGAGTCCACTATTCGAGAGATTACAAGAAGCAAAATGACACTCGTAATTTTCTTTAAGAAAATAATGTTTTGCTGGTAGATTTTTTCTTTAATTTTGAAAGGAAACTTGGTTTTGCACCACCCTATATTTGCACATTATTTGTTTTAAAGTCTTTTGTTTTAGAAACTATCCTCAATGTTGGGTTTCTCGCCCCGTACCTGGTGTCTTAAGTCTTTCGATTTAATTATTATACCCAATGCGCCTGTACTTGTATCTTTGGTTTTTCTTTAGAGCTTCAACGGTTTGTGTATTATTCACACCCTTTTCTGCCGGATTTTTGTCTCTTTAGCCAAAAAAAAAACTGTAATTTCTGTCTTTAATCGTGTTAAATTAAGTTCTTTAGCTTATGGGGTTTTCAGCTTATGGGTTTTTCAAAGCCCGACCAAAATTTGCAATTATAATTTCTTGTTGCAACTCTATAAAGAGACGGAAAATGTTGTCCAACTCTTCGCCGGCTAAGTTTGAGTGCTCTGCCGTGTTTAGTTGGTTTCGTTTTTCTTGGCTAAATTTCAAAAAGATTTTAATCTTAGCTAAGGTTATAAACTTCTTCGTCCGAGTGCTTATAGGCCACAGTAGAGCATACGCGCTTTGTTACCGATTGACCAGTGAACAATTGAATTTTAAACATTTTACAACATGTTGCAGCCACAGAAGGCAGTCAGCCAAAGAGTGAGCCCAGAGGAAAAGAAAACACGATGAAGAGCAAAAACCAAACGCCAAATCTTTGCCATGCTTAGGTTCTCCATGACGAAGAGGAGGGAGGCTAGGAAGAAACGGAAGGGGTAAAGGCATGTGTAGGATATCAGAAAACCTCTAAGATATGCCGCCGCGCCGCCGCAACTAATTGGATTTCTCTCTCTCTCTCTAGAGATAGAGGGGGGGGGGGGGGAAGTTAAAGTTAATCCGAAACCAAGAAAAAAATATCCGAACTCCAAATTCTGATCATCCCCCTTGCCCTCCTTAGTAAAGTCAAGCTTCAAATACAAGGAAAGACTGAAAACAATAAATGTTTTAGCAATTCTTAAGTATGTTACACTGACTCATGTTCGTTCACATACGAGTACATGTTGCTGCTGCTGCCTAACCAAAAATCGATAATGTCTTGATCAGCTCAGCCGACTCGCTCGCTAAGGTTGTTCCAAAATGTTTTACAACGTTGCGAAATTGTAATAGTAAAGCAAAATATTTAAAGTTGCTAGCCAAGCGAGTAACTCCAAAGGAAAAAAGTACAAAAAAAAACATAGCTACAGTTGTGTGCCTTACACGATTGGGGAGTTGTAGGTGAAGTGTCTTCATGGAAAGCCACTCACAGCATCTTTAGGGGAGCCGCCTAAAGATGCTGTGGTCTGCCAGCAAAAGGCTCGTGCAATGGGGCAATTAATTTGTATTGTGAACAACCCACAAACATGCCACGTTAAATTTGCCATCGTAGTGCTGGCCGTAGATCTTTAAACTGTTTTATTAATGTTTTCTTTAAAGTGAAGAATTTAATTTATTAAAACGTTGTTGTTCAACTTGTTGTACCCAAAGGAAGTGCGACACATAGAGGGGAGGGGGGAGACGAGTTGTTAGTTAAGCGACGTTGCAAAACAAACATTCTCTGTTGGGAAATAATTTCGATGGGCTAGTGTATTAAAGTTCTTGAGATTATTTGGTTTGAGTCAAATGAAACGTCTGTTGTGCAAGCCTCGATTTGGTAGAGGAATTTTCGATTCAAATACATGTGTTCTAGTATAAAAAGGAATTTTAGAGTTTTCTATAACATTAGCGATATACGTACGAACGTTTATTTTGTAACATTTAATTAAAAAAAACTAATGAGACCGTTTTATTAAGCTTTGCTCGATGTAACTGCTGTACAGGACCTTCGGAAAGGAATCATGATTTTGCATATGGCATAGAGAATGATGTCCTACCCTCCGGCATGTACAAGATGCAAATACATCGAAGTCATTCAGACTTCACAAGCATCTCTTTATGACTACCATATGTAACAGCGCATACAGAAAGGGACCTAAGGGTAAAAAAAAAACAATTTTCACTTTTTTTTGATGTGCACAACATCTGAGCATCGAATGAGACCGATCCTATGCCCCAAAAGTATTGCCTCCCAGAGATATGCACGTTTTATAAAAGTGAAGGTACACCAAAGATACACGTATTTAAATCCTTAAACTGGCTCTCCTGAACAAAACTGGTTTTTACCCTTAGGTCCCTTTCTATTTTGCGCGTCACATATGTACCAAACAGAGTTAAATGAAAGCTGAACATCATCAAGTGATGACTCTGTACATCTCCTACTTAATGCACATATCACAAATTTTCATCAAACCTAACCCAAAACAACATACTTCCTAGAGGATGATCCATACAATATGGATCACCCTATAGGTGCTCCATCTAGAAGTATTTTTTCAGAACAAAAAATATAATAATTCAAATCAAGTGTGGAATCTTTATTGGTAATTTGAAAGGGCATTTTATGGCATTTATTTTTTGAAGTAAATTTCCTTTAAATGTTGGCCGCATCTACGCCTCAGGGTTTCCATATTGAGGGTTCAATTTTGGATGACTCGTTTAAACATTTCGACCGGTATGGCTTTAATGACACGCGTAATTTTGGCTTTCAAAACCTGAATCGTAGCTGGTTTGTTAGCATAGACTTTGGGCTTTACATAACCCCAAAGAAAAATGTCTAAAGGTGTGATATCACTCGATCTAGGAGGCCAACTCTCCAGTCTAAAACATGAAATTAGCTTCGAAATGACCTCTCAAAAACGTGAAATTAGCTTCGAAATGTCCTCTCAATAGATCCATTATTTGAGCACCTGTATGGCAAGTGGCACCGTCCTGTTGAAACTAAGTGTCTTCAAGATAACGGGCTTCAATTTCAGGAAGCATAAAGATCGATATCATGGCGCGATAGCGACCACCATTCACGGTTACGTTCCGGCCTTCGTCATTTTTGAAAAAATATGCACCGATGATTCCACCAGCTTATAAACCGCACCAAGCCGTGGTTTTCTCTGGGTATAATGGCACCTCTTGAACCTCTTCTTGTTGCCCTGTCAGCCCAAATGCGGCAATTTTGTTTATTGACTTTTTTACTGAACAAAACTTTGGTCGAAAACAGGGGATCTTCTCGTTTCTCATTTCCATAATTCAGTTGCACAATTTGGAGACGTTGTTGCGGTGTTAGTCTTTCTATGATGAAATGGCAAACAATACTGAAAAGGAAAAAAATAAAGTTTAACGCAACTCCCGCGTAAACTCTGAAAAAAACACCTATGGGAAAAAATACCTCTAAATGGATCAACCTTTATACAGCAACCCTCGTTTTATGATTTAGGCTGCATTTTGATGGTATGGTGTGGGTCCTATTCGAAGGATTACTCAAAAAATGGATCGACATTTGTATAAAGATATAATGGAAAATACAATGAAACCATTTGCCGATCAATACAGGCCAGTCCCATTCGATTTTATGCAGGATAATGATCCAAAGCATACCGCTAGGAGCGTTAAAGCATGGTATTCTGCTGAAAACAAATGTTGTGGATTGGCCTGCTCAGAGCCTTGATTTTAACCCAATTGAAAATCTCTGGGCAGATGTTGAGAGAGCTTTAAGGAAAAAAACCAACAGAAATGCGAACGAGTTATTACAAAACGTTCAAGAAACATGACAGAATATCTCCCATGAACGATGTCAAAAGTTAGTTGAAAGCCTTCCTCGGAGGTGCAAGGCAGTACTTGCGTCAAAGGGTAACCCAACTAAATATTAAAGTTAAGTCAGCTTTAAGAACCAAATAAAGTTACATTATTTAAAATTTTTTTGTTATAATATCTAAAAAAATTTAAGTGTCCTTAATTAGCTGTCCAAGCCTAAATCGAACAGAATGTTTGCTTTCCTCTTTATGTTAAAACTGAAGAACTATTTTTCTTAATAAGTACGAGGGCGACCGCAAAACTGGCATGGCACATTTTCTGTTTTACTAGCAACTTTTTTTTGTTTTTTAAAAGCAATCTTTTATAAGTCATCTGTCAAAATTTCCGAAATATTTAATGATTATTTTCTTTGTTACAGGTGATTGAAGTAAACAAGTTTTATAATTTTTGACAAATGGAAAATAAAGAGTTTCGTGCGGTAATTAAACACTTTTATATGAAAGGTTATACGCCACAATTAATCAAAGATGAATTGGATTCTGTTCATGGTGATAATGCACCATCATACTCCACCGTGAAATCTTGGGTTCAACAATTTAAAATGGGTCGTTCAAGTACGGAAGATGAACAACGCTCTGGAAGACCGAAAACTGCTACTACTATTGAAAACATTAGAAAAATATTTAATGAAGAGACTAAAGATAGACGAATAAAGCTCAGAGAACTTGCTGATATTGTTAAAATACGCGAAAAACAAGTTTGGAGTATTTTACATGATGAACTCCACATGAAAAAGCTATCCGCTTTTCATGTGCCCCGTTTGTTGACTCTGCCCCAAAAAATCGTCCGTTGGACCAATTCCGAGGAGCTTTTAGCGATTTATCAGCGTAATCCAATAGAGTTCTTGCGCCGATTCATAACTGTAGATAAAACATGGATCCATCACTACATCCCAGAATGCAAAGAACAGTCAAAACAATGGATAGAAGCTGGTAAAAGTGGTCCCAAGAAGGCGAAAACTGTTAAGTCAGCAGGAAAAATAATGGCCACAGTATTTTGGGATGCAAGGGGTATAATATTTATTGATTATCTTGAGAAAGAAAAACCATAAATAGTGAATATTATTGTGCATTATTGGATCGGTTGAGTGAAGAAATCAAGATAAAACGACCCCATTTAAAAAAAATAAGTTCTTTTTCATCAAGATAATGCTCCTTTACACACTGCATTTTTAACTCAACAAAAACTGGCCGAATTACGATTTGAAATTGCTCCGCATCCAACATATAGTCCAGATTTAGCTACTTCTGATTATTTCTTGTTTCCAAATTTAAAAAAAAATCTCGGTGGCAAAGAATTTTCGTCCAACAGCGAGGTTTTTGCTGAAACTGAGGCATATTTTGAGGGTCTTGAAAAATCTTATTTTTCGGATGGAATTAAAAAACTTGAAAAACGTTTGATAAAGTGTATTGAGTTGGAAGGAGATTATGTTGAAAAATAAATAATAATAATTCCAAAAAAAACGGTTCTTTTTATGTTAGGCAAGTTACTTTTGCGGTCGCCCTCGTATATACGTATTTTTAAATATAACAATCACAAGTACTTTAGAAAAATATTATATTTATCATTTTATTTAAATAAAACATTAACTTTTCATAACTAAAAACTGTGTCCCTAATTATATGGCCACCCCACTATCAATATCAGATAAGAAGTCAAGAAGGCTACGAGTTGTATTACTGAAGGGGTGAAGAAATATTTTGGGCAGTACGAAATATTACACATAGAACAAATAGTACACACAGAGAAGAGATTTTTTGCCACAAACGAGATTTTTACCACAACCGAATGTTGGTGGTTCCATGTATTTCATCGCTAAAAATGAATATTGATTGGGTACACGGCAATTTTTAGTAGAGGAAACTGACATTATCGGTTGAACAATAAGGATGATTAATTGAACTGAATGGGTACATAATTTGGTTGTTGTTGTAGATTAAAGGTTGTCAGTGCTCCTTGAGTTCGGTTGTCATAACCACGAGCATTTGTTAGCAGGACCAACTAAAAGTTACATTTTTTGTATTCGGTTATTTGAACGAATAAAAAAAGGTATTTTTTATTTAATTTTCATATTTATCGATTTGAAAATAGTAATTCTGTTATTCGAATTATGAGCGTTCTTTTTTAAATTTGACATTTACTTTCGAATCTAATAAAGTTCGTATGTACAAGTGGAACGATTCTATGCATCAAATTGGTAAAATAGATCAACAAAATTTCCTAAAATAGCAATTACTCGGGTTAACATTACCTAAAACATTCCCTTTTCGATTATCTATGCTTTATTAATCATGCTGATGATTAATAGTGCGATATGATACACATTTCATATGGATCAAGTAAGTAAGAATTCTTCAATATCACATCATGCTCCAGTTGGTGATCCCCCATTGCGTATTCATATAACCATGAATCACAGGAATCGTATTGTTTCCCCGTTTAGCTGTTAAAGGCATATTACACAATTCTATGAGGAGAACATCTTCCAGGAATATCGAAATGTTTCGCTGAACCAAAAAAATAACCAAAAATCCTAACCACACAGACAGTGTTAGAACGACGACCACATGTAACGTAAGAAAATTAGTTTGTAAACCTCAAACAATATATCACAGCGCAAAGGGCCATAGATTGCAGCACCTTCTGGGTGAGAAATTACCATTAAATCAATCTTCTTATTTTATTAAGGCAAAACACTTCAACTACGAAAAGGAGAAAGAGAACCAACATTGAAAGAGGCAATCGCTTAAAGTGTTTTAAATCCTTCAAATGCGAAAGACTTACAAATAATTACTTTATTCTTGTTTTTCAGAACTCCAGCAGTTTTGCACTTGTCTTAAATCATCTCAGCCTCCAGTCGCACTGCGACGACCACACACATGGCCAAAAAAAGGAAAACCAAAAGATGCCATCTCCGAGAAGCAGACAGTACGAGTACGGACAGGTATCAATCGTTAAACACCTTTTGTTATAGTTTCGTTGTCCATATTTGGTGTGGGCCCTACGTTTCTCTGCTGTTCACCTTTCGGACGGATGATCACCACCACAAAATGTCAATTATTTTAGGCGTGCGAATTTCTTGTGATCCTCTGGCCTGTCCGTTGGCCTAAGACACCAGCCAAAAGGTTCTAGCGAGTAAGAGGGGACGACGAAAATAAATAATTGCTTTACGGTTGTTATTGATTTGTGTCCATTTGTAGTCGAAATTGATGGGCGCTGCTTTCAAATGATGGTCATTGATACACATTTTGTTTCCGCCGGAATTAAATGTGTTTAAATTGGTTGTTATTCCAAGTCATTTTTTAAGAGATTACCGCCTGCCTGCCTGTACTGTAGTTGAGTTGTTGAGGCTGCTCGAACTGAGATCTTCATTTGGTGGCCTAGACGTGTGTGGCCACACACACTCACTTTGTCTGGATGAGCCAGAATTGATACATCACCTTGCATTACGCTTCAGCTCTTGGGCATTTGAAAAAGGTGTAGACGGAAGTAATGGTTGAAAGATGTCTACGTAAAGGATTATTAAAGAAACATGTCAGGCGAAAGCAACAAGGTAGGCAATAATTCCTTAGGAAGTTAGAAAATTCGACAGCCAGAAATGAACAAGAAAAAAACAACACAAAAAACGTAAGTAACCAGGGTCTCTAAGAGACAAACTTTCGATCATATCAAAGCTAAAAAGTATTTTGAAAAAGAAGTGAGTTAGTTTCAGTTGGTAGATTCAACTTGTGGTGGTTCAAATATTAAGCATTTATTTGAAACAGGAAACATTTCCATTTAAGGAGCAGAATTTCATCCTGAGCATGCTTCAACTGGCTTCGCAGAAGCTCATCCAAACAATCCTATTTTTAAGAATCTAATCAAGAATGGCTTGCTCGATTTTGGCATTTTAAGGCCTGATTTGCAAAACGCTTTGGCATAACATCAGTCCTTCTCGGTATCCTCAAATAAAGTCTAACGGCGTCAAAACACTGCTAGGAGATGGCACTGTGCAGTTTACGTCTTCATAGGGACATATGATAGAGGAGAGGAATAGATTAGGGTATTTCCCCTATATAAGGTGATCCATCTAGAGGTATTTTTTAGAACAAAAAAAATATAAAAATTCAAATCAAGTGTGGAATCTTTACTTTTAATTTAAAAGGACATTTTATGGCATTTATTTTTTTAAAAAATAATTTCCTTCAAATGTTGGCAACTGAAAATAATTACCTTTAAATGTTGGCAGCTGTATTATGGAAATGAGCGTTCGGCGAGAAACGGGAATATCCGCTGTTTTCGACCAGCATTTTGTTCAGTGATGAGGTCCATTTCTGGCTCAACGGCAGAGTCAATAAACAAAATTGCCGCATTTGGGCTGAAGAGCAACAAGAAGAAGTTCTAAAGGTGCCATTATACCCAGAGAAAACCAAGGTTTGGTGCGTTTTATAAGCTGGTGGAATCGTCGGTGCATATATTTTCAAAAAATGATGGCCGGAACGTAACCGTGAATGGTGCTCGCTTTCGCGCCATGATATCGATCTTTATGCTAGCTGAAGTTGAAGCCCGCAATCTTGACGACACTTGGTTTCAACAGGACGGTGTCACTTGCCATACAGCTGCTCAAGCAATGGACATTCGACTTAACTCGATATAAATAATAAGTAGCAGGACCACTATGTGCAATGAATTCCCGGCATTCAAACGGACCTGTGAATTATCTCTAAAATGCACGATGCGATGCAATGTCCTGGCAATAACAAATAGGTGGGCTTCCCCGGAGTATATGATTGTACGGTAGAGTAGGAGGTTACCAGTCCTCTGGTTACTTGGGACTGAAACTAGGAGCAGCTTTGGTTAGTAAACCTGACCGAAGGTAATCTGCTACCACGGGTAACTGAAAATACTGGAGTCTTCTTAAGACTTGACCCAGTTATTAGAGACACTCGGGTCATGTTAGGGGGTCGTTCGAGCGTAGCCTTAATAAATGGTTGCCGTTCACCTTCGTCGAACGAAAGAGGAAGCCATGTCCATGTACAGCCTGGTTTCAGAACGTAACACTTATATATAGTCACTTATGTCCGCAAATATATTCTATCTCACGACCGATGCCTTTAATTTTCGGTGACCAGTCTCGCGTTGTATGGATCGCAAAGTGGTAGTACGAGGTCAATCCGGAGACTAAAGTCTGGAGCCACGGGTAGTCAGGAGCCCCCAGAACTTTTTTTCTGGCCTGACTAGTAAATGAGGTCCTTCGGCGAGTATCGTGTTGGTTGTGGTTTAAACCCAAATCGCGGGTAGAGTTTCGGTTCAGTATGAAGTTGCTGTAACCCATAGATCAGCAGAGGTTAAGATAGACCTTGGTCCCTGACCAGGGGGGAAGGTTGTTGGCCCTTACAAAGGGGGAAGTTGTGTCCACTATCTTACGACCGATGCCTTTAATTTTCGGTGACCAGTCCCGCGTTGTATGGATTGCAAACTGGTAGTCGAGCGGCTACGAGGTCTGGCCGGAGACTAAAGTCTGGAAACACGGGTAACCAGGAGCCCATACAACCGCTGTTCCGGCCTGACTGCTAAATGAGGTCCTTCGGGGAGTAATTATAGTTTCATTGCAACCGGCAGATGTTTAGATAGTCCTCGGCCCCTGACCACGATGCAAATTGTGTCCATATAACAAGCTTTGAACACGGTACCGGCGAAATTGGCCTTAAGTGGCGCTGGCCGTCGCTTTGTAGTGGCTCCTGTGCGATAGCGCACCACGGTTGAATGCATCACAGCAGGATAAAGTAAAACACAGGGACGCTGTACGGTTAAACGGGGTTTGGTATTAGAAACCTTAGAAGAGCACCGTCCATTAAAATTACGATTGACCAGCAAAAAGGCAACCCAAGACAATGCAAAAGACGATAGAATTAGTTAATCAGAACGGCTACACATCTTTGATCGAGTAAGCAACTCGAAGGATAATTAAAAGAATAATTTAATAATCGAAGAACAATTCAAGAGCTTAAGAATGAGATAATTCGGCATATTACCGACATTGAACCTTTATTATGCCTCAGAGTCGTTAAATATATGGACCATCGGATAGAGGTATGCCACCGAAGCTGTGCCAAGCATTGGACAGATATTTTGTTCCATACTTCATTGTTTTAGATCATTTTATCATAATAAAAAAGATTTAGATCATTCTCTGAAAGCTATATGTAACAATTAATATCGTGCGTTTTATTTGGACCACCCTTAAAGAAAAGCGATACCGTGGTTTTACACTGATATTCCTCTTAATCTTAAAAATGAGATTTTTTAAGAATTGGAATTTATTTTCGTTTTCTTTTAAAAGTCCTTGCAAATCCTGACGATCTCATTTCCGTTCTGCATGTGTCTTGAGTCTTTTGTTTTCCCTAAGCTAAGCGCTAATGAATGCGGTGATTTTTCAGTTTTTAATAGCTTCTGATGGCATACTCAATATCCATAAATACGAGTTTATCTGACCTTGCAGCTATATGCTCAACTGATTTAAATCATTGCAATTTTAATTTGAGTTACACAAAGCCAAAATCAATAACAAATTCAGACAATTAGATAATCGTTGCTGTTGTTGTGTTCATGGTCTTCTCCTTTGACGTCTCCCAAACTAACAAGCTGTGTATTTGTCGAAGCACCAGCTCTGAATTACATGAACATCATCCCAGTAAACCACAACAACAACAGGTATACAATACAATGACAACAACAGCCAGAGTTTCTAAACAGAAAAAAAAACTCCACAACACCTGAACCAGCCAACGAAACCAATCTAAGTGAGCTTCAGCTATAACGACGATAATGCCGGTGATCTTCATCATTGGCAGGTAGCAGCGAGCGACGTTAATTTGGAAGGAAACCTCGCCAGAAGAGTTAACAAAGAATCTAACACCATCCATGTGAAATCCAACGATTGGTAAATACTCGTAATCAAACAGCCAACATAGGAAACCTTGTATAACCTCCCCCCCTCTACAGCTAATGAAGTGATCGACAGAGTCGTCATACCAACAACGAAAACAACAAAAACGGTATAGAATTCATTGTTCGATTACCATTCATTACAATGACATTATAACTTTTTGGGAAAACAAATCAGATTGAAAGGTGCTGGACTGAAATATTGTGCAAAAGACAACACCAAATTAATAGAAGACGAAAAACACCACCATCCATCAGGTGAGGAGACGACGCTCCCACGAAATTTAGTGGTGCTGATTGAACAACATTCGAAGTTGTTCGCGTTTGGCATCAATTTAAGTTATCCTAAGTTTATTGTTATAGAAAATTAACACTTGTAGTTTCTAGCTTTAGTGGCAGCTTGAAAAGAATGCGCTACCTTAAGGTAGAGCACCCTATACTAAAAATGACTGAAAGTCCAATTGATGCTGCAGTCGTTTGGAATGCTTCAATTTTTCGCAGGGAAATCTTTCTTAAAATAGAATTCTAGACAACTTGGATGGATAGATTCTTAAGTTCAAAAAAGGGTTTATTAAACGTAAAGGGTTCTACAATAGGAACCTGGCAGATATTGAGATTATTATTGACATTTATAGTTTCATTTTAATAGCCTGTAAATGACCCGATAGAAATGATAGTTTTTCTCTTTGTCAAATTTCAGAAGCTGTTAAGATTGGCCATGCCATTTAGCTGTCAAAATATTCACTAAGGTTTGCCATTTCGATTTTTCATTTTAAGCCTGCCAAACGTATGGATCTTTTTAAAAAATATTATGGAAATTCGTTCTCAGTTGTAACTACGCAACATGACGTGTCATGCATGATACGTCGCACCGTGCAAACTTTTGATCGTGAATACCCTTTTTGGGACCTCCAACCAGTTAGAGATTGGTGCGAAGTAAAAAAAACACAACTGCCTTGCCGGATGGTAATTGAAAAGTCCCACAAATTTTTCATTCGGTGCTGATCAGTTTAATTCGGCAACGCCTTAGAGTCAAGCCGGTTTATTTACCAGTTCGATTTGAACCTTCATACAGGACTGCATCGACACCCAAATTGAATCCGACTTTTTGGCCAAGTACGAGCTCTGTCGACTCTAGGGGCGCCGGTCGTCTGTGGATTATTGCCCTAGACCTGCGGCTAAAGGTAATCCCTCCAAAAGAAGTCAAAGAAAATTAAAGGACGTCAAGGAGGACTGCTACTTGGACAGTCTACTGAGCTTTACAATGATCCAGTGAGGTTCCCTTAGGTACAAGTGATCGAGGGTTGCTATATATATTTCTGGCCTAGGCAAGTGTTGCCTGGATGTTTGACATTTTTTAGCATAAACTTACTCAGAACTTTTTGACGTACGACCATCATCTGTGCTGTTTACAGTGACTTGAAAAAATCAATTTGGCAAAATAATGGAATTAACTCGTGAACATTTTCGTGCGATCATTTTTCACAACTTTCGACGTGGATTATCACGACAAGAGTGCATCGATGAACTTAAATATTTGTATGGCGATGAAGCACTATCCTATAGGACTGAGAAAAACTGGTTTAATGAATTCAATCGTGGCCGACGCTCGCTCAAAGACGAAGGTCGTCCAAAAGCGGCCGTCGTGCCAGAGAACATTGATGCCGTGCGTGAATTGGTAATGCAAGATCGTCATGTGACATACCGTGAGATAGAGGCATCCTTAAGCATTTCTACCACCAGCATGCCTTCGATATTGCATGAACACCTGGACGTAAAAAAAAGTTTGTTTTCTCGTTGGAAACCGCACAATTTGACAATAGTTCAAAAAAAAAGCTCGTGTCGATTGGTGCAAAGAAATACGATCGCGGTGCTTCAAAAGACGTTTATAAGATCGTCACAGGTGACGAATCATCAATCTATGCGTATTAGCCCGACACAAAACAGCAGTCGACCGTGTTGGTCTTCGAAGACGAGCAAAATCCAAAGAAATTTGTTCGTGGAAGAAGCACTTCGAAGCAAATGGTAGCCAAAACTGGTCATGTGGACTGGACTGTTCCGCTTGAGCAACGTAGGACGGTCAATTCTGAGTGGTACACCACAATTTGTTGGCCTGAAGTCTTCGGAGAAATTCGAAAAACGAACAAGAGAAGACGAATCATTGTGCACCATGACAATGCGAGCTCTCACACATCGGCTCAAACCAGCGCCTTTCTGACCGGCCAAAACGTCGAATTGATGGGTCATCCGCCGTACAGTCCTGACTTGGCACCCAATGATTTCTGGAGAATACTCAAACCAGCGCCTTTCTGACCGGCCAAAACGTCGAATTGATGGGTCATCCGCCGTACAGTCCTGACTTGGCACCCAATGACTTCTTTTTATTCCCGCACATCAAGAAAAAATGCGTGGTCAACGATTTTCGTAGCCAGAAGATGCTGTTGAACATTCGAAAACAATGTTTTGGAGGTGTCTCAATCGGAGTGGAAAAAGTGCTTCGACAATTGGTTTGAGCGCATGCAAAAGTGTATAAATCAAGCTGGAGAATACTTTGAAAAACAATAAAACCATTTTTGATGATAAATATTCGCATTTTCATTATTAGGCCAGAAATATATATGACAGCCCTCGTTAGACGAAAATTGAGTATGATAAGAAACAAATTATGAAGCAGGCCGAACTTTATACATATACCCTCTATCGCAACTAAAGCGCAAACAATTGGTCCGATATTTGGGCCCTTTCGGCCTATGCCTCCATGTTTTATCTCAGCCAAAACTGAAAAATTAATCTGTATTTGGATTCGTAGCAAAGTTTGCTTTTATTTTCGTACCTATATGGCCTTATTGACTATTGATCGCCCGAGTTTTGATCATGCGGGACGTTTTTGGTTTGGTATGGTTTGTGGGCCGATAGAATCATCGGTCCATATATCTTCAAAAATGATGCCGGTAAGAACGTAACCGGTAATGGCGACCGTTATCGTGCCATGATAACCGACTATTTGATGCCTGAAATTAATGCTCGTGATCTCGGCGACATTTGGTTTCAACACAATCAATGGATTTATTGAGAAAACATTTCGGTGAGCAGATAATTTCACGTTTTGGGCCGGTCGATTGGCCACCAAGATCGTGTGATATCACACCGTTAGACTTTTTCCTGTGGGAATATGTAAAGTCTAAAGTTTATGCGGACAAACCCGCTTCGAATCAGGCATTGGGGCAAAACATCACGCGTGTCATTCGCCAGTTACCGATCGAAATGCTTGAACGAGTCATCGAATATTGTACTCAACGGATGGACCATCTGAGACGTAGCCGCGGCCAACATTTGATAGACATAGACTTCAAAAAATAAATGCTAATAAATGTTCTTTCAAATGATAATAAACATTACCCATTCAAATTGAACTTTCTGTGTTTTTTTCTTTAAAAAAGTAGGGAACCTCAAATAAATATTCTTTCAAATGATAATAGACATTCCCCATTCAATTTGAATTTTCTGTGTTTTTTTTTTCTTTAAAAAAGTAGGGAACCTCGAAATGGATCACGAGTTATATCCCAGGCCTTTACTACTTACATTAAAACTAAAATATATTTACGAAAAATTTTACTCAAAGTTTGTGGTCTTAGCTGAGAATATCTTGTGCTATAGGGTATCTGAAATTCGCCCAGCCTATGAAACTTCTCCACCATTTGTGTTGCCCACAAATAGCCGTCGTAAAGAAAAAAAGATTCAATCAAATGAGCCATCGCACTTAAATGTAAGAATTCACATTGATCGGTTGACGCTAAGACTAGGTTTGTTTAGTTGTTTTTTTTCTTTCATGATTTTTTCGGTAATTTCAACATCATCGCAAGTTTTATGTTATCCGCCGTAATGCTTCCAATCTGAAGGTGCATTCACCAAGACTCACACGCGCGCTAAGCCCCCCACAAAAAAAGAATGTGTTAAATTAAAGTTGATTTTTGTTTTGTTAAGTATTTGTTTTTTGAGTATTTGAGTTTGTTCTAATGTTGTTTTTCTCTTGTTGTATGTGATAATTTAAACAATTCAAACAATCGCGCTTAGGCCAAGACAGTTTTGGTTACTTGAAGCTTTTCTTTTGGACAGAGGCAGCAGCAGCAGCTCGCGCCCATTGTGTGGCTTCAGTCTGCCCTGTGCCTTGCCACAATTGGCGGTAGTTATTGTTAAGTTATCTTTGAGTTTTTGTTAACCGTTTAGAAGTTATTCATTGATTTGTTGATTTTGTGGATTAGAGCTTCTTAGCCTCTTTTCTGTTGGTATTTGACGGCCCACAGTAAAGTGCATTCTAATTAGAATTGTTAAATAGCAACCGAAAATGCCAGCAGAATCAAAAAAACACCAACCGTTGATGGTGGGCTGTTTACCAAAAAAAATAAAAACGAAGACTTTTTAGGGCTGGCGTATAGGGAAAATGGCTATGGCAAACATTGCTTAACAGCTACACAAAGAAACCCCGAAAAAAAACTGTTAAAAATCAACAAAACATTTCGTAATAATTAGTAAAAACTTAATAACGCTTGCTTCTTAAGTCTTTCGTTTCAATGCAAATACACACAAATGCAGGTTGGCTTCTTAAGTCTTTCACATCATCTGTAATACCCAAAAATGTGTCTGTTTGGGATACAAAACTATGCTCCCAGAGCTTGAGATCTACTCTTATATTCAATATTTATGCTAATGATTGAAGTTAGTAACTTAAGTCTTTTGTTTGCCACCTTACTTAGTGTCTTGGGAGACCACCAAAGGTAATAAGCCTACAATTATTAAATTTTCCCAGACATTATAAGTCTTTTAATATAAAAGTATTACAGAGGTTTTTGAAAGGTAAGTCCTTTGTGGGGAGGAGACTGTGTTTTTTTTGCATGATCTTTAGTGAAAAGCTAGAGCAAATGTACTTTGGGTTACAGAGCAAAGTAAATTCTAACCGTCTAAGATCTCTTATAATGAAACTGCGAATTATTGAAAAAAAGTTCGCAAAATATTGCAGATCTTCCGTATGTTGCACCAACATCTCACCATAGTCTACTAAATTAAGCCATTGCCATTTTTTGGTTGGCCATGATGGAGGCCTAGCCGGATTAATCCTTGTAAAGGGTGGTCCAACCAAAATGCACGATGTTAATTGTGAGTCACATCGACATTTCTTTGTTTCAGTGTTTGACAAATTCCACCATGGAGAGGTGCACAATTAAGCAGCGCGTTAATACTGTTGAGGCTTTTTACTAAAATGGGCGTTCCTACCAAAATGTACTTTGTGATTTTTTTTGGTCAGCATAATCGTCCAAATGTGTTTAAAATCAGGAGAATTGTGCGCAAATTTGAGCAAACCGGGTCTGTAGAAATTGCGAAAACACCTGTGCATGCTAATCTAGTTCGTTCAGTGGAAAACATTGATGTTGTTCGCGATAGTGTGGCAGAAGAATCGTCAACCTCGACTCGTAGTCGTGCCCAACAATTGAACATCTCACGAACATCATTGATGCGAATTTTATATGTGACGCGCAAAATAGAAAGGGACCTAAGGTTAAAAACCAGTTTTGTTTAGGAAAGCTATTTTAAAGATTTAAATACGTGTATCTTTGGTGTACCATCACTTTCATAAAACGCGCATATCTCTGGGAGGGAACATTTTTTACCCTTAGGTCCTTTCTCTATGCGCTGTCACATATGTAGATTTAAATTTTCACGCTTACAAGGTTCATTTTACCCAAAGCTGAAGCCTACTGATCCTTTCAAGCGTTGTCAATACGCCGAATGGTTGGTTGAACAGACAGAAATGAATGCTGACTTTACAAAGAAAATTAACTTTAGCGACGGGGCACACATTCACTTAAGTGGATTCGATAACAAGCTAAATTTGTGAGTTTTTCATAATCCACGAGTAATTGTTGAAAAGCCTTGCATTCACTAAGAGTGACTGTTTGGTGCGGTTTATGGGCTGGCGGCATTATTGGGCCGTACATCTTCAACAATTAGTTAGGCCAAGTAGTTAACCTTAAATGATGTTTCCTATCGCGAGATGATAACGGAATTCTTGTGGCCAGAAATTGAGGATATAAACCTGGACGATATGTGGTTCCAACAGGATGGTGCCACTTGCCACACTGCCAACAAAACAATGGCTCTCTGGGGCGAAATAATCAATGGCCATGTTATCTCACGTCGTGGCGATGTTAGTTAATTGGCTGCCACGATCCTGTGATTTGACACCGTTGGACTTCTTTCGTTTGGGATATGTAAAAGAAAAATGGTACGTCAATAAGCCAAGAATAATTCAAGAGCTAAAGGATGATATAATTCAGCACATTAACGACATTCAACCTCCATTATTTCTCAGAGTCATTGAAAATATAACCCGTCGGATGCGGCGCTGTAGCGAGCATTTTTTTCCACACATAATTGTCATAGATTTTACTATCATAATAAGAAAGATTAAGATAATTCTCAGAACACTTTTTGTTTTATTTACTTTTAACATCGTGCGTTTGAGTTGGACCACCTTTATAAGAAAAGCATTAAAATTTATTAAAAATGATGTCCTAATCTGATTAATTATTTATTTAATTGTTTTAATTTAGTGTTTTTCCATTCTTCAAACTCGATTTAAATTTGCAGCAACTCATCAAAAACTGATATTAGTTTTAAACGATTTCTTAAGTTGATTTTTTGTTTGTTTTTTTTTCGACAAAAGACGTTTTTGAGGGCTTAAATCAATGAGATTTGGACGTGGTCCTTTTATATTGTGAGCGATTTTTCTTTATTTCTATTGCATTAAGCTGTTAGTAAAATGTTCGCATCATTTTTATTCTTTTAATGTCATACTAGCAAGTAGATTACAAAGAACTGCTTGGTTATGGGAATGAGACTTAATGGCCGTTGCCTAATGGACCCTCGATTAGGAGGTCGCGTACGCAAGAACTACACTTCATTGTGCAAGAAAAAAAAATGATTTTGTTTACAGAAAACTATAGATAGCTTGGGTTTAAATCCGTTGGTTTTAAATAATAAAAATTTTTGCGAAGAAACTTATTTAAGAATAACCTTAAGCGAGTTTAAGCGAAATTGTTTATAACTCGCTTAAAGTATTTCTTAAATAATTTTATTTCTACAAACTAAAAATTTTTAAATCAAACGGTTTCTGATGCATAAAGTCAGTCTGTTCTTGTATACAAAGAAATTTAAAAAATGTGCGGGTAGTTGTTGAAACCTGCATGGTTCATTAATATTTGTGGACATTCGATCTTATATCCAAAATTTAGTTTCAAAATTTTAAGTTCTAATGTTACAACTTACCTTTCGTGCGCGGTCAGCGAATAGATGGTGTTTCCTTTCTGTGTATGATTTAGTTGAATTTTTTAGTTGAACTTGGGCATGTTGAGTTTTGTTATTTTACTTGCTTTAGTGATGATTTGTTCTTATTGTCTGAAAAAAATAAGAATTAGTATATGATAAAACCACAAAGATGCCTCTAGATCTATCCATTTCTATTTAAAACCCATTTATACATACGTGCACCGCTTAGGTTAAGTTAATAATGATATTTTTAACGCTTTAGGAGTGTATTTTCAACCTCGTCTGTTAGACCTGGCTGTTTTTGAGCTTTGAGCTGTTGATAGCTTATTGTCCCGTACATAATATTCCTTTTTTACTTATGCAAAAGCTATGATATTGATGTACTAGGTATCTCAAAGGCCACGTGCACATTGTTTGGTGAGAGTTATGATATTTTCACGTTTCCCAAAGCAACTCTCTAGTCAGTCTTGGAGGCATTCTGAAAAATATTAATTATAAAAAAAATATATTAAATTGGTTGTTGAAAAACTATTTGAAAAATGTACTTTGTTTACTCTGGTTTAATTGTTTTTGAACCACGGTTAAAAAAAAAAAGTATTTTCATGTAAAGGGTGTCCTAAGAAGAGTGCAATTTTTAAATGACTGATGCAGCAATTGAATTGTTTCTCTGGCTGTATGACATGTGGCGCCGTCTTGTTGGAACCACATGCCCTCCACATTCATTTCTTCAATTCTAGGCAAGAAAAAACTGGTTATCATTTCACGATACCAAACACCATTGACTGTTTGCGCTTGACCTGCCTCATTTTCATAAAAAAAGGTCCAATGATTCCTCCAGCCCAAAAACCACACCACACCGTGACACGTTGAGGATGCATTTGCTTCTCGTGAATCACTCGAGGATTTTCCGCAAGATGAAAATGGGCCTCGTCACTGAAGATGATTTTATCGGCAAAATCAGCATTTTCATGTTGTCTCTCCAATACCCATTTAACGAACTCCCTTCGCTGTCCATGGTCAGCTGGCTTCAGTTCCTGAGTCAATTGAATTTTGTATGCATGAAGATGCAAATCTTTCGTCAAAATTCGCTGCACCAATGACACCAATTTGCTGAGCTCGGTGTCGAATTGAGGTGGATGGAGTTTGAGCGACATCATCACGTACAGCTGCGACATTTTCGGTCGATCGACCTGGTCGATGGCGCGTTGTTGTCTTTACATCACTAACAGACCCAGTTTCGGCAAATTAGTCCATTAATCTCTTTACAGTTGACTCTTTTGGAGCATTATTGTGACCCCAAATTGATCGCAATTTGCGAACTGTAGCCGCAAAACTTTCACCATTTTGGTAAAACAATTTCACAATGAGAATGCGTTGTTCATTCGTGTAGCGCTCCATTTTTACTAACCTCGTACCTTCTACTAACAAACAATAACAATTGTTCAAATGTCAAACAATGACACTTCAAATGTTGACAGATTTAAAAATGGCGTTCTTCTTGGGACATCCTTTATAAGTATAAAAATACAAGGTCGGCTATGGACTTATTCAGCAATATGGTTCCCAACGACTTTAACCTTTACCGTTCAAAAAATAATAAGTACATTTCCATTCTTTAGTTTTCATAGTAGCATTTAGCTTACCAAGAATTGCTCGGTAGCAAAAGGACATGTGTCTTAAGTTTAGGTAATAATTTAAGCTAACAGGGTTTATTAATACAAGGGTTGCTACGAGAGCGACCGCAAAACTAACTGGCCTGGCACATTTTCTGTTTTACTAACAACTTTTTTTTGTTTTTTAAAAGCAATCTTTTATAAGTCATCTGTCAAAATTTCCGAAATATTTAATGATTATTTTCTTTGTTACAGGTGATTGAAGTAAACAAGTTTTATAATTTTTAAAAAATTGAAAATAACGAGTTTCGTGCGGTAATTAAACACTTTTATATGATTCTGTTCATGGTGATATTTCACTATCATACTCCACCGTGAAATCCTGGGTACAACAATTTAAAATGGGACGTTCAAGTACGGAAGATGAACAACGCTCTGGAAGACCGAAAACTGATACTACTATTGAAAACATTAGACAAATATTTAATGAAGTGACTAAAGATAGACGAATAAAGCTCAGAAACTTGCTGACATTGTTAAAATACACGAAAAACTAGTTTGGAGTATTTTACATGATGAACTCCACATGAAAAAGCTATCCGAAAACTATCCGCCGCGTTTGTTGACTTTGCCCCAAAAAATCGTCCGTTGGACCAATTCCTAGGAGCTTTTAGCGATTTATCAGCGTAATCCAATAGAGTTTTTGCGCCGATTCATAACTGTTGATGAAACATGGATCCATCACTACATCCCAGAATGCAAAGAGCAGTCAAAACAATGGATAGAAGCTGGTAAAAGTGGTCCCAAGAAGGCGACAACTGTTAAGTCAGCAGGAAAAGTAATGGCCACAGTATTTTGGGATGCAAGGGGTATAATATTTATTGATTATCTTGAGAAAGGAAAAACTATAAATAGTGAATATTATTGTAAAGAAATCATGATCGTAAAACGACCGCATTTAGAAAAAAAGTTCTTTTTCATCAAGATAATGCTCCTTCACACACTGCATTTTTAACTCAACAAAAACTGGCCGAATTACGATTTAAAATTGCTCCGCATCCACCATATAGTCCAGATTTAGCTCCTTCTGATTATTTCTGGCAAAAAAATTTCGTCCAATAGCGAGGTTATTGCTGAAACTGAGGCATATTTTGAAGGTCTTGAAAAATCTTATTTTTCGGATGGAATTAAAAAAACTTGAAAAACGTTTGATGAAGTGTATTGAGTAGGAAGGAGATTATCTTGAAAAATAAATAATAATAATTCCAAAAAAACGGTTCTTATTATGTTAGGCCAGCTACTTTTGCGGTCGCCTTCGTATATGTGACAGCGCATAGAGAAAGGGACCTAAGGGTAAAAAAAACAATTTTCATTTTTTTTCTTGTTTTGATGTGGACAAAATCTGAGCATCGAATGAGACCGATCCCATGCCCCAAAAGTGTTCGCTCCCAGAGATATGCGCGTTTTATGAAAATGAAGTCGACGATTCTAAGCGCAAATAGAAAGGGACCTAATCATTAAAATGGCTCTCCTGAACAAAACTTTTCATCAACTTTTCACTTTTTTTTGATGTGAACAACATCTGAGCATCGAATGAGACCGATCCCATGCCCCAAAAGTGTTCCCTCCCAGAGATATGCGCGTTTTATGAAAGTGAAGTCGGCGATTCTAAGTGCAAATAGAAAGGGACCTAATCTTTAAAATGGCTCTCCTGAACAAAACTGGTTTTTAACCTTAGGTCCCTTTCTATTTTGCGCGTCAAATATATATTTCTGGCCTAGGCAACATTAAGTTTTGCCTGGCGCCATCTGACATTTCCCTTGGTAAGTTTGCATTTTTTAGCATAAACGTATTCAGAACGTTATGACGTACGACCGTTATTTGTGTTGCGACTTGAAAAAAAATCAATTTTGTCGACTTGAAAAAATCAATTTTGGCAAAAAAAAAAATGGAATTAACTCGTGAACATTTTCGTGCGATCATTTTTCACAACTTTCGACGTGGATTATTACGACAAGAGTGCAAAGATTAACTTAAATCTTTATATGGCGATGAAGCACCCTTCTATAGCACTGTGAAAAACTGGTTTAATGAATCCAATCGTGGCCGACGCTCGCTCAAAGACGAAGGTCATGAAGGTCGTCCAAAAACGGCCGTTGTGCCAAAGAACATTGATGCCGTGCGTATACTGATAATGCAAGATCGTCATGTGACATACCGTGAGATAGAGGCATCCTTGGGCATTTCTTCCACCAGCATACAATCGATATTGCATGAACACCTGGCCGTAAAAAAGGTTTGTTCTCGTTGGATCCCGCACAATTTGACAATCGCTCAAAAAAAACGGCTTGTGTCGATTGGTGCAAAGAAATTGTGAAAAAATACGATCGCGGTGCTTCAAAAGACCTTTATAAGATCGTCACAGGTGACGAATCATGGATCTATACGTATGAGCTCGAAACAAAACAGCAATCGACCGTGTGGGTCTTCGAAGACGAGCCAAATCCAATGAAAGTTGTTCGTGGAAGAAGCACTTCGAAGCAAATGGTCGCCTGTTGCTTCGGCAAAACTAACATTTCCGCTTGAGCAACGTAGGAGGTCAATTCTGAGTGGTACACCACAATTGGTTGGCCTGAAGTCTTTGGAGAAATTCGAAAAACGAACAAGAGAAGACGAATCATTGTGCACCATGACAATGCGAGCTCTCACACATCGGCTCAAACCCGCGCCTTTTTGACCGGCCAAAACGTCGAGTTGATGGGTCATCCATCAGCCGTACAGCCCTGACTTGGCAACCAATGGCTTCCTTTTACTCCCGCACATCAAGAAAAAAATGTGTGGTCAACGATTTTCGTCGCCAGAAGATGCTGTACAAGCGTTCAAAACCCATGTTTTGAATCAGAGTGGAAAAAGTGCTTCGACAATTGGTTTGAGCTCATGCAAAAGTGTATAAATCATGCTGAAGAATACTTTGAAAAACAATAAAAACCATTTTTGATAATAAATATTTGCATTTTCATTAATAGGCAGCCTGCCTTGCCAGGCGATTTTATATCTACTATATGTTTCAAAACTTTAAAAACCCAAAGATGACACTTACCTTTTAATTGCAGTCGGTGAGCTTCCCTTTTGCTTCTGACTTAGTTGAAATGAATATGGATGTAGGCCCAAGTACCCAAACTTGGACACGCTGATGACTGAGTAAGTTCAAGTTCGTACGTACTCCGACGGGGCGAAATTACGATTGCCCTGTGCTAATGTCATTAATAAGAATCTAAGGAGTAACCTTTGGATCTCGTTTGTTAGGCCTGAATGTTTTCCAAGGTTTATGCTGTTTGTTTGTAGTGCTTGTCTTATAAATATCCTTGCTCTGCTTCTTTAAAAATAACAAGTTTGAATTCCAAGATTTCCTTAAGGCATCTCAAAGGCTATGTTTAAATGGTTTACTTTGAAGTAGAACATCTTTCACTAGTCTGGTTTATGGGTAATCGTTGAGGCATTCTGAAAAACATTGAATGAAAAAAATATAAACTTTCAATTTGTGGTTTAAAAATAATTTTTTTGAGCAAATTAAATTAAAAATTAAGTCAAGCATGATTATATTGGTTACATGATAATACTAAAGGTAAGAGAGATGTTGGCCTTTTTTGGTTTTCCATTTTTTTTTGAACAAATTATATGTTCTTCCTAGATTTTATTCAAGCCCGATTATTTTGGTTTCACGATCAAAATAAAGGTTTTGCCAGTAATAAAGGTTTTGGCCGTTTTAGACTGACACACCTAGTGGTATGTAACGCGTTATCCATTTCGAGGTTCCCTACTTTTTCAATGAAAAAAACACAGAAAATTCAAATTGAATGGGGAATGTTTATTATCATTTGAAAGAACATTCTTTGGCATTTATATTTTGAAGATTATGTCTATCAAATGTTGGCCGCGGCTACGTCTCAGATGGTCCATTTGTTGACACGCGTGATGTTTTTCTCCAAGGCCTGAACCAAAGCGGGTTTGTCCGCATAAACTTTAGACTTTACATAGCCTTACAGGAAATGTGATATCACACGATCTTGGTGGCCAATCGACCGTCCCAAAACGTAAAATTATCGGCTCACCGAAGTGTTCTCTCAATAAATCCATTGATTGATGCGATGTGTGGGAAGTGGCGCAGCCTTGTTGAAACCAAATGTCGCCGAGATCACGAGCTTCAATTTCAGGCATCAAGTAGTCGGTTATCATGGCACGATAACGGTCGTCATTGAGGGTTACGTTCTCCCCGGCATCATGTTTGAAGAAATATGGCCCGATGAGTCCATCGGCCCACAAACCATACCAAACCGTTGTTTTTGCTGGATGAAGTGGCAGCTCTGGAACCTCTTCTGGTTGCTCTTCGTCCAAATGCGGCAATTTTGCTTGTTTACTTACCCATTGAGCCAGAAATGGGCCTCCTCATCGCTGAACAAAATGTGGCTCGAAAACGTCGGATCTTCTTGGAACCTTTCAAGAGCCCATACAGCGAGGCGATGTCGCTTGGGAACTTCGGGCGGCTTCAGTTCTTGCACAAGCTGTATTTTGTACGCTTTAAATTTAAGATCTCGACGTAAAAAGCGCCAAGTCGTCCCATACGTCAGTCCGAGTAGCAGCGAACGGCGCCGAATCGACTCTCCACCGGCTTGGTGTACACTCTCAGCTACGGCCGCTACACTTTCTTCACTGCGTGCTGGACGTGGTCTATTCGGTCGAATATTACCCAATAATGAATGCTGGGTCTCAAGATGGGCTATGGTGTTGCGAATAGTACCCTCAGTAGGCCGATTATGTAGACCATAATTTGAACGAAGTGCACGAAACACATTCCTCACAGAACGTAAATTTTCGTAATAAAGTTGAACGATTTGTAAACGTTGTTCAGGCTTAAGTCTTTTCTTTATGAAATGCCAAACAATACTAACGACTCACACGTAGTCTATCAAAAAAAGGCTATTGAAAAAAGTTTCTCTACTTGGATCACCCATTATTAAAAAAAAACATTGCTATTTTGGAAAAAAAATTATAGCCAGAGAAGGTTCTAATTATCTATAATTCTCCTCACAGCCACTTAGTGTAACTGATATGTTTCTCCTATCCTGCAAATTGATCTGAAACTAAAGCTTCTCTCCAATCACGCAGAAAAAAAGTATGGTTGTGGTGACAACATTCGAAGAGGATAATACTATTGTTGGGTATATGGTTGTGGTACAACAATATTATGATCCTCACAGCAATAGTATGATTCAAATACAACCATACTATGATCCTCACAACAATAGTATGATTCACACATAACCATACTATGATCTCCACAACCATATTATGATCCTCACAACCATAGTATATTTCACATACAACCATACTATGATCCTCACAACCATATTATGTTTCACATACAACCATAGTATGATTCACACGCAACCATGTTATGATCCCTACAATCATGATCACATGATCACACATAATTATACTATGATCACTAATATTTAATATTATATATTTATTATAATTATGAAAATGACTTAAAAAAATACATTAAATTCAGTATTCAGTTTAACAGTAGAAAAAATAAGTTTAAAGCATCGTAAACGTTTTTATTAAAAGTATTTCAGTTAAAAAAAGCCAAAGCAGTTTGTTGAAAAAATTTTAATTTCCATACAAAAAGTACTATTAATGCATTAGATTCGTAACAATAACATTGTTCTAAAAAGCATACAAATGAAGAAAAATTGCAATCATACAGTATGATTGCCGTAATCATATTTTTGTTAACATAAAATACAAAAAACAATACTTTTGTCGCACCAACCATATTTATATTGTTGTTATAACCATGTTTTAAATTTGGCAATAATACTATTGTTACATTTCAACAATATTAATATTGCGGCAATCAAACTATTGTCAAAATTAAATTCAATAAACAATACTATGGTTGCAACGAACATACTTTTATTGCGGAGAGCATATTATTATTGCCGTGACCATATAGTTACCATATTTTTTCTCTGCGTGATAGTACCTCAAACTCCAACGATAAGAAAGTCTGGTTTATCTTTACCTTTTACTTTGACCATTCAAACAAAAAACCAAAATTATAATAAATGTCTTTATTAAAATCATATGTGGCCATTCCCAGTGTTAGGTTTGTTTTCGTTTTCTCCCTTGTGCTTTTTTCATCGTACGAGTATTTGTCAATTTTTGTGCAATTAATTTTAATTAGTTATGATGGCTCCTTTTTCCCTCACACAAATAAAAACCAACCCATATTTTGTTATTACAAAAAACCTTTGAAAAATAGTTATATTTTAATGAAGCCCATTTTCTGCTGAGTTGATTTTAAACTTATGAACGCAGTTCTTTTTGGAGATATCAGCGATTTATTTGTCTTGCATATGATATATTATTCAAATTTCCTAACCACAGGGGGTGTCGTTATGAACATACGAGTAGAGTTGTGTCGCTTTTAATATCGTTTTTATTAAAGCATAACAGCTTTATTCGCCTTTAAACGTTGACAAATTAAGGTGTTTTGTATGTTTGTGGAAGGCAAGAAGGGATAAGCCGTGCAGGCAAGATGGGGAAGCTTTGTATTTTTGGAGTTAGAGAACATGATTAGAAATATGGTGACACGGGCGGACAGGACAATGCAAATGTTTATGGTAAAGTGTTGACAAAGCTAACGAAAGTACTTCTGCAACCGATGGCCCTATGTTGATGCTTTTTTCTGTTGCAAAGAAATGTCAAAATGTGCAGTCTCTGTAGTTGTGATAATTGTGGTGTTTTATATTTTCCAGGACAATTGTTCAAAAAAACTAGGTTATTTATATTAACAAAAGTACTCATTCGTTTGATAAAGTTCTGTTTTGTCTTTCATAATTGCAGCAGTTTTCTAATAAACATCGTCATGGACCCATGGAAATAGCGCATTGGGCAGTTACAGGGATTATTACCGGCTCAAGAGCTGGGTGTTGCGAAATATCGTGGTACTGCAATTTAAAGAGTAAAGTAACCAGTTATAAATTGAACTAAGATTCTAGCTGGCTCAAGGCAAAGTGGCATGTCATTTTGTAATAGGTGAGGTAAAGTTAGCTAAAGCTATAATCGGAAGGTATGAGTTTTTCCTAATTTGTAAAGCCAACGTCATTAGCCAAATAAATAATGTGTATGGTCGATTTATATTTGCAGCCAGCAGTTTGATTACACTGAGAAGAAAAAAACTTAACCATAAATAAACATGATTTGGAGTCTACGTTATATAAGGTTAATTTGAACATTTTGTTGTTGACTATAATAATAATTTATTTCTTATAATAGTTAATTTAACTATTCTACGGTTGCATTTTTTAACCATGAAAATTGCAAATTTTAAAATAATTATTGTTGTTTTAACAATGTTTAACAAAATGTAACAAATGACTAGTAGTACTAAACCCACGTCTGAACCCATACTGATAATCAGTGATCATACCTGCATCATTCACAAAATTAATTATTGCATTATGCATTATGTGCTAAACTATTTTTGAAATTGCTGGCAATATGCTTATAGGCCTTAAGTCATCAATTCTACATGAGCCTCTTACTTTCGGTATAGGCACAACTCAATGTGGAAAACGGCTCGGGTTGTGCCTATACCGTTTAACGGTTGTTACATTTAACGGATTCTATCAGAAAGACACTTAATGGAGGGGAATATGGAGTACTTGTTAGCTTAGATTTGTCAAAAGCTTTTGACAGGATTGACCATTTCAATCTTATTTCTAAACAAAAACACTTCTTTAATTTTTCAGTCACTGCGTGCAGACTTATTTCTTCATATTTATCTGGACGCTCCCAATTTGTCGTTTTGGATGGCATGACCTCTGATATACGTCCTGTTCCATGCAGGGTTCCACAGGCATCTGTATTAGGACCGTTAATGTTTATTTTATATGTCAACGACATGGCAAACTCGATTGTTGCACATAACAGCACACCATTTTTCTATGCTGATGATATTCATATATTTTTTAAAAGTGACTCGTTTAATTCCTTGGAAACAATAGTTAATTCTACTTTAGAAACTATTAATGTATGGCTACAAAACAACAATCTTTGTATTAATACTAACAAGAGCAAAGCGTTGCTTTTTGGTTCTATACAGAATGACCAGAATAGCATTGTTCTTAATATTAATAACACACCAATTGAAATTGTAGATGAGATGAAGTGTCTTGGAGTTATTATTGATGGTCATCTTGATTTCTCAAGCCATATTAATTCTTTATTTTCAAAAGTATTCTTCTTGATACGACGGTTACATTCTTCAAACTTATATTTGCCTAGGTTTATTAAACGAAGGGTAGCCTATGCCTCATTATTTTCTCAAATAAACTATTGTATTGAAGTTGTGTCTGGTACTTCTTCAGGCAATAATGATAAAATTGACCTATTCTTATCTTAAAACGATTGTTAGGTATGTATATGAACTTCGACGTTTTGATCACATCTCTGAGCATATTATACAGTTTCTAGGGTCTCCATTTAAAAATTTCATTGATCTTCGCATCATTCAATCTTTTTATAAATTAATTGTTTCAAATTCACCGCCAGGGTTACGAAATGAGTTTGTATTTAGCAGATCTGTAGGAAATCCGCAACTGTTTATACCGCGCATTGCTACGTCCATGTATGAAAAGTCATTTGTCGTAAGAGTTTCCAGAATTTGGAACCATCTTCCAATGTGTTTGCGAACTTTTTCCTATTCAAACTATGTTTTTCGGCAGAAGTTTTTGGAATACACGTTATCTATTCTTTCCTAGGACGTTTTTTTCTTTCTTATTTCTTCGTTGTTAACGGGCCCACTAATTGTTACCAATATTGATTATATTTACATGTCGGCTGGGGACCCTTTTTTGGGATAAGTTAGTTTATATTAGTATTGTTAAATTGAATTTTATTATATACAACTAGATTGTAAAAACTGTAATTGAATACACTTGTACTATGTAATATAGATTAATTGGCCTTATAGGCTACAATGAAATAAATAAAAAAAATAAACAATGCATTGTTGAGTTCTTTAACTATTAAAATTGTTATTAACACAACAATTATTGCTGTTTTAACAATGCATTGTTTTTAACCATGAAAATTGTTAATACTAAAACGTCGCAGTTAATTTATTGAAACAATACATGTTCAATTTAACAATGAAATTGTTAATATAATTAACTATTGCTATAGAAATCATTTTTATTGTTAAGTTAACTAATTAATGGTTACCTCTTTTATCCAGATATATACTTAGTAGGAACATAAATACTGTTACACACGTTTTATGCTGTAAAAAGTACTGAATGTTTTAGGACCAAATATTTTTTAATATATTTATTGATGTATATTGTATCCAAAAAGAATCTTCTTATTTGAAATGTCCGCCTTTTGCATTTACACACGCCTTAAGTCGCACTGGCCAATCGTCAATAGCTGCAAGAACATCGTCCATTGGAAAATTGGACACAGCTCAATCTGGCCTATCGTCTACAGCTGCACGAACCTCGTCCATTGGAAAATTGGCCACAGCTCGATCCGAAGCAGTCTTAAGAGCTCCAATATTGGGTATTTTTTGTGACAAACCTTGTCCTCTAAAACCGTCCACAATTTGTTCTCTAATGGGTTCAAATCTGGACTGCCTGAGGGCCATTCTTTAGAGAAAATGAACGCTGGCAAATTGTTTCGAAGCCAGGCCTGGCACGTTTTAGCCTTATGGGTCGGCGCAGAATCCTGCTGGAAAGTTCATTGCTGGTTTTGGAACAGGGAATTGTTAAGAGGCTTCAAAACAGCTTCCAAAACGGTTTCTTGGTAAACTTTGGCCAATGTTCTGACACCTTGTTCGCAGAAATGCCGCTCAGTGGCCCCATCGTAAAAGACACCCCACCAATCCATGAACTGAAGCTGAGTGATGACGCTTTTCCACCCTTGGGATCAGTTCAAATGCTTCCTTAGATGACCGCGCATACACTCTATCATTTTGCTTGTTACATTTTTCCTGAACGGTACAAATTTTTTCATCGGTAAACAAAATTTTTCTGTGCAAGTTATCAGCGAGCTTCGCCAAAAGACGTTTGCATTTTTCAATCCTTTTTTTAAAGCTGCAATCTATAAATGTCCGGTACGTCGTTTGAAAGCCCCAAGTCCCTTTTTTAATGATTCGACTCATGGACTTTTGCGTAATTTCATCTCACGGGCCATGATTTTCTGTTTTCGAAGCGGATTTCTGTGAATTCTTGATATAACGGCTTTGATGACACTCTGCGACAAATGGTAAGGTCAGTGATCGGTTTGGAATGAAACCAACGGGGAAAGTTATATTGGTAAAAAAAAAGTCGTACGTGTTCCAGCGTTTCGCTGGGTCTCATCTAGGAATTGAGATATATCGATTTGAAGTTAGTAAGTATCGTATAGGGGAATTTGTCACGTTTTAGGCTCTTTTGTTTGACATAACTCGAGAACCACTCGTCCGATTTAGCTGAAACAAATTTAGAAAAATTAAGAATTACAATTCCTCTAATCTGTTCTTAAACCGTTTTCCTACTTAAGCAACAGTTTCGCAATTATAAATAAATGTATGAAAAAAAAAATTATTTTTGCTTTAATATTAAATTTTTTTTTTTTTTAACTTGGAAACTATTACTTGTAAAGGAAAATAATATATGAACAGATTAAGGGAATTGTAATTCTTGGTTTTTTAAAATTTATTTCAGCTAAATCGGACGAGTGGTTCTCAAGTTATGTCAAACAAAAGAGCCAAAAACGTGACAAATTCCCCTATACGATACTTACTAACTTCAAATCGATATATCTCGATTCCTAGATGAGACCCAACGAAACGCTGGGACACGTATGACCTTTTTTGACCGATATAACTTTCCCCGGTGGTTTCATCCCAAACCGATTGTGGCTGTCGCACAGTGTGACATGCGGTGTTCGAACAGAGCGTGGGAGGCCCGACCGGTTGCGGTTTTTTACATCTCCAGTCTCCACTATGCATCGATAGACGAACATGCGGCTAATCCCTAGTGGCCGGAGCGTTTTGAAAATATCGCTTTTTTCATTTCACCCTTGAAAAAAGCTATTACAGCGATACGGTTCTCATTATCCGACCACTCCATGATGAAAGTTGAAACAATTTTAAAACCCTGTTACAGACTAACGCTATTGAGGTTAGTTTTTAAATCCCATATGACATTAACGGGGTATGTTCAGTTCTACTATTGAAATGGGTGTGTTCAATGTTGTAACAGTATTATGTCCCTACTAAGTAGTTACTGTTACAATTTTTGATATTAAATTAAGCTACTAATTATGTTTTTGTTTTGTTTACATTTATTCGGTCTTTTTTCATTATTACGACTTGAACAGTTTTTATTCTGGTTCGACCCTTTTCTTTTTTAGAATAAACTAAAAATTTGTTGAAATGTATTGGCTACGGTTGCTAGGCAGAATGTACAGCTGTTTTTAAACCCGCTAAGGTTTTTCTTCAGTAGTCTTTGGCAACGATTACTTCGTCTAATGACAAATGACTTATACGGGAGTCCCATTATGATTAATGAGAATTACCCTTTGCGTATAGTCTTCGAACTGTGCGAAAAGCAATCAATGATATTGCAGGTTGAATAGCTAGCATTTGCATGTGGTGGTGGTTTTTTTTAAAGAGCGAGATAAATTGTCTTATGACTTTTCTCTCAATTACAAACGTTCAGATCAGAGGAAGAAAGGAAAACGAGTGGGGGATAAGACAGTCGCAATCCTTGCAACTTCGTGAACAACTTAATTCTGAACTTCGTATAACACAAAGCAGATCGAAAACTTCGATACAACAGAGCCGAATGATCTTTAAATTTTTGTTTATGTCGCACTTTTTTCTGTCTCTCTCTTGAAAACCAACCTTATATAATGTTAACTCAACTATTTGTATGAACATTTGACCTTATATAAGGTTATTTTGTCTTCGTCTTTAAACATTTACCATGAAAAATTTAACCAGACACATGGTTAAAAAAAATCATTGTATTTTCGGCTTAGCGTACAAGGATAGATGGGCAGACATTTCAGACTCGACTCAGAAAATGTTTCTAATAATTCTGTACCACGGTGTGGTGAGGGCATACAAATTCTCCACTTTACGTACGTTTGTTTCTAAAGTCTTTTGTTTTATGTTCGACTACAAACACATTTTTTTATTGATATTGAACTATAATCATTTAATTTATAGCAAATGCAACTAATTTCACGACAAAGTACTAAGTTCTTGTTTTCGTAAGGTTTTTTATATTGTTTCCAACACTTGCTTATTTATGGTTCCTACATTTACATAAACTGGACCTTAAACCAGCCGTTTGGCTTTAATGTGCCCTCACATTGTATTGCTTTTTTAACGACATTTAATATTTCCAGGTTCCAAGCGTTTACTTAAAAACTATCGAATAAGTGTGTGAAATACTTTCAAAGGTTAATATTTCAAATCGGCCGGGGAAGGCAGTGCTAGTGCTTCAAAATGATGTCATTTACACAATCCAAGTAATTTACTTGTTCTTTAGTTTTTGTTGCTGCAGTAAAAATCGATTTCATTGATCAATTAAAAGATCATAGCACAATAAAGTCTAAGCTCCGATGAGTGTAAACTAAGCAACAATCAAAATTCAACAATTAATTAAGAGCTTTTGTCATTATAGCTCGCATCTAGTGCTGCTGCTAGTACGTCTGAAGTGTAATGAGCAATAATAAATTCATTGAAAATACATATTGGCGTTTTATAAAGAATTCCACACACACAAAAAAGAGTGACTTAATCACAAAAATTATAACGAACCTTAGTAGAATAGACACTTGGCAAAGCAGTAGCAAATAGTCAGAGCCACGGCTGCAGCAACAAACGCGAACGAATTCTTGAGAATTTATGATTAAATTCAATATTAATTGGAGGAAATTCCTTTAATTAGACAACACGCTTGGCATGATCGTTCGACCAAGTCGTCGTCGTCGTCGGCTATAATCATCTGTCTAATCATTGAGAATAAACTAGATTTTTTGATGAAAGATAAAGAGGAGGGAAAAATAAAACAATGCAGGCGGCTTAACCCATGCAGGGTGGGGCCAGGGTTGGCGGGGGAGCACTACGAGGTGTTAATTGAATTAGTGGAAAACAAAATTGGATTACAACGAGAGAAACAATAACTTGTGTAAATCTAAAATTAGCGGTCCCATTTATTGTAAAATACCAAGAATTTTTTTAATTGTGTGGAAAATCATTTTCTCTAGTCAGATTGCAATGTAGTGAGCAAGTCATCGTCATAGTCATCCTCTTGGATTTGGTTAAAATAGGAAAAAGAGAATTTCGAGTGCTTATTAAACATTATTTTTGCGAAAAAAAACCGTGAATCAAACCAAGGAAAAGCTTGATAAATACTATGGATACTCTGCACCATCGATTTCAAGGCCCATTTAGTCTCGACGGTTGACGGTAGATTCTGCAACCTGCAGAAGTCTACCGTCGTCAACCGTCAAACTGTAGTTATCTCCCTCTAACACATGCAAAATGCAACCCCCAACTGAAATAGCTGATTGTCTACCGTCAACCGTCCACCGTCAACCGTCGAGACTAAATGGGCCTTCAATGGTAAACAAGTGGTTTACTAACTTTTGTTGTGGTCGCATAAGTACAAATGACGCTGAACGTTCTGGCCGTCCAGAACCCGAAAATGTCGAAAAAATCCACGATATGGTGTTGGCCGATCGAAGAGGAACAGTGCGTAGGATTGTTGATGCCATACACATTTAATATGACAGTGTGGTTTCGATTTGATCAGTTGGGTTTAAAAAAGCTGTGTGCAAGATGCTGTGCCTGAACTGATAATGCAAGATCGTCATGTGACATACCGTGATATAGAGGCATCCTTAGGCATTTCTTCCACCAGCATACATTCGATATTGCATGAGCACCTGGCCGTAAAAAAACCTTATGTCTTTATGAACCATCAGTCCCTTTACGAGGGCGGTTCGGAAACTTCTTAGCCTAACACAAAAAGCGCAGTATGAACAGAAAAAAGTTAAGTGTTTTGGAAACTTCCATCTCTGCTATGAACACATGTTAAATTTTGTTTCGATCTGGCAACTCCTTCATATAGAAACAGGTGTTCACAAAAGACGCATCCGCGATTTTTTTACAATGGAAAAATTAGAAATGCGTGGTGTCATTAAATATTTACATAAAAAAGGTTTATCGGGACAAGAAATTCATAATGATATGGTGAATGTGTTAGGTGAAAGTGCTCCTTCATATGCAACAGTAAAAAATTGGGTTGCTGAATTTAAACGTGGTCGTACAAGCATTGAAGATGAACCACGTAGTGGACGTCCAAAAACAGCAACAACAACAACAGAAATTGTAGCCAAAGTGCATGATATGGTATTAAATGATCGACGAATAAAAGTGAGTGAAATATCTAATATCATGGGCATCTCAAATGATCGAGTCCATTTAATTTTGCATGAAGAACTACAGATGAAAAAGCTTTCTGCAAGATGGGTGCCGGACTTGTTAACAGTCGACCAAAAACGCATAAGAATGAACATTTCTCAAGCTAGTTTGGATCGTTTCAGCGAATTAAAATGCATTTTAAGCGTCGTTTCATAACTGTTGATGAGACATGGATCCACCACTCTACTCCAGAGACAAAAGAACAATCCAAACAATGGACTGAAGCTGGAGGAAGTGCCCTAAAGAAGGCAAAAACAATTCAATCGGCTAGTAAGGTTATGGCAACGGTTTTTTGGGACTTCAAAGGTATTTTATTGATTGACTATCTGCAAAAGGGTAAAACAATAAATTCAGAGTACTATTGCAACCTTTTAGATCAATTAAATGTACAAATTCGAGAAAAACGTGCTGGCTTACAACACAAAAAAATAATTTTTCATCAAGACAACGCACTAGCGCACAAGAGTGTTTTAACAATGGCTAAAATCAACGAATTAAAGTACGAGTTGCTTGACCACCCACCTTATTCTCCTGATTTAGCTCCCAGTGACTTTTACCTGTTCCCAAATCTAAAAAAATTCCTTGCTGACAAGCGTTTTACCTCAAATGAAGATGCAATTACAGTTGTAAACCACTATTTTGAAGACCTTGAGGAAAACTATTTTAATCAAGGGATAGAATTGCTAGATAAGCGTTGGACTAAGTGTATTGAAGTTTCAGGAGATTATATTGAAAAATAAAAATATTTTTGAAAAACTGACTATTCTCTTTCATTGATAGGCTAAGAACTTTCCGAACCGCCCTCGTATTTGACTACGAGTACAAGGGACCTTTTTGTGCCCCTACGGTTCATAAGTTTAATGCTCAAACTTAGCCAAATCTTCAAAATAAAACAAAAATAAACCACGGCTGGTCAGGAGCCCTCAGAACTGAGATTCTGGCCTGACTAGTATTTGCGGACCTTCGGGGGGTACCACGGTGGCAGGGGTTTATGCCCAAATCGCGGGGAGAGTTTCAACTCCGTGTGGAGTTGCATTGCATCCGGGTGCTGTGATCCATAGATCGGCGGAGGTTTTTGGATAGGCCTGCCCAAGAGGAAAGTTGTGTCCGCTTTGAATTGGAACCGGCGGGATTGACCTAAAGGGGCGCCGGCCGTCACTTGGTAATGGCTTCTGTGCGATGGCGCATTATGGTTGAAGCCATCATGAAGCGACAATCATGTTCGGACGCTGTACTTTCAAATTTGTTTACGTATTGTAACTACAGTTCGCTCTTTTTGATCATACGGTCCTTTTTGGTTTCGGACTTACGAGACCGGCATCCGCACAAATCATGCAACCAGTCGTCGACTGGCGCCCAACAAATGCGTGGCTGACTATCGCTCAGGGCCCTCTTATGCAGGAATGCATTTAAATAACCATGTTCGGTCAACAAGAAACCCAAATAGAGACCGAAGCTAAAATCCGGATTACTCGCACCAAAATCTAAAATCACGGATGAACATATGATGTTGGAATGGTTTGAAACACTTCCTTGCCACGCCCCTTTAAAAAAAAACGCCCCTTAACAGCAATCATAAAAGATCAAATAATTATGAAATAAAGAATTTGCCAAACAAGGGTCATTAAAATGCTTTATTGACGCTAAAGTTTCGAGGAATCGAACTAAAATTTGTAATAAGACTCATATCAAGATAAACATTAAAACTCAGATTAACTATTACGAGGGCTGCTATAAATATTTCTAGCCTAATAATGAAAAATGCGAATATTTATCATCAAAAATGGTTTTATTGTTTTTCAAACTATTCTCCAGCATGATTTATACAATTTTGCATGCGCTCAAACCAATTGTCGAAGCACTTTTTCCACTTCGATTGAAACACCGCCAAAATATGATTTTTGAACGCTTCAACAGCATCTTCTGGCGACGAAAATCGTTGACCACGCATTTTTTTTTCTTGTTGTGCGGGAATAAAAATAAGTCATTGGGTGCCAAGTCAGGGTTGTACGGCGGATGACCCATCAATTCGACGTTTTTGCCGGTCAAAAAGGCGCTGGTTTGAGCCGATGTTGGAGAGCTCGCATTGTCATGGTGCACAATGATTCTTCTTCTTTTGTTCGTTTTTCGAATTTCTCCAAAGACTTCAGGCAAACTAATTGTGGTGTACCACTCAGAATTGACCGTCCTACGTTGCTCAAGCGGAACAGTCGCCACATGACCAGTTTTGCCGAAGAAACAGATGACCATTTGCTTCGAAGTGCTTCTTTCACGAACAACATTCGTTGGATTTGGCTCGTCTTCGAAGGACCACACGGTCGATTGCTGTTTTGGTTTGGGCTCATACGCATAGATCCATGATTCGTCACCTGTGAAGAACTTATAAACGTCTTTTGAAGCACCGCGATCGTATTTTTTCAAAATTTCTTTGCACCAATCGACACGAGCCTTTTTTTAGGCGATTGTCAAATTGTGCTGGATACAACGAGAACAAACCTTTTTTACGCCCAGGTGTTCATGCAATATCGAATGTATGCTGGTGGAAGAAATGCCCAAGGATGCCTCTATCTCATGGTATGTCGCATAACGATCATGCATTATCAGTTCACGCACGGCATCAATGTTTTCGGGCACAACAGCCGTTTTTGGAAAACTTTCACGACCTTCGTCTTTGAGCGAGCGTCGGCCACGATTGAATTCATTAAATCAGTTTTTCACAGTGCTATAGGATGGTGCTTCATGGCCATACAAAGCTTTAAGTTCATCGATGCACTCTTGTCGTGATAATCCACATCGAAAGTAGTGAAATATGATCGCACGAAAATGTTCACTAGTTAATTCCATTTCTTTTGCCAAATTGATTTTTTCAAGTCACTGTAACAACACAAATGATAGTCGTACGCCAAAACGTTCTGAAAACGTTTATGCTAAAAAAGTCAAACTTTCCAATGGAAATGTCAGATGGCGCCAGGCAACACTTAGTTTCAATGATAAAAAAAATGGTTTACTGACTTTCCTTGTTACCGCACAAGTTCTAATGACTCAGAACGTTCTGGACGGCCAATTGAGGTCAATACACCCGAAAATGACAAAAAAATAAGTATATGTGACGCGCAAAATAGAGGACCTAAGGTTAAAACCCAGTTTTGTTCTGGAGAGCCATTTTAAAGATTAGGTCCCCTTCTATTTGCGCTTAGAACCGTCGACTTCACTTTCATAAAACGCGCATATCTCTGGGAGGGAACACTTTTGGGGCATGGGATCGGTCTCATTCGATGCTCAGATGTTGTATACATCAAAAAAAAGTGAAAATTGATTTTTTTTACCCTTAGGTTCCTTTCTCCATGCGCTGTCACATATGGAGTTGGCCGATCCAAGAGTAAAAGTGCGTAAGATTGTTGATGCCATACACATTTCATATGACAGTGTGGTTTCGATTTGACATGATCAGTTGGGTTTAAGAAATCAGTCTGCAAGAAGCGTGCCGCGTTTGCTCCCAATTGACCATAAACGTAATCGTGTGCTAACTTCGAAGGATTGTTTGGAGTTGTTTTACCGCAACTCGAATGAGTTTTTGCGGCGTTTTGTAACTGTGCATGAAACATGGATCCATTACAACACTCCGGAGACCAAGCAGCAGTATTAACAATGGGTTTCTCCAGGCGAACCGGTCCTGAAGAAGATTAAGGGTTACGAATTGGTACCGCATCCGCCATATTCTCCGGATTAAGCCCCTAGTGACTATTTCGTATTTCCAAACCTAAGAAGCTGATGGCTTTTGGTGTCCGTGATACTTTCGCTAGTTTTATATCGAGCTTTCTTAGAGATCGCACTATAAGAGTTGTTGTAGATGGGTTCTCATCCAACAAACATAGGCTTACTGCAGCAGTACCACAGGGCTCTGTCCTCTTTCCCTCTTTATTTTTAATTTTCATTGATGATCTGTTGAGTCAGACCGTGAATCCAATCTACTCCTTTGCGGATGACAGTAACCTCTGTCATTCATATTCATTCGACCGTAGGCCGAGTCTTCAAGATATTGAAGACAAAAGGCGAATTATGGATGAGACACTTGGCCGGGATTTACTGGCCATTTCCGAATGGGGTCGAGTGAATAGAGTAGATTTTAATGCGCGTAAGACACAGTGCTGCTTGTTGTCTCACAAGCGATTCGCTGACCCAACAATATCGTCAATTTCTATCGATGGTACGGACATTGAACAATCAGAAGCTCTTGATGTTCTGGGCATGAAAATACAATGTGACGCTCGTTGGGCGAGACATGTATTCGAAGTGTCGAAAGAAGCACTCAAGTGCATAGGCTTTTTAAAGCGGTGCAAGAAATATTTCACTCCTTCTGATCTTTTCAATACCTATACAACATACATCAGGCCGAAGATGGAATACAACTCCCATATATGGGCAGGTGCTCCAAAATCATCCTTGGAGCTACTTGACCGTGTTCAAAGGAGAGCGATGGTGCTGATAGGTGACACTAGGGTATCCACCTCTATTGTTTCCCTTGAGCATCGTCGGAATGTGGGTTGCGTGACGCTGTTCTATCGTTACTTTCATGGTGTGTGTTCATCAGACATCCGTCGCCTTATTCCTGACGTGAGGATGTTCGACAGGGATACGCGACTTTCTAGGAATTCAATCCCGTTTGTTATCGACTGGCCAGTTGACCGCACTATACACTACAGATGAAATTCGTTTTTCGCTCGTACAGTCCGTATGTGGAATCGACTGCCGGCAAATGTGTTTCCCACTAATTGCGACATCCAGAAGTTCAAGACAAGTGCCAATAAACTTTATTCCCTCTTTCCCCCCTCCGATCCTTTACTTCCCACTCGCCAACTTAATGCACCGCATGTATAAAGGGGCACCCCCTGAGTGTTAGTTATTTAAAAAAAAAAATGGGTCGGTGGAAAGAGATTCAGCTCCAACGATGAAATTATTAATCAAACAAATGCCTATTTTATGGACCTTGAAAAATCCTAAGGAATACAAAAATTGGAGAAACATTGGTCTAAGTGTACCTAAGCCCTCGTACATTAGAACTCAGATTAACTATTATTCGCCTCTACTAGTACCATAAAAGCATCTTCCCAGACTTTTATTCACACACTGCTTTGTAACCTGGTTTGCTCCTTAGCGGGTTAAAATAACTCATGTGAAATCTAAACATATTCTTTTTCTTATATTAAAAAACAATAAATCTTAACCGAATTAGAAATTACCATCGTCACCAGCCACACTAGAACGAGAAAAAGAAAAAACGAAATCTGTAACAAAGTGTCAACTAACATTTGGATTAAACAATGGCATTAACAAGTGGTTGTCACACAGTTGTTCGTAGTCGGATGCTGCTTTTTACATTTCTGTCCGTCCTTTCATCTGCTTCTCGCTTGTCTTCAGCTAGTTTCTATCGTTTTGAATTCTTTTGACCAGCCAACAACCAAAAATAACCCCCCAATCACATTCAAAATGTGGCCCACAAAAATTGTCTGCTGTGGTCTTGGTTGAAAATCTATCTATTCGATTTTCAGTTTTACATCTTCATTTTTTAATTAAGAATGATAAATGGTTTCATTTGATATTATAAATCTCTTTTATAGCAGGTTTCTTTTGTGGCCAACTAAAAAACACACAAAATTTCTTTCGTTAAATTTCAATCTCCCACTTAGGGGGTTTCGATGGGACCTTGTCTCTGTGTGTGTTGAATTTTAGTTTGAAATCTGAAAATGTTGAATTTACCAAACAATAGCTGAACTCTAACTGTGGCTGCTGACGATGGGATGCTGCTGTTTTCGTCGAGTCGGGAGTTTAGTTTTCATTGTGTGTGTGTATTGAACGTGGTGGCATTGTCTTGCGGATCTTGTCAGTTGTTGGCTTATTATTATAATTCGTGTTGTTCATTTTTTTTGGTTAGAGATGGGGGATTTTTTATTTAAATATTGTAATCATTTTAGTATAACGACGATAAGCGTTAAGCTGTGAAGAAAATTGATTTGAAATTAATGCAGGAATTTGTAACACACCAACACCACCAGCACTACCATCAGCACTGCCGCTGCTGCTGGTTGGTGCCATTGTTTATGCTCTTAGGCCCATGATATTTCTGTTAACACACCGCCAAACGGGTCAGGTCAAATGGTTGGCGGGTTTCAAGACAAACACACGAAAACAATGTCATGTCTAACTTTAATATAGCATGGACGAAATAGTTTGTTTTATTTCGGTGTGTCTTTTTCGGGGTGATTTATTAGCCGAGTCACAAAAGCATGTCACACTCCAGCCGAAACGAGTTCATTGCTTAAGTCTTTTGTTTTGGGGTTTTTTCATATGAAAATAGTATTTGTTTGATAAATGTCCTCTACAATTATTAAAACATGAGGAAATCTTAGCTGGAGAATATATTAGAATATTTTGAAAACCTTGACTGCCTATAAACGAGGGTTGCTATTTATATTTCCGGTCCTGACAATACTATTGTTCGCAGATGCAAACTGGAACTGCCATTGGAAACTTTGACATTTTTTAGCATAACTTCACTCCGAACGTTTTGTCATGTGAGGGCGAATTGTTTTGTTTACAGTGTGTTGAAAAATTCATCTCAGTCAAAAATGAAATTATCCCGTGAACATTTTCGTGCGATGATTTTTGACGGCGTGGGTTATTGAGACAAGAGTGTTTAAATCAACTTGTTTCGACTTTTGGCGATGAAGCACCATCAAAAACCACTGTTAATCGCTGGTACCAAGAGTTCAGTCTCGGACGCCGTTCGCTCCAGGATGAATTTCGTAAAGGACGTCTAACTTCGGTCACTTTGTCAGAAACCATCGAGGCTGTGCATGAACTGATTAAGCATGACCGACATGTGTCACACCGTGAGATTGAGACATCCTTGGGCATTAGCATGACAAGTATCAATAAGATATTGCATGTTCATTTGGCTGTGAAAAAAATGTGTTCTCGTTGGATGCCACATAATTGCAAATTGGTGCCACATAACTTGAAGAATGCTTAAAAAAAAGGCTGGTATGGATTGGTGCAAAGAGATGTTGAAAGAGTATAACAGCGGTAGCTCAAATGCAGATTATAAAATTGTCACAGGTAATGAATCATGGAGCTATGCATAAAAACCCGACACAAAACAGCAATCGACCGTATGGGTCTTTCAAGCCGAGCCAAATCCAACAAAAGTTGTTTATGGAAGAATTACATCGAAGCAAATAATTGCGTTTTTTTCGGCATAACCAGCCATGTTGCCACAGTGCTTTAAGTGGAACGTAGGATGGTCAATTCTGAGTGGTATACAATCATCTGTTTGCCAACAGTGTTCGATGAAATAAGGAAAGATAATAAGAGAAGACGGATCCTTTTGCATTACGACAATGCAAGCTCTTACACATCAGCTGAAACGATGAGCTATTTGACCACTCAAGATGTCGAACTGATGGGCCATCCACCCTACAGCCCTGATTAGGCACTCAATGACTTTTTCTTATTTCCTAGCATCAAGAAAAAAATGCGTGATTAACGTTTTTCATCGCCCGTAGCAGCTGTTGAAGCGTTCAAACAGCATGTTTTGGAGGTGGCTAATCGGAGTGGAAACTGTGCTTCGAAAATTGGTTTGTGCGCACGCAAAAGTGTATTGATCTTAAAGGAGAATATTTTGAAAGACAATAAAACCATTTTCAGTGATAAATGATTGTGTTTTTATTGCCGAACCAGAAATAGCAAATAGCAAAACTCGTACTTGTAAGGGTGTCCCAAGAAGAGCGCAATTTTTAAATGACTGATGCAGCAATTGAATTGTTTCTCTGGCTGTATGACATGTGGCGCCGTCTTGTTGGAACCACATGCCCTCCACATTCATTTCTTCAATTCTAGGCAAGAAAAAACTGGTTATCATTTCACGATACCAAACACCATTGACTGTTTGCGCTTGACCTGCCTCATTTTCATAAAAAAAGGTCCAATGATTCCTCCAGCCCAAAAACTACACCACACAGTGACACGTTGAGGATGCATTTGCTTCTCGTGAATCACTCGAGGATTTTCCGCACCCCAAATGCGACAATTCTGCCTATTGACGAAGCCATCAAGATGAAAATGGGCCTCGTCACTGAAGATGATTTTATCGGCAAAATCAGCATTTTCATGTTGTCTCTCCAATACCCAATTAACGAACTCCCTTCGCTGTCCATGGTCAGCTGGCTTCAGTTCCTGAGTCAATTGAATTTTGTATGCATGAAGATGCAAATCTTTCGTCAAAATTCGCTGCAAAGTGGATTTGGAGACATCAATTTGCTGAGCTCGGTGTCGAATTGAGGTGGATTGAGGAGTTTGAGCGACATCATCACGTACAGCTGCGACATTTTCGGTCGATCGACCTGGTCGATGGCGCGTTGTTGTCTTTACATCACTAACAGACCCAGTTTCGGCAAATTTATCCATTAATCTCTTTACAGTTGACTCTTTTGGAGCATTATTGTGACCCCAAATTGATCGCAATTTGCGAACTGTAGCGGCAAAACTTTCACCATTTTGGTAAAACAATTTCACAATGAGAATGCGTTGTTCATTCGTGTAGCGCTCCATTTTTACTAACCTCGTACCTTCTACTAACAAACAATAACAATTGTTCAAATGTCATACAATGACACTTCGAATGTTGCCAGATTTTAAAATTGCGTTCTTCTTGGGACACCGGTGAGCAATCTAAAGGTATTTTTTCAATAGGATTTTTTTTTCACAGATTACGCCTGAGTTAGGTTAAACTCGATTTTTCTTTCCGTTCAGTATTGTTTGCCATTTCATCATAGAAGGACTTACACCGCAACAACGTCTCTAAATTATGCAACTGTATTATAGAAATAAGCGTTCGGTGGGAGACGTTTTTCGACCAAAATTTTGTTCAGTGATGAGGTCCATTTCTGGCTGAACGGCAACGTTAATAAACAAAATTGCCGCATTTGGGCTGAAGAACAAACAAGAGGTTCAAGAGGTGCCATTATAACCAGAGAAAACCACGGTTTGGTGCGGTTTATGGGCTAGCGGCATCATCGATACATATTTTTTCAAAAATGATGATGTTCGGAACATAGCCGTGAATGGTGCTAGCTATCGCGCCATGATATCAAAATTTTTGCTACCAGAAATTGAAGCCCGCAATCTTGACGGCATTTGGTTTCAACAGGACGGTGCCACTTGCCATGTGGCCTGTTATTTCCCCAACATATTAAAGAGATCTCTTGAATACGATTTAAATAGGGCCATGAACTAACGTGGAGCAGGGTATCATTTAGTTGCCGCAGTCCATATTTAGACATTTGGACAACTCTCTTTTTGAACGTACACGGCCACTCATTGCTAATTCTCGACAAGCTGTTAAAAGTGAAGCCTATGAAAACATTTCAGAAAAAACAAATTTCCAAAAATGTCCAAAAAAAATATCTTCAAGTATTTGTGTCTTTTTGTTTCTTACAATGTCTGTAGAGCCATAAAGTCATCTTATGGCCAAATATAGAGTGGGTATCGGTGACACCGGACCGTAATAGCAGACAGAGACAGAGGCCTATAACAATTCCACACAACAATGTTACTTAAAGTAAATCAAATTTTCAATTCTGTTTCTTGTTTGTTTGTTTTTTCATTATTTCACTTATATGCCATATTTAAGAAATGTCCACACATGAGGCTCTCACGAAAAAAAAGTGCTGATACAAATTTCAATGCTCTGCATTGAGTTGTTGTCAGCCAGCGAGTAGCTCTTCAAATGCTGGTTAGTATGCCGAACGCATAACGCTTATAAAAACCATAATTGGTTCTACCGCTGTTACGCACCTGAGACGCGAACGAAAAATGAATTCAATTGAATTGAATGAAGGGGGCGGCGATGTGCAAGGGGAGGCTTTGAAATGGAAGTACGGGCAAAGCAAGCGCAAACGTTATAATATAGATTGGCTTTTTGGTAACAGTCATGACAGACGAAAAAAATCCCCCCTCCCGCCTCGCCGAAACAAAAAATCTATGGCAAAATAATTAATAAAAAATACTTATGGTCAACACCTTTTGTTACGAAAACCACATCATACCGAGGAGATTTATACCCCGAGATACTATGTGTAGGTACTCGTACTACTACTACCGAGTACTCGTACTATAACAATAATTTCAATAAATTCAGACATAGCCGTTCGGGCACATGGGCATACGCGTCGCTAGCGTGGTTAATGACCCGCCTCGGACGATTTGTAAATATGGCAACATGAGCTCATTTCGTCGTGGGGCTGCGAGCGCAATTTGGCCACAAACGTACGTATTTAGCCCTAAATATGGCGAACAATTATTGGTGGTACTACAACGCATTCATATCGAACACAATACCGACCCGGCCGGCCGGCCGATAAATGCCACAAAAGCCCCACCGAAAAAAAAAATTATAATAATAAAGCGTTACATTTTAAACAGAAATAAAAACTTATGAATATTGCCTTTTTTGCGCAAAAAGACCGCGTTAAACGTGCTGAAAATGCGTAATCAAGCTCAAACTCTCAAAACGGAACGATCGATTGATGGGATTGAATTGAAATGTATTGAATTACTTTGGATTGGATTGGTTTGTTTTTGCATTGTCTTGTCTACTGATTTGTATTGAATCGTTCATAATTTTTGTTTGGGGCATTACGGCGGACGTATGGATATTCACAGCGAGTGTGTTTGTATTATTAAATATGAGAACGAAACGCAAAAATATTCATATTGTGTTATAATAATGTCGTTTTCGACATAAATCATATGACAAATATGACATTTATTTAATGTAAATTGGTTCATATAACCGTTTTGTATTCAATTCGAGCCATGTACGTGTTTTCTTTAGTATCCCTTCGTTTGATGTGGAACAGACGAAGAAGGGAAGTTTACCGAAGTCATTGATATAATGGATATAATATCGGGGCCTGTACACAGAAACTGTTCCTTGGTAAGAAGGCTGTCGAATTTTTATAGTTCTCCTAACTATTAAATTTTAATACTATGATTACAAATTATTCATAGCCTTTTAATGAAAATTGGGTAAAGCCACCTATTTTAAATATAATTTTGGTTTGCTGTAAATGAAAACAAGGTAACGAAATAGTACGAGTGTGCTAAGGACCTTGAAAGAGTATTTTTCTAATTATATACTTGTAGGGGCTAAAGGCAATATCAAACACAAATGAGGGGGTTCAAACTCCACCCCCAACACAAAAAGAGGTTAAAGCAGCAATAACCCGGCTCAATAACCCTAAAGCCGCTGGAGCCTGATAAGCTGATAGGGTGGGCGATTTAACATTTTAAATTTGAATCGGCTGTAAAAAAAGCACTAATATTTTTTTTCAAACTTCTAGTTGTATTGTAAAGGTTGAACTATGTCATTTAATGATGAACACCATCCGATGCGTTTTCGCTTTGGCCAATGGACTGAAGATTGTATGGCTGGAGATAAAGAATTTTACCGACAATTCATGTTTACAGATAAAGCTCATTTTCATTTTGCCAACTATGTCAAGAAGCAAAATTGCCGCATATGTGACAGCGCATAGAGAAAGGGACCTAAGGGTAAAAAAAATCAATTTTCATTTTTTTTTCTTTTTTTGATGTAGACAACATCTGAGCATCGAATAAGACCGATCCCATGCCCCAAAAGTGTTCCCTCCCAGAGATATGCGAGTTTTATGAAAGCGAAGTCGACGATTCTAAGCGCAAATAGAAAGGGACCTAATCTTTAAAATGGCTCTCCTGAACAAAACTTTTCATCAACTTTTCACTTTTTTTTTGATGTGGACAACATCTGAGCATCAAATGAGACCGATCCCATGCCCCAAAAGTGTTGCGCGTTTTATGAAACTGAAGTCGACGATTCTAAGCGCAAATAGAAGGAGACCTAATCTTTAAAATGGCTCTCCTGAACAAAACTGGTTTTTAGCCTTAGGTCCCTTTCTATTTTGCGCGTCACACATGCGGTTCAGAAAACCCACACGTGACTATTGAGAAGCCAATGCATCCACAACGAGTCACTTTTTGTTTAAGATTTTGGGCTGACGGCATCATTGGGCCATTTTTCTTCGAAAATTAGCAAAGAGCTGCCGCTACCTTCAACGGTGACCTTTAACAAGCCCTGCTCAACGAATTTTTTCGCCAAAAAATTCAAGAGAATGACACAGACGACATTTGGTTTCAACAAGACGGGGCCGGCTACATGTCATACAGCCAACGTAACAATCGATATTTTAGGCACTGTTTTTGAAAATCGAAAAATCAGACAAAATCGTGATGTCAATTGGCCGCCTCGGAGCTGTGATTTGATCCCTTTGGATCATTTTCTATGGGGAGCTATTAAGAACAAATGTAACGCAAAGCATCCAGAGACAATTGAAGCGAAAAAACATGAAATCCAAGTTGCCGTTGAAGAGATTCGACCCGAAACAATCGAAAATGTACTGGAAAATTGAGTGACACCTAATTGACAACATCTTTGTAGAACAAAAAATGGTCAAAACTCTCGTTAAAGAATCCTTTTTCACTTTTCTCGAAAAGAGGACGAAAATGACACCAAACTTTGATAGTTAGGTATTTGAATCCCTTTACTTCCCATCAAGGAACAGGGGAATCGTCTACTAAAACAGTATGCAGTGCACGGTATATTAATGTCGTCTCCGAACAACAGGCAACCGTCAATATGGTCCGACCACTATGCCAGCATGTTCTCCACGACATTACCTTTGAACATAACTCTTTGATAACAGTGTCAAACTCACTCCACATGTGAGGAATGACATAAGTATGTCCTGCCCAGACGAAACTCCAAGGAAAAATGGTAAGGCACCTAGCGTAGATAACATTACCCATTACCCAAGTGATGAAGGCCTACCCCTTTCTCAGTGCCAGAATGAACCCATCTATTATAGCTGAATTCTGGTCTTCACATACTTTGCCTCTTGATGTTATTACTGGAGTTAAAATTAAATTGACCACGAAAGGAGGCCTAATACTTAGAGTGCAGAATCAGAAGGGACATAACATGCTATTGCTCCTATTTTACATGCAAGACCTTAGGGTGACGATTTTCGTTGTCCTCGGATGAGGACAACGATATTCGTCTCAAAAAAGCTGACCGAGCGTTTAGGACGCTCCAAAATTCACAAATTCACTTGAAACCTAAGCAGTCTCTCTTTTTTGCAAAGGTTTGATCCGTATTGGTTTAAATTAATTTAAAAGCGATGCAGGTATTCATTAGAAGACCACTGCTGAAAATACATGCGGAAAATAAGAAAAAGGAAAAAGATTTGGGTTGGATACATTCTAAGGAGACCAACGAAAAAATGGATCCCACAAAAATACTTTACGTATTTGGGCAGAATCATGTCTTCCTCGGCTAAATACAACGAAAATCGTCTCTAAGCCTGTCGAACGCTACAAAAAGTCTGGAGGCCGCCACGAATTCACTTAAAAAATAAGCTGTCTCTGTTTTCTTCAAATGTATGATTTGTACTGGACCTACAAGCGATACAGGTATTTATTGGCAGATCACTGTGAAAGATTTTGAAAATATTCCGGCAAAATATCATCACAACACGGAGAGCTGTGGAAACGAGCAGGAAATACACCTATCCGAATAGAAATAACAAAAAGGAAATAAAATTATATTGCACAGAATCCTAAAAGATCTACGACAAAATTGGAACCCGCAAGGAAGCAGAAGTAGGCGAAAGACCGCCAGCATGTGGGGACGACAAGAGAAACCCCGAGAAGATTGCAGGACTTTACTGGAACGAAATCAAGTCGAGTTCAGAGTTTTACCTTTGTTTCAACCGGAAACTATTGGAATAAATATCTCCCGATTGGTGATCCTACCACATTGTATAATCGATCTTGTTCAAATTTATTAGAATGCCTTATGAGAGACTTATAATCAATCCTGGTAAAATCGAACATTATCAAATGTCTTCAAATTGCCCATATTAGAAAATTCCTTTTCAATTTATAGTCCTGGCTATTTCGAAATCAATTTTTAGTCCGTTTTTGGGTTAATTCGACAAAGATGCAATGAGTCAGTCTTCTGTACCCCAGTGAAGGGTAACATAAATTCGGACCTGTCCAAAGGTAGACTTTTTGACTAGTTTCTGGTGAAAAGTTTCGCGATAAAAGCAGTGTTCAGCCACGAAAATCAATGTCACTTTGCCATTTTGTTAAAAACTTGTCTTCTATTTAAATATAGATACTCAAGGCCTCTTGAGCAGATTAATCCCTGTTAAATGAGTATCTGGAATTTAAAAGGCTCCTTCCTTTGCTCCCTTTTTGCATAGGACCTCTACCGTTTAGAGAATTAACACAAAATCCTACATTTTAAGGGAAATCAAATGGATCAAATCAAGCAAAATCCTACATTTTAAGTAAAATCAAATCGATCTAATTAATGGCTTTGAATTGAAACAGAATGTTCTGTTTCATAATTGTGATTTCAATCTTCCATTTAAATTTTGTTTCCAATTTCATTATTTACACACGATCTCAGGCAGGCGAGTTTATTGCATTACTCTTGATTAAGCTCTTAACAAAATTTGATCTAAATTTCAATGTCTCATTTCTCCATCTCCTAAGTCGCTACCACCACCTCCGTAACTCCTTTTGAAATAGTCAGCAATTTTATTGACCAAATGATTTATAACACATGACTTTTGATTTGAGTGACCCAATCCATTTTGGCCCCAACATGCGTGGGAATTTAAGAAAACGAAATTTCATGGCTTACCTGGCTGGCTGGCTGGACTGACAAACGGACGGCACCACAAATGTGCCCCGTTTGGCTGGAATAGCCAAAAAATAATCAATTAAACCTTTTGGTAAGCCAACGATAGATATGTTTCAATTCAGTTTCTGGGGCTCCCTTTCTCTCTTCCTCTTGGTAGTTTTCGTGTTTTCATTTTTTTTTTATCATTGTAGTGCATCAATAGCTTGGACATGATTAAGATGAACGGACGAACAAGCGGGCCAACAACATTGCCCTGTCTGGTCTGTCCATTTCATTGTTCTCTACGACAAGGCAACAACATCGCGGACAGCAACATGTCTGTTATACATTCGACAAGACAAAACAGCACAGCGCAGCGCAGACAAAACAACTGAAATCGAAAACAAAAATATTGAAAACAAACATAATTTAGAAAGTGAGTTTTGAAATTGGAAACATATAAAAATTGAAATAAGCCAAATATAACTGAAAACGCCAACAGAAACCCACAAATCACGAATAAGTTGTCGAAAAAATTAGTTTATGATGATTTAACAGAAACCCCCTCCAAATCAGGCCAAAACAACCAAGCAAGAGCAATGATCGGAGGATGTATAAAGGGCGAGGGGGTGGTTGGACTCACAACTGAAATGTGCCAAAATCTGAATAAGACAACATCAGCAGCTTCCTCCCTTCCAGAATTCAATGCCGATTTATTAGAGTGGAGCATGCAGCTGAAATGCGATCCAAGAAACTATAACAAACCTTCTTTTTCGATTTGCAGCTAATTTTCTAAAGGCCTTAATGGCAATTGAGATCTGTGCCGGTATGAAGAGATCCTTTTTTTTGCTTGTGTTAACAAAACGATCCATCCATCATCTTTATTTAATAATTGATGTTAAAATGTTGAAAAATCAGTTTGCCATATGCTCATATAAATGTGTGTGTGTGTAATGGACTTTTTGAGCCTTTAAAACACACACACACTCGCCCATACATATACATACAAAAAAAACTGAAAAAAGTTCAGTTCATGCCACACAAAATGATTGACATTCGTGCCCGTTCAGCAGAAAATCAAGCGGCGAAGTGTGAAATATCTTTCATTCCTTCAACAATGTTGCCAACTGGAATTACAGGTTGTGTGCGTGTGTGCATGTACATATGTGTGAAAAGGCAATTTAGGCGGTTTTTAAAGATTAAAAAAAAATATTCAGGGATAAAGCTTAAGATCACCAGTAAGACAGTGTAAACCTCAAATCACTGTCAGCAACGCTCTGAGTTTTTTTTTTTCTAAGAGGAAAGTGAGGAAGTGGAGTAGTGGTGGGCCTTAGATTATCTGAGCAATACATGGATAACTCGCAAGTTCAGCCGGGCCGAAGATTTTATACTCTCCGCCAGGGATTACATTCCTGTAAGGCATTGATTGTATCAGACGATATGGCGGTGGCTCAATGTTTGGCAGAATATAATTTTGGGCAAACATTGGTCCATGGGTCAAGGCGTCCAATACAGCCAATTCAGCGAAAAATTAAGGACATATTCAGATTAGGAATTTTTGTCTGAGTACCCTCCAGCTCATGGTAGGCGGGGCCAATTATGCCTCTAGATAAGGACCTAAAATTTAGACAAATTTTAAAATGAAGTTTATTTTTTGATAGGTTGAGTAACTACACCATTTCCACTGTATCCACATGCTCAAAACGCAGAGAAAAAATATGACTTCCATATGCTCACGCTAACAATATTATGTTTTCTGCAATAAAAGTATGGTCGTATTATTGTTTTTTGAATTTCATTTTGACTATAGTATGATTGCTGCAATACTAATATTGTTGAAATATAACAATAGTATTATTGGCAAATTTAAAAATGGAAATATGGTTGTAGCTGCAATATAAATATGTTGTTATTGGGTTTCATGTTTACAACAATATGATTAAGGGCAATCATACGGTATGATTAAAATTTTAATAAATTAGAATATGGTTGTTACAACATTGTTATTGTTACGGCTCCAAAGTTGGCAATCTCGGCTGTGAAGAAACGTATAATGCTGGCCAGAACCACAGTTTTTAACCGATTTGAACTACCGATCGTTAGTCAATACCTACAGAAAATATGTCAACACATATGAGGTCGGAGACTTCCTAAAGTATATAACGGGTTTTTTAATAGGCGTATGATTATTTCGTATCTTTATGTCAACGCACCCTCAAACATTTTTAATGACCTTTCAGTGTCAAAACCTTTTCATCATGGTAAAGTTCACTTACGAGCAACGTTTGGAAATAATTAAAAATTACTACCGAATTTCTGAGTCGGTGGTCGCAACTTTAAGAGCGCTTACTCCAATTTTCGGCAGTAACCCCCCCCCCCCCCCCCCCCACAGACTGTGCGTGCAATAGTTGATAAATTCGGATCCAAATTTCCTCTTCTGGATGTTCCGGCGCTAAAGAGACGCCGTACCGCTCGAAGTGACGAAAATATCACAGCCGTATTTGTATTCGTTCAAAATAATCCAAATCAGACGATTCCATGTCGTTCTTAGGAATTGGGCATCTCTCAAACCACACTGTAGCGTATTTTGCGAAAAGGTCTTGGCCTTCATCCTTATAAGATCAAACTCAAGAACTACAGCCACTTGATCATTTGAAATTCCGAAACATCTCCGATTGGGCTCTGGCAAAATTTCACGAAAATCCAGAATTTCAAGAGACAACATCCAACGCGAAATTGCCAACGTTCCGGTCGAAATTTGTGCAAGAGTGGTGAAAAATTGGGTCCAAGGACTAGATCGCTGTACACGGGCTCATGGTGGTCATATAATAAAAATCAAATTTCATTCTTAAAATGTAACATTTGCACTACACCTGGAATACATTTGAACTCTATATCATAAATGTTCTGTGTTTTATAAGTATTACTATATAAAATTGTTATGTCCTTAATGGTAAACCTATTATATATTCTAAGATGGTCCACTAGTTTAGTAGGCCCTCTAGTTTAAGTGCACAATGAGAAAAATGTTTAATAACTGCAAATATGGAATATACAAGTAATTATAGTGTTTTTTTAGACGTTTGGTTTTCAAGAAGAAATAAAACGCATATAATTTAATGTTGTGGCCAAGAATTTAGCTTTATAATAAAGATTAGGGTTTGTCATTATTTTTTGAAAATGATTTCGGGCAACTGGCCGCCGCGACTGGCTCGAATAAATTATAGCCAAGAGGCCAAATTTTCGACCACCTTTTGTAGCATTTGGGGCCGTATGTCAGCAATAAAGCGGCGAATATTGTCTTCCAAGACATCAATCGAATCGAGCTTATCTGCGTAGACAAGTGACTTCACATAACCACAGAAAAATAGTCCAGCGGGGTTAAATCGCACAATCTTGGAGGCCACGCCACAGGACCCAGACGCGAGATAATGCGCTCACCAAAAGTGTCCTTTAATAAATTGATTGTTTCGATGGCTGTATGGCATGTAGCGCTGTCTTGTTGGAGCCAAAGGTCGTCCGCATCAACATCCCCCAATGCAGGCATAAAAAGTTCATTAACCATGGCTCTATAGTGTTGCCTATTGACTGTGTAACATTATAATCGCCTTCATTTTTGAGGAAATATGGACCAATGGCTTGTTGATTTCTATTACTCCAACTGCGACAATTTTGGTAATTAACGTAACCATTCAATCTAAAGTGAGCTTCATCGCTGGACAACATATTCTTGTAAAAATCAGGATCGGTGGCCATCCTGTTTTGGGCCCATTCACCACGATTTGCAGACGTTGTTCCGGAGTAAGTATCTTCAATATAAAATGGCAAACCAAACTGAGCATAAATCAAGCGACAGCTGTCAAAAAGACCAACTCCGAAAAAAGTGTGGCCAGATTGAAAACTATACGTCTAAAATAACACCTTTAAGTTGGACATTTTAAAGTTAATTGAATAAATATCAAATAGGTATATAGAAACATATATACTTATATATAGGGCGATCCATCTAGAGGTATTTTTTCAGAACAAAAAAAAAATATAAAAATTCAAATCAAGTGTGGAATCGTAATAGGTAATTTGAAAGGACATTTCATGGCATTTTTTTTTGAATAAAATATCCTTCAAATGTTGGCAGCAACTAAGTCTCAGGGTTCTATTCTGAGGATCCAATTTTTGGATGACTCGTTCGAGCATTTCGACCGGTATGGTTTTAATCACACGCGTAATGTTATCTTCCAAAACCTGAATCATAACTGGTTTGTCAGCATAGACTTTGGAGTTTACGTAACCCAAAAGAAAAATGTCTAAAGGTGTGATATCACACGATCTAGGTGGCCAACTCACCTGTCCAAAACGTGAAATTAGCTGCTTTTCGAAATGACTTCTCAATAGATCCATTGTTTGAGCAGCTGTATGGCAAGTGGCACCGTCCTGTTGAAACCTAGTCTCGTCAAGATTACGGGTTTTAATTTCAGGTAGCATAAAGATCGATATCATGGCGCGATAGCGAGCACCATTAACATTTACGTTCCGGCCATCATCATTTTTGAAAAATCATGCACCGATAAATTCACCAGCTTAAAAACAGCACCAAACCGTGGTTTTCACTTGGTATAATGGCACCTCCTGAAACTCTTCTTGTTGCTCTTCAGCCCAAATGCGGAAATTTTGTTACTTGACTTTGTCGTTGACCCGGAAATGGGCCTTATCACTGAACAAAATGTTGGTCAAAAACAGCGGATCATCACGTGTTGTACAGTTGCCAACATTTGAAGGTAATTATTTTCAAAAAATATAAGTATATGTCATAAAATGTCCTTTCAAATTACCAACAAAGATTCCACACTGGATTTGCATTTTTATATTTTTTTTTGTTCTGAAATAATACCTCTAGATGGATCACCCTATACTAGGTGGCCCAAATAAAACTGAACGCTTAAACAATAAAGTTACGAAGAAGTTCCATTGTGGCTCTTGCTCTTTCGGCATTTCGTGAGGGAACCACCGCTGAGAAAGTCGTTTAGATAGTTTTGAACCCGGAGGCAAGAAAAAAATATCGGGCTGCACTTGATAAATCCTTGCCGTTGTTATATTTGTTGTCAATCGGTGGCCACATCTTCAATTAGAGAGCATTAGCAACACTGTCGCCCTTCCCTCCATGGCCTGATGGGCACAACAGCTCATCGAAGCACAAGGCCTTCGGAACGTTTTCTTCCTTTGTTTGATTCCCTTGATCACTCTTAGCTCTCGCTCTCTTTCGCCGACTGATGCTGTTACAAATGTTGTCAATTTAAAGTAATTTCCGCCTTTGATTACGTCGACATTCCTGCTGCTCTGCGGATGCTGTGATGCTCTCTTGGGGTCTGGGATGTGGCATGGCATGAAACGGTCATCAACAGAACGAAAAAAAGGATGTGTTACGAGGTACTCGTAAAATGCATTTGTACTGTCAGTTTTCTACACTCTTTTCATTTCATTTCGTGGCGTTGCGTTGTTGTTTCTTGTTTTTTTTTTAACAAATTGTCTACACGCTGCCATAGCTGAATATCTGAATGTATGACTGGTGTTGCTGTTGTTGTTGTAGTTGTTACTCGCATTGTTATAAATTGGCTCAAGTGTATGCTTATCATTTCAACAACACTACAAAACGATCAATCAAATATCATTGATTGGAGGCACAAACAAAGGGAATATGCAACAGCAACATTTTTGTTTTGTTGCTCCTTTTGTTTCGTTTCGTGTCTTTGAATGTTTCGTTGCCTTCCTTCCTCCTTTCCTTTTCGGTTTGAGCACACACAACACAAAAAAAATGAAATGTACACAATGGCCCGATAACGACGAATGGGTTTAATGATGTTCAACATTTGTATTTTTGAGTTCGGCCATAGTGTTGGCTTGTCGCGTTCATTCAGGAAATTTTTATAGAATTTTGTATAACAAATCACCGCAATAGGTTAAGAAGCGGTGTTCTCTAAGTGGTATAAAGGAAATGATGTGACACATTGCCGATTGAAGGGAAAAGTTTTGCAGAGTTTAGAACATCAAAGAAGTTTTTTAAAAACTCGTATTGTGCATTTAGTATAAAAATGTTGCGCTGCAATGCTAAAAAAATCCAACGGCAAGTTTGTGGTCCTAAGCAGAAGGGGCCTAGCGAGGATTGGGTGGGAAGACAAAGTCCGGCCAGACCTAAGGAATCTTGGATTACTAGATTAACCATTGAAACATCCCAATGATAAGTACTTATTTTACCTATTACCTTACTTTTCACACGAAAATAATGTAATCTGTGATAAGAGGTCATTACCTGGTAATGCAAATGGAAATAGGTTCAATGTACTGAGTTATTGCAGATTTTTTTTTTGGTTAAAAAACACAGCCTATCCTTTTGCGACTTAGCTAGCCTTACTCACTAACAGGGAACAACATAAACACCAAAGGCTTTGGTATACGGAACTAGAGGTATCCTCTTTTCCTTTGAAAATCGTTGGTTCTTATCCAATTCTAAAGTGCTTTTTGATCACAATTTACGGATCATTACCAGGTAAATAACCTCTCATTACAATTTGCATTATTCTTCATATTAAAATCATTATATTATTTAAATGACCGCAAAGTGCCTTGTATAAGTACAATTCATTATTGATTACATTACCAGGTAATGACCTCTAATTACACTTTGCATTATTTTGCATAGTTAAACCCAATCAAAATAATGGAAAGTGTAATGAGAAATTATTATTATTATAAGGCAATGCGGATGGTGTAGAAACTTTGAAAATCATTGGATCCAATCCAATTCGGAAGTCCTTCTGTGACACAACTTTCGAATCATTTCCAGGTAAATGTCCTCTCATTACACTTTGCACTATTCTCCATAATAAAATCATTTTATTAATTTAAATACTGCAATGTATGACAGATTATTAGTATACGGTTATGTGAATCGTACAGAAACTCAGTAAGTAGAACTCCTTCTCAACTACATTACCCGGTAATGACCTCTCTTTACACTTTACATTATTTTGCATAACAAAATCATTTTATTAATCAATATAATGCAAAGTGTAATAAGAGATTATTACTATGTGGCAATGCGAATGGTACAGACAAACAGTAAGTACAACTCTTTCTCAATTACATTGCCAGGTAATGACCTCTAATTACACTTTGCATTATTTGCGTAGTTACACCATTTTAATATTTTTATTTACAAAAATACAATGTGTAATGAGAAATTATAATTATACGGTAGTTCAGATGGTAAAGAAACTTAACAATCATTGGATCCAATCACATTCGAAAGTCCTTCTGTGACACAACTTTCGAATCATTACCAGGTAAATGTCTTCTCATTACACTTTGGATTATTTTCCATTATAAAATCATTTTATTATTTTAAATACTGCAAAGAGTAATGAGAGTTTATTATTATCTGCTAACTCATTACGATGTAATGACCTATCATTACACTTTGCATTATTTTGCAAAATTAAACCATTTTTTTTTAAATCAAAATAATGAAAGGACAATGAGAGAATATTACCTAATCATGTTAATGGTCCAAAAACTTATTAAGTACACCTCAATATGATGATGAAAATGAAAATGGTACGGAACTTAGTAAGTGCAGCTCATTCTCAATAACAGTACCAGGTTATAACCTCTCATCACACTTTGCATTATTATTAATAAAAACAAATAATAATTTGATTTATAATCAAATGTTTTTTATGGTTTTGCTCAAATGATAATAGGCTTGTAAAGGCTCTGGTTCCGGTTTTCCCCGAAATTCATCCGGGATTCCGGGGAAATTCATTATCATCTATTACCACAGTCAGGACACTACCAAGTGTCAATGTTGTTAAAGTTTTTACGTTAAAAAAATTTTTAAAAAAGCTCTTTATGATTTAGAACAAATTGAGCTATTCTATAAAAAAAAAGCTCTTTATGATTCAGAACAAATTATGATATAGATTGAAGATAATTTTAACCCTCTAGCAGATCTATAAAATTTTCAAAAACTAATTAAATTAGCTGTGAAAGCGGTTTGGCGACGAAATATGAATTGTTGTTGGGGATGGAAAATTAACAACTTTATTTCAACAAATTTCTCACATGTAAACACTTTTGTGTGGAAAAGTTTTAGAAGCTTTAAAAAATAGACAAACTACAGTCACTTTAAACAGGAATTAAACGGCTCGAGTCCTCTTGCATCTACATTTTAATAGAAGACAGATATTTTACAAAAAGTACAAAGTGTCATTGATTTTCGTGGCTGCACAGCGATTTATTTTGGGTCTGTGACGAGCGTCATCAGAAATCTTTGTTTGCTAAAGTATCTTAAAGAATACCCTGCCAATAAATCAAAATAATAACAATTTATTTCAAGATGCTTCAAAACAAAATGTGCTGGCGAACGCCACAAAATATACTCTTGGATTTTTAAAGAAGTCTGCGGTGCCGGTGAAGTTGCGGAATTGTTCGATTTTTCTTTAAGTGGCATTACTGCAGAAAGATTATTTAAGGATATTTTAAGTGAATCAGCGAATAAAGCAAGTGTAAGAACAACGGAAAACGTCACCCATCTATTTAATGATCTGCTGCATAAACGTCAGCAGAAAGCGAAACAATATTTTTAACAACTACACAGTTTGTAAAAAAAAATAGAAACAGACTATCTGATGATTTTATTAATGCTTTTTCTGTACTAACATTTCAAAATAATTTTAATTGAATTGTTGGTAAAACTGTCGCAAATAATCTTCAAGCGTACCGATTCACTCTTTTATTAGTTAATTTTTTTATTCCCTGAGGATGATCGACAAAGGCGTTTTTATTTTATACTTTAAAACGCATGATTTTATTTCTTCTAATGCAGCTTTACATACTAAATAAAGATGGTTTGTTTAATTTTTGTGTTATGCGAAAATTGCCGGGAAAAGCAAACATTTTTCCCGGTTGAATTGTCAAGTCTGGGAAAAGAGAAACTCTACTTGAAACCGTCATTTCCAGAAATGTTCTGCGGCTAGAAAAACCTTCTGTTTTCCGCTTTATTAAAAAATCCGGAATTCAGAGCAATGACCTTACCCCTGATTTCAAATTATCAATGAGAGTTTTTTACTTCCTCTATCCATTTCAGTGTGTCTTTTTTTGTTTTAGAAAAAAAATATAAGCTTTCAAATCAATACATTGTAATTTTCTATACGCATTTTTTTCCACAATTCAAAAACCTACCTATAGAACTGCCTTCAATTTAATAAAACTAAAGGAATTTTTGGCAAAGTCATTAATCTTTACAACACCTGTTGGTGAATTGGTATGCTTGGAAAGAAACTCAAATTAGTTTTATACGAAATGTTTGCCTACCGATATTCAAAGGCAAAACAAAAGAACTTGAAGATCTGTTGTAGTATTTTTTTGGCTTTATTATCCAAAACTTAGGTTCAAAGTTAAACATAATAAAAAAACCGAAACAAAAACAAGAAAATTCATTTGTGTGATATCAAAAAGTCAAACGAAATTTGAATATGCCATGCCAAGAGCCGCAGGGCCAACGCAACAAACTGAACTCATCAAATATTCGGCTCATCAACCACAAATGCGAAGGGGGACCACAACAAGACGCCCCGACGCAAGAGGTGGTTCTCCTTAATTCGCGGATCTCGAGATGTCGTCTCTATGACATTTGTGCTATGGAAACAATCACAATCATGCGAAGGCATGAAAACTGATGTTGATGATATTGAAATTGGTGAACACGCAAAATTGAGATCAATGATCTCCAACCATGTGGAGTGGCTATGGCGGGCTGCTGCTGCTGGCTGCTGGTGATGGCGATGATGATGATGATGATTTGCATACGAGTTCAGGTTAATCGCCTAAAGATGATGAATACCATGATAGATGGAAAACATAACAAAACACATTAAAACAGTTCAAACACGCAGTTCGGACCATATCTCTCTAGCTATCTTCAAACGCTGGCTAGCTGGCTGGCTGGCCAACCGGCTGATTCTTGTCGTGTCCACCACAAATGGTACCACTAACAACACGGCCATAGCTGGAAGCTATATTGTGCGTTGGACACCACAAAGATAAGCCCCCCGCAAAAACAAAACAAAAAATGTAAGTATTTGCATATGTGCTCATACTAAATCGATGCCCACCTTGATAAATACCTCCAGTATAAAGCGTGCTGCTGCTGCTACTTTGATTCGTATGTGTTGGAATTGGAATGAAATGAAATGAAATGGCCACCGGACTAAGCACCAACACCACAAACAAAGAGCAGATTTTGCTGCTCATTGCCCGAAAAAATTGAAATGAGTGATATTAGATTTCATCAAACGCTGTTTAAAACTCCAACGAAAAAAAAATGCCAAAACTGGTTCGTGTGTAAGCAGTATTTGTCATATATTGACATTGATTAATTTCATTATAATTAATTTTTTGTCTTAATACAAGATATAAATAAAATCAAAAAAAAAATCGAATAAAATCGAATGTATAACCAATTCTTCTTCGTCGTCGCTGTCTTCTACAGCAACTAATTCTGTTGTAGCAGCGAGCGTGAAACAATGAGTAAGAAGGAATAGCTCATTTTTTTCACCCCGCGTCGTCCAATCTTCTTCAGAATCAACGACATTTTAATTTATCTAATCTATTTTTATAGACTATGTCATCTTTCGACTCAGACGCAGACGACGTAGACAGGTTATCGCGTATTTCTCTTGGCTTTGATTTTGGCCTTTGACGAGCAAAAGAACTTTAATAATTTTTCGGTATCGCCTCGAAGAGGAGACGTCACTTTTCTCTAACAATCGTTTCGAATTTTTGTTAATCTTCACACTTGTCAGCCAAAGTTACGATTCGATAAAAAAAAACAAACTGTACTTAAGCGATAGTCGGCGATGATGAGGACAATGATGCTGATGGTGGTGGTGTGATTTATCTTTGCCGTACAGAGTAGAAAAAACACCGGCATGTTTAAAATTTTCAACGCCAAACCTTGTCTGAAAATGTACTGAGAGATTCTAATTTAGGCGCCTTGAAAATGATTTTTTTTAAATGTCATAGTAAACATTTTTTTTCCTCACGCCGAAAGCTATTGAAAAATCGATGACGCAATATCGACAAAATTTTATCCTTACAAATCGGTTCACCTTAATATATAGTGTGATCCATCTAGAAGTATTTTTCAGAACAAAATAAAATACACAAATTCAAATCAAGTGTGGAATCTATATTGGTAATTTAAAAGGACATTTTATGACATTTATTTTTTGAAAATAATTACCTTCATATGTTGGCAACTGTATTATGGAAATGAGCGTTCGGTGAGAAATGGGAAGATCCGCTGTTTTCGACCAAAGTTTTGTTCAGTGATGCAGCCCATTTCTGGCTTAACGGCAAAGTCAATACACAAAATTGCCGCATTTAAGCTGAAGAACAACAAGAAGAGGTTCAAGAGGTGCCAATTTACCCAAAGAAAACCACTGTTTGGTGCGGTTTTTAAGCTGGTGGAATCATCGGTGCATATTTATTCAAAAATGATGATGGCCAGAACGCAAACGTGAATGGTGCTCGCTATCGCGCCATGGTATCGATCTTTATGCTACCTGTAATTGAAGCCCGTAATCTGAACGACACTTGGTTTCAACAGGACGGTGCCACTTGCCATACAGCTGCTCAAACAATGGATCTATTGAGAGGTCATTTTGAGAAGCAGCTAATTTCACGTTTTGGATAGGTGGGATTTAGTGATATCACACCTTTAGACAATTTTCTCTGGGGTTACGTAAAGTCCAAAGTCTATGCTGACAAACCAGCTACGATTCAGGTTTTGGAAGCCAACATTGCGCGTGTCATAAAAGCTATACCTGTCGAAATGCTCGAACGAGTCATCCAAAATTGGACCCCAAGAATGAAAACCCGAACCGTAGTTGCGGCCAACATTTGAAGGTAATTATTTTCAAAAAATAAATGCCATAAAATGTCTTTTCAAATTACCAATAAAGATTCCACACTTGATTTGAATTTTTATATTTTTTTTGTTCTGAAAAAATACCTCTAGATGGATCACCCTATATATAGTTGCTAGGAAACATAGGACCCTAACCAATATTTACCATTTAACTTAAAATATACTTAGTAGGGACATAAATACTGTTACAACATTGAACACACCCATTTCAATAGTAGAACTGAACATACCCCGTTAATGTCATATGGGTTTTGAAAGCTAACCTCAATAGCGTTAGTCTGTAACGGTATTTTAAAATTGTTTCATCTTTTATCATGGAGTGGTCAGATAATGAGAACCGTATCGCTTTTCAAGTGTGAAATGAAAAAAAGCGATATTTTCAAAACACTTCGGCCACTAGGGATTAGCCGCATGTTCGTCTACCGATGCATAAAACTGTTTGAGGAGACTGGAGATGTAAAAGACCGCCACCGGTCGGGCCGCCCACGCTCTGTTCGAACACCGCATGTCATCAAAGCCGTTAAATCAAGCATTCACAGAAATCCGCTCCGAAAACAGAAAATCATGGCCCGTGAGATGAATATCACGCAAAAGTCCATGAGTCGAATCATTAAAAAAGACTTGGGACTTGGGGCTTTCAAACGACGTACCACACATTTATTGACTGCTGCTTTAAAAAAAACAGGATTGGAAAATGCAAACATCTTTTGGTGAAGCACGCTGATAACTTGCACAGAAAAATTTTGTTCACCGATGAAAAAATTTTTACCGTTCAGGAAAAACTTAACAAGCGAAATGATACAGTGTATGCGCGGTCATCTAAGGAAGCATCTGAACTGATCCCAAGGGTGGAAAAGGGTTATCACCCAGCTTCAGCCATGGGTTGTTGGGGCGTCTCTGGGTGTCTGCGAACAAGAAGTCAAAACATCGGCCAAAGTTTACCACGAAACCGTTTTGGAAGCTGTTGTGAAGCCTCTTAACAATTCCCCGTTCCAAAACCAGCCATGGACTTTTCAGCAGGATTCTGCGCCGGCACAAAAGGCAAAAACATCCCAGGCCTGGCTTCGAAACAATTTGCCAGCGTTCATTTCCTCTGAAGAATGACCCTCAGGCAGTCCAGATTTAAACCCAGTGGATTACAAATTGTGGACGGTTTTAGAGGACAAGGTTTGTCAGAAAATTTACCCCAACATTGGATCTCTTAAGACTGCTTTGGTTCGAGCTGTGGCCAATTTTCCACTGTACGAAAACATTCAATACTTTTTATTTTACAACATAAAGCGTGTGCAACAGTATTTATGCCCCTACTAAGTATAGCTAAGTTTTTGATTTCTCGCAAATTCCTGTGCCTCGGCGTCTACCAGTCGCCGGCAAATATTGGCCGGCCTTCTTTTTCTGCGACTACCCTGCGGATTCCAATCAAGAGCCGAGCGTGTAATATCATCTTTGGGCTTCCCTAGGGCATGGCCAATTCACATTCAGTTGTGGAGTCGTATTTCTAAGGCTGTTGGCTCCTGGTGCATGGCCGTCCATAAAGTTGCGTAGGTGAAGGTGTTCTCATGATTTTGCGTAAGCAGCGGTTGATAAATGCTTACAGAACCTGCAATTGCTTGTTGGCTGCGTTCCATGTCTCGCACAGATTTTAAGCTAGCGTTGAATATTTATATTTTGGTGTTTTTTGAAATGTATGTGGACCTCCCCTTATAAATTTAACATAGAATGTCTGCAGCTGTTCCACCTATGGCAGTAAAAAAGTAAAAAAAATGCATCCATATTTTCTTTTGGGTTGCCAACAATGGGATTGTTGATCATTGATTGCGAATGATACGATATGGAAAGGTTTTGGGCCCTAAGCGACCCAGGGTTCAATGAACACGCCCATTTATGGGAAGAATTGCAAATATATTTTCTACCATATATTTTCTACTAAGCTGATTTTAAATTAAATTAATCAATCAAATATAAAAACAAAATCAAATATGATCCGGACTTTTTTGGTACGTCATAGGTGACCTTTTTACCTGTTTGCCGAATTTGGTCCATTTTCAACACCTACCGATTGCTGGTTGGTTGTTTTTTTACTTTTAAAAAACCTAACGGTCGGTTTTTTCAGAGCATGGTTTTGAAAAAAACACGATATATCGGTTTTTGAAAATCCGATTTTTGGTACGCTCTACTAGTGACTAATTTTCGATTTCCTTTCTCTTCTGTGTAATTGTAATACGGATTTTTGAAAATCCCAGTATTTTGGACACTCTACAGTTACTTATTTTAGACATCCCTTCTCTTCTGTGTGGTTGTGATGCCCCTTACTGTCCAATCAGAGATTTTTGGCAAATATTCTACTTATACGAACTTTAAACTTTTTGTTTTGAAGGAAAATCTACAGCCATGGTTTTGTTAGATGTCAAGGCAGCGTTCGAAACGGTGTGGCACGATGCCTTAATTCCTAAAACGATGACAATAGGGTTGAATTTGTCCGTGGTGAAATTAATTAGAAGTTTTTTGTCAAACCGATCCTTTAAGGTTCATATTGGAGCAGAATCTTCAACTGCTTACCAAGTACCGGCAGGATGCCCGCAAGGATCATGTCTGTCGCCATTATTATATAACATTTTCACATACGACTTTCCTTTATTGGACGGTTTTTGCAGATGACACTGCAATTTTAAGTTCGAATATTTATGCGAATGATATTCTGTCAAACCTTCAGACTTCCGTGGACAGAGTTATAGAGTATTTCAAGAGCTGGAAAATTATGATAAATTCATCTAAGTCACAATTCTTCACTAGAAGAAGAAAATCCTGTTTTGTGCCACAATCTGGAATACGAATAGAAATAGAGGGGGATTCTAATGTCCGTTATCTGAGAGTCATTCTTGATAATAAGATGATTCTTACGCTCATATTTCAAATATTGTTAATAGATTAAATATAACTACAAGGTCTTTGTATGCTGTCATTAATCGAAAGTCAAAATTAAACATCGAGAATAAAACTCTTATATTTAAGGTAGTTTTCCATAGCATTTTGTTTAATGCTGGCCCAGCATGGCATGACGCATCCGACTGTCACTTAAAAAGACTTCAGATTTCCCAGAATAAAATTCTCAAGATTATGTATGACCTCCCGCGATATTACACAACCCTTAGGCTTCACTCACTCCATAATATTCCACTCGTAAAGGATAAATTAAATTTATTATCTAATAAAGATTTTGAGAAATGTTTACACTCACGGTAAAGTCATATAAATTCACTTTGTTAATCAGCTTTTTTACCAAATACATTCAGTATTTAAGCCTAGATTTAGTTTTCCCTCATAAAAGGTTTTCTGCTCACTTTTTCCTTAACTTATATAATATTATTTAGGATAACAATATTACAAGTTTTGTATATATATTTAAGTTGTAAAGTCAGTCAGACTAATCACTTTGAATAAGTTTATATTAATGTATATTACGAGTATTGTACACTACAAAACATTACACTATGTAACAAAATTTTGTTTAAGTGAATTTTTTTGCTGTTTCTCATTGGTTATGTCTCTAAACTGAAGAAAAACTTTAACTGATGTCTGGCTAATCGTTTTTTAAGAAATGACATCGAATTTTCAAATTTTTAAATAGTGCCTTTATTTTTCATGGTACAGATAGATAAGAGTGTGCATAAAAGATTGTTAAACAGCTTAATATTAATGAAGGTATGCTTTTATATGATAATAAAACGAAAAATACACTTGAATCCTTAAATTCAGGATGCTCTTAATAATACTGTTTAAAAATGGTTTGTTTTCTACCTTTCCTCTTGTAGATTTGGTCATTTTCTCTGATTAAATTCCAGATATAGTCGCCAAGCATCCGTTCATTGTACTGCCCTTGGTATCGCTTTTCAAAGGCTTGAATGTCCTGGTGAAAACGTTCACCATGTTCTTCTGAGTATGCGCCAGAATTTGACTTGAACACTTCTAGGTGTGAGTGAAGAACATGCAACTTCAGAGACATTCTGCATCCAATGTTATGGTAGTTCTCGGTAAGATGCTGAACCACTTCCTTGTAATTATCAAAATGAGATACCATCACTTAGTTGAGAATTAAACCAAATGTGGCTAGTTTTATTTGTAACATATTTATGTTTATAACTAAAGATCAAAAAAGAGCATTTGTGACTTTTTTGGTTTTTTTATGAATTTTAAGACAATTTTTTTTCCAATTTTGCATGAAAAAAAAAAAATTTGGAAAAAGTTTCTGAATATTTCCAAAACTATTCACTTTATCAAAAAACAGTGTAAGAGTAACTTGAAGGTAATGTATGGGTTTTGTAGCACATTATCTACGGTTAAGCCCTTTCTTTGTTAGCCGGCTTGTGAAGGTAATGTAGCTGCGGATTCTCGGAGTATTTACTTAATCAAATCGGACAAACTGTTCTTGAGTTATGCTAAAATGTGTGGTGAAACCTCCATCATTTTTTAAATAGCGGTTTATATACTAAAAAACGTTTAGGTAGAGGAAAGAACACTCATTATATTATATTTATGACCTAATTCATTAGATAAAAGCAAAAAATTCACTTAAACAAACAAAAAGATTTTTTTTGTTACGTAGTGTTATCCTTATAATAAATAAACCAATTGAATTGAACCTTTTGTTTTTAATCTTTTTTAATAATTTGCTTTAAATGTAGATATCGATACATGAAAACGTTTGAAAATTTATATCGAAAAACTGCCAACATTTCATATAAGTCGAACAAATGAAATCAAGACTGCAATTTTCCTGAAAACGTGCCTCAACAGTTCTTTACATATTCCCCTGACAGTTAAGTCAGGCCGTTACAGTTATTCACCTAAATAAAATTTGTACTTTATGCTCTTCATGTTTTGTAAAACTGCCAGACGTCTCTATGTGACAAATTTCCAATAAAAACACTCTAGAACACTCTGGGGATTAGAAGCTAGCATGGGACCGGAAAAAAGATGATTGATTATTTGTTTGCCAATAAAACATTTTAACTGCAAATTTTGCCAAATCATCTTAAACAAAAGCCAAAACGACAGTTTTGAAATCTCAAGCCAAACACACGCACGAAATTCGGCCTAAAATCTCCAAAGACTGCAACGCTCAACAAAGTCACATACATTAGAAGGCATTAAAATGTAAACCGAGGCTACTTTGAAACACTTTCAAACTAAATCTTGAACCTTTTTTTCAGGGAGGATAACAGGACAACAAACATGTGGGATGATTCAAAAAAGAAAGAAAGAAAAAAACGCTTGGAATTCTTGTAGAAAATCCATTTCCAAAAAGAACAAAAACTACAATTCTTGTGCAGAACATTTGAAAAGGATAATAAGACCGGGCTTAAGGAAATGAAAGCATGACAAACATCCAAAAAGAGTTAAGCAAAATGCAGGCAAATAAGGGGCGGTGATATGCAAAATATCGGCATGGCTGCTGTGCTCCGTTGGTTGGCCAGAAGTGAATAGAGTTATTTTGCATAAACGCAACGAAAAGAATTAAAGCGTGACAGTTTTTAAAGAAATTCCTCTTTAAAATGGAAAATTGAGCAGAAAAAGAAAACCACAGCGACACCAGACGGAAGGACGGACGGACGGAACAGACCAAGGGCCAACCTCAAAAACCACAGTGTGGTTAGGCCGACCGAGGGACTTCTACGGGCATGGAGCGCATTTACATGCACTCGTAACGGTAGCGTAACATATTAATGGGTTTAAACACCCCTTTTTTTGGGCATTGCTTCCACTGTGTTCTTCTTCTTTTTTCTCCATTCGGCTTACGTGCGCGTAGTCTTCACCAAAAAAAGGAGGTGTTGTCCTTGTTCTTTCTTGTCGTATCTCCACTATCCTTCGTGCCATTGCCTGTTTGTTGTCATTGATATCCTTGTAGCGGTTCCCTTTTTCTTGTGATATTTTGGCTGTTTTCGACTTAATCCTTTTCTTCTGTTTGTCGTCGATCTTAGGAAAAGTCAAAAAGGGTTAATCTTCGATAATAACGATTTGCGGGTTTTTTGCTTTTGGGTTTTGTAGCACATTATCTACGGTTAAGCCCTTTCTTTGTTAGCCGGCTTGTTGGCTGGCCCCGACTCGCTGGAACAAAATGAAATTGGATTAACTTTTGTACAAACAGCAAAAAGTCAAACTCAAATACGGTGTGTCCATGTCACACAGGAATTATTTCAAAGGGACCAACAAGGCAAATAAAAGGAAAATGGAGATAACAATAAATTTGTAAGGGATAAAAGGGTTACAAAGATTTTCATGTCATATGCCGCTTTAAGTCAGCGTTAATTGCTAATTATGACAATCCGTTCATCTCAAATGTTGTAAGAAGCTTACAAATCTTAAATATGGAGACGAAACTTTCTTTTGTGCAACCAAAAAAAAAATATGATTGTAACTTGATCGCCATTTCATAGAAGGCAAGCCTTATCTGAAGAAAATAAATATTATTACGAGGGTTGCGATTTATATTTCGGCTCCTGACAATGCTAGTGTTCCCAGATGCAAACTGGAACTTCCATTGGAAACTTTGACATTTTTAGCATTACTTCACTCAGAACGATTTGTCATTTGAGGGCGAATTGTTTTGTATACAGTGTGTTGAAAAATTCATCTTAGTCAGAAAATAGAATTATCCCGTGAACATTTTCGTGCGCTGATTTTTTTTTATCGAGACAAGAGTGTTTGAATCAACTTGTTTCGACTTTTGGCGATGAAGCACCATCAAAAACCACTGTTAATCGCTGGTAACAAGAGTTCAGTCTCGGACGCAGTTCGCTCCAGGATGAATTTCCTAATGGACGTTTTACTTCGGTCACTTTGCCAGACACCATCGATGCTGTGCGTGATCTGATTAAGCATGACCGACATGTGTCACACCGTGAGATTGAGGCATCCTTGGGCATCAGTAAGACAAGCATCAATAAGATATTGCCTGTTGATTTGGCCGTGAAAAATATTTGTTCTCGTTGGATCCCACATAATTTGACGAATGCTCTTAAAAAAAAGGCTGGTATGGATTGGTGCAAAGAGATGTTAAAAAAGTATAACTGCGATAGCTCACAGGCAGTGTATAACATTGTCAGAGGTGAAGAATCATGGATCTATGCAAATGAACCCGAAACAAAACAGCAATCGACCGTATGGGTATTTCAAGACAAGCCAAATCCAACAAAAGTTGTTCGTGGAAGAAGCACATCGAAGCAAATGATTGCGTTTTTTTCTCGATATAACCGGCCATGTTGCCACAGTGCCTTAATTGGAACGTAGGACGGTCAATTCTGAGTGGTATACAACCATCTGTTTGTCAACAGTGTTCGAAGAAATGAGGAAAGATAATAAGAGAAGACGGATCATTCTGGATCACGAAAATGAGAGCTCTCACACATCAGCTGAAACGATGAGCTATTTGACCACTCAAGATGTCAAATTGATGGGCCATCCACCGTACAGCGCTGATTTGGCACCCAATGATTTCTTCTTATTCCCTAGCATCAAGAAAAAATGCGTGGTCAACGTTTTTCATCGCCCGAAGCAGCTGTTGAAGCGTTCAAAAATCATGATTTGGAGGTGTCTCAATCGGAGCGGAGAAAGTGCTTCGAAAATTGGTTTGTCCGCATGCAAAAGTGTATTGATCTTAAGGGAGAATATTTTGAAAAACAATAAAACCATTTCCAATGATAAATAATTGTGTTTTTATTGCCGGACCCGAAATATAAAAAGGATCCCTCGTAATATGGTTGTGGGAATAAAAATGTTATTAAGAGCGATCATAATAAGGTTATAGGAATCGAAATACTGTTGTGGTAATCAAAATTTGGTTGCGGGATCATTATATGGTTAATGTAATCAGAATACAGTTTTTTTTTTAAAAAACCTTATATGACTGCGTGTTTTTATAATAGGATTGTGAAAATCATAATTAAGTTGTATTGATACGTAACATGGCTATGGAAAGCATAATATAGTTGTATTGAATCATAATATAATTGTATAGATCACAATACAGTTGTATAGATCACAATATAATTGTATAGAATCATAATATAATTGTCCAGAATCATAATACTTAGTAGGGACATAAATACTGTTACAATATTGAACACACCCATTTCAGTAGTAGAACTGAACACACCCCGTTAATGTCATATGGGGTTTGAAAGCTAACCTCAATAGCGTTAGTCTGTAAGGGGATTTTAAAATTGTTTCATCTTTCATCATGGAGTGCTCAGATAATGAGAACCGTATCGCTGTAATGGCGCTTTTCAAGTGTGAAATGAAAAGAAGCGATATTTTCAATACGCTCCGGCCACTAGGGATTAGCCGCATGTTCGTCTACAGATGCATAAAACTGTTTGAGGAGACTGGAGATGTAAAAGACCGCCACCGGTCGGGCCGCCCACGCTCTGTTCGAACACCGCATGCCATCAAAGCTGTTAAATCAAGAATTCACAGAAATCCGCTCCGAAAACAGAAAATCATGGCCCGTAAGATGAATATCACGCAAAAGTCCACGAGTTGAATCATTAAAAGAGACTTGGGACTCGGGGCTTTTAAACGACGTACCGGGCATTTATTGACTACAGCTTTAAAAAAAAAAATAGGACTGAAAAATGCAAACGTCTTTTGGTGAAGCACGCTGATAACTTGCACAGAAAAATTTTGTTCACCGATGAACAAATTTTTACCGTTCAGGAAAAATTTAACAAGCAAAATGATAGAGTGTATGCGCGGTCATCTAAGGAAGCATCTGAACTGATCCCAAGGGTGGAAAAGGGTAATCACCCAGCTTCAGTCATGGTTTGGTGGGGTGTCTCTTACGATGGGGTCACTGACCTGCATTTCTGCGAACAAGGAGTCAAAACATCGGCCAGTGTTTACCAAGAAACCGTTTTGGAAGCTGTTGTGAAGCCTCTTAACACTTCCCTGTTCCAAAACCAGCCATGGACTTTCCAGCAGGATTCTGCGCCGGCCAATAAGGCTTAAACGTCCCAGGCCTGGCTTTGAAACAATTTGCCAGCGTTCATTTTCTCTGAAGAATGGCTCTCAGGCAGTCCAGATTTGAACCCCTTGGATTACAAATTGTGGACGGTTTTAGAGGACTAGGTTTGTCACAAAAGATACCCCAACATTGGATCTGTTAAGACTGCTTTGGTTTGAGCTGTGGCCAATTTTCCAATGGACGAGGTTCGTGCTGCTATTGACGATTGGCCAGAGCGACTTAGGGCGTGTGTAAAGACAAAAGGCGGACATTTCAAATAAGTAGATTCTTTTTGGATACAATATACATCAATAAATATATTAAAAAATATTTGGACTTAAAACATTCAGTACTTTTTTTACTTTACAGCTTAAAACGTGTCTAACAGTATGTATGTCCCTACTAAGTATATTGCCCTTTTGTTAAATCGAAGTTTATTTAATTCATATAATGTTAAAATTAAGTTAATATTAATTCATTTTAGTAAACAAATAAAGGCAATATTTTTAATTCAATTAATCACTTTTAGGTTCTCGATATAATTACATTAGAGAGATCTAAAAAAATTTCTTATCGAGGATTGTTTTGGTGTGTTCTGCAAGCTTTTTTGAACTGCTTCTTCCTGCAGCTTTCTAAATACTAGTGCCTTCGAATACTCAACATTCTTTTCTGGCATCAAAGGAAACATGTTTCAAAACTGTTAATGCTATCGGAGTGCTTAATTTTTGGTTCTTTGGAATTTGTCTGTTCTACCGAAAAAAATATTCTATTCTAATATTCTTCATCCTCTAAGCTACACTCCTCGTCAATATCCATATGTGACGCGCAAAATAGAAAGGGGCCTAAGGGTAAAACCCATTTTTGTTCAGGAGAGCCATGTATTTAACGTGTATCTTTCGTGTACCATCACTTTCATAAAACGCGCATATCTCTGGAAGGGGACATTTTTGGGGCATGGGATCGGTCTCATTCGATGCTCAGATGTTGTCCACATCAAAAAAAAGTGAAATTTGAAAATTGATTTTTTTTACCCTTAGGTTCCTTTCTCTATGCAGCCAGACACCTCGTCTAACACTCAAGATATCAAACTGTTGTGCTTAAGGCGAATGAGGGATGCCATGTAAATTTTGTCTTAAATTGAATTCCTACATTTTGCTAAGCATTTCTAATTCACTTTTTTCCGGGCGATATCGTCCATCAGAACGGCTTCATAGAAGTCAAGACTTTTCAAAAATGCAATAATGTTGTCTGTGCCAGAGGCCACAAGTATGGACAGAAGACTATTTCTGTAATAAGTTTTATCATTCTTAAGGTATTTTGATTCATTGGTTGTCATTAAGAGTGTTACTTTAGGTGGCATGTAAATTACCTACCCGAGGACTAGTTAAGCATTAATTAGAAGATTTGTTTCTTCTAGAAACTATTCTACCTGTTAAAAACATATTCAGTCATGGAAATTATGTTTCCAATTGACTCATTATCTACAGCACAAACCTGTGGCACAAATATTGGTCTTTTGAGCTTGAGCTTTCGTTATATCGAAAGAAAATTTTCTTCGCGTTCTATAAGGTGGTTCATAGAAACAATTTTCTACAATTTTCGTTAAAATGAGTATTGGTTTACCGGTAGTTGCCTGCACCTACATTCCAAAAAACAAAATATATTCCTCAGCTGGATTTAATCGTCATTTTCTACAAATAAATGATCGGTTATGTCATAAATCCTTACAAAATCAAACAATAAATTTAAAAGCTTTGTATTTAAGCCTATATCAATAATTGCATTAATTCAAATATCATAAAAATCGTACAAATTTTCATTATACGAGTATTATAAATAAATGCATAAGCCAGTTGCCGCACTTATTGAAAACTTGTTCGTTTCATTAATAAAAAAAATATGTAAGCAGCTCGTGGATGTCATTAAGAAACTACTAAATAAAAATATATTTAAAGGTGAATACATATTTGACTATGCAGTATACATATATACGTATGTATGTACACATGTATGCATTTATGAAACAACGAAATGAATGAAATGACACAACAAACTTTAACATTTAATGTCGTAAATGAAAAGACACAAAAAATGTATTCGATTAAATGGTCAATAACATCAGGTGGGGGCAAAGCATTTCCCAACACACACACCAGACATTTTCAACGACCCCTTCTCCTTCTGCAGCCAACACGCTAACATTTCCAGCCCGGTCTCATACGATAACAAAAAAAAGCACCGCAAACTACAGCATTTCATGACAAAAAGTGTAAAATGTTCATCTGTGGCGTTGCATTTCGGTAATTATATCGACATAACTCGGTAACACCAGTCCAGTCGAGTCGAGTCCGACAGTCTGCCTATATAAACGAAATGTTGAAATGTGGTTAGTTTTACTGTTTGCATTTCTAGACCACGCCCCACTTGGTGGCGTTGGCCATCTGCGGATCACCACCGCTGACGCCGTTGTCCAGCTGGCTAAGAAATGTGGCTTAAAGCCGGCCAGCAACAAAAACAAACACACAATTTTCATTGCTCTGGCAGTTTATTTGGAGTATTTGCGTTTGACTTTACATTCGCGGTGGAGTGCGAAGAAAACGTCATTTTTCCGTCGCCCCGAAAAGACTGCTCTGCATTGGTCAATGGAATGGGAACATATGCATATAAACACACGCACACACACTCGCTCAGATCACTCACACCTTCATCCGCACTACGGGGAGAAATAAATAAAATACAAAACAAATGGGCCTGAAAAACATGTTACGTCTGACTTAAACCGTATTAGTGGTGGTGGTAAGAGATGGCTGTATACAAAACTGGTGGTTGAACTTTGATTTGCTGTCTCTTTCATGTTCACACAGCGGTTACTTTACTTTTGCTTTGTATTATAACAATTGTTAGTGTTTTCTTCTCGGCCAACAACTAGCATTAGGAGAGTGGTAGGTAGTTTACACATATACCAACACTCACTCGCTCTTGGTTACTCTTTCTCTATCTCTCTCTCCATAATATTCCCCTGAGGTGTGCTGCCTGTGATCTCTTTCCAGGTGTTCTGGTTATAACGGTGCTCTGTTAAATTTGATCGCACCAATCATAACCAGTAACTTAATTAATGAATGAATCTCGCCCAACATATGCAGAGCACTGGGGTGCCAGAGAGTCTTGCTGCTGGTGTTTACATTATTCGCAGAGACTGAGAGCAAGGGAGAGTGCGCCCGACTTCTGCTCTGAGCATACGATTAAAATGGCATAAGACTCTCTGTTTAAAATATCTTTAAACTGAAGGTATTGACAAATAACATAAGTAAAGAGAGGGAATTGTGAGGCTTTTAGTTTTAAGCTGGGATTTTAAGAGAATTTTTGTGTTTAAAGTATGAGTAAGAGCAACAGCGCTTTACTAACATTTTAAGTGGAAATGTTATACTCCAGTTGGTTAAATATAAAAACACATACTTGAAACAAAAGACTCAAGACACGAACTGAGCAATGTTGAAAAATAAAAAATAATTTAACGAAATTTTATATTAAAAGTTTACAGAAAATACGTAATTATTTGCGGAAAGGAGATTTGAAAGTTTCAAGCATTGTTTTGAGCTGATCTTGTAAAATAGAATATATTATAACAAATATTTATATTTACAGTTTATAGAAATTATGTTATTATTTGTGGTAATTTGCTATTTCGTATAAAAATATTTGTCAGTTTCTAGCATTGTTGTGAGCACATTCTTGAAAAATTATTCAACATTTCGGCGTAGCTAAAAATACAAATTATAGAACGCACAGCTCAATGATCTCGAAGGAAAGCAAAGAAAATGTTTCCTGCTGATTCTATTATTTGGAACTCATTCTTGTCGAGAGAATTATTACCTAAACAACATGAAAACTTCATGCAACAGTTCGGAGTAGCTAAAATTACAAATTATAGAGTGCACAGCTCAATGATCTGGGAGGCACCTGCAATAAATGTTTTTCTGTTGATCCTATTGACCATGAATCCCATAAGGCTTTAATTAAACTTAAAAGAATACAGTCTCTACACACTTAACCCGTCAACTGCACTCAGTCTGGAACAAACAATGTTCACTCATGTGAAAAATTCTTTAAAAAAATATGAAGGATGTTTTTATTCAAAATCTATAAAAAGGTGCTCATTTTAAGGCCAATTTCAGTGACAAAATAGCACCTTTGACAAAATATCTACCTAAAATTGTAGAGATTCTTTGTTTCCACTTCTTTATTATTTTCTTTACAAAAACGTGATCTTAAATCGTAAAATTTTAAAATAAGTTTTCAAAATTTCCTACAAGTTTGCCTATACCTTTCTTATAAAACCCGAATTTCTGAAGGTCAACAAAATAGGTACAACTCTGATCAATAATTTCATCGTGGGATTTATTCTCTTATGCCAACCATTTGTTTAGGATTTGAAGCAGAAGAAAGTCCCACTGACCACAAACAAGAGAATGACTGTGGCAACTCCTCGCTTAGGAGGTCGCTAACGCGATAACTTTACACTTTTGTACAAGAATGTAAAAATGATTTTGTTTACCGAAAACTATAGATGACAGAAACACTTTTGTTTTAAATAAATAAAACTTTTGGGTAGAAAAATATTCGAGAACAACCTTTAGCGAGATTAAGCGAGCAAGGTTATACTCGCTTATCATATTTCTTGTATAACTATTTTTCTACAAATAGCAAATTTTCAAATCAAACAGTTATAACGCATAACGGCAATCAGTTCCTGTACGGCCACTTAGTTCTTATGATCAGTGAGCTGTGCACAATACGTTTTGCTAATAATAATTTTCTTATCTCCACGATCAACATATAAACCTCATATTACAAATCAGCCTCAGCGTAGATGTTTGATTAGTGGCAGATTAAATGGTATTCTACATGTTAACCCCTGCCAGATTTAAATACTCGTAGATCTCTGATAGTAATTTATCCTCTGTTCATGTGTGAACATACTGCAAATCATTGATGTAAACATTATCCTACCACGCAGAGTGTGCGAACGACTAAAACTATTAACCCTGGCCGGAATTTATAATTTAGTACAGCTGGTGATCAAAATGTTGTTCTAGGCTTACAATTTCATTTTCATTTATATTCAAAGAGTAACCGAGCCTTTAGTCCTTATAAAGTTCCAAAATTACTTCAGGCTTCTGCGAAATATACAAATACTAGTAACAATAGCTAAAGTCGGGCGTGGTCGTATATATAAATTAGTAACAATAGCTAAAGTCGGGCGTGCTCGTATATATTGTAACCTGCAGTTCTGGATGTTCCTAAAAACCAAGTGAAAATTGATTTTTGGTAAACCCTGGACGGGCTCTAAATTTAGCCAGATTTTAAAACTAATGTGATATTTAAGTTTGTGGGAAGTTTCATTGTTTAAGGTAAAATCGGTTGAAAATATATGTGGGAGCTATATCTTAATCTAAACCATTTTCTTCAATTTCAATGCCGTCCGTCCATGGTCCAAAAAACTTACTTCTGCCAAATATCATGAAAATCGAACAACAATTGCGACCTATAGTTTTATTAAAAGCATTTGACGGGCGGACAGACAGACTTCGTTAAATAAAATCAGCAGGTGATTACAACTCGATTGGTATACTTACTTTGAACAGTTTCTAAACTGGTTCAAGACCTTTTTTGTTTCTTTTTCAGAATCAACCTTAAAATGGGTTATATGAATCAAATATGATTCGTAGCAGCTGTGTTTATTTTTCATAAAGCCGCGGGCAAAGCTTTGACATGCTATTCAAACTATGGTTAAATATTTGTTCTTAACCCCTCACCTAGAAGGGTAAATATACCAACACATTATACTTCGTATTGGTAAACCTGGGAAACCAGTTAGTAGTGCCAAATTTTCTTATTAAGTAACACAATTATGCAGTCCGTCCAAAGGAGAAAACTATATTATCACAATTAGTCTTCATTTGAGCAGGTGTTACGCTTGTTATAAACGATTTTTGCTTGTTTGAGGGGACGGGCTGCGCCTGACTTCTTTCTAGGTTTTATTTTGGCAAATCAAAGGTACATTTTAAAAGTTATCCCTTTAAAATATAAGAATTATGTGGTGCTAAGCTCACTGATTCGAGAGAATTTTTCCCTTTGTTCCTTAATCGGAATTATGTTAAGTAAATTACTTTGCGGTAAAAGAATAGTTCATTTCATTTAGATTAACAGAAAATGAGTAATTCAAAGTATCACTAATATCAGACAAGAAATCACGCACTAATTTCAGCGAATTTTCTCGTTGTTCCTTGATGGGATAGTGTGGGATTTAACTTAAGAAAATTCCTTTGTCGAAAAAATACTTATTTTTCACATAAATTAACAGAAAATGGGTATTTCAAAGTTTAACTAATATCAGATAAAACCGAAAATCACCCTTTATCGCAATTGATATTTAAACATTAAACAATTAAAGCCCTCATTCAAACAGAATCAAAAGACTTAGAAAGCAAACCTGCATTATTAGAGAAACATTTGACTACAATTCCTAAGACTTAAGTGACATGCACTGTTTACTACAAGACAACAGATGATTTACCAGAAGACTTAAGGCACGAGCACAATTAAGTTTAGCATTAATGTTAGGCCATTTACAGAATGTTAGATAAAGGCTAACAGCTGCTATAAAAACTGTTAGCGAACAGAAAGAGAAAAAAATGGGTAATGTTAAAAGTAACATTAAGCTGTTAAGCTACAGAGGCAGAAATTTACTCTTTTTTTAGTTAAGTGAAAAACTGTTAAAGCAGTTCTCGTCTAAAACCAGCGCTCTGTTAAAAGCAATCTGTTAGCTGTACTCTGTTAAAAAAGGTTCTCAGCTACTTGTTAACATCTCTTGAGAGAACAATTACCGGCTATTGTCATCTTTTACAGAGATGATGAGGATCATCTTCACATTTTTGAGTTGAGCTCTAAGGCTGGCTGCTGTATGTTATTTCTTTGAGATCGAAGAGTGAGTGTACTTAAACCGAGAGTTGGAGAGACAAATTGTATAAATTTTTGTTTTCTTTCTATTCATGTTTGTGTGTTCATTTCTTTTCTAACAGTGCTACTTGAGAAACTACCACCACAGCAGCAGCACCAGTTGGCCAGCCAGCACCATTGCTTGCCGAAGAGTTTTTGTTTTTTGTTTTGTGGTGTTGGTTTTCTAGGGGTTTTTGTTGGCTGTTCAATAAGAGCTGCCGCTGATGATGTTAATGTTGTTGCTGTTTTGCACAGCACCGCAATAATAATAACAAAACCTAGTAGTGTAGTAGAGTAGAGTAGCGGCTGGACTGGCCCGAACTGGCCTAGAGTCTCAAGTAGAGTCGCATCGCTTTGCGAGTATCGAGCATCTGTTGTTGGTGTGTCTTGACTTTGTGGTAGCACTGTTGCTGTTGTTGTTAATGCTGTCTTTGGATCTCTCATGTGCTGGCTGGCTGTCTGTCAGGCGGAGTATATGCCTCTGTATGTGTGTGTGTGTGCATAGGAGCGTGTTTGTGTGTGCCTGGCTTAGTGTATTGAAGGCATTTTGCAGAACTGTTTAACATCACAGTCAGTCTTTAGTGGTACTTCGCGCTTCTTGCTGGTGCACGTACCTACGTTCGCTTTGTACACACACAAAAATTCAGCCGAAAGCAGCCGCTATATTTTCTTAGCGTTACGTCGTTACGTTCAAAACAATCGTTCGTTATTGTTGTCGTTGCGGTCGTCGTCGTCATCGTTGTTGTCTTGCGTTTAACTGGGTCCAAATTGGTGGGGCTTGCGTATGCTTTTGGTGCGTTAAACAGGCGCGCACATACACACGGTAAACACCAGCGTTCAATGCAACGAGATACTCACAAAAAGCCGTCGCTCATGCACGTTAAGCGTAACGGCAAACACATACGCCCAAAAGCGCAATAGCCTAGTGAAAAATCACTCACGTAACGTAACGTAATTGGATTTGAGTGTAACATTTGGACAACAAGAAAAAATTAACGCACGTGCGTTAAAGATAATTATCGCTAAAACAACAACAAACATACAACACACAATTGAATAAAAAAAAATAAAAACAAAATCACGCTGCTAAAAAACCAATGAAATAATTTCAAAAAAGTTTTTAAATTTGTCTTACAAAAAAAATAAAATTTTCCTTAACTAAAGTGCGACTTAAACCGACTGACTTTCAGCCAAGTTTTAACCCAGAAAGTGCTCTAAATTATTACAACCACAAACAACAAACCCATTTTCACACTTCCATAAAAATCCAACCAGCTCCGGGGGGAAAAAACAACAACAGGAAAACACACAAAAAAACCAACCACCACAGCAAAACCAACAGAATGACAAAAACGTAGTATGAAGTTTTGTTTTCACATCAACCAATACAAACATTCCATTCGCAATAAAGGTGTGGTCTTGAGATGAAAACGCGGAGCAAATAAAGCAGCAGCAGATCAATACCATTCAAGACAAATAAGTAATAAAGCAAAACGAGCAGTTCACATAACTCAATAAACAAATGAGATTAGAGCAAATGAACAAAAAACCAAACACTAAAACAAAATCAACAAAGCTCACTCGTCTACATATGATCCAGCAAAGACCTACAAGATTTTAGAGTTGACCAACTCAGCTTTTTAAATCTTTTATAAGCATCTTTAAAAATTTATTAAAAAAATTTTAAATAAATATAAATTAAAAAAAAAAAAAAATAATAACTCAAGCGCATTGCGTTCTAAAAATAAAAAAAAAGATTTGGTCATAAGAGAATTCCAGAAAAAATGTTTTGAATATTATTGAGAAAATTTGTCCCAAAAAAGAAGCTTTAAAAAAAATATAAAATTAATTTTTCTCCCATAACCGTGCAAATAAACAGCCTAAATCTGGATTTCCATCAGGAAAGGTAAGTTTAAAACCATACATACAATTGTTAAAGGGGTGTTTGATTTAGAAATCTTTTTGTTTTTATATAAAACATTGAAAAACTACTTTTACAGATATTCTAAAATTCAAATTTCCTTTACAAAAATGTTTTTTTTAATGTATTGCAATTTTTTTTCGAATAAGGAAAATTAAAATAAAATTATATTTTATATTCTCTTAAGTGTTTATTATTTATTATTCTTTATAAGTGGGATTAAAATAGAATTCTATATTGAATAAAGGGGATTTAAATAGAACTGCATGTCGTTATCTTTATTACGACATAGGAGACTTATTCGGTTAATTCCACTTTCGATCACTCATTCCAATGTTGCCGTGTTCTATAAAGGCTATTGAAATAGAACTTCATGTCGATATCTTTATTACGTCAAAAGAGATTTATTCGGTTAATTCCACTTTCGAATACTCATTCCAACATTTGCCGTGTTCTAATAAAGGATATTAAAATAGAAGTGCATGTCGATATAATTATTACGTCAAAAGAGATTTATTCGGTTACTTCCACTTTCGATTACTCATTCCAAAATTTGCCGTGTTCTAATGGCAACTTGCTTAATAGATCGCAACGCGATAACTTCACCTCTTTGTACAAAAATATAAAAATGAGTTTGTTTACAGAAAACTATAGACAATTTGGGTTTAACCCCGTTTGTTTTTTAAAAAAAATTAAAGTTTTTGGAAGCAAGTTATTAAAGAATAAAGGTTATTCTAGTTAAAGCGAGCTGCTTATTAATCGCTTATAGTATTTCTTGAATTACTTTTTGTCTAAAAACTACACGTTTCAAATCAAACGGTTTATGATGCATAAGGTTAATTAGTTCTTGTATACAAAACAAAAATTCAAATTTCTCATACAGTGTTGATATTATCGCCTTAACGACCACTTGCTCTTTTAATAAGCGAGAACCATTAGAACACGCCTATTATCACCGGTTATCTCTCGAGTTAATATTAAGTATCTAGATTTGAATCGTAGTTTGCTTATATTTAAATAATTGCAAACTAATTAAATATAAATGTATGCATAAGGTGGTAATGGCGAAAAACAATTTAAGCTGTCATTCTTTATTCTCATCAGAACGGCTTTGACACTTGCAGATTCATCCTACAGATGGCAGTAGTAGTTATTTCTACTAAAGCAGCATTTATTTCCTTTGGCAAAGATGGTGACATCTAGATTTTAGGGCGTTAGAAATACTGCTGAATTAGACTTAGTTACAGACCATAGTGGAGTTTTTTTAAGTAGTCTCGATAAGTACGAGAGTCCAGCGAAATCGCAATAGATAAGCGGTTTGTAACCAAAAGTCCACAGGGTCACTCATTCCAATATTGTCAGCGGTTATCTTGCAAGTTAATACTCGTATTGGGTACTAGATTTGAACATAGTTCGCTTTTATTAATTTGATTTAAGAGGAATGTGTTGTTGAAGTGTTAAAGGCGAAAAACAATCTAAGTTTGTCCTCCTTTATTCACATTTGAACGGCTTTGACACTTGCTAATTTTTCATACAGATGACAGCAGCAGTTATTTCTACAAACGCAGCATTTACTTCCTTTGGTGGAGTATTGAGATCTAGAGTTTAAGGCGTTAAACTGCCACAACTAGACTTAGTTATATTTTCTTTGGTACAGACAATAGTGGAGTTTTTTTTAGCTCGCCGCGATAGGAGGGATAGAGAGAGAAACCACAATAGATAAGTGGTTTGTGAGCAAAAGTCCACAGGGTCACTCATTCCAATATTGTCAGCGGTTATCTTGCGATTTAATTAATATTAGGTATCTAGATTTGAATCGTAGTTCGCTTATATTAAAATTATTTAATAGGAATGTATTGATGAGGTGTTAAAGGCGAAAAACAATCTAAGTTTGTTATCCTTTATTCACATTTGAAAGGCTTTGACACTTGCAGATTTTTTCCTTCAGATGGCAGTGGTGGTTATTTCTACAAAAGCAGTAGTTATTTCCTTTGGCAGAGATAGTGACATTAGAAGTTTAAGGTGTTTACTAAAACTACTGCAAATAAACTGAGATATATTTTGTTTGGTACAAACAATAGCGGAGCTCATTTAAGTCGCCTCGTTCCAACATTGTCACCGGTTATCTGCGAGATAATATTGGGTACCTAGATTTGAATCGTAGTTCGCATATATTAAAATTATTTAATAGAATGTGCGGATAGGGCGGTAAAGGCGAAAAACAATCTGAGCTGTTATCCTTAGTTAACATGCGAACAGCTTCGAAACATGCAAATTTTGCGTACAGATGGCACTAGTAGTTATTTCTACATTTATTTCCGACACGGCGGATAATGTGATATCTAGAGTTTAATGCGTAAACTATACTGCTGCAAACAGAGCTAGTTATATTTTCCTCGGTACAGACAGTAGTGGAGTTTTTTTTGATTGCCTTAGTAAGTTAGACAGGAGAAGTTGTTCATAGACTAAGACTTCAAGGATTGTTGAAGTCTTTTACAAAAATAGGGGTTCAAATCAAAATGCATTCCGTTCACTTTGTTTTGTTATTTTGGTCACATAATCGACCTAATGTGTCCACTAACGGGAAAATTGTGCGTAGATTGCAGCAAACCGGGTCTGAGGGAAATATAAAACTCCTGAACATGCCCACCCAGTTTATTCTGCAAAAATCATTGATGTTATTCGCGCAAGTGTGACAGAGAAACCGTCAACCTCGACACGTGAATGGTGTTCGCTATCACGATATGATAGCAGATTTCTTGTGGCCAGAAATTGAGGATAGGGACCCGGGCGATATGTGCTTCCAACAGGATGGTGCTACTTGCCACAGTCAACGAAACATAGAGAAACGAGAAATTAAATGGCCTTTTTATCTCACGTCGTGGCGAAACAATTGGCCGCCATGATCATGTAATTTGACACCGTTGGACTACTTTCTTTGGGGGCATTTTAAAAGAAAAAGTTTACATCAATAAGCCAAGAACAATTCAAGAGCAAAATGATGAGATAATTCGGCACATTAACGACATTAAACCACCATAATGTCTCAAAGTCTTTGAAATTACGGACCATCGGATAGAGGTATGCTGCCGAAGCCGTGGCGAGCATTTGGCCTATATTTTGTTTCAAACATAATTGTCATAGATCCTTTTAACACAATAATAAAGAATAGTAACTTAATTATCCTAAAACTATTTGGTTCATTTATCATTAACATTGTGCGTTTTAGTTGGAACACCCTTATATACCGACTATAAAAGTCATACCGACAATAGTACATAGATATGGACTTTCATAGCTCAAAGTTCAATTGGCTGTGCCACGCCCCATTCTCCATTTTTCAAATATATAGTCTTCAATATTTTCAAGGTCTTTTGTTTTATTCTGTGAAAATTGTGTAACGGTCGGTTTATTATTTTGGACCTTTTTTGCTTTTTTCGCTAGGATATGTTTCTTTTCATACAACAATCATTGTCGTACCTCAAACAGTTCTCGGAATTTTGCTATTTCTAAGTTCAAAATGGGGCGGCGTAGAAGTGTGCACGGCTATCATGCCAGTAAACTTAGGTTCAACTCCGAGTAAGACCATCTGCGACTTTATGAGTAAGCGATTTATCTCTGAGCTATGTAAAATCTTCTCTATAAAAATGCATAAGCCGTTCGAAGCTGGCAGTAGGTTCCGGTCAGTAATTATAATATGGAATTCTGCACAGCTAACTGATTTCAAAGAAGTTCCCCCTTGTTCCTTAATGGGTGTGGTGGGACTTAGCTAAATAAAAAAGTTCAAAGTTGTATGGGCGGTGCCACGCTTCCTTGTTTAATGTACCCTACAAATACTTCCTGGCCGAATATAACATTATGTGAACATTTCGTAACGATCAAAGTTGGTAGTAACGATAGGCGATTGGCCAAGGTGTTGCAAACTAATGCCGAATTTAAAATATACTCAATGCTTTGGTGGAGAAAAGCGAAACGAGTCAACTAAGAGTTTAAATAAAATAAAGAGTCCCAAAAGAGACAAGCAACAAAAACAGAATTATTTTGACTCTACAGAGCTCCAAAAACAGCAACGCTGTTGAAACACGGTGAAACAATCACATCAAAAACCGTTAAAAAAAACTAGACATCCTTAATTTCGGACGACAAAGAATGGATTGCTCTTTGCACTGTGAAAATCTCTAGTCCTACTGATTGGGGTCCGCAAAACAATTAAAAAAATAATCCGAAAAAACAATCATTGAAACTAATGCCGAATTTATAATATACTAATGCCGAATTTAAAAAATACTCAATGAGAGTAGCGAAACGAGTCAACTAAGAGTTTAACTAAAATAAAGAGTCGCAAAAGAGACAAGCCACAAAAATAGAATTATTTTAACTCTACAGGGCTCACCAAACAGCAACGCTGTTGAACCTCTGTAAAACAGTCACAGCAAAAATCGTAAAAAAAACTGGACATCCTTAATTTCAAACGACAACGAGTGTATTGCTCTCTGCACTGTGAAAATCTCTAGTCCTACTGATTGGGGTCCACAAAACAATGAAAAAACAATCCGCAAAAACAATCATTGAAAGGCTAGCCCTTAAAAGAAGAGCCACCAACAGCAACGCTGTTGCACCACGGCAAAACAATCACATCAAAAATCGTATGAAACTGGTCATCCACAATTTGTAATGGCAAAGAGAGAATTGCTCTCTATATTCCCTGTACAAATCTCTAGTCCTACTGATTGGGAATGCTTAAAACAGCCAAAACATTGAAAGGCCTGCCTCTCAAGAAAGAAGAAAACAAAGCAACGAATTAAAAATAATGACCACGATCTGGAGGGCAAATAAAATCGAGTAACCCCTAAAAAATTGGAACACATTGGTGATCGAAAAAAATGCATTTGTTGAGTTGCCAAAAGGGGTTTGAAGGGGTATGGAATTTGTGTTTTTGGAACAAAACTTTAACTTTTTCTAAGTTTAAATTATTATTTATTTAAATTGACTGCCCGTACAGAAGAGCAGAAGAACAACATTGCTGACTTTCACTTATGTCTAAAGCACCTACTATATGTTACCTATTTTACTGGCATTATCACACCACAGCCTTGGCTGCAGACATAATTTAAATGTCACGAACGGGAGTTATTTTAACCGACCGTATAATTCGAAAAGAACGCGATTTGTTGGGGGTGTGGCAGATGTTTATAATAGCGTGATTGCCAAAACACTGCTAAGCATCATATTTATGGGTTATAATTTAATTTCGCCGCGCTCATTAGCTTGGAAGCATTTGGTAGAGGTAGTGACTTTAGATCCACTTAACTTAACTAATTGATTGCCGGCGAGACATATAAAATATACTTAAGAATATGTAAAAGCGGACCGATGCAAAATAATTTTATGGCTAGCCATAGTTTAAGGCGTGACCATTTCAAATTATTTCAATATTTTAGGTATAATTTTCGGGTTTAAATGCGTGAAATATTTTGACAATAAGTGGCATGGAGTTGACTTATTTTCTAGATCTAAGTGCCAACGTTTAATCGAACTATTCTCGAAAATTGCAAATGAATGGCCGCAGTAATATAGATAGGTTATTGGTTATTCAATAGTGTAGGCTTCTATCAACTACCATGAAGGCTTCTATCGACTATACCAGAAAAAATTATCTGTCTGGAGTCTTAAAACAGTCGGTTTGGATCGGGGAGTGTAATAATTATATGGTACATACCTTGAATTTTTCGTTTGTTGATAGCGTTACGCAGTTTTTCATCTTCTTTATAAGCTCAAAGTAGCACATATTTGCTGTTAAGTCCATTTTTTCGAGGTAGATAATTTGTTTAAAACTGCACGCCCGAAGCTCCAATGTCTCAATGAGTAAATGTTGCAACAGATTAACCGACTTTTATTAGTCTTTAGAATGTAGTTAGTGTAAGTGTGGATATTTAATTGAAGCGACAAGGCCTGCAAAAAAACAATATTTTAATATTGATCTACAACATTATGAGCCAGAGAGCAAAGCGACTTTACCTTACCAATTTTATTACTTACTTACTTAAGCCCCACAACATCCTTTCCGGAAAGAAGTGGGAACTTCTCTCAAATCATTAAGCTGTGATCGATTCTTATGAAGCTGTGACCGGAAGGATTAGTCTGTTCGCCTGCCAGGCCTTCACTAGGCGTCGTGATTTCGTCGACTAATCTCATTTCCGAGGTAACCGGCGGTTAGTTCTCTTTTGACCTTCGACGTTTGCTGCTTCGTAGGGCTACCCAGCCATTCGGTTACTTGGGACTGAAACTGCGAGTATCTTTGGTAACAAAACCTGACCGAAGGTTATCCGGTACCACGGGTGATTGGGAAATAATGGAGTCTTCTCAAGGCTTCACCCAGTAATTATAGACCCTCGGGTCTTGTCTTAAAACATGGTTGCCGTTCACCGTCGTCGAACGGAAGAGGTAGAGATACCCCTCGCTCTGAGCGCTGAAGAAGTCATGTCCATGTACAGCTTATCTCTTCTATCTCAGACCTAATCTCTTCTATTTGTTGGCTTGTGTCTTGCATATATGCTATCTCACGACCGATTTTGGGTGAGCAGTTCCGTGTTGTATGGTTCGCAAACTGTTAGTAGCTCGGCTAGGCGATCTGACCGGAGACTGAAGTGTGGTAGCACGGGTAGTAAGGAGCAGGCAGAACTGTTGTTCTGGTCAGACTAGTAGGTACGGTCTTCGGGGAGTATCTGGTAGCTGTGGTTTAAACCCATAGCCCTTGGCCCCTTGACCAAGGGGGAAGGTGTGTCCACAAAGCACACACGGATTGGCCGTAAGTGACCAAGGGGAAAGTTGTGTCCATATATCACACACGGATTGGCCGTAAGTGGCGCTGGCCGTCGCATGGTTCTTGTTGTTGTTGTAGCGGCAAAAAATGCCGGGGTGACAGCCCTGGCTGGCTGTCGTAGGCCGTCGCTTGGTAATGGTCTCTGTTACGATGGCGCCCAATGGTTGAAGTTATCACAGCGAGAATCATGTAAAATACTCGGACGCTGCCGGAACACCACCGCACTAATGGGAGCAAGTAAATATAAATTGGATCGGCCCCGCTTCAAGCACTGCCTGCGAAGCCGAGACTTAATTTGAATGGCATCCGGTCCAGTGGTAATATGTGGTCATCGGGATGGTGGAGGCGAACACTTAGTTTTGTAGTAAAAATTTGATAACTAGGCTACGACAAGCATTCTTTTACTAACGTTCGTGATCAGGCGATTGGACACCCCTCGATTATTGTCTTTAGGGCTATGCAAGAGCTTAGTACACCGCAGATAGTCCTATTCATACTCTGTATGATGATAGGAACATACATCGATTCTTTGGGGCAGAAAATCTTTAGCTATCAGTTGGAAAAAGAAGTAGTAATGCCATCAGACCTCGTTGATGACAATTTAGGAAATTGCTCGGTGATTTCTACATATAATCAGCGGTAAGTTTCGGAAGACCAATAAGAGTGCTGGCCGTCGAGTTGTATGTTACGCACCCCAGTGCTTTGTAGCACTGCGGTCAAAGCCAAATTGGAGTCACAAGAAGTTCAACAACGTTGTACATTTCTGATAGTGCTATTCTTTATCTGTGTCTATAGATAAAGATCGTATCTTCGGTGTAGATATATACTATCAGTCAGGGGTTGTGGCAGTTTATAATCTGGTACCGCGGTGATTAGAAGCCTCCAAAATGGTTGCTCTAGCCTGATTAACTGGCAATGGCCCTTTCGACAAGATTAACTGCCTTTGTGGCTTGTACGTTAAATCGCAGGAAGAATTTCAGCTTCGCGTAGAGTTGCGGATCAACCGAGTGATAGTACACATACAGCAGCAAAGGTTTCAAATGGTTCACAGACTCTTACGACGAGGAAGAAATAAAATAGCATGCCTAGAATGTTTGTTCTAGCCTGATCAACTGGCAACAGCCCTTCCGTCTAGATGCACGTCGGCTGCGGTATGAACGTTACAGAGCAGGAAGAGTTTCAGCTTGACGACGAGTTGCCAATCAACAGGGTACTATTATCCATACAGTAGCAAAGGCTTTAAATGGTTCACAACCGCTTACGAAGAGGGAGGAGTAGAATAAAACTCCTAGAATGTTTTTTTTAGCCTGATCAACTAGGAACGGTCCTTCCGACTAGATTCATGATGCAGGAAGAATTTTGGCTTGACGATTAGTTGCCAATAAGCTGACCCATACAAAAGCAGATGTTTCATCTTTAACCTCTAAGCAAGGGAGTAAATTGTTAGGCGCCTGGGAAACATGAAAAGCGCTGGTTGTCGTGTGCTATGGAGTGCTGTGGAGCTCGGTGATTAAAGACAGCGTGTTTAAACTGCAACAACTTTATCTAGTTATTCGGAAGATTTGAATAATTAGTTCCGATGAGTGAGTATGGAAATTATGGCTGGCTAGTTTTGTTCTTATGAAGATTTATTGAAACGCAGGCAGGATTGTCTGAAATTAAAGGAAGAGCATTATACGTTTTCTTATAAAAAGAGTAAATTAAGAAAGATTTACCACAACTTCACCCCCTCAGGCCAGACATCTGTTGATAGCACCTTATGATATTCTTTCTTCGCACCATTCCAATGGAAGCCATTATAATAATGAGCCATAAACGCATATTTAATGAATCTTAGCACTTCTGGCTTGGCCGATGCACCTGCTACACTGGAAAATATTATTTTATTTACTAAAATTTATTAAAAAAAAACAAAATAAATTTATTTTAATACTTCAATTTATATCCTAGACACTAAATCGACATCTACACATGTTTTTCTATTGTTTTGCATTTAATTTGCGCCGTCCTACTTGCAAAGAAATAGGCGAAGAAAAAAAAAACAAGAACATCTTGCGAGCCGAAATGCTATACGCCAGATTTAAAAAGCGTTTTAAATCTTATTTATGCAGTATGAAATAAACAAAAGACTTAAGAGACACACTTAAAGATATTAAAATATTTTGAAGAAAAAACAATAAAAATAAATACATATTCCAGATATGACAACAAATTATAATAGTCAAGGGCAAATAAACAAAATAGAAAAAAACCAGGAATTTAGAAGAATGCCGCCGCAGACCAAAGGCAGTGTGAGTGAGGATGATTCAGCCTTCATTTGCATAACACAGGGAGAAATGTGAACTTTATTTGTGTTGATGGCCAGACTATTGGCGAAAGATTCTCTTTATAAAAGTCGATTTGATTTTTTTTTATAAAAATGAAATCATATTTCATGCTTAACCTGCCATTAATCTGAAAATATTTCTTTAGAAATTGTCTTCTCTCTTTTACGTACGACACCGACGAAAGTTTTGTTTTTCAAGCGGCATCTTTACAACCCGAAATAGTTCTTTGAATGGCATATTTTTTTTTTTAACGAAAAACACAAAAAAAAACTCATTGAGTTTTATGACATTTAAATTTCGAAAATGGTATCCATAAAATTGATGATATTCAAATTGGAGTTTAAACTAATTGGAAGTATAGCAGCACACACTTACACACTTCCAATTTCAATCTAATACAAATCATCAGTGCCACATCACACAGAGCGACATCTTTAACCATATCCAAGCATAACTAATATTAAAACCTTTCAATACCAATTGGAAAATCCATACCAACTGGTAAAGGGCACATAAGCCGCTAAACTCTCTACAGGGGGAACCAAATTGAAGTTTTTCTTTTAAAAAAAATTAAAAAAGAATATACTTTTTCGGAATTTAATTCCAATTTTGTTCACATAGCGGCATCAGCTGACTTCGCAGTATCGCATTCTGTCAACTCAATTTTTCAAGACCTTGGAAAAGGTTTCTGGCTACTTCTCACATAGAGCTTGCTCGATATTTGCCTTGAGGGCCTGAAACATGAAAGGATTGTTCACCAAAAATCAGCGGTTCCCCAGACAGAAAAACCAAAGGCGAATAGCTTCATCGCACAGTTCCGAGGTGGCCAGTGGATATCGGCGAGACGGAGGATAACACAGTTACCAAACTTGGCGCGCATAAAAATCGTTTGTGGCTTGGCCTGTGTACGCGTTATCTTGCTGGATTCAATCGTCGAAGCGTATGTCTTCGTTTCATTGGCTGCTCGACGATCCCATTTGGTAGCTTTTTTGATCCCCAAAAACCAAAGATCTTCCAAGTTTATGGCCGCAAAAATGGTTTAAATGCTTCTGCAGCGCTTACCATTAACTGAAGAAAATCCTGCAGCATTTCCAAGAAAAATTAGCTAAAGTACGATCGCCAAGGTCCATGTCTTCGATTTCTGGCCACAATAATGGTTTAAAATAGCTCTGCAGCTCTCACCAGTACTCTCTCTGAGCATCCATTGGCTTCTTGACGATCCCATGCAGCTTTTCCGATCCCCAGAAACCAAAGATCTTCCAAGTTTATGACCGCAAAAATGGTTTAAATGCCTCTGCAGCGCTTACCATCAACTGAAGAAAATCCTGCAATCCAAGAAAAATTGGCTAAAGTGCGATCGCCAAGGTCGGTGTTTTCGATTTCTGGCCACAATAATGGTTTAAAATAGCTCTGCAGCTCTCACCAGTACTCTCTCTGAGCATCCATTGGCTTCTTGACGATCCCATGCAGCTTTTCCGATCCCCAGAAACCAATGATCGTCCAAGTTTATGTCTTCGCCTTCCGGCCACAAAAATGGTTTATCCAGCCTCTGCAGCGCTCATCATTAACCGAAGGAAATCCAACAGCGTTTCCAAAGAATAATTGGCTAATGTACGATCGCTAAGGTCCATGTCTTCGATTTCTGCCCACAATAATGGTTTAAAATAGCTCTGCAGCTACTACTATTACTCTCTGAGAGTATTCATTGGCTTCTCGGCGATCCCATGTAGCTTTTCAGGACCCCAGAAACGAAAGATCGGTCACAATAATGGTTGAAATGACTCTGCAGCTCTCACCATCACTCTCTGTGACTATCCATTTGCTTCTCGACAATCCCATGTAGCTTTTCCGTTCCCCAGATGCGTCAGTTTGGCTTGTTAACATGCCTTTGCAGCGCTCAGCATTAACCGAAACGACGTTTCCAGCTGCCTTTTCATAAAGAAATAGGCCAGTAATGCTTTCGCTCCAAACTCCATAGCAAACTGTCATTCTGAATATCACCTGTGTTTTTTTTTTGATATCCAAATGCGGCAGTTTGGCTTAATAACATAGCTGCCGAGATGAAAATGAACTCGTCAGAAAAATATGATTTCTAGGAGCAAAATCGATGTCCATTTCGAGTTCTACGTTTCAAACTGAAAAGCGTTAATGAGGAGGATGGTCTTGTGCCTTTAACTGTCTGCTTATTGAGGACAAGTGGACCTTGTAAGCGTATACTGCAAATCGTAATGTAAAATGTTGAGTTTTTGAGATCGATATTCTAGCTCTGAGTCTCTACGGCATCCACATTTTCATCAGTGCGCATTCTTCAATGACGGGGGCGGAACTTTTTTTTTCAAACTTCCGTAAGCAGACTGAAGCAAGATTGAGGTGAGCAGCTTGAGCCCATGTCAACAGCGTAATTTAGCTTTCTGACGAACGCAGTTTAAGACGGTATTAGCTTCAGCCGACTTTGATGATTTGGACTGGGATGCTCATTTGAAAATTTCATCCGTTCAGATAAGTTCCAACTTCAAGCCTTTGGTTGTGACAATCAGAACGTAAACACCAGCAGGTTGAGGAAGCGTAACTGTGAGTCGCCAAGGCTGCCACATTTACATAAGAGCGCTCCCTTCAATGACGTGGGGGAACTTTTTGTATAAACTTCCGTTAGCAGGCTGAGACAAGATCGGGGTAAACAGCTTCAGCCCATGTCAACAGCGTAATTTAGCTTTTGACGAACGCAGCTCAAGACGGTATTTGGACTAGGAGGTTTTTTTTTGGAAATCTTAGCTTCAACCGACTTTTGTCAATGATTTGGGCTGGGAGGTTCATTTTCGAATTTCAACCGTTCAGATAAGTTCCAACTTCAAGCCTTTGGTTGTGACAATCAGAACGTCCATCAGGTTGAGGAAGCGTAGCTCTGAATCTCTACGGCAGCCACATTTACATCAGAGCGCTCCCTTCAATGACGTGGGGAACTTTTTCTACAAACTTCCATAAGCAGGCAGGGGTAAAATCGTAGTTAGCAGCTTCAGCCCATGTCAACAGCGAAATTAAGCTTTTTTGCGACAACCGCAGTTTAAAACGACCTTTAACGGTGACTTGAACAAGGTTTATTTGCAAATCTTAGCTTCAGCCAATTTTTGACGATGATTTGGGCTGGGAGATTTATTTGTAAATCTCTTCCGTTTAGTTAAGTTCTAGCCTAAAGTCTTTGGCTGCGACAATCAGAACGTATTCACCATCAGGTTGAGGATGCGTAAAGACTTTACCAGACAACGCCTGAGATTTAAAGAAAGTAGTTTTAGTTTGACTTTGTGCTTTCGTGGTTGACAGGGAGGACGGTAGAGGTTTTGATTGTAGTTAATATTAGCTCGATTGGTTTCCATCTTGAAGCCAATTTGTTCGTTATACATACATAACATATATTTATAAGATCGATAGCGAGTCGACGTACCAGGACTGAGCCACATAGGCAGTCACATACTCGCACAGTCCTCGTCAAAGAGGTCCGTAAGTGTTGTCTACTGCGTACAACTGGTGCGGTGAGTAACTCAATTCCGCCCGAACTTTTTTTTTTAATAAACGCACAGCTGGAAAATTGTGCAAGTCCTTGTTCTAAGAGACCTTCTAGAAGAACCTTCTTTACCCCACACATTTAAATGTCTCTTCTCTCAGAAGGTCTTCTGAATTCTACTCCCATTTCAAATTATATTGCTCTGCAATCAAAACTTGTGTTAATGTTAATCCTTTCTATTGAAAGGCCTTTTAGAAAACCTGCAGAAAATGGTCTTCATTAACATTCCATAGAATAGACGATAACATAAAAAGCCACTCTGCGTTTCAGCCTTTAAACACCTTCGCCTTTAAGAAGCCAGCAAAAAATATTTAAAACAAATCTAACTGAGAAACTTATTTCAAATTACTTAAGCCAGCGGGAAAAGGAAAGGGTTTTGCAAGGCCTAGAAAACCTGCAGAAAAGAAAGAAAGAAAATTAAATAAAATCTAACTGAGGAACTTATATTAAGTTTCTCAAACCAGCGGGACAAGGAACGGTTTAGCAAGGCCTAGTAAGAATACTAGTGGACATACTTGCTGAATTCTACTTCCATTTCAAATTAGAAGAGGCTTAGATTGCAGAGCAAGACCTTCCACGCTTTAATTGGATGGCCTTTTAAAAGACCTGGAGAAAATGGTCTTCATTAACATTCCATAGAATAGACGACACAATAAGAACCCCCTCTATGATCCACCCTTTATACACTGTCGCCTTCCTTTTGCTTCGGTGTTTTCTGTCCAATTTCTGTCACATCTAATCGCAGCCAATTAAACATTGGAAAAATATTCAATCCCGTTCAAAGATCACACTTAGTTGCGTGTATAATTTTTCGCTTTTCCCCCTACTCGTATTTGTTACTCTCCTTCTTTTTCTTAGGTTAAATACTACTTTATTATCATAAAATTTTATGATAATGTGAAATTTATGAAATAAAAATTCAACATCTTTCCTAAAAATAGAGCCAACAAAGAGATCAAAGAGACTAGGTATCAAAACTATAACGCACAAAGTAAAAAACCAAAAAAAAAACAAAAATGCCCGAACAAAAAACCCAGAAAACCTGCAGCTTATTGAAATACAAACTGAAGAAGCAGGGGAATTAACGCAAGCACAAAAGATCGATACCGATAGCGATTCCATAATTCATATAAATAAACAATCAAACTCAAAGAAATGGTAACACAATGTCCACTGGAATTCTTTGTCTATTCAGCCGGAATGCCGATATCGAAATTAGCATATGTGTAGAAAATCATCAGCGCGGTTCGAGTAGAGAAATTCCTTATCGGTTTTCCAAAACCAACCGCAGAAAAAGGTGTTGTATTTATGACGAGGTCTTGGTTTTACATCCAAATAAAAGGCAAAGTGGTTTGGATTTTATTGAAGGCTAATTTGGGAACAATTGCTGCTGCTTTCAATGATCGTAAATCAATATAATGGCGGCTGCTGCTGTATAATGCCATAAAAATTTAAGTATTTTGTTACAAAATGCTTTTAATGTAAATGTTTTAAAGTTAAATTGGAGATGAATAATATTAGAGATAACATGGAGCTACAAGTATCTATGGTCGAGCAGGTAAAGGGTGCTTAAAAAACTCACTAGCAAAAATCAGATCTTCGGGGTCTATATCGAGGTCCACTCTGTGCTTTGGTATGCGAGCGTAGAGGTTTTGATTAAAGAAGTTAACAGCAGATCAGCTCGTTGCCTTTTAGGGAAGAGGAATCGTTTACAGACGTTATCAGTTCCCCTACAGTTATGTTCAAAACAATAGGAGCAACTCAAGAAAAAAAGACGGTTAGAAATTTTCTTTCAAAACCAATATTTATATATTTTTTATTAATGATACTTTTAAATGGTACTTATGGGCTTTATGTCCTATTTATAAGTTTTTTGGGATTATAGTAAAATAAAAATTCTACCTGAACAAAAATTATTCGAAATTTACCGTTCAAAAAATAGGAGTATTAAAATTAGGCAAATATTACAGCAAAAAATGACACCAGTTTTCTATTAACAGATGGTACTTGATGGAAGCAGTGTTGCATTTCATATTACTACGAGGGAAGTTGGAAAAGTCACGGAATTATAGATATGCCCTCGTTTCCGCAACATCAACTTTATGGGATTTTTCTGTCACGCATTTCGGACATTATTCCACAGATCATGAATACTTAATTGCGGAAACTCGTTATTAACGTCTTTCCAAAGATTTTTAATTTGGTAAGTCTTAAGACTGAGCAGGCCACAACATACTCGTATCCTCAATCCCATTTAACCGAAACCACTCTTTGGCCAATTAACACGTTTGTTTTAGGTCATTCCTTGTCTTGTTAAAATATTCATTCTATTGACATTTTCACTCGGTATACAAGAGCTTTACCTCTTACCATATATGGACATACACATGTTGATCCATGAAAGCATTAATTAAGGATTGGGATCCTATACCGGTATTACCGAAGCTTTTCCATATCATAATCTTCGGTGGACCTCGGACAAACTCTTCAGACCTAGTGCTCCCAAAAAGGACGATTTTGCTTTTGTCAATTTTCATGTTTTGCCAATTTTCAGCTGGCCAAAGAAGGCAGTATTGGCAAATTTCAACCGAGCTGTTACCTGTTCATAATCATAAATAATGAATTTAAGCTGATCTTTGGCTTTGTGGGCCTCTTCTTACATGTCGTAGAAAATATCGTAAGAATACAGCGTGATTTCCAGGGTTTTACAATAGCAAAATATCAGTCTACATAATTAAAAAAGGTTGCTCTCCTATTATTTTTAACGCTGCTGTAGATTCGAACTCGTCAACTGCATGGAAAAATCACCTGTCAATGTAGAAGTTTCAGGGATTGCAGTGCAGTCTGCCTATAGTGGTCATTTCGGTGACAGGGCCGTCATTAGTTCTATTATATGCCAATTTGAGGCTGTTAGCTGCATCAGTCATAACATGGAGCACTTTGTTAAGTTTCCGTGAAGAGTTTTCCAACCGACTTGATAATTTCGAATTATGAGTACAGGTCTCACAAGTTTTTTTGGGTTTTAACTTAAATCCGGTGGTTTGTTCGTCCTTTCTTGTGATCATAAGCAACTTGTTAAGGCAATCGTGTTAAGCCTATGTTTATAGCGATCGCCTGATTTTCGACGAATGCAGTTAAAGCTTCTGTCATACGCAGTTTTCGATAGTTAAATTTGTAACATAGAAGGTATGGCTGGTCTGACTCCTTATACTTTAACTAACCTTGTATTGTTTTTTTTTGTCCAGAATTTTGATATTTCAATAGGCAATAACGTTTAAGGATGGTATCTGAACTTTCAAGTATTTAGCCTTATTATGAAAGTACTTAAATTTCAATTAAAATCGATAAAGACCCTCGTGTAAGTCCCAGGGATAAGTCGACCTATGGGAATCAGCTCTGTTCAGTACCAAAGTAAGGCATTTCGCTGCGTCAGTCATAACACATTCACCAACAGATTAAGATTATGTACGACATGTAATAGCCAATGCAAGATCTTTGAAGAAAGCAGCCTCAGTCTGCCTATTGTCGATGTCTTAAGGCGTATTTGAGTAGAACTCTTCGTCGGACATAATACGTTAATATAAGAAACTTGCTACCTCAGTTGAAGGGACCGTGGAGACTACAGCAGCGGATGCAAAATTTTCCAAGTAAGCAGCTTAAGTCTATGCACGCAGAAAAAAAGTATGGTTGTGGTGACAATATTCGAAGAGGATAATACTATTGTTAGGTATATGGTTGTTGTAGAACAATATTATGATCCTCACAACAATAGTATGATTCAAATACAACCATACTATGATCCTCACAATAATAGTATGATTCACAAATAACCATACTATGATCCACACAACCATAGTATGACTCACACTCAACCATACTATGATCTCCATAACCATAGTATGATCCTCACAACCACAGTATGTTTCACATACAACCGTAGTATGATCCTCACAACCATGGTATGATTCACACGCAACCATGTTATGATCCCTACAACCATAGTATGATCACACACAATTATACTATGATCTCCAATATAATTTATTAGAATTTGTTTAAGTTGTCGACAATAGATTTGAATTAGATAATTATTCAAAAAAAAACATTAAATTCAAAATAATAGGAGAATAATAGGAAATAAATCTCACAGTAGAAAAAATAAGTTTAAATAAACGTAAGCGTTTTTATTAAAAAAAATTTCAGTTAAACAAAGCCAAAGCAGCTTGTTTAAAAAATGTTAATTTCGATAAAAAGTACTATTATTGCATTAGATCCGTACCAATAACCATTGTTCTTAAAAGCACATGATTGTAATCATATTATTGTTAACATAAAACGCAAAACACAATACTTTTGTCGCACCAACCATATTTATATTGTTGCTATAACCATATTTTCATTTTTAAATTTGGCAATAATACTACTGTTACATTTCTACAATATTAAGGTTGCAGCAATTATACTATTGTCAAAACTAAATTCAGTTAACAATGCTATGGTTGCGACGAACATACTTTTATTCCGGAGAACATACTTTTATTGCCGTGACCATGTAGTAACCATGTTTTTTCTCTGCGTGTGCCTGCAGATGTAGGATGATTATCGACGAAAGCAGCTTCTGCCATCCTTTTATGATGTCACGGCTGATGTTTTACGGATTGGTCCTCTTTAGTGTTTCTTCACCTCATAAAGGTTTAAAGCTGTAATTTCTCTTATATTGCTCTTGTCCAACAAAGGTTTTTTAACTCAAAATTTAGAAAAATTTCACATGTTGTATGCAAGTGAATTGCAGTGGTTTTCTTAATCGACTGCAAAAATCGTACGACTTCTCCAATTTTTCATTTAAAATTCAAAATGACACTTTCAATGTTTAAGGGGACATCAGCAGCATCTGGAGAGTTTTTACCCATTATAAATATTTTAAATTATGACCCTTTTACTTAACAAGTGAAATATTGTTAGTCTCTGCACATTACAGATTTTAAACTTAATGAGCGGAACCTAAAGTTTTGACACATATTTGAATGGTTGATGTCCCTTCCAACGAAGCTCAAACATGATGAAAGAATCCCTTTAAAGATGAAAGAATCCCTAACTTGTAAAATCGAATGCAATATTAATATAAAACAACCTGTGAAATATATCAAAACTTTTTTAGCGGATTTAAAACTGGAGTTGCATGGAATTTAGAGTGTCCAAAAATCGAAGTTTTCCACAAACCGACTGTCGAATTTTAACCGACATTCCGGTTTTAGACTTTTGACTAAGAATGGAAAACATTTCCCCAATTAGAAGTGAAGTTTTTGTCCCCTTTTCTAGACTCTGCAATTAAATCATTTGCTGAGAATAGAGGTTTGTTTTTTATTTAAAAAACTAGTAAAATAGATTAAAAAAACTAGTAAAATAGCTAAAGGCAAGACGGACTTTATAATAATTTTCGCTTTTAAATGCGCAGTAAAGCTAATTGAAAAACCTTGAACGGGCTCTAAATTTTCCCAGTTCTAAAAATAAAGTCATATTTGAATTTGTCCGACAATTTCATTGTTTTTGGCTCCTATATGCCCATTCCTAAGTGGGTAAAATTTTCGGGTTTAGGTTCCGCCACCCGAATTTAGTCAAACTGCAAATATAATTTTATTTTTGGCTTCTGGAGAAAATGTTATAGTTTTTTTTTAAAGCCATGTGACCATTGGATATTGGATGCAAGACTTTGGGCCCTACACAATTTGCAAGGGGACTATGTCAAAAAATAAACTTATATGGACTAATTAACATGATAAATTGGATCGAAATCGGAATTAATATGGTTGTTTTATAGTGGTTGTATGTATCTTTAGGATCTATAGAACCAGTACAGAGATATATATCAAAATTTGGATCGGTGTGACTCTCTTGTTTCTGAGCTGAGTACTGATCGATCGTTATGAACTGAGGCTTCTAGCGCTAAAGACATAAAATCAGCTGAACATATGTGTGGGAGCTATATCTAAATTATAACCGATTTTCTTAAAAAGTCAACCGCCTCCGCACTTTGTCCAAAAGAACTTACTTCTGTCAAATTTGATGAAGATTAGATGTAATATGTGGCTTCTAAAGCCAGAAACATTAAATCGGATGAACATATATGTAGGAGCTTTACGTAAATCAAAACCGATTTCCCCTAATTTCAGTAACATACGTCTTTAGAACAAACAACTGAATAGTGCTTATTTGTATCAAGATTGAAGATGTGTTTGCGGGAGCTATATTTAAATCTGAACCGATTTTCTTCTATTTCACTAGCGTCCGTTCTTGGTCCAAGCAAATTTTGTCTTCCATTTAAATATAGATGCAAGAGGTCTTGAGACGGTTAACGGTCTTGAGACGGTTAATCCCTGTTCAATGTGTAAAAGCAACAGACCGAGATAAAAAACGAGCTAAACTGTTATTATGTTTCATGAAGATCGGACATCTTAAGCTGAAAACATAAAATCGATGAACATCTGTTTGTGGGAGCTATAATGTATGTAAATCTAAACCGATTTCCTTCAATTTCAATAACATAGGTCCTTTGTTCAAATAAACTGAATTAGGTTTATTTTTATCTATATTGAACATGTGTTTGTGGGAGCTACTTATAAGGGTGTCCCAAGAAGAGCGCAATTTTTAAATGACTGATGCAGCAATTGAATTGTTTCTCTGGCTGTATGACATGTGGCGCCGTCTTGTTGGAACCACATGCCCTCCACATTCATTTCTTCAATTCTAGGCAAGAAAAAACTGGTTATCATTTCACGATACCAAACACCATTGACTGTTTGCGCTTGACCTGCCTCATTTTCATAAAAAAAAGGTCCAATGATTCCTCCAGCCCAAAAACCACACCACACAGTGACACGTTGAGGATGCATTTGCTTCTCGTGAATCACTCGAGGATTTTCCGCACCCCAAATGCGACAATTCTGCCTATTGACGAAGCCATCAAGATGAAAATGGGCCTCGTCACTGAAGATGATTTTATCGGCAAAATCAGCATTTTCATGTTGTCTCTCCAATACCCAATTAACGAACTCCCTTCGCTGTCCATGGTCAGCTGGCTTCAGTTCCTGAGTCAATTGAATTTTGTATGCATGAAGATGCAAATCTTTCGTCAAAATTCGCTGCAAAGTGGATTTGGAGACACCAATTTGCTGAGCTCGGTGTCGAATTGAGGTGGATGGAGTTTGAGCGACATCATCACGTACAGCTGCGACATTTTCGGTCGATCGACCTGGTCGATGGCGCGTTGTTGTCTTTACATCACTAACAGACCCAGTTTCGGCAAATTTATCCATTAATCTCTTTACAGTTGACTCTTTTGGAGCATTATTGTGACCCCAAATTGATCGCAATTTGCGAACTGTAGCCGCAAAACTTTCACCATTTTGGTAAAACAATTTCACAATGAGAATGCGTTGTTCATTCGTGTAGCGCTCCATTTTTACTAACCTCGTACCTTCTACTAACAAACAATAACAATTGTTCAAATGTCAAACAATGACACTTCGAATGTTGCCAGATTTAAAAATTGCGTTCTTCTTGGGACACCCTTTATAACTAAATCTGAACCGAATTCTTTTAATTTCACTAGCGTCCGTCCTTGGTCCAAAAAAATCTATCATAATTCATGAAGATCAGGCTTCTTCTTCGTGAGAAAACACGTGTTTGTGGAAGCTATATTTTAATCGGAACCGATTTTCTTCAATTTTGCTAGCGTCCGTCCTTAGTCAAAAAAACGATAGTGACTTGTAGTTTAATAAAAAGTTTTATATAGACAGCACATGGACGGAGGGACATGCACACAGATATGTTTAAATCACCCTTAAAGGTGCATCTAGCATTTACAACCAAAAACCCGAAGAACCCGTCAGCAAAAACCCCGGTAAACCGACTGTCGGTTTTAAACATAAACCCCGGAATGTCGGTTTTCTGTTTTGGACACTCCAATGGAGATGGATCACATATTTGTCGCGTGGATTGGCCGTAAGACACCCTCTTTTGCTGAAACTTTTTGTATCACTTAGGGAAGGAACTCTCTCGCTGCTAATTTTCACATTAAACGTTTGTTTCTTAAGTCTTTTGTTTTGCCAAATGAATGATTGTAGGAAACAAAACAAAAACGTGAACGGCAGCACTGCGATGCATAATTTTTGTCATGTTTCGAAAACATGTAAATCAATTATTACTATTATTACTGTGTGCAGTTGTTGTTAAATGCGCCAGGTTCCATCCTCAGCTCTGCTGGCTGCTGCTGCTGCCACAACACAACTATTGTACGATAATTTCCGATGATATTGTATCTGTATCTAATGAAGATCCGCCTTAATTTTTATTGTTTTTTTGCAAAGTACAAATAAAACAACATAAAATGCAAACTAGATGCCAGGCAGCAACAAACAACAACAGCAACAATTTTACTACAACTCCACTCGGATAATTAACAAGTCAAGGTCGTTGTTATGACTTTCAGTTCGCAACAACAGCAAAAAACAACATAAAACCATTGAAAAAATGACAACAAAAAAGCAACAACTGAAACGTTTAAAAGAACATCTGCAATATGAAAAAAGGAAGAGAAGAACGACAAAAACAAAAAAAAACGCCGAGATAATGTTTTAAAGCTTGTGAAAAAGTCATTAAAGAAAATTGCATTGTTCGAAATGAAATAATGGAAAAAAACCGAACCCCAGCAAGGCAACGACAATGAAATGTGTTTGCCAAGAGGAAGAAGAACCGCCAACAAGTGCTAAAAACTTTTTCGTTATGAAATGTTAACTAAATTAGATTAGACATTAAGTTAAATAGAGCTTTTAGCATGTAAGGGTAGGGGCAGGGGGGTTTCTTTGTTTAGCCAGCCATTGTTCAGAAACAAAACACCTGTTTTTAGTTAACACTAAAGGCTAAACGTTTTTCCTTCACTCCATAGAGGAAATCAAGCGTTTTTTCCAGTCCAAAATCTTTCGTACCTAGAGCTGGTGTTTTCCTAGCATATCATTGTCAATACAGTTGGTGGTGTTCATTTATGGTTTGCTTGCACATACGATTCCATATAAAAAGTCGTAAAAAATATAGGTGCAGCTGTAAGTTTTGAAAAAAAAACGACACAATCTTGTTTGTGTCGAAATTTCCAAAACGATGCTAATATTTGTTAATACTATGATTGTATCTTAAAATGTTGATAGCCAGATAATGTAATAGAGAAGTTCAGTTTTGAAAATGTCAGGTAGTAAAAAAAACATCTGGCCATTTCCAGACGTACGTAATGAAGTATCTGTATCATTAATATCAATCGAAAACAATCTAAAGCTGAATAAAAGCGCGTGCGCACGAAAATGTAATATCTCTAATATCAAGCCACCATGGCGTTTAAGAGGGGTCACAGCTACAGATATGGTTGACACACATGTAACCCAAAGGCATGGGATGATCCAAGTGGAAGTGTTATCAAACGTGTTTGCTTTGGCTGTCAACAATGGGGATCAAATGGCATTAATAAATTTAAGAAGGCTTATTTTCAAATGGGTGCCGCGTTTGCTTACAGTTCAACTTCTATATACAGAGCTGTTATTGTCAACTCGTTTAGATTATAGCTTAAACGTTTAATGGTTTTTCAATCAGGATCTTATTAAGGAACAGAGTACTATGTATAGGGTGGTCCAACCACAATGCACGATGTTATTTGTGAGTCACACCTTAACGTCATGTTTTTTGATCAGCTTTAGTTGATATTTCTTTGTTTTAGTGTTTGACAAATTTAACCAGAGGAATTCAACAAAATTCAACCATGGAATTGAGCAGCGCGTTAAGATTGTTGAACCTCTTTAGAAACAAAATGCATTTCGTGAACTAATAATAGACCAAATGTGCCTACAATCGGGAGAATTGTGCGCAGAATTGCCACATTTGGGCAAATGAGAATCCATGAGTGATTTTTGTAAAACCGAGACATCCACAAAGAGTGACTGTTCCGTGCGGTTTATCCGCTGGCGGCGTCATAGGGCCGAACTTCTTCGAAAATGAGGTCGGCCAAGCAGTTACCGTGAATGGTGTTCTCTATCACGAGATTTTAACGAACTTAATATGGCCAGAAATTGAGGATATGGACCTGGACGATATGTGGTTTCAACAGAATGGTACCACTTGCTACACAGCCAACGAAACAATGGTTCTTTTGAGCGAGAAATTCAATGGCCGTATTATCTTATGTCGTGGCGATGTTAATTGGTCGCCACGTTCAGGCGATTTGACACCATTGGACTCTTAACTTTGGGGATATTTATTCAAGAACAATTGAAGAGCTAAAGGATGAGATAATTCGGCACATTAAAGACATTGAACCTTCAAAAAGTCTCAGAAAATATGGACCATCGGATAGAGGTATGCCACCAAAGCCGTGGCGAGCATTTGTCCTATATTTTGTTTCACACATAATTGTCATACTTATATGTGACAGCGCATAGAGAAATGGACCTAAGGGTAAACAAATAAATTTTCACTTTTTTTTATGTAGACAACATCTGAGCATCGAATGAGACCGATCACATGCCCCAAAAGTGTTCCCTCCCAGAGATATGCGCGTTTTATGAAAGTGCTGGTACACCAAAGATTCACGTATTTAAATCTTTAAAAGGCTCTCCTGAACAAAACTGGTTTTTACCCCTAGGTCCCTTTCTATTTTGCGCGTCACATATATCCTTCTATCATAATTATAAAAAATATTAATTCCCTGAACACTTTTGATTTATTTACAATTAACATCGTGCGTTTTAGTTGGGCCACCCTTTAAAATCAGTGAGCTGTGCATAAAGTAATTCTTTAACTCGCCAGCTTGTACCTGCTGCTTTATTCGAGCTTCAAATGGCTAATGAGCTTTCAACTTATGTAATTCCCTCAACATCTCACTAAGTGAAAATAGGGAAAACTCATCTCATACCAGAGAGCTGTGCACGATATAATTCATATGTGGCAGCGCATAGAGAAAGGAACCTAAGGGTAAAAAAAATCAATTTTCATTTTTTTTGATGTGGACATCTGAGCATCGAATGAGACCGATCCCATGCCCCAAAAGTGTTCCCTCCCAGAGATATGCGCGTTTTATGGAAGTAAAAGTACACCAAAGATACACGAACTTAAATCTTTAAAATGGCTCTCCTGAACACAACTGGTTTTTACCCTTAGGTCCCTTTCTATTTTGCGCGTCACATATACTCTCAGACCGGGACCTACTCTATAACACTCGCTTCATAGCGAAGTTTAAACATGGCCTAGAGATAAATCGCTTACTCGTAAAGTAGCTAGCATTAACGGGATGGGAACCGGCCGCAGAAAAATTGTAAGATGTTCTTACCAGGAGTTGGACCTGGGTTAACTGGCATGCTGATAGTGCACACTTCCATCACACAACGGCAAGGACTTTATACAGAAGCTTAAAAAGAGTTAGAAATACGGGTAATTCTGTTATAAATCGTCGGCCATTACAAGGTGAAAACCCGCCGTTAAAAACGTAAGTTGTCCCTACCCAAATTTGATCCAGAAAGGCCCATTAAAATATACGACAGCTAAAGCGCGAACGCCTCGAATTTTTGATGTCGTGCGATTATGGTGCCTAACAGAGGACTCCATTCTAGATATCGTTGACATACGAGTATGTCCTAAATATTTGTAATCTACAGGGTGGGCGATGTAACATTTTAAATTTGAATCGGCTGTAAAAAAAACTACTAATATTTTTAACATTTAATATTGTGTTTCATGATCATAAAACACAATATCATTCATGTGATTTTCACAACTGGCTCGGCAGTACCTCATCCGATCAATCCAAATTTTCAGTAAATTTTCGATTGTTTCGGTTCGAACCTCTTCAATGGCAACTTCGATTTCATATTTCAACGCTTTAATTGTCTCTGCAAGCTTTGCGTAAGATTAATTCTTAAAAGCTCAACACCGAAAATAGTCCAAAGGGCTCAAATCACAGCCTCGAGGCGGCCAACTGACATTACAATTTCAGCTGATTATTCGATTTTTAAAAACAGTGCGTAAAATATTAATGGTTGCGTTGGCTGTGTGACATGTGGCCCCGTCTTGTTGAAACCAAATGTCGTCCATGTCATTCTTTTGAATTTTTTAAAACAAAAATTGGTTCAGCCTGGCGCTGTAACACTCATCATTGAAGGTAACGGCAGCTCCTTGCTCATTTTCAAAGAAAATGGCCCAACGATGCCGACGAAGCCCAAAAACCACACCAAACAGTAACTCGTTGTGGATGCATTGGCTTCTCAATAGTAACGTTCTCTGAATTCCATATGCAGCACATTAACTTAGCCATCGAGATGAAAATGAGCTTCATTTGAAAACACGATTTTTCGGTAAAATTCTTCATCTTCAGCCAAACAATCTTCAGCCCATTGGGCTAAGCGAAAACGCATCGGATGGTGTTCCATTATTAAACGACACAAAATCCAGATTTTAACAATATTATTAGTACTTTTTTTTACAACAATATTTCCCATTCGTTTGGTGAGAGCCTGGCCTTAAAGAGTTCGGTTTTTCTGTCAACAATTAATGCGAAGCTTTTTGATGAAGGTCGTCACGGACCCGAAATCGCAATAAATGCAGTGAGCAGCCACGAAAATCAATGTCACTTTACCATTTTGTTAAAAACTTGTCTTCTATTTAAATATTTATGCAAGAGTTCTTGAGCTGGTTAATCCCTGTTCAGCCGATTCAAATTTTAAATGGTCCACTCTTAATATGAGGGCATTGTAAAGTATGAAAGTCTCAGGTTTTGGAAAGATGGTGCCGCAATTGCACGCAGAGAGAAAAGATTTGTTGCCACAACTAAATTTGTTTGTCTACCGAATGATTGAGCCTGCATGGGCCTCAGTATTCCGTCAGTACAACCGAATTTTAGTTGGTGCTCTGTAATGTTCAGTAATTGGTAATGAAGTAGCAAAGCAACATACGAAGTATACGAATCTCCATAAAAGAAATTTTAGATCTTTTAATGCCGCACTTGTCAACCACCAGTTGTAGCAACTAACTGGTTCCATTGGTAAAACCGATCAATTAGTTGTGTATACTATACGATGACAATATTTATCATCTTCCGGTATTTTTTTTATTTAGCAACACTCAGGGGATGTCCCCTATTATGCAGTGCATTGCTTTGATGAGAGAAAAGTGAGGGATCAAAGAGGGGAACGAGGGAGAAATATTAATTGACATATGTCTTTATATTCTCGATGTCGTAATTGGTGGGAAATACATTTGCCGGAAGTCGATTCCACATATGGACAGTAGGGGCAAAAAAACGAACTCGATCTGTAGTGTGTAGTGCGGTCAACCGGCTAATCGATAACAAACGGGTGAGAATTTCTGGAAAGTCGCGTATTCCTGCCAAACATTTTCATGTCAGAAAAAAGTCGACGGGTGCCTGTGGAGTACACACCCTGAAAGTAACGATAGAACAGTGGCACACAGCCCACATTCCGACGATGCTCGAGAGCACCATCGCTCTCCTTTGAACACGGTCAAGTAGCTCAAAGGATGATATTGGAGCACCTACCCATTTATGGGAGTTGTATTCCCTCTTAGGCCTGATATAGGTCGTATAGATGTTGAAAAGATCAGAAGAAGTGAAATATTTCTTACATTGCTTTAGAAAGCCTATGCACTTGAGTGCTTCTTTGGGCGAGACATGTATTCGAATTGTCACGCTGTATCTTTATGCCCAGGATATCAAGAGCATCTAATTGTTCAACAACCATACTATCGATAGATAATGACGACCCTGATGGGTCAGTGAATCGCTTGTGAGACAAATAAGATCATTTTATGATAATTCCAAAAATACTCTCGACGTAGCATACTAATCTATCAATTCTATGATTTATTATTCTTAACTTCCCAATTTTATTATTTAGTATTTTGAAGAGCTTTCAATTAAATTGAAAATATTCGGAAGAATTTTAAATATAAATCATTGCCAGCCATAAACATTTCAAATTTTATGACCGTTTCTTTTTGTTTCTTTTTGATTTTATTGCAGTTTTTTTAACGCCGCACCGCCGATTTCAATGATGAATCAGGATAATCCATATGCGGTAAGTGTTACACATCTTGAAATGTTTATAACGAAATTTATATAGATGACACTAATTATGCCAAAAGCCAACACACAAACACCAAAAAAAAAACAAATTGAGAGCCAAAACAAAATATAAAAATATTGGCCATAAATTGTGCAAAATGAATTCGGACTTTTTTTTCTGTATTTTTGCAAGGCAGTCATTATAATAAATGCCAGGCAAACAGATAAATTTTTTGTAAAAAAAAACATCAGATGTATATTTATATATGTAAAACAACAAATACATACAAAACTACAAATCGGTTTATATGTATTGGTAGTATATAGAGATTTCCTTGTGTATGTATAGGTATAAACAATAATAATTTAACGAGCTTAACAAATGATAGAATAAAGACGGGCCATAAAAAGTGGTATGTTTTTTATGGCCCCAACGAACGAACTTTACTTTGTGTAGCGTACACCACTACTGACTCGCATGGGTCGTACACAGGCACCTAGAAAACATGGCATCTTTTATATCGTTTTTATTTTGTTTTGAAAACCACCAACAAGTGTTGGCCCTGGTGTTACTATTTGGTCAAGAGGAGTATCCACACGACGTTGAGTATTCGCACCATGGAGCGGGGAAAATGTCGCTTGCCTGTCTGCCGGCCATTAGTGTTTAGTTCAGGGGGGGAGACTGTGGAATAGCTAATATGCTTTCGAAGTGGGGAAAGACTGAACTTTAATTTAATTAAGAATTCATAATTCATACTTTATGATATCATATTTTGTATTAGAATCCCATTATTATTAGCATGTTCTCTTTTATATCTGAACGGTAGAAAAACTACTCGTTTTCGTTTTTCTACTCCGATTGTGCGTGGAATTTTATAAGAAGGTGTTGGTCATAGGGGTGATGGAAATTTTGTTTCTTTTTCAGAAACTGCTAAAACATTGGTGAATTGTATTAGCTATGATTGCCAGGCATACTGTACTGTTGTTTCTAAACCCGCCAAGGTACTACTAATCAAATGACTTATACGGGAGTCTCATTTGAACAATTGAGAATTACCCTTTGCGTGTAGTCTTCAAACTGTGCGTAGAGCAATCTTTATAGCGCAATAACATTTCCACCAATTCCGTTTCGCATGGGCTTTCGTTGAAAACCACAGATTCAAAAGCACAGAGTGTGTGTTGTACATACATTCGTGCATGCGTTGCACATTAGGGCGCACCAATCCGTATTAAATATGTTTTTGTTTTGTTTACATTTAATCGGCCTTTTATCATTATTATGACTTGAACAGTTATTAATTTGCCCGAGAAGACTTTGGTAATAATCAGAGATATAAATTTATAGAGAACCGGTCTGCTGTTTGTCAAAAAGCAACACGAAAGTTATTACCCTAACTTCTAGGTCATCGATAAGTGAGATATATACGCAGCAAATGCTAGACGCTAGCTAGTTTTTAGAACTTCTTAAAAAAGAAAGGTTAAACCACATAGCATCACACCTACACAGTAAGTGACTGAACATTCGAACCGGTCAGCTACTTTGCAAAAGCTAACGTTTTAACCCTCCGTCATGCACATGTATCTGGCCACCGAATTTAACTGTGATTTAAATATATTTCTAATTTGGCTTGGGGTTTGAGTCTCCAGGTACCCTCTACAAATATTGCTAGGTATCGTTTTATGACAAAAAAAAACATTAAAAAAACAACAACAAAATAAATTTACGTGGATTTTTTCATCTATAAATCGTACATTTAGGAACATGTGCATGACGGAGGGTTACAGAATAAAAAACGACACAGTAGATGTCCAACTTTTGTTTTAAGTCATAATCGTTCTTATGTCTCTGAAAAAACGTCATCTTTACATTAAAAGCCCACCACCGCGTACACCGTAAATCCTAGGCAACGTCGAACCGTTCAGCTATTTTGCAAGAATTTAACTTTTAAGCGTGCCCTACTTTAGCTATTCCTTTTATTAGACATATCCTATTTGTCCATGTCAACGCCTATGAAGGACGTATACCGTCAATGATAAGCATCGCCTTCAAAGTAAATCAAAGTAAATTTTCGCCTTCAAAGTAAATTTTCGGGAAAAACGAAAATCTACTGACTAGTGTAGTTAATGTGTAACTCTAATTGCTTTTGACTAGTGTAGTTAATGTGTAACACTAACTGCTTTTGACAAGGTTGTGTACCGTACCGTCTTTAAATTAAATTTTACAGAGCCGCGAACCGGTCAGATATTCTGCAACTTTTGAGGATGTCCTACTTTAGCTACTCCTGACCATAGTCATCTCCTATTTGTCCATGTCAACGCCTATGAAGTATGTAGTATACCGTAAATGCTAAGTATTGCCTTCAAAGTAATTTTTCAGAGCGGCGAATCGGTCAGCTATTTTGTAGATGATAACTTTTCGAGGAAAAAATGGAAATCTACCGACTATTGCAATTAATACGTAACAGCAATTGCTTTTGAGAAGGACATATACCGTAAATGTTTAATATCGCCTATAAAGAAAATTTTTCAGTGCGACGAACCGGTCAGCTGTTTTGCAAGAAGTTAACTTTTGAAGATATCCTACTTCTACTAATCCTTAGCGTAGTCATCTCATATTTTTCTATGTCGTCGCATCTAGAGGACGTGTACCGTAAATTCTAAGTATCGCCATCAAAGTAAATGTTTCAGAGCGGCGAATCGGTCAGCATTTTTATAGATCATAGCTTTTCGAAGGGAAAATAGACATAAAATCACCTACAAATAAATCGTTTTAGAGAAAACTTATACTGTAATTGCTTAATATCGCCCACAAAACAACATTTTCAGAGCAGCGAACTGGTCAGCTATTATGTAGGTGCTTACTTTTCGACGAGAAAAAATGGAAAACTATTGAAAAGTGCAGTAAATGCTTTATGTAACCGACGCATGAGTTTGTTTAGAGAAAGACGTATGCTGTAAATGTTTAACACCGCCCACAAAACAACATTTTCAGAGCAGCGAATCGGTCAGCTATTAGATAGGTGCTTATTTTTCGAGGGCAAAATATGGAAATCTAGTGAAAAGTGCAGTAAATGCTTAACGTCACCGCTACATAAATCGCTTTAGAGAAGGCGTATACAGTAAATGTTTAATATGTATCAGCTCTTTTGTAGATCAAGAGCAGTACAAGTACAGTAATGCATAACATCATCGACACATAAATTGCTTAAGGGAAGGACATATACAGTAAATGGTTAATATCGATCAGCTATTTTGTAGAAAAGGACATATACCGTAAATGCTTAATATGGCCTTTAAAGTACATTTTTCAGAAAGGCGAACTGGTCAGCTGTTTTGTAGATGTTGACTTTTCATGAATAAAAATGGAAACCGACACACTAGTGCAGAAAATGCATAGTTTCGCCTTCACATAAAACGCTTTAGAGCATCGAATCGGTCAGCTAATCTACAAGAAGCTAGTGTTTTGACAAAAATCTACGCTGTACAAGATCTTCTTAATCTATTATTATCACTTATTATAGCCCAGATGTGTAGGCATTTGATTTTGAAAAGGTAGGCAAGGCTTAGGACCGCCTAACCCATTGCTTACTTGTACAGAGTTAACACTTTCAGGAAATATTCTTTCTGGCAACTAAGCCATCATCACAATCGAAAGGATTTTAAAAAGCGATTAGAGTCATCATTCGAGACGAAAATAACAATCGATTAGTCCCAAACCGATCAGCTATTTGGCAAGACACCAACAGTTGAAATCTACACAGGAGACACGAACGGTTTTTAGAACTGGTCAGCTATTTATCAGGGACATAAATTTTAAAGTAAAGGAGATATATCTATGCTGCGATATCCTTTTTTACTTATATGATTTCGTCGTCGTATTTATAGGACGGAAATGTAGGCAGTAAAAAATAAAAACACTCGACTACTCAAAAAAAATAGAGCATCGAACTGGTCAGCTATTTTGCAAGTTGTTTTAAAGAAGCTAATTTCATGAGAAGAGAGAAGTAAATCTACAAAATGTCCTTCTTTACCAACTTAAGGTAACCATCGTCTACACAAAAAAATATCTTGGGAACATGAAACTGGTCAGCTATTTAAAGCTTACTTCTTGAGGGAAATAAAGGAAAAAAAGATGTCTTTCTTTAACCAGCTTTAAGTAGCAAATGCCCATATGTGTAGGCGGTAAGCCCTAAAATTAAACACTCTCTAAATAGAATAAGTCTTCAAAGCAACGAACCGGCCAGCTATTAAGCAAAAAGCCAAATGTTTGAAGAAAAAATGACAGTAGATATTAACTTTAAACTAATTGTTTAAGTGCTGACTCTGAAGAAGAGTCATCTACACTAAATTTTTTACTCCACCTTAGCGGTGAGCTATTTCTTAAGAAGCCCAGATATTTTCACCACCGTCTCTAAAAAAAACTAAGCTTAAGCGTTTAGTTATTTCACAATAAGGCTGACAACACTGGAATCTCTAAAGAAACGGACATCTTAAGAGTAAATTCGCTAAATCCTATAAGCAATTAGCTTTTTCATAAGAATACCAGATATTTTCGTTGATGTATGTGAAGATTTAAATCTCTAAATCCCCTTATCAATTAGCTTTTTCATAAGAAGCCCAGATATATGCCTTAATATTTGTAAAGGGACTATCATCTAGACCATTTTTATGCCGCTTAAGCAATGTTTTTGTGGTAGCGGCAACTGTCTGCCGGGTTGGAAGTTCTTGACCGACGAATTGCTGCTTGGGGTTAAGCCGGTCAATAGAATCAGCTGTCGTGGGATGGACTTATTGATTGAAGCGATGAACTTTTTTACCGCTATCTTTGTCAAGACTGACATTAGCACAGAAAATCCTTTGTGCCGTCAAAGTATTTTTCAAGAATCGTCAAGCTATTTTCCAAGTAGTCTGAATATTTCCACCCTCGACTCTACAAAGAGTCAATTATGCAATACAATCCTAAGACGGCCGGTTCTATGGACCGGATTGACCCGAAGAGAAATTCTTCGGCCAAGGGCTGTCACACCGGCACACAGTTGCCGCTACAACAACATTTATACAATCAATTTTCTGCGCTACCTAATTAAAATCAGGTATTTCACAAGAAACCCAGCTATATTCTCTGTAGATTTCAAAGATATGGACTTGCTTTTTTGACTTTAAATTTTCAGCATCCTATTAGGAAACAAATGGTGAACTTCTTTTAAAATCTGTGAGGCGAGTACAACAGGTATTTTATACTCACAGAAAGGGACCTACTATAAGAAGTCAGCTCTAAACATCTAATGCATTAAATAAATAAGCTTGGTTTAGATAAAAATCTCTAACTCATAAACTTACTGCCTTTCTTATAATTTTTTATTTTGTTTTTTTTTTCTTATGGAGGAGGCCGTGCCGAACCTTACTTTTTAAAGTTCTTATGTTAGCTCCCTTTACAGGTTATGGTGGGAAGTAGCTTTCAGTGTGACTTCTGACAAAGGAAAGAAGTTTACCACAGGAAACAAATGGAGAACTTCTTTTAAAAACTGTGAGCCAAGTACAAAAATGGCATACTCACAGAAAAGGATCTACTGTTCGACACCAGCTCTAAACATACATGTTATAAATAAGCTTGGTTTAGATAAAAATCTCTAACTTGTAAAACCGCCTTTTCGTTCCTTTTCATTGAGGTCGGGCCGAATTCTACTTTTTAAAGTTCTTATGGTGAACGCGCGGTACATTGAGCCCACTACCCCAGCGGATGGTGGAAAGTAGCTACCAGAAAGTAGCTAAGATGGAGATAGAGAGTTGGAGATAAAAATCTCTAACTTGTAAACTGGCCGCCTTTTCCTCCTGAACTTCTTGCGGAGATCTTAAACACATGAGATAGGAGATTAGCAAGAAAGGTACTGAATTTTGCCAGGCTAAAACCAATCAGGCCGTTGGAACGGTTACTTGGTATTCAACACCTTTTAACGCGTTATAAAAACCGGTAATGGAAATGTCGAGTATTATCCAACTTTGCATTAGGGTTAGGGTTACATCCAACTTTGAATTGGGGTACCTAGGTGATGGTCGCTTACAGAACTCACTAAACCCATTGTGGTCGGACCGAATTCTACTTTTTAAAATTCTTATGGTGAATGCGTGGTATATTGAGCTCTCTACCCCAACGGATGGTGGAAAGTATCTTCCAGAGTGACTCCTGAGCTTCTTGCGTAGATTTTAAGGCACTTGAAATAGGGGATTACCAAGATGGGTAATGAATTTTGCCAGGTTAAAACCAATCAAACCATTGGAACTGTTACTAGGTGTTCAACAACTTTTTACGCGTTATAAAAACCGGTGGTGGAAAAGTCGAGTATTATCCAACTTTGAATTAGGGTTACAACTTTGAATTACGGTTACCTAGGTGATGGTCGCTTACAGAACTCACTAAACCTAAGGAAGACAGGGTATCTGCCAGAAGTTCTTGCAAGTATTTATAAGAAGTATTATGGATGGGTGTCATATCTTCAATTTTATAAGAAGTTTTATGGATGGGTGTCATACTTAAATTTCTATCACTTTAATTGTCTACACCTTTATTGTCACCACATATCTTTTTTTAGATCAAGCTATGTCATGTCGTCAGCTACCATACCAATACGAGTATATACCATCCATTTAAGCGAGCCTAACCTACCTATTAACCTGCTGCCTGCTGGCCTACCGACTCAGCTATTCTATTTATATAATTATGAATCAATAATTATTTTTACGATCTTTTAGTCTTCTAATATGTGTCCCCCAACAAATTGGTCTACTTTATGATGCCATCATGGACCATTTGTTTTCTCCGCGTAAATTCCACATTGCGTATTGTAATCCAATTTTTCAAAACAATGTTTTACGAGAAAGATTGAAAACAAAAAAAAACAAAAAATGTCAAAATCTGCATAATGATGAGTTCGATTATTTTTAAGCTTATATTTTATAACTCTAATCCGATTTTTGACACAATGGCGGCATTTTTGCCGTTTGATTTCTCCTTCAATACACACAACCCATCCCACTGCCTCCTAAGAGACAAAAAGACAGACAGACAGACAGACGGTACTTGGCTAGTTGCTAGACTTGTCGTTGCGGTGTTTGTCTCGTTCGTCGTTCGGTCGAAGCTTGATTTGAATCTGTTTTTTATGACATCTTACACGTCTAATCCGATTGTTTGTTTGTTTGTTGGCTGATACAATTTTTGCTTAGTCCATTTCATGTCTATCGTTAGATGCTATTTATTATATATTCATAAATTGTACATACACATATGCATATACATACACATATACTATATACGACTACTATACATTTGTTTTTAATTTAATATATTTCGTTTAGCCAAAGTGTTGATATCAATAAACATATAATGTGGATCTGTTTTCATATCGAATTAACATTTAGATTATTTCATATTTTTTTTTGTGTTTTTCGTTCGTTCGTTCGTTTTGTTTTCTGCAACTTAATCAGAGTAAATTATAGAAGAAGCACAAATATTTAACATTAAATCTAATTTATTGACAGTTCATATTAAAAATGTTAATTTTGATTTGGTTTTTTCTCTGGTAGGTAGCTTCAAATTCGATATTTGTTTGAAGTTGGCCATCACAGAGTGTATCAAGTGTTTGAAGTGGACTATGAAGGTTTGAAATGCCAGCAACAACAAAAAACACATAAATAAACACTAATAAAAGAAACATAATCAAAAATAATAATAATAATAATCATAAAAAATCTTAAAATAGTGGCAGCAGCAAATTGTTTAAAAGCTGGTATCTGCATTTGATCAAGCGAGAAAATATCTAACGACCCCATGACGAATCTGCAATGTAGTTTTGAGCAACCGCTTTCATGCGTTAAAAGAAGCAGCGGTCTTACTCGCAAGATTTAAATTTTTTGTACAACAGATATATGATAGCCTCGAGAGATATACGAATTATATCTGTGATTTTAAAGAGGTTTCACACTGAGAACAGATTTGATGACAAACCCGAATTGTTTTTGCCAACCGAATGTTGGTGGTTGCACGTAGTATCCATGCATTCAAACTGAATGTTGATTGGGTATTTTGGGTTTGTTAACTGGTTCAATTGCTGGTTTATGTATTCGGTTATCTGGCCGAAATAAAAATCTTTTTTTTTATTAAATTTAAAAATTTTACAATATTTATTTTTTTTATTTAAATTATGAGTAGTTTTTTTTAAAAATTAGTTTGTATTTTTGAATCTAGTTTGTTCGTGCAGGTGTATATCTCTGATTTAAAAGAAGTTTCACACAGAAAGCAGATATGTTGCCACAACCAACTTGTTTGCCAACCAAATCTTTGTGGTTGCACGTGCTATTTATGTTTTCCATCCCATGTTTTCAACCGAATGTTGATTGGATATACAGCAATTTTCAGTAGAGTGGACTGACTGTTTCGGATCAAGAGAAAAAGTGTCGGTAATCGTAACTGATGTTGGTAATCGTAAAGATGATTATTGGAACTGAATTTGTACGTGTATTGGTTGTGGTTTTAGATTGTTAGCTATAAGTACTCTTTGAATTTGGTTACCATTACCACGAACATTTGTTAACTAGACCATCTACTGGTTAAATTTTATATTTTCAGTTATTCGGACGAAATAAAAACGTTTTTTTATTAATGAATTTAAAAATACTAATTCGGTTATTTGAAGTAAGGGCAGTTTTTTGAAAACTTTGTTTTTATTTTCGCATCCATTTTAGTTTGTATGCACAAGTGGAATGATTTCCTGCATCTACGAGGGCGATTGCAAAACTAACTGGTCTGGCACATTTTCTGTTTTACTTTTTTTTTGTTTTTTAAAAGCAATATTTTATAAGCCATCTGTCAAAATTTCCGAAATATTTAATGATAATTTTCTTTGTTACAGATGATTGAAGTAAACAAGTTTTATAATTTTTGAAAAACGGAAAACAAAGAGTTTCGTGCGGTAACACTTTTATATGAAAGGTTATACGCCACAATTAATACTCCACCGTGAAATCCTTGGTTCAACAATTTAAAATGGGTCGTTCAAGTACGGAAGATGAACAACGCTGTGGAAGACCGAAAACTGCTACTACTTTTGAAAACATTAGAAAAATATTTAATGAAGTGACTAAAGATAGACGAATAAAGCTCAGAGAACTTGCTGATATTGTTAAAATACACGAAAAACAAGTTTGGAGTATTTTACATGTTGAACTCCACATGAAAAAGCTATCCGCAAGAACGCTGCCGCGTTTGTTGACTTTGCCCAAAAAATCGTCCGTTGGACCAATTCCGTAATCCAATAGAGTCCTTGCGCCGATTCGTAACTGTTGATGAAACATGGATTTATCACTACATCCCAGAATGCAAAGAACAGTCAAAACAATGGATAGAAGCTGGTAAAAGTGGTCCCAAGAAGGCGAAAACTGTTAAGTCAGCAGGAAAAGTAATGGCCACAGTATTTTGGGATGCAAGGGGTATAATATTTATTGATTATCTTGAGAAAGGAAAAACTATAAATAGTGAATATTATTGTGCATTATGGATCGGGGTTGAGTAAAGAAAAAAAGTTCTTTTTCATCAAGATAATGCTCCTTCGCACACAGCATTCTTAACTCAACAAAAACTGGCCGAATTACGATTTGAAATTGCTCCGCATCCACCCATATAGTCCAGATTTAGCTCCTTCTGATTATTTCTTGTTTCCAAATTTAAAAAAAATTCTCGGTGGCAAAAAAATTTCGTCCAATAGCGAGGTTATTGCTGAAACTGAGGCATATTTTGAAGGTGTTGAAAAATCTTATTTTTCGGATGGAATTAAAAAACTTGAAAAACGTTTGATGAAGTGTATTGAGTTGGAAGGAGATTATGTTGAAAAATAAATAATATTAATTCCAAAAAAATGGTTCTTTTTATGTTAGGCCAGTTACTTTTGCGGTCGCCCTCGTAATTGGCATAGTGAGTCATAAAACTAAGTTTTGGTTTAAAAGTGTCAAAAGCAATTTGAAACTGAAGCTGAATTTGATATGTTAAAAAATCCCTTAGTTATATGCATTTTAATATGTATTTCCGGCTACTTAAGGGTTAATGTTATACAAAAGATGTCAAATAACTGCTTGAAGTCTTGGCTTTTAATATGTTCATATGTGACAGCGCATAGAGAAAAGGACCTATGGGTAAAAAAATCAATTTTTCATTTTTTTTTTTTTTTTGATGTGGACATCTGAGCATCGAATAAGACCGATCCCATGCCCCAAAAGTGTTCCCTCCCAGAGATATGCGCGTTTTATGAAAGTGAAGTCGACGATTCTAAGCGCAAATTGAAAGGGACCTTATCTTAAAAATGGCTCTCCTGATTTTTAACCTCCGGTCCCTTCTATTTTGCGCGTCACATATAGAGAAAAAATCAGTTTAAATTCGGTCCGAACTACACAAATTTTGTTGCATAAACTCACTTCTGTTGCAATCCATAACTCTCCATGGTATTGATGGTTACATGATTCGACGTACCATAAGCGGTAGCTGCAAAATATTAGGTACTAAAATGCAATGAATCGGTTACACCAACCGAATTCAGTAAAACTGTTAGTTACCACAACTTGCAATGTTGTAGTACATGCGTCTTTGCTACGAATAGTTGGTGTTCGCAACAGATACGTTTTTTGTATTAACCATCAGTTGCACTTTTTCATCGACCTGAACCTCCCTCCCTATGTTTTAGAGTACTTCAAGTGTGTAAGCAAAGCGTCTTTAATGAAAATTGGTAATTTTTTTTTCAAACAAGTGTGGGTTTTTTTAAATTATTATCTGAAGCTTCGAATACTTCATATGTTCCACCGACACTTCAGTTCCAGTGACGAAAAACTACAGATCTCCAACTAATATTCGGTTGTACTGATGAGAATACTCGATCTACATGCAACCTCAGTTATTCGGTTGACAAAAAAAAATCTGTTGTGGCAACGAATCTGTTCTCTGTGTATATGGCTGTATCGTTTGGCAGCATTAACCGTCTTGCCCAAGAAACTTGAACTGCCCGAACCAAGAGGAAATTCGAACAGATTGGATACATTTTTTAGTATTTACACGTTTTTTGGGGATTTCGAAATATATTTTTGTCGTAAACGTATTTTTGTAGTGGCTAGAAACGATACATTTATTTAGGGATAATATTCTGACGTTTGGATTTTAAGGATTTTACGTTTTTATACGTTTCTGGGGTTTTTGAAACATGTTTTCGTAGTGACTAGAAATGATAAATTATTATAGAGATTTTACTCTGATGTATGAATTACAGAAATAACAAACAACAAAGATTTTGTAGTGACTAGAACCAAACTATGATGGGTATTATATTCAGATGTTTGGATTATATGAATAATATTTTAATGTTTGATCACTACAAAGAACTTCATCATCAATTATAAATACAACAATAACATATACACCACAATTGGTTGGTTGTCATAACCACCAATTGTGGCAACAAATAGTTTAACTAAATTCGGTTGGTATAACTATGTTATTGGCTGTAAGTACCGTGATATTATCGTAGCAACCATCATATAATATTTCGAACCATGTTACCGTCAATACTATAAAATCGATTGGTGATATTCGTAGCAACAAAAAGTCGTTTCATCCAACCGAATTTTTGTTGTTCGTACCGATTCTTAACTGATTTTTTTCTGTGTGTTCCCATTTATTCCTTGAAGGGATGTTAAGGAAAGTTTGTATGCTAATTGGCCAATTGGTATCTCAATTAAATTTGTAGCTTTAAAGATTTCCTTGATTTTTGTTTGGGTCATACAAATGAAACCAAATCTACGAGGCTTGTGTTTTCAGTCTTTAGTTTCCCATATAATCGTGCCAACATACGTATACACTAAATGTTTTCCCATGTAGGAGTATGTCTTTTTGTTCTTCATGTAATTCTTTCTCTAGAAATATTCGCAAATGAAATAATTTTTCCAGAAATTCCTTACCAACAGGCACAATTTCTTACACTAATAACAAACATTAATCATTTTGACAGTGGGCTGGAAAAGAGCAATGGCTCGGTTAGGTAAAAAGAGAAGGAAATCGCAAAGTATGGAAGTCCATTAAAGCCTGTTTCGTGACCATTGTAAATACATGGGTTTTAATACCCCCACAGTTTTAATACCCTCCATCGTAGGTAAATACTAATTTTTTTCTCCTGTTAGAAACATCGAAGGATTTATAAAGTATTTATATTAGAGAGCCTTGACTTGTGTGGAGCCCAATTAAATTGCAATGTTACGAACCCATATCAGTATTATAAAGATTTGGCGAGTAAGAAGTTGGGATTAATGGACTCTCGGGTTCCAAAAAATTGCTCTTATAATCAGAACAAGCGTCTCATATTGAATGAGGGAGTATGGGCACCGAAACTGAGATAATTGTAAAAAGGACATGTTTCTAAGATCTGGTTGAATTTGGGGTTTGGACTTTTATACCCCAAGGGCTCAAAAAAATGGCCTATATGATCAAAATAAGGTACCAAAAGTATATACGGGCAAAAAGGTGTTCAAGTTAAATCAAATTCTAAATGTGAGTATAGTTTTAAAATTGTACTACAATTGGTAACCGAAACTTTGGACCCTAGGGGTATAAAAAACGGCCATTGTTGTCAAGATGCGGACATATGGGTACTCAAAACAAAGATGCGCTTAAGACTCGGGTTCATGTACACTAGCGACCCAAAAACTAGCGGCCTTATAATCGAAACCAGTGAGCTATAGTAAATGAGACAGCTAAGGCTAATTGAATTACTTATATAAATAGTACTTTATTTTTAAGCTGGGACAGAAATTAGGGGGTGGGACGCATAAGGGCTCCAGAAAACGCCCCTTACTGAGCAGAAAATATTTTTGGATTTTATTACATCCAAAAGAGACATTAAATGTATTTAAATGAAAGTTTTTTATACACTTTTAAGAAGCTCTTTTGGTAATAAAGGTAAGATGGGAATGTTCGTACCTTTAATGCGGAAGTTCTCGTATTTTAAAACCCTACACCGCAGAGTGGATATACTAAATATGTCATTCTATTTGCAACACCACGAAATATTGATCGGAGACCAAATAAAGTATATATGTTATTGATTGCCTTAAAATTCTATAACGATCTAGCCATTCGTCTGTCCGTGTGAATGTTGAAATCACGATACCGGTCGATCTTGTATCTTGGAATTTCGATGATGGTGGCTTATGGTCATAACCTTTTTGGTTTTGTAAATGGGTAAAATCGGCATAGGGAGAAAAAAGTTTCTCTTAAGGAACAAAAGGTACCTCGGTAAAAAAGCACACTTGTGCTTAACAAATCATAGTTTTGTGTGTACGGACAATAGTAAAAAATGGGTACTGTTAGTTGGGACGCAGTAAATACCTTAAAAATGGCACAGTTGCTGGACGTTTTGGCCCAAAAAAAGCCCGGCATGGTCAAAACGGGCGATTTATAGTCAATGTGGATTCTAAAATTAAAGCAAAATTTACTAAGAATCGAAATTTAATGTAATTTTGAAGTTTTGGCAGAACTTTGGAATGGAAGCATGGTCAGAAAAGGCCCAAAAACGGAACATTTCTTTTGCGCTTTAGTATCGAAGGGACGGTGAAGTATATATAAGGTTCTGCCTGGCCGAACTTAATGATGTTTTTAATTACGCTGTACATTTTTTTATATTGGACATAATTTTTTATAAAATTTATAAAAAATAAATAAATACTTATACGTGTATAGCGTCTAAGTTGCGCGGTTTTTCCATATCGAACGTTTTTTCCCATGTTGCTAGCATTTATTCATAGCAGCGAAAGCGTTGGTACACGAAACTAGAGATCCGTAATTTGTCGACTACCAGGGCTGATAAATCTGCTCTGCAACAAAATCCTGCTTTGGAAAAAAACCAACTGATCCATATATGAAATGATATCCAGAATCCGAATTGAGTGCCCATTTTGCTCCATCACGTATAGTTTTTGTTAGATATTGTGAAAATGAAAGATTTTGTACAAAAACTGCTACAACTCAAGCAATTTTTTTCGAATTATCAAAAGATAAGCCGCGTTGGAAACGTTACAGTACGTTCTGTGAGAGAGCTCTAGAATTGGAATATAATTGGCAGCTAAAAAAGTTGTTGACAGAAAAAACTAAATTTTGATTTTAAATTTAAATAATTTTAAAAATTGTTTTCGATTCGAATGAAAGTTGCATTTCCTACCAATTAATATTGTCGATTTTCAGAATTATTATCCATTAATCAGATAAAAATTGCCAAAGTTAAAGGCAAATTAATAAAAAAAAAGTCAGAAAAGGTTTTACAATAACTCGAAAACTATACGTTATGGGGCAAAATGGGCACTCAATTCGGTTTCAGAAGATCATTTCACAAAAAGATCAGATGGTTTTGTCAAAAGGGGGGCTCAAAAGTAAACTTTTGTTGAAAAGTATTTCTCCTCTTTTAATTGTGGGATAAGTTATGAACAATAGCAACCGAAGCATTTTTAAAGAGGCAATAACAAAATTGTTAAAAAAAGAGGCCATTCCTTACAATCCTGCGTAAAAGCCATTGGTTCCGATCTACGAGGGCGGTTCGGAACGTTCTTAGCCTATCAATGAAAGAGAATAGTTAGTTTTTCAAAAATATTTTTATTTTTCAATATAATCTCCTGAAACTTCAATACACTTAGTCCAACGCTTATCTAGCAATTCTATCCCTTGATTAAAATAGTTTTCCTCAAGGTCTTCAAAATAGTGGTTTACAACTGTAATTGCATCTTCATTTGAGGTAAAACGCTTGCCAGCAAGGAATTTTTTTTTAGATTTGGGAACAGGTAAAAGTCACTGGGAGCTAAATCAGGAGAATAAGGTGGGTGGTCAAGCAACTCGTACTTTAATTCGTTGATTTTAGCCATTGTTAAAACACTCTTGTGCGCTGGTGCGTTGTCTTGATGATAAATTATTTTTTTGTGTTGTAAGCCAGGACGTTTTTCTCGAATTTGTACGTTTAATTGATCTAAAAGGTTGCAATAGTACTCTGAATTTATTGTTTTACCCTTTTGCAGATAGTCAATCAATAAAATACCTTTGAAGTCCCAAAAAACCGTTGCCATAACCTTACCAGCCCATAGAATTATTTTTGCCTTCTTTGGGGCACTTCCTCCAGCTTCAGTCCATTGTTTGGATTGTTCTTTTGTCTCGGGAGTATAGTGGTGGATCCATGTCTCATCAACAGTTATGAAACGACGCTTAAAATCCATTTTATTTCGCTGAAAACGACCCAAACAAGCTTGAGAAATGTTCATTCTTATGCGTATTTGGTCGACTGTTAACAAGTGCGGCACCCATCTTGCAGAAAGCTTTTTCATCTGTAGTTCTTCATGAAAAATTAAATGGACTCGATCATTTGAGATGCCCATGATATTAGCTATTTCACGCACTTTTATTCGTCGATCATTTCATACCATATCATGCACTTTGGCTACAATTTCTGTTGTTGTTGCTGTTTTTGGACGTCCACTACGTGGTTCATCTTCTATGCTTGTACGACCACGTTTAAATTCAGCAACCCCAATTTTTTACTGTTGCATATGAAGGAGCACTTTCACCTAACACATTCATCATATCATTATGAATTTCTTGTCCCGATAAACCTTTTTTATGTAAATATTTAATGACACCACGCATTTCTAATTTTTCCATTGTAAAAAAATCGCGGATGCGTCTTTTGTGAACACCTGTTCCTATATGAAGGAGTTGCCAGATCGAAACAAAATTTAACATGTGTTCATAGCAGAGATGGAAGTTTCCAAAACACTTAACTTTTTTCTGTTTATAGGCTAAGAAGTTTCCGAACCGCCCTCGTAGTTTGAAAGTACTTTTGGGTCACAATTTTACGATTATTCTCGCTTCTTTGGATGGTCTTTAGGGGTCTTTCTGGGTTATTATTAAAATAAGTGATTAATAGAAAAATAATGACAAAGAGTACAAACTCAAATTAAAGCAAATTTCCTTGCTACTTGAAATAAAGATACACTTTTAAGATTTGCCTGGAATTGGAGTTCAGGCCCTCTTTTACCTACTAATGTCTTATAAATGTTTCGGCCTATTCAGTAATGGATTTAAGTTCAACCTCTTGGCTTTCTTAACCATCTTGTTGCTCCACTGTAAATGGCCTCAAAACAATTGCATATGTGGACGCGTTTGCTTTTGTCTGGCTTCGAGAAAATATCGTTCAAAAAGAAAACTGATTACTTTCAGACCAACCCACTAGCCAAACACCATTGCAAGAAAGACGACAACAGCAAATATCACTATTGAATTCCAAATAAACGACAAAGGAGAAATAAATTTCAACCCCCCCCCCCCCCCCCCCCCCGCAAAACAAAAAGAATGGCAGATTTTGTTACACATCATCAGTGGCCGGCATGTGAGCGAGCAAATATGAAATGTTACAATGAATATTAAGGAAATAAATCTGTTAAAAAGCCTTAAGGCTTATGAAAGAGCAAAGACAGCCATACTCGCTTAAGCTGCGAAATGCTATGGATGGATATCGGGGGGAAAATTGTCTATATACGAACGAGTATACTGCCGCTGATAATACGATGAGGCTGGCGATGACATTCAAGATGTTACTCCACCAAACTGATGACGCTGTAAAGAGGCTGCCACAAGCTTGATGATCTTAATGTTGAAAAGCTATGATATGGCGAATGATGCGCCACATGGACAAAAAAAAACTGTTGAAAAAAACCCAAAGACATGGTTGGCTTAAGTATGTTATAAATCTGCAAACAAATGAAGTTGTTAGTTCAAAAAACCGAAAAACTTAAGCGAAAAAAAACGAAAAAAGACCAGACCAAAATCGGCCAACATTACCACAACGTTGAGCGAGCCATCCAGTCAGTTCGCCACTAACAACTTAATCTTGTTACGCTAACAAACACTGAAACTACTTACTCGTATATCTGATGATGAACGCGTTTTGTCTTTGGCCAAAAAGAAATATATCATACAATAAAGATTTGCTTCAAACTCAGAAGAGCGGCAGAGCAAAAACACAAAACAAAAATCCTCTAAAATACGGCAGAAAATTTGAAAAATTTGCTAAAATGTATCATGGGCAAAGTTTAACTAGGACTAGGCATGAAGGATGGTGGCTTGAATGTATGGATGGCTGGACGGACACAGAAATGGACAAATAGGCCATGTGATGTTTTTCCAAGACCTTTGGCCAGTTTATAGAGTTGTTTAAGATTGAGGCTGGCTGTCTACCACAGCAAATGACTAACTGTCTAAGACATTGATCTTTTGCCACTTGCCAGAGCATTTTCTGGCCACAATTCTAGACGCGCCTTAAAAAAAGGAAAGAAAATGCACTGGTTCTTTAACACATGAAAACGTGCCTCACATGCCACTCGATGGTGGAATGGTCGGATGGCTGGATGGACGTTTGGATGGATAAATGGATGGTGTGTGCGATTATAAATAGTGCAAATGCGTGCAACAAGTTTACAATAGTCATGCCTCACTCAAGAGCCACAAATCGTTAAAATCTAAAAAATTGTGGCATTCAGGGGTTTTTTGGTGGAGCTTAACGAACTCTCTTACATCATCATCATTAGTTTTTCCCAAAAATAAAATACATCAGCTATAATGGACAACATGGCTAAGTCTGCTTCAAAGGGGGTGGTGTAATGAGTACCCCAAACGCCTAAAGAAAAACTTGAATTGGAAAAATATTCTAGAAAAATCCTACAAAGCCTTCAAAAAACGTAATGCATAGAAATAAAAAATTAACAAAAATCCTGTTAAAGAATAGCCTAATAATTATAAATACAATTGCTGCAAAGGGAGTGGTGAAAAAATACCCTAAACACTTTGAAGCCTAAAGAAAAACTCGCATTTGAAAAATGTTCTACACAAAAATCCTCCAAAAAACTAATCGCCCTTTAAATGAAAAAACTAACAAAAAGTCTGTTCAAGAATAGCTCAATGATTTTTAATTCAAATAGGGCCCATTTTTCGACCTCAATAATAGACAACATGGTTAAGTCTGCTACAATGGGGGTGGTGTAAAAAGTACCCTTAACAATTTGAAGCATAAAGATATTCTTGCATTTGCAAAAATTGCTAAAAAAAAAAACTATTCAGGAATAGTCTAATGAATATAAAAACAATTGCGGCCCTTTTTGGCCCCATTAATGGACAACATAGTCAAGTCTGCTACAAAGCAGGCGGTGTAAAAAAGTACCCCAAACACTTTAAAGCCTCAATAAAAAAGCTCGTATTTCAAAAATGTTCTACAAAAATCCTAAAAATCCTCCGAGTAGAAATACAATTAAGGTCAATTTTTGGGTCCCAATAGTGGACAACATAGTAAAGTCAGCTACAAAGGGGGAAGTGTAGAAAGTCCCTACACACATTGAAAAATGTTCTAACAAAATCTGTAAAAGCCTCCAAAGAACTAATCGCCGTTTAAATAAAAAAATAACAAAAATCCTGTTTAAGAATAGCCCAATGATTATAAACAGAATTGGGGCCCGTTTTTTGGGCCTCTATGGTGCATGGGTACTACCCCAAATCTTAAAAGCAAATCGATTGCTGGATTCCTTATGAAATTTAATTAATTTGATTAAAAACACTTGAATGTTTATATCCACTAGACTAGTATTTAGAAAAAGGGACGGGTGATCCATATAGAGGTATTTCTTCAGAACAAAAAAAACAATATAAAAACTCAAATCAAGTGTGGAATCTTTATTGGTAATTGGAAAGGACGTTTTATGGCATTTATTTTTTGAAAATAATTACCTTCAAATGGGAAGATCCGCTGTTTTCGACCACAATTTTGTTCAGTGATGAGGCGTCATTGGCTCAACGGCAAAGTCAATAAACAAAATTGCCGCATTTGAGCTGAAGAGCAACAGAAAGAGGTTCAAGGGGTGCCAATATACCCAGAGAAAACCATGGTTTAATTCAGTTAATGGGCTGGTGTATTTTTTCAAAAATGATGATGGCCGGATCGTAACCGTGAATGGTGATCGCTGTCGAGTCATGATATCGATCTTTATGCTGCCTGAAATTGAAGCCCGTATTCCTGACGACATTCGGTTTCAACAGGACGGTGGCACTCGCCATACAGCTGCTCAAACAATGGAGAGGTAATTTTGAAGAGCAGCTAATTTTACGTTTTGGACCGGTGAGTTGGCCTCCTAGATCGTGTGATATCACACCTAAATAATTTTTTTTGGCGCTAACTAAAGTCCAAATTCTATGCTGACAAACCAGGTACGATTCAGATTTTGGAAGCCAACATTATGCGTGTCATTAACGCCATACCGGTCGAAATGCTCGAACGAGTCATCTCAAATTGGACCCTCAGAATGGCCACCCTGAGGCGTAGTTGCGGTCAACATTTGAAGGAAATTATATTCAAAAAATAAATGACAAAGTTTCTTTCGAATAAACTAAAAAGATTCCACACTTGATTTGAATTTTTATATTTTTTTTGTTCTGAAAAATTAGCTCTAGATGGATCACCCTTTAGAATAACAATTTTTGAACTCACTCGCTGTGGTTAAGTAATTCATACAGACTTCGGAAATACATTCAGGGTTCAGCCACAAAATTTGTTATTCGGCCACTTCGATTAGAAATGGAAAATTCTTTTAAAAAATATCCCCCCAATTTATTATACCTCCATCGCATTACAAATTCATCAAAAACTACAAGACCAAACGTTTTAAAAATGCATAAACCACGAAGCAGGACAAATTTCCGACCAAACAACTTTTGTTAGTAAGGCTCAAGCCAAAGACTAACTCTAGCCAAAAACTTTAAAAGTGTGTAAGTGTGATTGTATTAGTGTAGCTGTAGCTTTAACACTAAAGCAATTAACACAACTTCCCTGCCAAGACTTAGGCCATACATGAGCATCTCTACGGCGTAAGTGAAACATAAGCCCCCACTCCCATCGAGTAACTACCACATTTTGCGCAAGCTTGCACGAGTATTAGAGTCGCGCTTTGGTTTTGTTTAAAAAAGTATGTTTAGCGTTTGTTTTTTTCCTTCTTTAGTCGTTTTTGCTTTTTTGTTTTTTATTAAATTGTTTTAATTATATTGCTAAAGTTTTTTATGATAAATGTTGTAACATTAACGGGGAAGTGCTTTGTAATTGGTCGCAGGCAGCAAGCAGCCATGGCTTAGCCATGGCAGTTTTTCTGTTGTGCCTGGTTGTCTTCGGTCATAATTATTGGGTTTCTTGTACAAATTGTCTGTGTCATTATTGCTAATATATGGTTTAATACGAGTTCGAGACGGAATGGTTGCGAGCCCAATGATGGCGGTGGTGCATACGAGTATTGTTGAAATTAAGACATTAACTTGAAAGTTTTTGTGTGAGTTTTTTTTATTTTGGTTTGCTCCAGGAACATGTTTGTTGCTTAAGTCTTTTGATTTTTTGTTTAGGGTGAAAAGGGGGGGGGGGGCTTGCTTGATGTCTTAATCCTGCAAATGAAGTGCCTACGATTGAAAGAGTGCGTTAATGTAACATAAACATTTCTATTATACATTTACTGAACTCGTAGTTCTAGGAAAAATCGTAATTAATGGCCATTTAAAAGGTTGACATTTTTAACGTAAGTTTTTTCAGCTTAGACGTAGAAAATGGGCTAATTAAAAACCAGTAAAATAAAGCTGGATGTCCTGGATGTTCAGAAAAGCCATAATATGTTTTTCGGCCCAATTTACGCAGATTTTACAACTAATGTCATAATGTCGCAACAAACAGTACCTATTCAAACTATTGTCTGGCGATGGCACACCGTGGTTCAGGGCAGAGTGGTGATAATAACGTTAAACTCGGCGACTCTGTCTGTCCACCAAAAATTTTTATGGGCTACATTAATAAAGGGTGTCCCAAGAAGAACGCAATTTTTAAATCTGGCAACATTCGAAGTGTCATTGTTTGACATTTGAACAATTGTTATTGTTTGTTAGTAGAAGGTACGAGGTTAGTAAAAATGGAGCGCTACACGAATGAACAACGCATTCTCATTGTGAAATTGTTTTACCAAAATGGTGAAAGTTTTGCGGCTACAGTTCGCAAATTGCGATCAATTTGGGGTCACAATAATGCTCCAAAAGAGTCAACTGTAAAGAGATTAATGGATAAATTTGCCGAAACTGGGTCTGTTAGTGATGTAAAGACAACAACGCGCCATCGACCAGGTCGATCGACCGAAAATGTCGCAGCTGTACGTGATGATGTCGCTCAAACTCCATCCACCTTAATTCGACACCGAGCTCAGCAAATTGGTGTCTCCAAATCCACTTTGCAGCGAATTTTGACGAAAGATTTGCATCTTCATGCATACAAAATTCAATTGACTCAGGAACTGAAGCCAGCTGACCATGGACAGCGAAGGGAGTTCGTTAATTGGGTATTGGAGAGACAACATGAAAATGCTGATTTTGCCGATAAAATCATCTTCAGTGACGAACGAGGCCCATTTTCATCTTGATGGCTTCGTCAATAGGCAGAATTGTCGCATTTGGGTTGCGGAAAATCCTCGAGTGATTCACGAGAAGCAAATGCATCCTCAACGTGTCACTGTGTGGTGTGGTTTTTGGGCTGGAGGAATCATTGGACCTTTTTTTTATGAAAATGAGGCAGGTCAAGCGCAAACAGTCAATGGTGTTTGGTATCGTGAAATGATAACCAGTTTTTTCTTGCCTAGAATTGAAGAAATGAATGTGGAGGTCATGTGGTTCCAACAAGACGGCGCCACATGTCATACAGCCAGAGAAACAATTCAATTGCTGCATCAGTCATTTAAAAATTGCGCTCTTCTTGGGACACCCTACTTAAAAAATATTAATTTTGAGCAAGGTACCTTCAGTCCCTTAAAGGGAAACTTTTTTCCCCCTAAGCCGTTTACGACAATTTACAATCCCAAACAACTTTTGACCATAAGCCATTAACATAAAGAATTTCAGGATCCTAGGTAGATTCGTTTGGCCGCTATCGTGCTTTCTTAGACGATCTAGCCATATCCGTGCCTTAGGAATATATGTACTTTATAGGGTCCCAGATCAATATTTCCTACTGTTGCAAATAGAATGAAAATTTTATAAAGTATACCATCCCCCTTCGGTGGAGTGTACAAAAAAAATCGTGTAGAATTATAAACTGATAAAAAGCCAACTTTTGGACTAAACGACTATAAATTCTAAATGTGCAGAAAAGCTAAATGAAACAGGTCCCTTGGACGGATTCTAAATTTACCCAGATTTTAAAAACAAATGTCACAGCTGGAGTTGTGTGAAATTTTCATTATTATTTTGCATATTTGGGTTTTTTACGCTTTTGGCCATATTTAAATGGGCGGAATATTTCTTTGCCAAATTAAGCCAAATTTCAAAAAATAAGTGTATATTTGACCTCGTTCTCATTTGATATTCACCCTCCCATATGTCCATGCGGATACCGTTTTCCAGGCGCCAAAAGCATTTTTAGGGTTTGGGGCCCTAAGTCCTAAAAAAATGGGTCATATTGTATAGCTGTAAACTGTTCCAATTAATAATGGTGTTCCAGAGCGATTGTATATAAAGTCGGGAGGGACCTTTGTACTGGGGCTATATCTAAACGTGGACCAATATATACCAATTTTATCTGAAATGGTAACTAATGAATCGTTATGAACTGTGTGTTTCATCAATATTTGATGCAACAGGTAATTTCTACTCGTAGAGCTAAAGACAAGAAATCTATTGAACTTACATATGTGTGGAATCTATTTAATTTTAATAAAGCAAATCCTTGGTCTAAAAAGTAACTTGTGCCAAATTTTATCAGGATTGAATATAAAGCGTGGCATCTAGAGCTAAAAACATAGAACCGGCTGAACTTATGTGTGGGAGCCATATCTAAATCGCACCAGAAAATTCCAAAGCGTCCGTTCATGGTTAATAAAAATCTACTTCTGTCAAATTTCGTGAACAACAATTGCGACCTGTAGTTTTATAACAAGCTTTAGATCTACAGCTGATGGATGGTCAGTCAAAAAGTCAGACATCGTTAAATGGAATCAGCTAGTGATTCTGAGACCTGTTACTGAATAAAAAGCTTTAGATGGACAGCGGACGGACAAAAAAAACGATTCGTTTTGTGATTCTGAGACGATCAGATCTGCACACTTAAAGGTGGCTCAAGTATTTGCCATGAACAATCTTATAATACCCTCTTTCAGAGTGTGGGGCAGGGTAAAACTGTTTGTTCAGCCGGTAGCAAAAAATCGAAAAAAGTTAGGTGGACAGCAGACGGATAAAAAAACGAGTCGTTTTGTGATTCTGAGACGATCATATCAGTACACTTAAAGGTGGCTTAAGTATTTGCCATGAACAATCTTATAATACCCTGTTTCAGAGTGTGGGGCAGGGTAAAACTGTTTGTTCAGCCGGTAGCAAAAAGTCGAAAAAAGTCGGTTGTTCGATTAAAACTTGAACTCAAAAGTCGATCACGACTTTTTAATTTTCGCAACAAAAACTCGATTAGAACCCTAGTACCTATAGAACCTTATTACCTATATGCCCATAGGCCGATTTTTAGACCCTATGGGTAGGTGCTGGTGAAAAATGATACCGTATCTTATAAATAGGTATATAGAGTTGAGAGCAAATTTCTCTGGATACCCATATCTCTTCGAACATGACGGGACGGTACGGTTTTTGAGCCCCAATGGCACATAGACCACGGCCATAGGCCTAAGCCTAAAATTCAGCCAAACCGTAAAATTAATATCGTATTCAGAATCGTTCTATTCGAAAGGACACATTTTTCGGCACTCTAGGGACCTTACCCCTAAGGACTTAAAATTAGTCGAATCGTAAAATGAACATGATATCCGCGTCTGACAAAGTTTTAATATTTTTTAAAACCCATGCGTCTATAGTGCAATAAGAACAATTTGTGTACCCTTAAGGTCATAACTTTGTCAGCGCCCTAGGAACCTTATTTACCCCCATCTGTAAAGTCCTCAAATTTCCTCGAATCGTATTATTGTGATATTCTTATTCGTGACTAGATTATATTGGTTTTTAATACCCCCAAGTCCAGAGTTCATGGAGCCCGATTTTTTGGTCCCATTGGGCTATATGGGTATATATGGTCCGAATCTCAAAATTGGTCCAAATCGTAAATTTAGGTAAAAATTTGGATTTGAGAAAAGTTTTCACTGTTTCACACATTTCCCTGAACATTAGGGGACGGCTTTTGGGCCGCAGAGCCCAATAACCACGCCCCTTTAATATAGAAAGGTGAAAAATCGATGACCACCACTTCCGAAACAAAAACTGTTTTAAAAGTGTATTAATCAAATTTCGCAGCAAAAATTTCAACAAATTCCAAATTTTATCAGGACTTTTTCTAGTCTTTCAAAGGGAAACATTTTCCCCATAGCCCGATTTGGTCCAGTTTCAATACAAACCCATCGCCGAATATAAGACATATCGTCTGGTAAGTTTGAAGACTCTAACTCTTTTCGTTTGGACTAAAGCGCGCTTTTAACAGACAAACGTCTTAGAATTTTATGACGATCAATAATACGAGTACATATGTATATGTGACAGCGCATAGAGAAAGGGACCTAAGGGTAAAAAATCAATTTTCACTTTTTTTTGATGTGGACAACATCTGAGCATCGAATGGGACCGATCCCATGCCCCAAGAGTGTTCCCTCCCACAGATATGCGCGTTTTATGAAAGTGATGGTACACCAAAGATACACGTATTTAAATCTTTAAAATAGCTCTCCTGAACAAAACTGGTTTTTACCCTTAGGTCCCTTTCTATTTTGCGCGTCACATATATACTTTATGTGTTCGCAAACAAATATTTGATGTGTTACAAACCGAATGACAAACTTAAAGATACTGCCATCTTATGGTGGAGAGTATAAAAATACTAAACTGGCATCATATCGTCCACACAAAATCTTCTAATTTCCCACCCAGAATACGCTTATGGGAGAATTATCATTTTCATATCAATACTCCCTATCGATTGGTAGGTTTGAGCCCCAAACTCTGTCAAATCTTTCAAATAAATGCACATTTGGTTTTGTATTGAAGTTGAAGTTGAGCCGTTTTTAATATCCTATCGCCATTAATGACTTAACAAGACATTATATTGTAAATGGAATAGAAATTTTACTTTTGAATAAAATGTCTGTAGTTTGTAACCAAAAAGGAGCAAACGCTGCGTCTTAAAAAAAACTATCCCAAGTTGAGCAATAGTTCATGGACAAATATTCACAAAAGAAAATTTTTGTCAAAGGTAAGGATTGGCGGAGATGGCTCGATCGGGCAGTCCGTCTGATACGCCACACCTCTGTAACAAAAACCCGAATTGAAATGTGACTTTTAGTGTGGCTGGGCCTTTAATCTAAAGGGACCTTTTTAATGGGGGGCTATTTGAAAAAATGTACCCACGTGGTCCCATTTTAGTCCCATAGGTTGGACATCACGCAATAAGCTTAACTTCTGCAGGGTCGGATTAAAGATCAGATTTGCAGAGCGAAATGATCTTAACTTAAAACAATTGTGGTCCGATCTCGATATAATCAACTCATTTCATTATCACTATTATCTGCTATGAGCGGCAATTAACTCTGCTAAAATTGGACCATCCTTGTCCCCATGTATAATAAGATATTTAAATAATCCAATTTTAGCAGAGTTAATTGCCGCTCATAGCAGATAAAATCGGAAGGGATGATAATGAAATGAGTTGATTATATCGAGATCGGACGGTAGTTGTGACTTTTAGAGCAGCAGTCGACCCTTTCAGGTGCGACCTTGGCCTAAATCTGCACTAAACGCTTTTGTGGTGATTTGCACTTAGTTATACCAGAACCTGGACAGACAGACGGGCGGGTACAGCAAACCCGTAGCAGATCGTAGGCACGTTCTAAAAAACTGGCGAAAGAGTGATTATAACCCCTCAAATACAATAACTTGAAGCGTTATCAAAAAAAGATAAAAAGATTACTCCACAAGTTAATTAGATTAGGTTTGGTGTCTGTCAAATGAGACAAGAAAAATAAGTCAGCAACGATAAAGCGCACACTACACAGTCAGGTAGGCGAACGTTTAGCCCTTAGTGTGGGGCGACTTGTCAGTACCTTTCTCGTGTGCTGCCGTCATACAAATTTATCGATTTAGAAATTCTACTTATTGCTTTAATGAAGAGCAATGAGCTGAAAAACGAGGACAAGACGACTTGCATTCTATCCACGATTACAGGACTGTCCGACTGACTTTCAGGACCATATCGATCTATGTTTTAGAAAAACCAACATACAATGGTTCATCCCTTTATAAGTCTAATATTAAGTTGAAGCTTGGTCAAGGTAATGCGTATTTTGCAAACTAGAGCTGTAGGGTATTTCTGTATCTTGTTTTTACTCTTTCTATTCTGTTCATGATTAAAATATAAAACTCGTAAAATGTAAAAAACGACCCTATAATAGAGACAGGTGTTTTAACTCGGCTTTGGACCTGGAAAAATGACTAAGAAACTCCCATCAAATATAGTTGTTGTTGTTGTAGCGGGAACTGTGTGCCAGGGTGACAGCCCTTGGCCGAAGAATTGCTGTCTCAGGTCAATCCGGTCCATAGAACCGGCTGTCGTGGGATCAAATATAGTATCAAATATAGTATTTTTATTTGGAGCATGTAACAATTACTGCCTCTAAAGCCCAACAAAACCTTTATGGCAAGCTGAATTTGGAAATCTCCATGAATTTGGCTGTAAAAAGCCCTCAAGTCTCAATCATTAAATAATTATTTAAGCATTTGTCAAGCGAAAACTCGACTAAAACCGACACACACAAAAAATCACGAGCACACAAGCGTTTACAATGAAAACAAAAGACTCAAGACACAAGCGCCACATGTCAAAACTACAACACATGAATATGAGTTGAAGTTAGGGTTGTCGCGAAACCAACGTCGCGCCGCTTCGCTTAACGTCAACAACAGTTACAATAATATACAAATTTAGGTAGTACACAAACTAAACATAATTATTTAATAATTTTCTCTTAATTTAACCTTAACCTTGACTTACAAAACGCATGCTGAACCGAAGGAAAGGAAAGCCAAACAAACAAAACAGCTGTAAGGAAAGCCAACAAAACGATGGCCAACCCACAAATTGGGTACGTTACGCCTGTTTTAAGAAAGTATTGTAGGGGATTTTTTTTAGAGGGGGAATTGTGTGTAGTTTATTCCTCGTTGAATCTAAAGCAAGAAAAGTCTGTTGGCCACATTAACACGGAGTGTGTGTAAATGTGTGTTGCGGCGATGCTTGACTTGGCAAAAGTGGAAATAAACGTTTTGAACTTGAAATGAAATTGAAAGCGTTATAATTTCCGAAAATTATAACAAACAGAAAGAAAAAAAAACAAAACAATGGCAAATTGTTTCGCCGTCTTGCTGGCTGTGCTTATCAGGCAATTAAGGAACACAGTAGTTGAGCGTTAATTTGAAAATAATGTGCCGCAATCATAAAGAGATTTATTTGCGCTTATAAGTATTGTGTGAAGTTGAACAGACAGACAGCCAGTCAGACAGACAGACGTCGGTCTAAGTAAATTAAAACACTTCTTATGAAATAGAACAAAATTGAGCGAAGCAAAAAAAAATGACTTTAATTGTGCCAAAGCTGCCACCCACATTAAAACCCATCGAGCCAGTACTTGAAGGAGTGCATTGGGGCGGCACGGGAGGGTAGTTAAGAAATGAAATGAAAATCAGCACAGCTCAGAATTGCATCATAACAATTTTGTTTAGTTTTGTTTGAGGGGGTTTAGTTTTTTTTTTTGGTTTTTAATGGCGTTTTTTTTGCTTTGCTTTTTGGCTTAAAGGGATTTATGCTCTGTTTAAGAAATCATTTTGTTTCGGTTTTTTTAAGAATAATTGTCTAGATTATGTGGTGGTGGTTACGTTGTTTGAGTGTGTGTGTTGGTTTTGATGAGCCATTGTCTTGGCTTTTTTAGCTTGAGTCTTTTTTTTTCATTCATGACATACAATGCGTTCTGTAGTTTTTTTTTCGGTGTGTGTATATCTTTCGGATGCACACTAGAATGCTTATATCATAGAACTTTTTTTTTCGGTCTTCTATTCTTTTACAAACGTATTGTTGCTTGCCATTTTTTTGGTTGTTGGTTATTGTTTTGTTTCGTAGTTTTTGTTGTGCCATTGCATTTGATTGTTGAACTATTAAATCACTCATGTGTAAGATAGATTTTTGTCAAGGTTAAAGTTAAAGTTGCCGCTTTTTAGCCAAAAGTCAGCTACCCGCTATTATCTAAGTTTTTCTATTTTTTGTGCTGTTTGTAGGTTGCTCTATTCTTTTGTTGCATTGTTTCGGTTTTGTCTATTTGAAATCCTCCGAAATTATTTGATTTACAATACGTAATTTGTCTAGGGTTCCGTTTGGTTTGCTTGTTCTCGATTTGTTTTAGCATATAATTGCTTTGGGTTATGGCGTACCATCTCTCAGTGTGTTTGGTGTGGGTTGTAAAATTCAGTGGAGATCTAATAATGAACAAATCATTAGTAACTTATTATAATATGACAAAAAGATATGCTTGATTTTCTTACGCTTTTTAGACGATTTAACTTTACCAAATTGGAAACGTCCGAGGGATTTAATTGGAACTTCTATCAATAGAGTGCACTCTAGGCTAAACAAATAAAACATGTACAACAGAATTAAATTCACTTGGGGCAGATTATACTTATATTACAACCAGCAAAACTCTAGATAACCATAAAAAGCCACTAGAAGAAGTAAATTCAGCTTGGGCGATTTAACATTTTAAGTTTAAATCGGCTGTAATAAAAAGTACTGAAAATTTGATCAAATTTCTGATTTAGTATTAAGCGGTCGCTTAGGCGATAAATTTAAAATTTAAAATTTTGAAAAGAATTATAGAAATTTCTTTGTATACAAGACCTGAGCAACTCTATTTTTCATAAACCACCGTTTGATATGAAAGCTTGGAGTTTAAAGAAAATAATTATTCAAGAAATACTATAAGTAATAACCAAGCTCGCTAAAGGTCATTCTTGGATTACTTTTTGCCTAAAAAGTTTAAAACATTCAAAACAAGGGAATAAGGACGAACTGTCAGAAGATATTCAAAGCGCATGGAACTCTATTTGCAACAGGACTTGCCAGGTTACAAGTCCACTTAATGCCAAGAAGATGCAAAGCGGAGATTGTACTAGTTATTCTTAAAATCAACGACAAAAATACGAAACATTCTGATAACGAATGTCAAACCACTAGATGATACAAAGAAACTAAAACGACGATATACAAATCCACTACGTATGTTCCAGGTTTTTCCGAGAGATTTAACTACTCCGATTTATATGACAAAGAAAAGAATCCGGCTAGACTAAATCTTAGATAGAAAAGGGAAAAATTCAAAAATTATGGAATAAAATGTAATGATGAGGATTCCAACCAGAAGGTACACAACAAGGACAATATTAAAGACAAGACTGTCTACACACAGTTTAGAACAAAAAGCGATTGACAAGCCTTTAGAGCAAAAAAAGTATTAGAGGCCCACTGTATACGGACATACTTCAACGACATAGACATATTAACTTAAGAGAGTAACTATCGAAGGAGATACATTCTGGAAATGTTATTAACTATAAATCTGATACCGACCAATTTAACCCTAAACCCTAAAACTGTCCCCTTATGGCCAATTAAAGTCCAGTTTCAGCAAGTTACTATATCTTATATTAAATGTAGAAAGTCGGCTTTGTAGTTTTCTTTCTAAATTTAGCGGGATCTCGGTGCAAATTTCCCTGAAACCGGGAACGCGACGGAAATTCCCAGGAGAAACCCCATAAGTATGACCCAAAATGCAGAAAAGAAATTTACGGTAAAGAAAAACGTGTGATCGCTTTCATACATTCAACACCGACCAAATTGTCTACAGAACGTGACGAATCACTATTAGTCCATGTTTTTGATTGAATAGCCATGGCACAAAGGTTTCTTCCGATTTGTATTCTGTCGGTAAAACCATTGATTGCATGGTACGTTCGATCAGTCCTTCAACTCCTCAAGCCTCACTTAACATTCAATTCTTGGTTGAATTTAGTATAGTGCAATATAGAAGATCTTTTATCAATCTTAGTTGTTGTTGTAGCGGCAGTGTGCCCGGGTGACAGCTTTTGGTCAAAGAATTGCTGCTTCGGATTAATTCGGTCCACAACACCGGCTGTCGTGAGATTTTCTAGGAACATTGGTTAGTGCCGATTTGAGGCCCGGCATACAAGTCCTTTTTATATTTACACTCACTCAAATTTTGAATAGGGCGTTATAAGCGACTTAAATTAAACCTACCGAAGCTCGACCATGTTGGTCAATATTTTAAAATAGCCCTGTCGCTCTAAAGGACACATTTAAAGTTCAATCAAAAAAACATAGTGCCACCTAAAACTGATTCTTGAGAAATTTTTCCGTTCCAGCTATGTTTTAATAAAGCCTACCAAGAAATTTGTTTTTCATATAGTCCCCATATTCCAGAAGTCACAAATTAACCCTAGAATGGTAAACATATATTTTAGCTCTGTAATGGGAATCTTCGCCTGCAAGGAGACATTTATAAGAAAAAACCCCACATTTCACCTTAAAAAACTCAAAAATGTATTAAAACATAAACAACAACATATTAATTATATATTAAATAACAAAAATAAACAAAAACAATTAATTTTTTTGAATATCTTTAAGGTTTTGTAGGCATACTCGTATTTAAACGATTTTTTGCTTCGCTACACAGGCTATGTTTACCATTCTAGGGTTAAGACCGACTTATTCCTTGCGTTTTTCCTGGCAAGTTTTTCTAGAATTCCTAAAAAACGTCGTTTATCTCTATTGAATAATTATTTTTGTTGGTTTAAGTATTTTTTAAAGCAAATAAAAAATAATTTATTTGTTAATTACTACTTTTCGGGATACTGAAAATCGCATTAAATGAGATGCGAGGGTTACCCGCTACTTTTGTTAGTCAAAAAGTATCAAATGAGTTGCGGGGGTACCACGGTTCTTTTACAAGTCAAAAAGTATCAAAAAAGTACAAAAGTATTAACTTTATAAACCCTGTCAGAGAACAAGTGAGGCCTCTTTCCCCGTCAAAAAAAAATGTGTCTTAGATAATTTGTAAAAATATTATTATAGTAAGATAATATTTACTAGAGATAATGTGTCTACAATCATCTGCAAAAATGTGTCTTAGATCGCCTAAAGTAATGTGTCTCGAAGAGAATCTTTAGTCTTTCATGAATACCTTTTTTTGCGTAATTTGGGATATCAAAATTTTTTTTATTTAAATGTATATAAGTACTTAACTTAATACTTATTTATATTAAATTGTTTAATCTTTCTCTAAGTTTTTTTTTGTATATTTTAAACAAGTCTGAAGTAATTTTGTAACTATAAAAGGCCTAAAGGCTGGGTTACTTTTTGAATATCAATAAAGAAAAATGGAATGAAAATGAAAAATCTGTCTCAGATGAACAAGGAATAGTTAGATAGTTTCAAACGCAGTCTAATTTTGCTGAATTCAATCTTCATTACGCGTACAATTAAAAAAAGACAGA